>OZ012674.1:9780734-10980734 GCA_963942505.1 Lordithon lunulatus | reverse complement strand
TGTGATTATGAGAAGGAAGTCGCGTGACTCCGGTAATTTCCCCCCTGAATAAAAACCGACACCGTTTTGTCTGGCGCGGCGCCGCACTTAATTTCACTAACTGCCGCTCCCGTTCCACAAATGCTGCTTATTGTTATTACTACTTTTCAATCGTACAAATCCGCCCGCCGGTTTTTTGTTTTCGGTCGCCGCGTTTAATCAGCAGCTAATATTCGGTATCGGGTAATAAGATAGCAGCTCTCCCCCCCCCGACCGGCTCCGCGGCCGCCCTTTTGCACGTTCGCCGATGTCTTGCAATTCTTTCGTTCGAACCACCGAACTATGTCAGATAAGAAACCTGATACGGGGGTGGCGGGGCGGCGCGCAGCTAGCACAATCATCTCGCAAAATAATTATTACGTCGTAAAAAGGGAGCAGGATAACGAATTCAATTTGAGTTGGGAGGGTTATGAAATGCGCGTTTATAGTTTTCGAATCAATAATGGCATCGGAGGAGCACACGCCTAAGGTGTTCATGATTCTTTTAATGTCCTTACATGGCCCTCGCAAGTTCTTAATGTCCTTATGTTATCTGGTTTATTTTGTCGTTAGCAGAACTGGGTAAATAGAAAGCCTCGCGTGACCGTAACCTCCGGGGTTTCACTCCACGCCGGCGTCTTTGAAGTGAAGTGAGGCATCACGGTTACGCATTTCCCACCCTACTCGAGTGAGAGAAAGAACAAAACTCTACTTGACTCAATACATTGATAAAGTATTACGCATTTTCATTCTAATCCAGATACAAATAACCTTTTGTTTTTGGATTTTATATAATAATAATAATACTTTATTCCCAACAAACATACAGTTTAAAAACAGGGAAAATCACATGTAGTATAAATCAATATAAATATGAAAATAATAATAAGATGTACATAATATATATATATATATATATATATATATATATATATATATAATAAATAAATTTTGTAGCGTTTATTTCTTAAAATATTCAGTTATGTGTAGATATATATTAATGGTGTAGAGTATTTTATAAATTGTTTTTAATGGTAAAGTAAAACCGTATGCGTTATTTGAGTATAAACGAATAATAAAGTGATGAAAGTGCGGCCGAATGATTAAATAAACCCAAACGCTTTTCATTAGTTTAATTAAAATGTAGTTTGTAAAATGATCAACTTTGTACGCATTACAACAGCATTATTACCGTGCCCGTTAATGAATTGCGCTATTTATTTAAAATCGTAAAATTAAATACATGTTGGCGAGCGGCGGGATTGATCGCGCGTTATTTATTTTCACGGCGTTATTAATTGTTCGTTTAGTTGAATGAAATGTGCGGAGATTTTTGGCGTCGGGTGTGATGAATTCGCGTGGTCTGGCAAATGTGCATGCTGTAGAGACGTTCGTGGAAACTGTGTGCGAAGGGGGTGGGTAGCGGAAAGTGTCCAGAGCACCTGGAACTAGAAAGGATGGGTTATTTCCAACAACCCAGTCCCTTTTAGGCCCGTTTTTAGCAGGCACGTAGTCGTTTAGTTTCGTGTGTAGCTGAAAGTTTTCTATGTTATGAAAGTATAATTTCTTGGCTATTTAAAAATTGTTCGGCATTTCCATAAATGCAGCTCGCTTGGTTGAGATTGCGCGGGGCACTTTAAAAACTACGGGTGGAACATGATGAGGACAAAAGAAATCCATAAAGGGCCAGCAGCTCGTTCGGGGCGATGTATTTTGCTATTCCCATGCCCCCCAGAGATATAGCGGAGATTTTTGCACGGCGGGAACCAAACGAGCCAATCTCGGAGTCAACTCGCAACCGAGCAAGGATACAGAAAATTAAAGTTTATGTTGGCGTACATGTGTTAGCGTCATACGTTTCTTATTGCAGACAGAATCATGTCTGGCGGGACGGGAAAGTTCAAAAACCCGCGCCATTCAAGACTTAACAATACAAACTGAACATATTTTATTCATGCCCTCCTGCTGCAGTCACGGGCTGCACAAACATGCAATAAGTTGTGTAGAAAAAAAAGCTACGAAATTAATAATTTTCGGGTGGTGGGTGGTGTGTGGGTTGAGATTATTGTGGGGTTTTAGGGTTCGTGATCTAAATCGTGATCGCGATTCTCATACCTGCGGAGTGGCGCGTTGAATATTAAATCAAAGGTATTTCTATTGTGCGCGTGTGCTTACATTATCTCAAGACATCGCGGCATAGCTGTGCAACTGTCGATTTTGGGATACAAATAACCAGAATGACGCAATCGATAATCGAACGGGCATTAGCAAACTGAGCTATTGTGCTGTGTACAGAATATATTATCCTGCATGAGTAAACTGTGATGTGTTGCGGCTGCAGGTCTCAGGAGGGGCGAAGTGACTTAGGGAAAATGAGATCTTCACCCCCCGCAGTACTTGCCATCATCCCGCCACCACACATCCTTTATTTCCCCGTATTCCTTCAATGGCCCGTCCCTATTGCTTTACACAATATTGCTGCACCGCCGGCCCCACTGTATTGCCATTACTGTCCCTTTTGCTCGCTGCTCTAACGGTCCGTGCCTCCGCAATTCTGATTTATTGTAATAACATCATGTGCCTTCCCTCCTATCTATTATATCCACCTCTTTGCCCGCACCAGTGCCCTCGCGGCCGCGCACACAATATCGCGATTTTAATTTCGACCGAGCGACCATTTCGAAAATTGCAGCAACCGACAGCTGCCGGACCTCAGAAAAACCACCCCACCGACGACGACGAATCGATAACTCTTCTTGCACAATTTACAGCGCATAACTTCCCCCCAAGAAACTCACGGTACGGAACATATAAACCTTTCCTTGCACACATAAAATAAGCAATCCGGATTTAATATTGCCCAATACATGCAACTGTAAAACTACATACAGGCAGATGCGGATTATAAAACATATACGTTCCCAAACGTCACGGAAAATATTAATAAATCATAAATATTAAAAATTAACTAATAAAATGTGTAACTTTCGCAATTTAGCAACGCTCTAATTTGCTCGTGGCGCGGCGTAATTTTTGCCTCTATGTATTTTTCAAAGCCTTGCATAAGTCCACATGTATTATGTACGTTTAATTAGCCGGGCCGGCGTGGCGAAAAAAGACGGACGCGACTATGCGCCCCGAAAACTTAACTAATTGAATTATTAAGCACCATCCCCCCCCATCCTCTCGTGCTACGATCGGCTAATAAATGCACGGCCGTCGTTTAAATCCGAGTGCACCCCTAATTAGATACGTCCCTTTTAATAGCAGCGAATATAATTACGTTTATGAATTATAATTGCGAATGTCACGAATATACGAATATATTCAAGGGGGGATCCTAAAAAATGTGTCTTTTACATTTGCACCTAAATTAGTTGTGTTTTTTTAAATAATAATAAATTTTTGCGTGGTAGCTGAATAATAATAAATCTCAGCCGCTTGTCATTCTGCTATTTTTAAGCGCGCACGCGTTGAATTTACTGTCATTCGTGCATGCAGAAATTTTGTAATAAATATAATCTACATTGTGTGTGCGATTGGTGTAATCTGCAAAATTCGCGGGGCACTTCAATAGCCCGCGCCGCGGATAATGGCCGCTTTTTAAAAAATAACATAATTCACTTTTTGTCCGATCATCACATATTACCCGATAGCATCTTTTTAGTTCCGACCCAAATAATGATTAATTAGCGGCCCATTGTGCGCCCGTCGTGTCCCCGCCAATTTATTAAAAACAATACAAGTGGAGCATCATGCTTTGGCTGCAGTAATAATTTGCCTACAGAATTTTAATCAAATGCCAGATCAAACACAAAAAGATTCATTAGATCCGGCCCGCGCGGGATAAAAGGGGCGGCCTTAGTTGTCCGAAATTATTATAACACAATAACGCCGTTTATCGATCAGGCCGGTTTTATTGCGAAAGAAAACGCAACTGTCTGTGTGGATAATTGGATGGATCCGGGCTCCCTTTCATGCAATTGGTTTTATGACCATCCGCAAATGGATATCGATATAATTATTTCACGCGCCGCAATAAGTCCGTGCAGGGGGGGCGGCGGCAAAGTTATAATTACTGAATGGGGGAGGCGCTCACGGATGAGTAAATGCTTAAGTAATTGTTTCGTAGCCTCAAGTAAGGTGATTATCGCGCTAATATTCGACAACCCGAGTCGGTGGCGCTGGCGACATTATAGAGCGGATAAGAGTAGATCACGGCTCTGACAGACACCCCCGGGAACCATTACTGCCCTCATTATCCGCTGCAGGCAACCTTCCACCTGCATTTAAAACGATGTTATTTGAAATCGGCATTTTTCTAAAAGTCGATATGGGAACGACTTGTTACGTAATGTATTTATAATTGTTATGATTTAACAAATGGTTCACAATTATAAGCAGCATTACGTAAATCGGTCGTATTAGTGTATTATTTCGGTCAACTAAGCGTTACAGCAATGGCAACGTAATGGCTGTTAAATAGCTCGTTTTAATTGTTCGAAGTTGTGTAAATCGATGCAGGTACATAGTGGAAACTTATTAATCCCGCTCGGTAAATATTAAAAGTGAAATTGTTCGCGAGTTTCAATAACGGGCATAGCTGTTTAACAACTGAATGGTTATAAAATGTGAATGCACTTAGTACATCTCGCCGTGAAAAATGTAAGTGTATTAAAAGGTTTCACGTTAATGTGTATGTGTAATTAACGCCCCCTTCCAGTCGTAATGCATGTCATAGATTAAGTTAAATAAAATCAGCCTTGCAATGGGGGGAATCGATACAAATGCGCCAATATATCTGCCCAACGTGTTACTGATTACTTTTCCCCTCCTAACTCACTTTTCTAATGCGTATAGTTCGGGGGCAGCTCACACCCCACCCAGTCGCGCCGATTACGGAACGCGTCCCCGCTACTTTCGCCAGTTTTATTGCCCGGCTTTCGTTTCTATAATCTGTTTATATGGTCCGGCGTTTTCCTTGTGCCATTCGTTGTTATTATTTGTTTCATTGTAGTACAGCTCACCCACCCTCATGCCGTTTTTTTTTGATATCTCAACAATTCCTTGCCACAGATTGTCGAGACGACCGTAAAAGCAGCCTCGATAAACCGAATAAACGTTAAATATTCGATACAACCGAAATGAGCTCGGATAAGCGGGGATAATACTGGAATTAAACAGGTTGCACCTACACCCGGCCGGGGCTCATATAAGAGAATAAATTAAATGGGGCGGCGCGCTCCTTTTAAGTGCGGATATATTTCTTGTAAAGCTTAAACTCCGGTTGGTCTTTCCACAACGCTCGCTGCACACACCAAGGTGGAGGTTCTTGCTGCTTCCCCAAACCGGCGAACGGCAAACGCCTTTTCCCACATGCACACACACACATATATACATATACATACATATACACCGCCCACGAACTCTTCCTTCTGAATTACGGCCCGAGGATAATAACTATTTACTTTATGTTGTAGTTATGTGAGCTGCTTCCGCTCTCTATTTAGAAATAGTTTAATTAAAGATGCCGTAGCTCATTTTACTAATATACACTGGACGCGTTTTAATTGTATTACCCCTCTATTCTTTTTTATCCTGCTCCTGAACAAAACGGCAATGGTTATGATTATACATTTTTTTTAATTAACGCCAATGATACAATTAGCGATTTACCTACAGGCATATATTAATATTAGCTGAGGATTAGAGCCTAGAGTAAAACTAAAATGCTTAATATTTATTTTGTATCATCAAATAACTATATTGACTAGTTTAGATGCTTACCATAGTTAGCCCTATTCCGAATAACAATGTTTTCTACATTTTCAGCATTTGTTGAATTTTTGTTTTGACTATTTGAAATGTTCACAGTTTGATAATTTGACATTTTTACATTTAGGCATTTTCATTACCGTACTACATTTAACATGCGACCATAATCTCTAATTCCCCGCTTGATTTACATCACGGCCGATATCGTCACTTGTAGTTGACGCGCGTTCCTTTTATTATTTGCCATATGCGTAATAGAAAATCTGCATTATCGAGTTTTCTTTTGTATTAGTGCACCGATTTTGCTCAAATTGTCACAAGATCGTCCAGGCACGAGTTCTCAGTCGATTTCCAAATTTGGTCGCGATCCGTTGTGCGGTTTTTCCGTCGCGTTGTTGTTTTAGTGCGGCCCCGCGCAATTATGGCCGGTACATCGTTTTTACCGTGTTTTCTTCGCTGTTAGTGGACCGATCTTGCTCACATTCACTATTCCCAGGTGGGGGCTCTCAGCAAATTGCCAAATTTAGTCGCAATCTGTTTTCTCGGAATTATGTTCACAGACAGACATCCAGAAGGACAATACACACACAGACATCGCACAAATCGGGTTTATTTCGACTATTTTAGGCATAAAATCAAAAAACTGAAACGTAACGAAAATGTTAATAAATCTATTTATATATCTATTTAAGAAATTTAAATTTATGATATTATTTTACTTTCTATATTTAATTGGGCTGAAAATAAACCTTTTTTGATAATTTTGCCCCTAAACTAAAGTCTGCAGGATGGTTTTTATTGCGCGAGCTGAGTTATAAAAAATTATAAAAAATCAAAGATTTAATAAATTTAAATTTATGATATTATTTTACATTCTATATTTAATTGGGCTCGAAATAAGCCACTTTTTGATACTTATCACCCAAAAATAAAGTCTGCAGAGAGGATTTTATTATACGAACTGTTTTAAATTAATCGACTGATTTATAAAAAAAATGATAAGAAATCACAAATTGAAGAAATTTAAATTGATGAGATATGATATTATTTTACATTCTATATTTAATTGGGCTGAAAATAAACCGTTTTTTGATCATTATCAAACAAAAAGAAAGTCTGCAGGAAGGTTTTTATTCCACGAGCTATTCTAAATTAATCGACTGATTTATAAAAAATTATAAAAAATCAAAGTCTTAAGAAAAATTATTTTATTATATTATTTTACATTCTATATTTAATTGGACTCAAAATAAACTGTCTGTTGGTCATTTTCACCCTAAAATAAAGTCTGCAGGAAGGATTTTATTGTACGAACGGTTTTTAATTAATCGACTGAGCTATAAAAAATTATAAAAAAATCGAAAGATTTAAGAAATTTAAATTTATGATATTATTTTACTTTCTCTATTTAATTGGGCTGAAAATAAACCTTTTTTTGATAATTTTCCCCCGAAACTAAAGTCTGCAGGATGTTTTTTATTGCGCGAGCTGTTTTAAATGAATCAACAGAGATATACAAAATTATAAAAAAATGAAAGATTTAATAAATTTAAATTTATGATATTATTTTACTGTCTATATTTAATTGGGCTCAAAACAAGCCGATTTTGAATACTTTTCACCCAAAAATAAAGTCTGCAGGCAGGTTTTTATTATACGAACTATTCTAAATTAATCGACTGATTTATAAAAAAAATGATAAAAAATCACAAATTGAAGAAATTTAAATTTATGATACTATTTTACATTCTATATTTAATTGGGCTGAATATAAAGCGTTTTTTGATCATTATCAAACAAAAATAAAGTCTGCAGGAAGGTTTTTTATTGCACGAGCTGTTCTAAATTAATCGACTGATTTATAAAAAATGATAAAAAATCTTAGTCTTACATTTTTTAAATTAATTATATTATTTTACATTCTATATTTAATTGGACTCAAAATAAACTTTTGGTCATTTTCATCTAAAAATAAAGCCTGCAGGAAGGATTTTATTGTACGAACGGTTTTTAATTAATCGACTGAGCTATAAAAATTATTAAAAAATTTAAAGAATAAAGAAATTTATATTTATGATATTATTTTACTTTCTATATTTAATTGGACTGAAAATAAACCTTTTTTTTATAATTTTCCCCCGAAACTAAAGTCTGTAGGATGGTTTTTATTGCGCGAGCTGTTTTAAATGAATCAACTGAGTTATAAAAAATTATAAAAAATCAAACATTTAATAAATTTATATTTATGATATTATTTTACATTCTATATTTAATTGAGCTCGAAATAAGCCACTTTTTAATACTTTTCACCCAAAAATAAAGTCTGCAGAGAGGTTTTTGTTATACGTTTTAAATTAATCGACTGAGTCATAAAAAAAATGATAAAAAATCACAAATTAAAGAAATTAAATTGTATGATATTATTTTACATTCTATATATAATTGGGCTCAAAATAAACTATTTTTAGGTAGTGCCCTCTACGAAATAACATAGAGGGCACTACCCGGTGATCCTGATGGCATGTTGACGGTTATTACCATATGGGTACCATATTTCAAATTGATGTGGTGCCGCCATAGGGCCTTCCTCCTAAGGGACTAGTTGTTTTTTTTAATTTTTTATTTTATTAATCATATATATATATATATATATATATATATATATATATATATAAATATATATATATATATGTATATATATATATATATATATATATATATATATATATATACATAAATAATACATAAATACAATTAAGTAACAAAAAAAAACTGAAAATGTTCTATTTTAAATATATATTCGTTTATATACCACGTCAGCCTCCTGTACATTTTCACGCCTTTCCTATCCTTTCCTAAACATTCACCTTTCTGCAATCTCCAACGCAGTTTACTTTCACCGCCCCACATTATTTGCTAAGGTGCCACCACGTGTCGCTCGCCTTACTATACAACGCACACATGGTGTATCCTAACCCCATCCAGCACTGCTCTAGGTGTCGGCCGTTACATATCTAATAGACTCTTCAGGACCCAAGCTTGTTCCCTTTCTATTACATTCCACTCGCCCAATCCTCACAGATATAACAATATGGGTTTTACACACGCAGCTTGCATACCATTACGAGGTTACCGCCCCACATTATCACGTTCATCTGCATACACTTCATATGCATCATAAACCCTCCTCCACGGTCAAATCAAAAGCTAACAATATTTAAAGCATTTAGTCTCCCAATGCCCGTATTCCTAAACATCATCCACTTTGGTCTTTTCCACATTCACCACTAGCCCCCTCCGATACAGGTACCTTCCCTCTACTTCCAACATCGCTTGCATCTCTTCCACTCTCTTCGCCACCAGCACTATGTCATCTGCATACAATGCCCGTATTTCTAAACATCATCCATTTTGGTCTTTTCCACATTCACCACTAGCCCCCTCCGATACAGGTACCTCCCCTCTGCTTCCAACATCGCTTGCATCTCTTCCACTCTCTTCACCACCAGCACTATGTCATCTGCATACGCCTATATCCACACCTTGGTTCTTCACACCACTAGCTGCCTATTCTCTCCTCAGCACCTCGTGTATAGATTGAACAGGAGGGGGCTTAGCAGGCACCCCTGTCTAACACCCACATCCACCCTAACCTTCTTCGATACTTCATCATTCACTCTTGCTTTTGCCCACGACTCTTTATACATCGTTCTCACCCTTCATCTGCCATACCGAATCTATTCATACATTCCATCCTCCTAGGAACTAACAAATCCACAACGACCACATACACCCTCCTTGCAATCCAACGCTTCCTCCGCCATTCTCGCTAGCGTGAATGTCTGGTAACAGCCCTTTTCTTTCTACTTCACTAATCAATCTGTTCTTCAACATTGTCATCTTATACCCCGCAATCATAACAGTGATTCCTCTATAGTCTTTACGTCCGAGGCTGCTCCCCCTTTATGTACCGGGACAACCACTCCCACACGCCACTCTTCCGGCAGCTCCACTCCACACCCTATTAATAACCTGCAGCAACTTCTCTCTTTCTTGTTTCGGTAGACTTTTGAACGTCTCTGCCTTCAGCCCATGTTCACCCGCCGTCTTTCCCAGTTTCAGCTGTCCATCTCTTTCCGCGAGAACGCTACCCTTCATAAAACTTGTCTCAAACTGTCCAGCACCACCATAAATATTTAGCATCCTCGGCTTGTGGCAGTAGCTGTCGGTTTAAGTTAACTGATGGACAGGTTCCTTAACGTAGTGTAATTGTTACATGCATAGGCTTTGCTTCATTTGCTTACATCCTCCATTATGTAAACCACTTATGTAATTTTTTTAGCGAATCTTGAAGATAATGAGAAGCTTTTCGTGTTTTAAAACATACTGTTATAATAGCCGTATCGTTATATTTGTATTTTTTTTTGTTGGTATGTCGGTCGTGTATATGAGGTAAAGGAAATACTCCCTTGCAGTACTCCTAAGAGTATTGGATGTAAATATGATGTCGCTTCTTCATGTTTCACCATGAAGTATCTATAACCTTGCACAGAACTTCTTAAAAAAAACCAAAGTGGTAGTAGTGAGCAAACAACAGAATATCAAAGCTGTTATCAAAATAAAAGGCGTGAGTCTGGAAGAAGTACACCAATTTACATATCTTGGTAGTGTTATAACACCAAGAAACCCACACAAGAGTGAGATCAAGGATAGAATAAGCAGCTTTCAGAAGAATGAGCAACTCTTAAACTGCAGAGACCTAAACTTATTCGACTGTTGAGGTGCTAACTGTTTTCCACGCTGTTGTACGGAATGGAATCTTGGACCATCACCAGAAATTGCCGAGTTTGTCTTGCAGCTTCTATTAAGATACTATTGATTTGTATGTATCTTACAGCATAGATTTCTATATTATTAGATTTTGTACTAGGTCTAGAAAATACATTTGCAGTGGTTGCTTTGTTGCTTATACAATTAAAGTTATTTCTATTGTATACGCTTATAAATAATAAATTTAGATAAAATTATTACAGAAAGTGCTTGACAACTCATGAATGCGCAATTAAGCAAAATGTAAAGCTCGAACTGACCTTTCGTTAATAATTTACCCGGCGCATCCACCATTATTTTAATATGGCAATAATCATATAAATAGAATAATGTTAAATAATTTACCGGATGGATAGACTGTTCAATAAAGGTTATATTTATATATAATAAATTAAATAAAAAAGTTTAATGCCTCTAAAAGTCGTGATTCCGCTTTAGTAGCCCGATGGACGTTCGACAATCGGTTGCTACATTAAAGGGCGACCCTAGCGCGGTTGTCAGGAATGCGTAATGACAACAGGGGCCCTCGCAGCTACTTACTCCAGTAACCACTCACCCGGGCTCGACCCGGCGCGATATTAAGTAAACATATTAGTATATTATCCGTTTATGCTCTACTCTAATATCTTTGGTCAACAGTTTCAATATAATTAATGTAGAGATTATTATTCGTAGTGGTTCATTATTTTACAAGCAGTAATCCGGCCGTGGTTGGTTTTAGCGCAATGATACCGGGGAATTAAAGCCCCCTCTGTCGCCGCCGTCGCCACCCCCACCGAAGGCAAACACACAGTTTTTCCGCTCGAGTGCGTGCTAAAACCGAAACGCTGTCTGCTCCATTAAGAACATTTATATGCCATAATAAAACAATTGCAGCGCTGTTTTTACAGCCATTACAAAATTGATCGTCATAAATTATTCCAGCAGCACTTGTCTAAATAACACCATCAACCAACCCCCCCGCAAATCACCGCACTCGCCTATATTTTTATAACACACATAAAGCGCGGCTTTGATTTATAAATGAATGGCTATAGTTTAAACTTCGTCGATTCCACTTCGCCGGCAAGAAACTTTCGTCCCGAGTACTTCCCAACATTTGCGTAAATTTTAAAAGTTTCCTATTTGTTCGGGACTACATTAGTATTGCTTAAAATTGCATTACTACTATACATTCGATTGCACAAAAAGCCCACATAAAATATTAAGAGCCGATATTCTTTTCAACCCGCCAACCCCGAGACGCGAGCAAAAAAAAATATAGAGATACAGAGAGGAAGATCCCCTTCCGGATCATGGTAATTCGCGTAGCGGAATAGAATTAAATAAGAGCAATGCGGGAGTCGTTTTTTTTTTCTCTCTTGTTGGATTCTCCGGGACGTAGCGGATATGTTTTTATTTCACATACGATATGTTAATTTTCAAATTTAATAAAACGACTATTATGTTGTCAGACATATTTTTTGTCTGAGCTGTATTCTTATCAAAAATTTATTAATAGTTTAAGTTTTTGGCGGCGGCGGCGGCGGCGCGATAAAAGTTTTTAAAACAACGAAAAGAATTGACAAAACACACGCCATAATAATGAAAGATTAAACTTCCGAAATGTGCTGCCGCACACCCCCTCCGCCCCCGCCGGTAACTTTTTATGGACGTGCTATCAAAAGTTGCCGCGTTGAATACTCATTTTATGCAGGGCTTAAATATTTATGCATTCCGTACTTAACTGCATTAAGGTTGCAAGGAAGTGCGACTCAGGAGAGAGAAACAACTAATAAAATATATTGTACACTTGGGAAATTAATATCAAGTGTCTTAATCCCGACCTTCTGTGTTGCAAACGGCCGCGTTATTTTTCACACAGACTGTGACCTAACGTTATGGCGCGCGGGTAACGGGCTGAGGCGGCACCGGGGGGCGGCGGTGATGCGCCCGTTAATTCATTGTCGCCATTTACATATAATCAACGCCATCACCATTTCGAAGAGTTGGCGCCCCCATCGACATCCGCCGCCGCGAAACCGCAAACGGAACAAACAGCGGCACAAAGTGCGCAATCCGTTGCACTCGCGACGCTCTCACGTTCCCAGACTATTGTTAATGCATCCAAGACGCAAGACTCCGCACTGGTAAACAATTTAATATAACCACCCATTCCAGGCATTTTTTTCCTAATGGCTTTTATGAGAATTCAACATGAAAAATGGCAAACAACGTAGTTACGAATATGTTTAAATGATTCAATCGATTGTAATGATCGTGGCGACAAAAACAATATGTATACATTATACAACACAATATAAATCCCTGCACTGACAAGAGCGGGCTTGGGCGAATTGCATTGTTAAACTTTAGTAAACCCGAAACTGATTCGATTTCGGGCACCTTTGCTGAACATATATAATAGAATTGTACACTACGACTACACAACTACAATTGGTAACGGACGTGTATTTTGAAATCAATATTTCCGGCATCTCTACAAATCTATGTAACTCACTCTATTTCTTTAACAAGGTATACAATACACTCAAATCATACTTGAATTTGCTCGTATTCAGGGAAAGATAACTAGTGTAGTTTTATTACCCACAATATCCGACACATTCAATTTATATAATACAAATTTCTACCTTGTTTACTCATTCTTTACATCGTTAAAGTCACTTCAGGTATTATATTTCACATTTTATGGGATGATTAAAAAGTGCACACGTCCCGCAGGCGATGGATTTTCCTCTCCGGCGCATTCTCCAAATTCCGCGCGTATTATTTTTATGTAATTTCCCCGCCGGCGCCAAATTGACTAAAAATAATGTGGGGTTGGGGGGGGCTCGCATAATGGATTACATCATTAATCTTATATTACTATTTTATAATGACATTATGATGAGATATTATAAAACGGGGCCTGATCTATATTCCGGCGCCGTATCGGTGAATAATAGAAAATTTCAATGGAATTCCGACACACATACGTGATCCCTTCAATTTATTATCAACTGAAAATACTAACTAAATTATCACCCGGCGCCATACTTCAATAACGCGAGCCCGTAAAACGTTTACTATCCAAACGGTTCCATTTAATTAAATCCACGCGAGAAAAAAAAACACACACACACACATTCAAATACGCACGTAATATTGTCTTGCTAATTAAATTATATTTCGGGGTGTTAATTTTTGCGCAGCCAGAGCCCCCCGCATCGCGCTGATTTAATTAGAACGCGCCTCAGACTCAAAGCTTCAATTACTTTAAGAGATCTTGATAGTTACTTCCCGAACTTTTGTCATTTGACTTATTGAAATACAAAAGTTGTGAACCGCGCGCTTATGTTTAAGCTCCGTGCCGATAGCGCCTCTTGAACGAGCCGAAAACCACCCCCACACCTCCCCCCCGCACTCCATTAAGCCACTCGCAAAAATTAAAGGTGAACCGAGACTCATCGCATAAATTAATCTCTGATTATTGCGCGGCGCGCGAGTACGCGCAATTATTACATCGCGATTTGATCCATTTATATAGGTGCTTGAATTCGGTTTCGTAACTTTATTGGGGTTACAATGATTTAATCAATTGTTACAGAGAAGTATATATATATATATATATATATATATATATATATAGTATAGTAATAGTTTGTTTATGTGGGGAGGGATGTTATGGGGTAGTTTTTGAGTTGCTGGAATTGTTTGCTGTTGTGTTGTGTAGTGATGGGTTGAAGATGCCAAATAATGGTTTTTGCGAATGGGCGTCATAGAGAGAATGAGGGATGTTGATTGGCAAGAGCGACAGGAAATATTGTATTGATGTTCTTTTTCTGTTATGGCTGCAACGCCAAAAATAATAGTCTCGTGTGGAACCCAATGCGAGTTGACATCTCTGGAAATTCCAGGTGTCTGCAAGGATTCTAAAATTATTTCAAAAGTATCAGTAAACAAAGCGATCTCCTGCCAGTTCCCTGTACCCTGTACTACAAAACAACCACCCCGATTGAAGATCGGGGCATCTGCGTGGTTATCGAACTCCACAGAATCTCTCACCTTTAGAGCATTTCTAACAAAATAGTTAAGGAGTAAAGGTCTCCAAAAAAAGTGACTTCGAAACAATCCGTTTCAAAGGGAAATATAGCTCCTCCACGGTCTACGGTCCACGGAGGACATGGATGTAGACGAGTTATTAATTGTTGATCCTTCTGTCCTGCATGGAACGAACAAAATAATTGTATTCGATAAAAAGTGATTAACTTGTTGGAATATTAATTCAAGCATTTTTTTCAATTTAATTAATTTATTTTTGGTTCTCTTTTTAATTGTAAATGTCATCCATTGTACAATGGACTTGTAATGACTTTAATTTCCATTACAACATTTTACAACTGATTTTAAATGCTCATGATCCTGTATGGGTTACTCTGCTAGAGATACATTTTAATACAACAAATGAAATAGTCGGTTGAGGCCATGGAAACGACATAATTAAAATGGATCGTGCCCAGGGTGGTATTGCAATCCTAGTATAAATCTCTTCTTCTTCTTCTTGAATTTGTTTTTCCAGCTTTAAGGAGTTACTTGTGATGTCGACCCCCAGCTATCCCTTCATCTCTTTCGTGGTCTGCCTGGGGGCCTTTTAGAATTTCCGTCTCTGGCCATTTTTTCAATTCTGATGTCTTCCATTCTATTAATGTGTTGATTCCATTTTCGTCGTCTCTGCCTCATCAACCTTACTATGTCCTGTTCGTCGCACATTTGTCTTATGGCTTGGTTGGGTATTCTGTCACGTAGTGTGTGTCCCGTGATACTTCGGAGCGTTCTCATCTCTGCCGTTCGGGTTATGCTCTTGGTTTTGCTGTTGTCTGCTCTAGATTCTGCGGCGTATGCGATTATTGGTCTAACGCATGATTTATATATTCGGGTCTTTGATTCCAGTTTCAGGAATGGGTTCTTCCATATTATGTCCATTAAGCACCCGTATATTCTAGATGCTTTATCGGTTTGGTACTTTACCTCCGACGTCCTGTCTTGATGGGCGGTTATTTCTGCCCTACAACTCGGGGTATGTGGACTGGCAGATACGGGTTTTTGCCAGTACGTAGAGTGAATGAGTTGTGGTTAGTAGAAGATATCAAGACAGCTCCATTATGCTTCCTTCCTGTGTTGCTCTCGGGCACGGCTTGCGGCGCGAGATCCCATTTGAAGCTAAGTGGAGGGTGGAAATAGATTCCGACCTACACCTCGCTCGTGCCATGCATACATTCTCCTCTCTGCTTAACCTTAATCTGGTTATGTAGCCCGCGGGTTTCCCACGTACCTGTCACTCCACATACCCCGGGTTGTACAAACCCTCATTAAATCGTTCCTGTCGCTCTTGCCACTCAATATCCCCCATTCTCTACGTGACCTCCGTTCGCGCGCTTCCCCCACATCTTAGTTTCTTATCCACCCACACCTCAGACATTCCCAGTCTTTTATAAATCATTCCCCAATCCTTCCTCCATATGCTGTCTGCCCTACCCCTGTCTATCATCGACATCACCCGAACTAATCTATCCTTCTCCAACCCCAATAGCATTTCCTCAAACTTTACCACTCTCCAATACATACTGATTCGGTTCGTCGCTTGTAGGAAGAACAGTAAAGGGGTCAACCCTTTCAGTCCATCTCCAAAAACCGTCCTTGCTGCCTTTCCACTAGATCCCACTCTACTTCGTAATCCGTATAGCGGTATGGGTGTCACGCATATCCGAAATCTTATATGCAATTCCTATATTTCCGTCCAACCATTTTTCCCATTTTGTCCTCGCTACCCCCCACGCCAGTCTCGCTTTGGTTGCACCCAGTTCAAGTCCTAAACTAAACCCTCTCTGCCCTCGCCAATTTCCTTTCCCACGTCAGCCTCCTGCAGATTTTCAAGCCTTTCCCATGCTCTCCTAACCATTCGTTCAGATTTCTGCACTCTCCCACCCACTCTGCTTTCACTCCCTGACATTCTTTGCTAAGGTTACACCACGTGTCACTCCCCTTCCTACACAGCGCGCACGCGGTATACCCCAGCCCCATGCACACTTTTCTTCCTCGCTCTTCTGACCCACACCTCGCTCTTGCCATGCATACTTTGTCCTCTCTTCTCCACTCTCCCCTGACTAAGTACTTGCCACTCTACGTAGCCATGGTTGTATGAGCTCTCAGCCATTCTCACTTGCCTTTCTTGCCACTCAATATCCCTCAGTCTCTCCCTTTTCTCAGTTCCTAGGCTACCCCTTTCTCTCAGCTTCTCCTCAACCCACACCTTAGACATACCCACTCTTTCATACATCCTTTCTCTATCCTTCCTCCATCTACTCTCTGTATACTCGTACACCTCATCCATACCTCCCGTACCAGTCTTCCCTCGCCCAAATCCTGCAATCTTTCCTCAAACTTCACAACCCTGACACACGACTCCCACCACATACTCATACGACTTGTCTCCTGCAACAGCACTGACCTCGGTGTCGACCTTTCGAGCCCTAGCAGATTCTGCAGAAACCAACCTTGCTCCCTTTCTATTACCTCCCATTCACGCAATCCCCACACTTCCACTCCATACAACAATATTGGTTTTACACACGCATCCCAGATCTTGCACGCCATTACGAGGTTACCACCCCACAAGCTCCCCCATTTTCTGCATGCAATCCCCCAAGCCATTCTTGCTTTCGCCTGCATACACTCCACCTGCATCCTAAGCCCTCCTCCACAGTCAAACCAAAAGCCCAAATATTTAAAGCCATTCACTCTCTCAATCAGCCTTTCCTTCCATTTCAGCCCTTCGCCCTTACCCCTCCTGCCCCTATTCCTAAACAACATCCATTTGGTCTTTTCCACATTCACCACTAGCCCCCTCTTATCCAAGTACCTACCCATTCTTTCCAATATCTCTTGCATCTCTTCCACTCTCTTGGCCACCAGCACCACATCATCTGCATACGCCAACATCCACACCTTGCATCTACCCACCACGACCCCTCCTACCTGTCTTCTCCTCAGCACCTCTTCCAACTCGCTCGTGTACAGATTAAACAGGAGGGGATTCTTAAACAAGATCCATTTGGTTTTATCCATATTCACCTCTAAGCTTTGCTATTACTCTATCTGTTCACCAGGTTTCGCGGATTTTCTCCACTGACGACCTTAGCGATAGTGATTATTTTTCTCGTCCCATGCAAATTTTAAACCGGCACGTTACATAAGATCCAGTTGTCTTTTATTTATGGCATGTACAACGTCCATAGGTTCCTTGACTATGCTTACATTTTAAACAGCCAGTAACAGGTGCAATTACCCTAGTCGCCTTCTATCCGTCGAAGAGGTAACATCTCATTAATACTGATCTCACCTTGACAGGCCTCCATTGTTTCACGACCTAGTCATTGACACCTTCACCAAGAACATTTTGACCAAGAGCACCTTCGCCAAAAGAAACTTGACCAAGAGCGTCTTGACAAAGAGCATCTTCATCAAGAGAACCTTGACCAAGAGCAAATTGACCAAGAGCACCTTCACCAATAGAACTTTGACCTAGAGCCATCTTTATCAAGAGCACTTTCATCAACAGAACCTTGATCAAGAGCATCTTGACCAAGAGCATCTTAACCAAGAGCACCTTCACGAAGAGCACTTTGAGTAACAGCACCTTCACTGGAGTCAAACCGTTATAATCCAAGTGAAATGGATGATTATTCGAGTTGTCTTCTACTCACTACATGGGCAAAGCCTTTATAGGTTAAACCTTCAGCTTACGAATTGATATACCCAGCCACAGGGTTAAAAACGGCTCTTCAAAGCTGATGATTCGTCATTTATGAAAAGAAGATTACAACATTTCACTAACTGTGTGGGGACTCGATTATACATTTATTACTGCCCCCGGTCCTGATAGCATACATACTCTACTCACATGGGCCCTTTAGCACTATGCACTATGACCGATTCCTTGCATGCTACTGCGCAATACCTAGTTTTCCGAATTCACTGAAGCTCAACATGTGCAACTTAGTAGCATTGTCTAGGTGGTTTAAAGTAGGTATACCCTCACTTGGGCCACCCCCTCCACTACTCCTCGTAACCACGCCTTCTACCCCCTAAAAAAAACTTTAGATAATTCTTTAAAACCGCTAAAAATCCTGTTGTCCTTGCTGATTGCCCAGAAAATGTTTCGTCCGTTTGGCTGGTCTTGCATATTTAATTTAGATGTTTTTTTTGTGTTCGCCTTGTGCATCTTAAATTTTAAAAATTTCTTTGCGTGGGTTTATTACAACTAACCCCCTAGGAGTATAAGTTAAACGCCATCTGGCGGCACCACATAAATTAGCAATGCACACCCATATGGTAATAACTACTTCTACAGTTCCTTTTATTCTGTTCATGATATTTAAAATAATTTATGAAATCTAATATAAATGTAGCGTTAATAGTCTAGCCCAAAATTCCACATTCCATTCATAATCAACTCTATCAGATGATAAGTGTTTCGTGCATATGTTTTATTCAGTATCATAAACACTCCTTTCGATTTAAAACCGTACTAAGGATATCTGGAATTTAAATCTAGCTACCTTTTTGTTTTACTTAACTTATAATGTATGCAGTAATGCATTATACGTTATAAGTCATGGTAATGCAATTACGTTTATAAATTTACGATGCACTGTAGTGGTAATTGTAATGTCATTAGTTTTTAACTGCGGTAATGGTAATGGAATTCTCATTAAATTTTATTTATTAAAACAGCCACCCCCAACCTTTTCAACAAAAGTCCACATACGACTAATTGTATATGTCATAATCCCTATAATGGAAGAGGCTGTATTGAAATATGATTATATAATAGAATATATATATATATATATATATATATATAGAATACATTTAGACTATTAGCCATAATACTTTACGCCGTAATGATATAATACAAACTATATTAATTCCTTATAGATAAATGAATTGAATTGGTCCTATTTATTTCAATGTGAATGTTATGGATTGTCCTAGATGTGTAACAGTTTAACAATGCAAAGTAGTAATGTGCTTGTGTTGGATAGTATTTTTTCACTGTGAATAATTTAATACCATTATGGCTTCTGCTTTGTGTATGCATTTGTTGAGTCGTAAATTGATCGATACAATTGCTGTTGAGTTCAGGGTGAGCTAACACAAAAAAAAGTATCCCGCGTTGTAAATTAATAGTTCGAAATTGGTATTGTATTTAAACCGGTATGATTATGTAAATCCATTTAAACGATTTTATTGCGACCGTAACAGTGCAATGAGTAGTAGTAGTAGTATTCAGTGTACGGTCGCGATTTAAATTGCAAATAAATTTTATTTTCTTTGCGAGCGTTGAGGGGGCGCGGGTGGTCGAGTGGGGGGGCGCGCGCCCGCGCTCTCGTTGGTCGTTTATTTTTTTGAGATTCGCTGCAATTAGTGGGGCCGTTAAGAGCTGAAATTTGTTGCATAAAACGGCTTTATGGTTTAGCAGCATTCGAATGAATAAGCGCAGTGAGTGCGGATGATTGAGGGCGGCTGTACGTGTTGGTGCGGGCGGTTAATAATTTACCCAATTATCATATTTTATCCGGGGGGCGGGTATTAAAACTAGCTAATAAAAAGCGGCGCGGATGCGACGCGCGAAAGTAATACAAACAACTTTTGTTCGCGAGTAGTTTAGGGCGCAAGTTCGTGAAATAAATCACAATAATTGCCTGGTTCAAAGTATGCTGAATTGCTAATCCCGCGCTTGCTAATTTTAGTGGGCAATTATGGCATGCATATTTATGAGTGCGGCGCTGCGTCTTTTTTTTTATGAACATGAGTGGCACCGGGGGCTGTTCCTTTGCGCGCAGCACAAGTTGTTGTTCAGCTTCGCGAGCTAAAGAACGTCAAGATATCGCTAATCTGGAAAGCGGCCGACGCCGGGGCGACCGCCGCCGCGATGCTACAAGTGTAAGTGCTCTCAGGAATGTCGAGGGCTCTCGCAAACCTAAACCGTGTTTATTCGCGCGAAAACATTCCCTCGCTGCAACCTGCATTTATGCTAATATCGTGCCCCGCTTATCGCGCATACATCCAGCCGTCACAGCGACAATTTCGCTGCCAATGAAATGTTTTTAAAACCCCCGCTTATTAGGTGCCGCGTAATCACATCACACGCCAGCATCGCCTCTTCAAACCCTCCCAACATTCGAGTACCTTTATTTTATAACCACAGATTGCCGTTCTAACATCTGCGGGGGACGTAAATCTGTTTGAAAAGAGGCGAATGCAGTCTGCGGGTTCATTATGCTGCTCCATATCATGCACAATTTCAAACAAAATTAAACCGCACCACATATTTAGCCAAAGTATAATAAAAAGATTCGTTTGAATGAATCGGATTTCCAAAGCAGACTGATTGACCGCCCTAGCCCTTTTCAAGGCTCGCGTTTAACAAACGCGAAATTTGCCGGTGCAGTATCCAATTCTGTATGTATCCCGAAATGATTTATGGAAATATCTTTTTCTATCTTATATACATATGCTGTATCAGGAAGCTTTAAAACTTTTCTGCAAGCGGCACGAATTTTTAACCCTGCTCATAAAAGTTGAAAAACGTTACGATGTAACACTGATCCGGCCGAATTTATAGGTTTTCATACTACAAATTTTCCTAAAAATAAAGTCTCGACCGTGTCGCAATTTTTATTTTATCACCCCGCAAACGCGCTCAAGAAACCGTCCAGTCCGCCGTGCTTAATTCGCCGCCGCCGCCGCCGGTAATTCATTTCTGTTATTATAATTTCACGTTTACGGCGCAAAAAAAGGTGCCGCCTGAAAGGCCTAATGGTCATCCTTTCGAATAAAACAATTTATGTTCGACAGGATATAATGGCATAAAAGCGGGGACAAAGAGATATAAATGCCGCCCGCTTGCAAATAAAATTTATTAGAGAGCGCGCCCCGAGGAATCGCTACTATCCACTTTCTGACGAAACTTTAAGTAACGGAATGCTAGAAATGCCGCAGCCGCCGCCATCGCCGGGCCCGTTTTTATTGTCGTCATATTTTCTAACCAGGCCCGCGTTTATTTTCTTAATTATTATATGACAAGACTTTTCCTGCGGACGCACAAACACCGACCCCACAGGGCATGGCGCATTTTATGAACCACTGCAATTACGCAATTTTTTTTCAGGTAAAATTCTAATTGAAAACGAGTTTAATTTTGCCACAAAATAATGTAGACGGTGTACAACTCAAACACAACAATTTTGTATAGTAGAATAATGGTGAATGCGCCGGGCGAATTACTTTCCTGGCGGCTGAAAATCGAACTCTATATGGTATAGACTGAGATGCGTCATTATATAATATTAATACTATATATATATATATATATATATATATATATATATATATATATATATATATATATATATATATATATATATATATAATTTGATTGAGTAATTATTGCCAATAGAAGGCTATGTATTAAATATCGATGAAATTTCTAAAAATTTCACCCTCCGGTGGGAATCAAACCAACGTCTCCGGCTATCACGGCCGTCATGCTAACCAATTGCACCACGTAGGATATGGTCGGTAGCACGTGAGATGTTAGTAATATCTTTGTGAATTAATCAAACAATTTAACTCTCCACACGGTTAAGTGTCAAATTGTGTGATTAATTTAGGCAGGGGCTGGGAACAAGTGTAGCAATTGTTTCAACACAAGTTCTAGTACACAATTGTTACAACCAGAGAAACCCTGTATAACTATGTTTCATAAACTACAAATTCGACAAAGTCTAGCACCACAAACTCGTTAATATTCTGAATCAATTGGACATTGACCAAAACAACAATCGATGTATAAAAAGCCTCTCCAGGGGTGTAAGGGGTGATGACACTGATATGTCAACCCAAAAGACAACCTCACCTGCACGTGGTACACCCTGCCAGATAACCAACGAGGCTCTGTCGACCGAATAACTACCGGTATAAGTAGTCCCTCTTGCCAGCCAACTGCTTCGGGTGGAGGAGCTGGCAGGAGTTGGGCAATTCCTTGCCCCGGAAGTGAGATATCACTTCCAAAGGTGGATGAACCGACAAACTGGTCAACGGCATAGAGATGCGGAAAGAAACGGGAAACTACCGCACTAAAGGTCTCTAAGACATCCCTAGTACAATCATCATTATGACGGACAAAAGCAAAAACGGCGTCCCTTAAATGGCATGGACAGGTGTGCAAAGAATCTCCGAGTCGAAAATAAAGAAGAACAGCATGAAAACACAACGATAAAGACCAAATCAATAGGAATAGGCACATGGAATGTGCGGAGTGCATATGAAGATGAAAAGATCTACAACATTGTACAAGAAATGAATAGGACGAAGGTGGAAATCATGGGCATAAGCGAGATGCGTTGGAAGAGCTCGGGGTGTAGTACAGTATTTGATCACTTCATATACTACGCTGGTAAGGACGACAAACAACATCGAAATGGGGTAGCCATCCTAGTAACCCGAGAAGTCAAAAGCTCAGTAAAAAATGTAATATTCCAATCAGATAGAGTCATAATGGTTCAACTGTAAGCAAAGCCATTTAACATAAATATCATACAAGTGTGCTATGCAACTAAAGACAAGGACGACACAGAGGTAGAAGAACTATATGAGCAAATAGAGCATGCACTAAAATGGAAGGGCTCGGGGTGTAGTACAGTATTTGATCACTTCATATACTACGCTGGTAACGACGACAAAAAACATCGAAATGGGGTAGCCATCCTAGTAACCCGAGAAGTCAAAAGCTCAGTAAAAAATGTAATATTCCAATCCGATAGAGTCATAATGATTCAACTGGAAGCAAAGCCATTTAACATAAATATCATACAAGTGTACTTTGCAACTAAAGACAAGGACGATACAGAGGTAAAATAACTATATGAGCAAATAGAGCTGCCCTAAAATCAACCAAGAAAAACGAAGTTACACTGGTAATGGGAGATCTCAATACTAAGGTTGGACAAGGACAAGAAGACAAGATTGTTGGAGCTTATGAATTTGGGTCACGGAACGATAGAGGAGATAGATTCGTCCAATTCTGTAGAGAAAAAGAACTTGTTATAACAAAGACGCTTATATAAACTTCCACAGAGGCGGCTATATACTTGGACATCGCCAGCAAATACAACTCAAAAAGTAGTCAGAAACCAAATCGATTACATAACTATCAATCAGAGATTTCGAAACAGCATAAAATCTGCAAATACATATCCGGGAGCAGATGCAAATTCTGATCACAATCCTCTTTTGTCATCATTTAAGACGAGTTTTAAAAAGATAAAAAAGAAACAGCCAGACCCTATATACGACTTAAGAAAGGTGAGAGAAGACGTTAAGCTCAGAAAAGCTATAACCGACTCGGTAACCAAAACCTTCGAAACAATAAACACAGGAGATCTCAGTGTAGTGCAGCAATGGGAAAACATCAGAAACGTACTTTGTGATATAATTAAAGAACACGTACCAAAAAAGAGAAGGCAAAAACATAAAGAATGGATGAAAACGACATTCTAAAAGTGATGGATGATAGAAGGATGCTCAAAGGAAAGGACCAAGAAAAATACAAAGAACTAAATAAGCAAATACCCAAAAATAAATCAGGAATGCTAAGGAAGAACTGATGAGAGTGGAATGTCTAGAAATAGAAGAACTACAAAAGAAACATGATCACTTCAATCAATATGAATCGTAAGATAAAAGAGGCCGCGGGCACTGGAAGGAAGAAGAACAATACAGGAAAGACTTGTGGATCAAAGTGGAAATGATATCACAGACATCAAAAAATCAAAGGCTACTGGCCTTCTCACCTGGATATTAACCACCTGCATTTCCACCATCGCTTTCACACATTTTCTTCCAATATCTGAGGTTCGTTTCTTTCACGCCACTCCTGGAGTTTATCTTTATGCTTGTCAACTGGCACTGCAGGTGGACCTACACATTAACGTGGATTTCGAATATCATCTACTCCGGACCAGATAAAGGTGCTAGCCGTGAAACCCTACAACTGTAAGCCGGGCTGGGGAGTAGAGGTGTGCGTACAAGTTGAAAAGAATTTCGCTTTGTGTAAGGTTTGTACTCACGATCTTCAACGCAGCAGTCCGTTGCCGTAACACTGTTCTACGCTTTCCCTTAATACACACAACTACGTTATTTGTTCACTGAGATGCCCCTTCTTCCCTATTTTCACTATTTTCTGGACCACCCGGTATAATTTCTACCCAACTTCACCAACTGATCCAATCTATCCAAGACCTCATTTCTTTCACTCACCCATGCTCACTCTGCATCTCTCTTCATCCATCCATCACCTGAATGTATTCACTCTTTCTTCATAACCTCCCCTCTATTTTGAAGTGATAGCAGATTTAAATAGATATAATTAATTAACGTACATAGTACATTAATGCCACTAACTACAAGCTTGCCAGTGGTTGCATTTTCGTTTGTTTTAGTGTTCAATTGATGTTGAAATCCAAGTATTACTAATAGAGTGTAGTAATGTCATTCAAATCCATTCATTTTCGCAATTATGGTGAATAAACAGTTGTAGTGTTCGATTAACAGCGACAGTATAACATTTGCATGTATTTTTGTTGTACGTGCAATCACTTAATGCCGGAAAATGTCGAGATGCTTCTGTTGATTCCGCTGTAAAACAAATCCATCCCCAACAACCGGCTCCGGCATCATATATTACTCCGCTTCATGGAACAATTTCTCATTTAATTTGGGAACGATTTGTCGGGGGCGCACTGCGTACTCCGACCGCAAATACTTCCACGTCTGAAATGTAATACAACAATTTTTCATGCGGCAATATCTTCCATTTTTATTTATTAAGCTTTCATTGTTGTTTCTGATTTATTTAACGGCCCTCACATTTAGCACAATTTTATACAATTCCCCCAAATAAATCACCGTGAACTATGATTCCCTCGCGAAACATGTCTTCATGCCATTGTAAGTGTTTTTGATTAAATCTCCTTTGCAAAATCAAAAACTGCAAGTGAATTAAACAGTAGCAACCGATGCAATCTGCATTTGTCGCCGCCGCCGTCCGTATCTTAAATAAATTATTATTCGTACGGCGCGCGGCGAGCTGAAGTGCACCACCGCACTATAAAATTCCGTTGCGAATGCAGATTTTAATTATAACCTTCATTATTATTGCCGGGATAGTTGCGCGCCCGCGGTTTTAACGGGCCCATAAAAATATTATTGCTTATAAACAGAGCGAGTTTGGAGGAGGGGGGGTGGCCGCCAAAAATCAGGCGTGCTGAATTAATCCTCTCCGATTTTCCACGGTCCAATTGGAATTTTATGGCCCGATTATCACATCCTATTTATTCCTTTATGTCGCCGCCGCCGCGGCCGAATGGATTCCATAAAAATCAACACGGGGCTTTTTAAAGCCGAATAAATTTTTAAGCTCGTATTGGAAAAATGCAAAACAAAAAGTTTTGTACGCGTGTTTTGCAGAGATGCTGTATGTATATATGTGAAGGTATCATAATATATTACATGATGTTGGGGTTGGTAGGAGATGGAATAACATAGTAAATGTCGCAAGAGTGGAATTTATGTGTCGGGCAGGAGCAAACGCGAGGGAAAATTGTCAAAAAGATCCATAAAATTTTAATCATATTTATCGTATGAACATATGTGGTACGGGCGGGTTTATGTAAAATATAAGTCCTTTTAGTGCGTGCAGTAAGTAAAAAGGATGCTTGCATGAGAAATGAGGGACAACAAAGATATATTCTTCGCTTACGTACCCAAATTTTTCTTACGGTATAAGTCTATTACTTTAATGCGGAAACATATATCACCGCGACTATAAACGTACTGCAAGTTTTTTTTTTATGTATAATTCATTTTAGGTGCGATTATGATGTATTATTCCAATTGAAAACGGCGGGACACAAATTGCATTGTTTTCATGCGGCCGCCCGGTTATAACCCCGTCAAAAACATAAACGAGTTATCATTTTTCGCTACAACAACACGGCCTCTCCTCCTTTGGCAAAACCGGAAATAATCCCGTTCATATTGTAATTGGCCTATAAATAAAGCCACCCTTTACGCTACACTCGCGTACAATTTGATACGGACGCGATGAACGGATTCCTCCGTCATAAAGAATCGGGATCGGGGAATGCCGCATTTATCGCGGACATCGCGAAAGAATTATGGACATGGGAGACTATAATTTTTTATCGTCCCCCCATTTATAGCGATAGCACGCTGGTAATACATTTTAAAATACTTTCGGCCGTATAAATCTTGATCTTGTTAATCTTTACGGGGACGGGGTGCGAAATGCCGCTAATTCCGAACTAAATATTTGCCGCCGCCACCCTCTTCTGCATGCCTTATTTTTACATTTATCACCTGTCCCCGCTATATCCCTTTCAATTGCCTCGAAAAAAGAAACCCTCCGAAAAAACACACCCCAATGGGAATTAAATTAGACAAGGAGGTAAATTATGGTGTGTACTACTGCAGATCATGTTTTATTCGAATATGTTTAATAGTTTACATTTAAATTACATTGTGTATTCGCGGAATTGAAATCAATCGATGTTATGATAGTAGCGGGGAATAATATTTACTGATAAACATACCAAATCAATTCGATATGTTGAAAAAATATGCGTGAGTCATTACAATCATAAAATTGTACTACTAATGGGATCCCGCAAAGTTTACCTCTATTTTGCGAAATCACTAGTTCAGCAATTAACAGATGCAACGTATCAATTATTTTCAGCAAAATAACATAATTGGTCAGCCCCTGAAATACCCGTCCATAATGAGTCTATGCATCCACATTTTTTTTACCCACCCTCGCAATTAAATCCTCAGGTACGGCGGGCATTGTTGTGTAATCGGAGACGCACACACAAACACGCGCTGCAGCCGCGTCTCGCGTTTTAAACTGCGCTGCCGCCTCCAATTAATCCGGCCGCCCCCTTAAACTGCACGCCGGCAAAAAGGTTTTCCGATTTTACGCGCCGGAATAAACACCAGCTGTTCACGGCGGTCGCGTTCGATCCGACCGGAAGCCCGTGGTGATTAAATATTACGAATCGAGCACGGCACTAAACGCTTCCGAATTACGGGGGGGCGGCGGCGTTTTATTTATTCGTGTCGCGAGCACTGTTTATTTCCTTTTTTTTTCTCTCTGTCACGGGTTGATTGTGTTTGCGGCGCGCACTTGTTCGGTGGGGGCGCAATTAGAGAGCTGGGCAGGGATTAGGGATGCTTCGACCTGCAGAAACATTACCGGAACCAGTGCAGCAGAGACTGTAATACCACAGAAACTAGTCTGCTCGACACAACATTAGCGAATTGAACTAAAAAGAATCGGGGATTTCAAATCTGTGTTACACAAAGCAAATATATATATATATATATATATATATATATATATATATATATATATATATATATATATATATCCCTAATGAAGATTTTTTTTAGTATGTAAATACTCACACGCATAGAATTTCGTTATGTGGGCTATGGATTCATTTTGACAACTTCGTATGTTAAGTCTGTTTAAAAAAAATGTATATATCTGCATATCTAGATTCCGATTTTTTAAGATCTCTTCAGATAGTGAGGAGTGATTTTATATTATAACATTATAAAAATAAAAATATAATATGAGTGATATCGAATGTCGCTTGTTGCGTTACCGTTCGTTTTAGTTTATTATGCAATTGCAACTTTAGTTCCGCATATGAAATGAGACCGCCGCGTTAAATATGTTGCTTACTCCCCCAGCTGTCATAACAATGTATTTTAATATAACATGCATGTAAAGTCAAGAGCAGGAACACATGTATAAGAGTCGGCGCTGGTGTAAAATAGCAGGCTCTGACTGGGCTCCGAAGTGCTTAGCACCAACCACGTCTTGCATCCGCAAAATTAATACAGCGCACTACCCTGGAACTCTCCAAGGATACGCGGAACGTCTCTTATTTGCAAAATGAAATCAGTACGTTTCCTATATGAACGCGCTGAGACGCCGCCCCCCGCAGGTGCATGGAGCCCCAGTCCCATGTGTTCGATAACAATGCAGAGATCTGTGAACCCGGAAAGTTTCGCAAGTCCTCTCCTACCCATCCGCGGCTGCCGTCTCCGAGCGGCGGCCGCTAAAATCCCCATCTAATACTGTTTGTAATGCACATTATTCCACGAGGATTATTCACTTGGAAAAACACGCCAGCACTTATATTCGCGCAACTATTTTTATTATGCACTCAGTCGACGCCGGTTCGATTTCCACAGGGGCGCGCGCGCACCCCCGCGCCGACTGATACACAATTTTAAATAATTTCACGCGGCCCGCCCGCGGCGAATCATTTTCATAATTCACAAAAATTACACCGGATATGCAAAGCGATCCGTTTATATATGCAAATATTTGAATAATAAAATTATTTATGGCAGAAAGGCCGATAGCTAAATACGGATGCGCTCGCACTCACATCATTTTATTTAAATAACAACCCAATCAAAATATTATTTTATTACCTACTTCGGTGCAATGTTTCCAACTATTTGATGCAATCATTACATTTAGTTATCGAAATAATCTATTCTATCTCTAAATGTCGAATCTGGCATTACAATATATTGTAGTATTTTTATTAAATCTACACCGAAAGGTAAAGGTAAAAGGCAAATAGATAAAATATATTTTTATTAAACAAGCAATGAAGTTTTAGTAACATTGATTAGTGGTGCAATCGCAATCAAAATATTATTTTATTACCTATTTCGGTGCAATGTTTCCAACTATTTGATGCAATCATTACATTTAGTTATCAAAATAATCTATTCTATCTCTATGTCGAATCTGGAATTAGACCCAAAAAATCCAATTAACACCAGAAAACCCCCAATTAGCCCCAGATAATAATAATTAACGCCAACAAAATACGAGGGTATATACAAAAACACCAAGAAAATCTGAAAAAATATCAAGAAACATACAAACGCCTATAAATATAATTGAGATTTTTCTGTGGTTAATTGCTTATTGTTACTAAAAAACAGAATAAACAACACAGCTAAAACATACCACGCATTGAGCAATATACTGATTAACAAAAAAGAGATCAGCAGAAGGACAAAAATAAATATATATAAAAGCATATATAGACCTATACTGACATATGGAAGCGAGACGTGGAAACTAACGAAGAGGGACAAAAGTAGAATACAGGCAAAGGAAATGAAATATCTCAGAGGAGTAAAACTAGTTACGAGAAGAGACAGAATAAGAAATTATGACATCAGAGAAGAACTGGAAATTGAAGCTGTAGATAAGTATATAGAAAAGAAACAACTAAACTGGTGGGGGCATTTAATTAGGATGGACAAAAAGAATCAAACAAAACAAGTATGGGAAGCAAGAACTGAAAATAAAAGAAGAAGAGGTAGACCAAGAAAAGAGTGGGACAATATAATAGAGGACATAATAATCAAGAAAGGAAAGACAGTCAAGCAAGCAAGAGAACTGGCGAAGAAGAGAAAGGAGTGGAAAGAATTTACAAATGTATAAACAACAGTAATTGTAAATTATAATGTTAATAATGTTAATGTAATAGCCTACACCGAAAGGTAAAAGGCAATTGATAATATATAATATAATTGGTTATTGGAGTTTTGATGACATCAATAAAATACGAACATGGAATGTCAAAAGTTTACATCAATCAGGAAAAATTCATATTGTTATAGCTGAAATGCAACGGATGAACGTTGAGATACTTGGTATTAGTGACGTGCAATGGCCAGATCAGGGAGAATTCTCCACTAATAACTACCATATGTATTACTCAGGAGGATCCGACGCTCGTCACAGATACAGCGTCGCTATAGTAGTCTCACAAAAATTCAAACAATCAGTTGTCAACGTTGTGAATCTATGTAACAGGGTTATAATGCTACAACTCAGATCCCAAACAGGAAAAATAAATATTATTCAAATATATGCACCCACGGCGAACAAGAGCGATGAGGAATTAGAAGAATTTTACAGCCAACTAGACGAAATCGTGAAGATACTCAAAAATGTAGATGTCACTATTGTTCTAGGAGACTTTAAGGCTAAAATAGGGAACGGAAGTGTAGTAGATTGTGTTGTGCCATTTACGCTTGGTGAAAGAAACGAGAGAGGGGGAAGAACTTACTGAATTCGCTCAGATTAGAAATCTGGTAATAACTAACACTTGGTTCAAACTGCCAAAAAGAAGGCTATACACCTGGACATCCCCAAGGCATAGAGCAGATAATATAGTACAAAACCAGATAGACTATATTCTAATTAACAAAAGATATAGGAACGCCATTCGCACAGTCAAAACATACCCGGGAGCAGATGTCGGGTCGGATCACAATCCCCTTATGGCCACCCTACAAATCAAACTGAAAAAAGTCAAAATAAAATGTCGAAACCAGAAATTAAAAACCACTATGCTTCGAGATGAAGAAATAAGACAAAGGGTGAAGACGAACATCAACGAAAATCTGCAACAAGTTATAGGCACCAATGTAGATGTGGATGTGTATGAGACATGAGGCACCAGAAAAGCTCTGTGGGACGGCAGTAAGGATAAATTGAAACAGAAAAACAACTCCCAACCCCCAAAAGAACAATGGATGATAGATGAAATTTTGTCAAGAATGGAAACAAGAAAACAATGCAAACACAAGGATAGAAATAAATACATTGAAATTCAAAAGAAATACGAAAAACAATTATAGAATCCAAAGAAACATTTATGAGAAAGTAATGTGAGAAGATAGAATCGCTTCAGCTGAGGTATGATTTATTTAACTTATATAAAAGGATCAAAGAATTCACTGGCATGGGAAAGAAGAAACAGACTGGTATAATAAAAGATAACAATGATAATATTATAGTGAACATAGAAGAAAAAGATCAAAAGATGGGAGGAATACATACGACAACTATTTGAAGACACCAGAAATGAAATAGAGATACAAGAAACGTCGCAAGGACCAAGACTAACAGCCGAAGAAGTAATGTATGCTATCAAGAACTCAAAAGATAGAAAGGCAATAGGACCATACGAAATACCAGTCGATATTCTTAAACTAATTGAGGAAGACAATATTAGCATCTTGGTCAATCTATATAATACGATCTATACGACTGGAATCATAACACAAGAATGGCTAAAATGTACATTCATTTTATTACCAAAAAAAACACAACGCAAGGGAGTGCTCAGATTTTAGAACAATAAGCGTGATGAGTCACACATTAAAGGTTTTTCTAAAAATCATTCACAGCCACATTTACAAGAAATTAGAAACAGATATCAGTGAGACACAGTTCAGATTTTGAAATAATCTAGGCATAAGAGAGGCTCTATTTGGAATGAATGTCATAATCCAACGATGTCTCGATATGAACGTAGATTTATTTATAGGCTTCATCAACTACGAGAAAGCCTTCGATAAAGTTAAACATGGTCGGTTAATGGAAATAGTACAGCAGAAGGGGCTAGACTACAATGACGTCCGAATAATAAAAACTTTGTACTGGAATCAGAAAGCACAAATAAATGTTGAAGGACATAATTGGATATCCGACGGGGAGTCCGCCAAGGATGCATACTATCACTGGTCCTATTTAATATGTACTCAGAATGCTTATTCAAAGAAGCCATCAATGATGACTCGGGTGGAGTAATCATAAACGGTCAAGTTATCAATAACATACGATACGCAGACGACACTGCGATAATAGCAACATCCATCTGCCAGCTTCAGAAAATGATGCAAGACATAAATACGACTAGCCAAACCTATAGGCTCAAAATAAATTTGAAGAAAACTAAATTTATGGTTGTAAATAAAACCAATGTTAATAATACACCAGCAATACTAGTAAACAACACCACAATCGAAAAAGTTAGAAGCTACCAATACTTAGGAACACGTATTGAAGACAATAACGACCAAACCATAGAAGTGAACAAACGTATAGAAATAGCAAGAGCAATTTTCGTCAAAATGAAAAATCTTTTCTCAAACAGAAATCTCAATCTAGCCTTGACAGTCCGAATAATTCGCTGTTACATTTTTTCAACACTACTGTATGGGATGGAAGCATGGACATTAAAGAAAAATAACATAAAAATACTAGAGTCGTTTGAGATGTGGATATATCGCCGCATGCTCAAGATATCCTGGACGGACCTAGTAAACAACGAAGAAGTCAAGTGAATAATGCATAAAGAAAAGGAACTGATGCTTACGATCAAAACACGAAAGCTAGAGTACTTGGGACACATCACCCGGGGAGAGAGATACTCTATTCTCCAACTGATCATGCAAGGAAAATACAAGGAAGAAGAAGCATGGGGCGTCGCATTACCTCATGGTTAAAGAATCTTAGAGAATGGTACGGACAAACATCGGTTGGACTATTTTGAGCTGCAGCGTCAAAGATTAGAATCGTCATGATGATTGCCAACTTCCGATAGGAGACGGCACTACAAGAAGAAGATTATATAACCATTCACAGGTGCAATTACGGCAGTCGCCTTCTTTTCTCCGAGGGGTTAACATAACATGTCAATGTCACCAGGACCTGATAAATGACACCCTGACCAAGAGCACCCTAACTGGGTTCATATCCCTATATTCCAAGGTGTCATGGACAACATCTCCATAGATAGAACCTTTACCTTGAGTAAGCTTTTAATTTTATATTGCCAATTACTGCAGCGTCAAAGATTAGAATCGTCATGATGATTGCCAACCTCCGATAGGAGACGGCACCACAAGAAGAAGATTATAAAACCAATCACAGGTGCAATTACGGCAGTCGCCCTCTTTTCTCCGAGAGGTTAACATAACAGGTCAATGTCACCAGGACCTGATCAATGACACCCTGAACAAGAGTACCCTAACTGGGTTCATGTCCCTTTATTCCAAGGTGTCATGGACAACATCTCCATAGATAGAACCTTTACCTTGAGTTAGCTTTTAATTTTATATTGCCAATTACTGCAGCGTCAAAATTAGAATCGTCATGATGATTGCCAACCTCAGGAGACGGCACCACAAGAAGAAGATTGTATAACCAATCACAGGTGCAATTACTGCAGTCGCCCTCTTTTCTCCGAGGGGTTAACATAACATGTCAATGTCACCAGGACCTGATCAATGACACCCTGACCAAAAGCACCCTAACTGGGTTCATATCCCTATATTCCAAGGTGTCATGGACAACATCTCCATAGATAGAACCTTTACCTTGACTAAGCTTTTAATTTTATATTGCCAATCACATGTACAATTACCTCAGTCGGCTTCTATCCGTCGAAGAGGTAACACATATTATTGGCAATGCAATCCATTAATTGTCAATCTTGTGATCTTTCTATCCAAATCCTCATTGATCTATTATAGCTCAAACGGGCTGAGCCTATTCTCTCGCTCATAGTCTTGAGAAGCAATTCTGGATCCTTTTTATCATCTGACCTACAGGCCGATGAGGTTCCAGAGTTCCTCAAGGTCAGGAGGATGTTCCAGAATCGTCTTTACTATCACCTCACCAAATCACCCTTCGTAGAAACTAGATGCTTTATAGACGAGCAGCCTCCTGGGTGTATTTATATTTCAATGCAAGTTTCACACACACTAGCTATCTTACGACTAGGATGACTTGCTTTAAGTTACCGCAAGGACTCTAACGGTCATATACAAAGCATTTCGCAACCTCCCCTCATACGGTGACATTGCTATGCAATTGTGCGAATCTGTCTATGATTCCAGTAGATGTAATCTTGAATTAAAGTTCAAATTACCGCGGTGCCGGACTAATGTAGGGTTTAACTTCCTTTTATGCCGGGGAGTCAATCTCTGAAATGCTCTCCCAGCATACATCTATAATAGGACCTGGTCACATTTAAGCAGGTCATAAATGATAGGTGAAAAAATAATTGGTTTATACTTTAATTGTAATTGTCCTTATATGTTAATACTAATTTTCTACTTTTACCAGATTTTTATTTGTTAACTCAGTGGAGTTTTAACTTTTGATTTAATAATTTGATTTGTATGTGTGTGTGTGTCCTATAATTCTAATCTAGGGCTCAGATCACTTAATAGTATGCTACTGATTCTTTGGCCTGAAGTGTACGTCATTTTTGTGTGCAAGCACCAGGGCAAGTTCTATGTTACCGACGGGACCAACGGCTTAAAGCACATGTTCCAACTAGTGCCTTTCGCTTATCACTATGGACTGGTACGGGCATATTGTTTCTTGTTTTATTTGCCGCTTCCGATGCGCAAAATTCTACCTCGGCCCTTACAACCGGCGGCGCACGACCGCAAAACCTGAGCGATACTGCATGCCACGGGGGCGACAAGCATTATCATTGCTTGTCGCCCCCGCATACTAAACGAACGCACCTTAGGATGTACACGAATGCGACACCGAGCTTTGAACTCAGGTCCTGTTGTTTGCAAGTCCGGCGTTTTACTGGTCGGCTATACTTTGATGTGCACTGTCACAAGGGGGTTTTGTTGGGGCAACTGTAGTTAAATAAACGGTGAAAATATATAAAAGTGGGCGAGATGCCATTAACTGGTTTCAGAACGAACACAATACTCAAATGGTGTGTAGTTTTAAACCAGCAATTTGATTTGGAAAACCTTTATACGTTTATTAGTTAAATATCTAAATTGGTCCAAATTTGGATATTTAATTAATAAACTTCTCTCGCCACATATCTCAAAAACATATTAATAACACATACACGAATAAAAAAAAACCTTGGTTTAACCATTAATATGGTTATATTAAACAAACAGTAACTGTAGTATATTCCGTGTATGGTTGTTGTTTTTTTCTCTCTACCTTGTAAGCATCATTGACTTTGAAGAGGGTTATCATTAGGCCGGTTCCAGCGTGCTCGAGATTCCCGTGCCGGCCCGGCCGGCTGCTTATTCGTAAACCCCTTCGGACTTCTATTCCGAAACTGGCGACTTCCGATACGATTTTTCGTAGCGCCGGAGGGCCCTTAAAGCCGCACCGACAAGAACAATGCCATTTAACCGGCGGCCACGTTAAGACGGGGTCGGCGAAAAATAAGCCGTTTAATTAAACGGATGAACGAATTAAGCCGCCGCAAATCCGCGTTTTCATTAAATCGTGTATCAAACCGGTTTTAATATTCCAATAAGGCGACGCGCGCGCGTTCACGCATTAAACGGACCGCCGTTGTTTGGGTTCGGAAATTAAAACGGAGGCAGTTGCGCGATGCTCGAAAGGGCAATAACAATTACAAACCGGCGGTGGGGCGGGGTGAACACCTTGCGTGTGCCGCAATATTTACGCCTGCTTTAATTGCGCTCGTTTTATACTTATTTTAATGAAATAACAGCCCGCGCAGCCGACTATGAATTGCAGATAACGGGGGCGCGCGCGCGCGCGCGGATTGCAGCCCGCAATTATCGCGCGCTCCGCTCCGAACGAATCCACTTCAAAGGTTGAGCAAGATAACGAAATATAATTAGGTGCAAAAGAAAGAGGAATTAAAGCATCGCGATTTGCATGAGGTAAAAAGATTTTTTTCAAACACAATTAGAATTATACAAAGCGGCGCTTTACATGAGCAGCACAACTGCACGGGGCGAATTAAATCAACGTTTATTTGGGACGTTATTTTTTAATCATAATACAAATGTTTTACAGAAATTCCTCGTTAGCGCTCAAGTGCGGTGGTTGCGAGCTTTTAAATTGATACCTCGTTACCTACAGTTATTGAGAAGTTTTATTAAATTGAAATTAATCTATCCAATTATAGATAACTCAATAATAATTTGCGAATTGAAATCACTTTGATAAACAATTTTTAAATGTCAATACGATTAACTGATGTAAATCAAAATAATTTAATTTTAACAAACATAGAGGCAACTGCACCCCCTGTCGCTTACACAATTTGTAGAAATTATTGTAAAATCATGATATAACGAGAAATGGTACGTAGGCGCCCAGCTTTTGAGAATCTTGCTGCTACGTGATACTGTGGCGGGAATTTAAATGTAGGGGAAAATCTAGTGAGTTTTTTTTATGTTGACCCTTACTAGCATGGTGTGTGGTTTATATATGTCAACGAAAATTATCATGAAAAAATTATAGGTATTGTTGCTTGAATGATAATTAATATCAATATCCACACGGTATAAGCACAAAAGAGTGATCACCACAACTAGTAAATCAAAACTAACGAACGCAACAGCTAACGGACGCTAAACACCCTAGTTTAGCGTCCGTTAGCTGTCGCGTTCGTTAGTTTTGATTTAGTTGTTGTGGTGACTAACTAACATAATAAATGCACCAACTAGAAAACAAAATCTAGTAGTTACCAATATTTTTTCCACGTGTGCATAATGAGTCGAAAATTGTACTGCCCATAGTATAAACCATGTTTGTTAAATATCTATCGTAAATGTACACTTTTGGGCTACATATGCGGAGAGCCGGACTGGGTTTTAGAATGGGCCCAGGCAAATAACCGCAATCTACATATATGTGACACTTTATGGCAAGACCCAATTCAAATATTAGTATCCAGGGCCGGACTGGCTTGACACCAGAACTATGGTCCGGATAGTTGGACGCAAATCCAGTCCGGCCCTGGATATGTGCATATTAAGATAATCTGGATAAAACCCTTATGTTTTATATAAAATAAGATGTATAGACCCACTGAATATTTATAATTCAATAAAAACGCATAACAAAATTCAATGTACCCGGCGCATCCACCATTTATTTATATACGCCCGTACGAATATTGATGATTTGTTGTATTAAATTTTAAATAACTATTTCTGTCATCGCCTATAGCAGGGGTGGATCTCTTTCGGCGACCTGCTTCTTAAATTATAGGCGGGGTTCTGCCAACATCGTAGCTATTAAGTGATCATAAGAAAACGTAGTAATTTAAAGCGAAAAATAATTTTAAATTTAAAATCTACATAGATGATACTAATACATATTCATTATCAAATTAATTTATTAAGAGAAAATAATGATTCCTTCTAACAAACAAATTAGTTTATTAATAAAAAATATGTAATATGGGTACATATCAAACAGGCGAGCGACTGGGAGGGCGTCTGTTCGACCACGGTCGACGCTTTGGCCACCCCTGGTCTATAGTTATATTTTCCTAAACGAGCATAAAGCTAAATTTAAATGATTCCCCTTAACGTGGCTGCTTAATTACTAATTTCTTGGATTAATAAGGTGTCTACTTTGTGTTTTTTAGGATAAGTAAAACGATAAGTAAAACGATGTTTTACTTTGTTTTTTATCACTCTTCAGTTACACTTTGCAACTAGTTTCGGCTAAGCTCCAGCCATTTTCGAGCTCGAAACTAGTTGTGCAAAGTGTAACTGAAGTATGATAAAAAAAGTAAAAAATCGTTTTATTTATGCACTAATTTATTTAATTGTGTTATGTTTAGAGTTCTTTAATATCACATAATACTGCATATAACAAAAGTCTCATATTTTTTTTTAGTGGAATACTTGAAGTATGACTCAACAAATCATAAAAACGACCATCCACTTTGCAACCGGTTTCTAGCCATTTTCGAGCTCGAAACTAGTTCCAAAATGTAACTGAAGTGTGATAAAAGAAAAAACAAAGTAAAAAATCGTTTCATGTATCCACTAACTTATTTAATTGTTTTATGGTTACAGTTTTTTAATATCACATAATACTGCATATAACAAAAGTCTCATATTTTTTTAGTGGAATATGAATTATGATCTCACTCAACAAATCATAAAAATTACCATCTACTTTGCAACGAGCTTCGGCTAAGCTCTAGCAGTTTTCGAGCTCGAAACTATTTGCAAAGTGTAACTGAAGTATGATAAAAAAAACTCAACAAATCATAAAAACGACCATCCACTTTGCCACCAGTTTCGGCTAATTTCTAGCCATTTTCGAGCTCGAAACTAGTTGCAAAATGTAACTGAAGTGTGAGAAAAGAAAAAAACAAAGTAAAAAATCTTTTTATTTATCCACTAATTTATTTAATTGTGTTATAGTTAGAGTTCTTTAATATCACATAATACTGCATATAATCAAAGTCTCTTTTTTTTTTGGTGGAATACTTGAAGTATCTTCCCACTCAACAAATAATAAAAACGACCATCCATTTTTCAACCAGTTTCAGCTAATTTCTAGCCATTTTCGAGCTCGAAACTAGTTATAAAGTGCAACAGAAGTATGATAAAAAAAACACAAAGTAAAAAATCGTTTTATTTATCCACTAATTTATTTTATTATGATATGGTTAGAGTTCTTTAATATCACATAATACTGCATATAACCAAAGTCCCATATTTTTTTTTGTGGTATACTTGAAGTATCATCCCACTCAACAAATCATAAAAACGACCCCCCCACTTTTGGTGTGAGTCATGTTGTATGAAACGCGACCATCACAATCCATTTATCTTGCAGGCCGTATTGCATACGTCATGACACTTTTACCCCCGGTGTAATTAATATTTATAAAGGTGAAAAATTGAGATAAACTCGCGGTGTCCGTAGCTGTTTAAACCCCCGGCTGAAGCGTCAGGCTTGCCGTCTCTTTCCCGCGCAGCTCATCATTAGCAGCTTTTAGTGGGCCGCGTTTATTGTTGTCGCGATTGACACTCGGCGGTTTGAAAGGTCGCGCGCGCGTAACGCGATCGCGCTGTGCCACCCGATATTTATTATTTCCACCTGCCCCGATTGGTAATGGGAGCGGCGCGGCGGCGAAAGAAGCGTCCCCGCGAGCGCCGTGAATATTAAGGGCGTATTCGGGTGCAGTTTCGTTTATAGATTGCGAGCATTTGTATGCACGGGCGCAATGGGTGTTTGTATGTTTGGGAGCGCTTTTTGCTGCGCCACTATCTGCGAAGAGGGCTTAATTTGCATCCGCCTGTTGTCTTTTTTCTTGTGTTTCGCCGCGCTCCCCCCCATCCTTCTGACCCCTCGCAGCGAATTCCGATTGTCTTACTTAAGACTTGTTTCGGCGCAATCCTTCGCTTCCTTTTAATCTAGACAGCAGCCAAACGCAATAAAACCGGTGAATTATCAAAGAGGATATACCGAATCAAATGTCTCGATCCTCTCAGACAATGTCTACTGTAGACTTTATAATCAATGTTAAATATTTAAACACCGACATTTTCACCTGGCGCATTCACTATTTCATTAGCTAGTTTCATTAGGTTGTACATTAGCTAGTATCGTTAACTTATTTAAATAGCTAGTATCATTAGCTTGTTTAAATAGCTAGTTAATAGAATAGAATATATCCTTATTAGTCCCTTTTAGGGTTAATATCTTTCTATAGCATTTTACATAATATTTTTTTCTTGTATTTTTATTAAAACAGACCAACCATCAATTTTACTCTAATTTTAAATGCTAACATGAAGGTGCTTATGTTCATCCAGTGATGCCCCAAGCTTATGTCTAATTTAAAATAAATAAAACTATCGAACTCGCGCACTTTTGCTCTGTTGCTCTGTATGCATAATATGATAAGAAAAACAAAAAGTGATTCCGGGTACCCGAAGTGATTTTAAAATTTAATTAAACAACCAGATTATCATCTACCCTTCGTATTATCGCGGATAGGGAGGTGTAAACTCTAGGACTAGGTATCGGTGTTTATTTATATAAAAAGGGTATCTACCCGCAATATGTTACTTATTTATTACAATAGGTTAAACTGACTTACTCGGGCATCGCCATGGTCGAGTTACTACTACTATACTCACTCGAGCATGGTATGCTCGTTGGGGGTAAACGGTATCACAGACAGAAAATATAGTTATTTGCGACAATTGGTATTGTGGCAAATAACTATATTTTCTGTCTGTGGTACCGTTCACCCCAACGAGCATACTATGCTCGAGTGAGTATAGTAAAGTAACTCGACCATGGCGATGCTTGAGTAAGCCAGTTTAACCTATTGTAATAAATAAGTAACATGTGGCATGGTTGCCACCGAAATCGTACTAACTAAATTGGTTTTCTAAAAAGAGCAAAAAACTAAGAAGTATACATCGTGGTGTAAAAACTATGTATAGGTTAATGCTCTTTTTGATCTCCGATCATCTTTTCTCCACTACTTTCATTCATCCATATCCCGAGGCTTCATTTTATAGAACTTCCATTAAGTTTCAAAACATATATAAGTGTGAACCCACCTCTTAGCAATCTACATATCTAGATTATTAGATCTGATCACTGTAGTGTGTTGACGGTTATTACCATATGGGTGTGCATTGCTAATTGATGTGGTGCCGCCAGATGGCGTTTAACTTTCCTCCTAGGGAGTTAGTTGTATTATTTTTGTATATAACAACTCGATATATTGTGTGAATTCATCCTCACTAGCTGAGCTACACTGATGAGATCTAATAAGTTCGAAATCTAGATATGTAGATTGCTAAGAGGTGGGTTCACACTAATATATGTTTTATACGATTGGCCCTGTGCTGGTATCTCAAGCACTCTGTTGGAATATTATTCCATAGAGGGCACTACCCGGTGATTCTGATGGCATGAGCATGTTGACGGTTATTACCGTATGTGTGTGCATTGCTAATTGATGTGGTGCCGCCAGATGGCGTTTAACTTTCCTCCTAGGGGGTTAGTTGTATTATTTTCGTATATAACCACTCGAGATATTGTGTGAATTCATCCTCACTAGCTGAGCTACACTAATGAGATCTAATAAGATCGAAATCTAGATATGTAGATTTGCTAAGAGGTGGGGTTACACTTATATATGTTTTGAAACTTAATGGAAGTTCTATACAATGAAGCCTCGGGATATGGATGAATGAAAGGGGTTAGTTGTATTATCATTAAGTTTCATTCTTCTGGTCATAATTCTATTCACGCAACTAGGAGTTGTTGTTAATTTTCCACCTCCAAACCATACTTTCTTTCTCATCCAGCCTCTACAGGTTGCCTCTCGTTTTCTTGCCATAGCAGTACCTGGCTATTGTTCGTGTGACTTCTTGTTTCCCAGTCTACCTCTAATATATTTGTCTTCTAATTGTCATTATTAGTCACTATAAACTAATAATGACAATTAGAAGACAAATATATTAGAGGTAGACTGGGAAACAAGAAGTCACACGAACAATAGCCAGGTACTGCTATGGCAAGAAAACGAGAGGCAATCTGTAGAGGCTGGATGAGAAAGCTTTTCTATGTTGCGTCATCGATTATTGATTGCCTCTCTTGTAATTAATTACTATTATGTCCGGTATGTTGCTTGATACTTCTCTCATTATTTCTAACCGACTTAGAGATATGCCTAACATTTCTATAGACCCCATTCGTAGAGATAGGCCTTCGCTCTTGCCTTTTAAGACGTTTCTATAGACCCTCTTCGCTCTTGCCTTTTCAAACGTTTCTTTCCCCAAGTATTTTGTTTGTCCCTATCGTCGTTTTGCAATCGCTTGTTAGAGTACTTGTTACATTTTCTTCGTACTTTACTGTTCTTTTATCTGTCTCAGCTTTATTTTTAAAGATGTTTGTTTGTTCCAGTACTATGTATTTAGGTGTATGTGTTTCTAGTCCAAGGGTCCATTTGATATACGTAGTTTCCACCTTTCTTCCTTCCAAACTTCAAACTTGTGTCCCGTACAGTAATATACTTTATACCAGGTGGTCAAATAGCATCATTCTGATACCGAAGCAGTTTTTTTTTTCCTATTTCCCATAGATACGTCATGGCGATAGAGCTTTTTTGTTATTCAGCTAACATATGTTTCGTCCACGAAGTTATTTTGGAAGTTATAGCCTAGGAACTTGAACTGTTTCACTGATTCTATCTGATCCTTTTCTCACATATATTCCATTTTGTTCTCTCTACTTGTGTCTTTTATCGTGAATTGCTTTACTTTATCTTTTGCTGGATTATTTACTATCACTTAATCAATAACAGTAATGTCCTGTGGGCTTACATAAGTGTATTCTACTTCTTCATCTCCTACCATTTTTCCATTTAGGATCATCTTTTGTTCTTATTTCATTAGTTGACGTAATTTTCTACGTCTTTGTTTATGATGTCCCTTGTTTTTCTTATATCTATGCCTTCGTCTACTAAGGTCCCTCTGGTTCCTATCCTAGCATTGCAGTTGCCTTCGATTATCCTCCGCACCATTAACACTTTCATTTATTTCCTTTCTAATTTCATTCATTTTGTGGTGATATACTTTGAAAATCCTCGATGTTTACTCTTGTTTTTTTTATTATTCGTTCTAGTATGTCTTCTGTGTAATTTTGTCTGGGTGGCATTTTTCCTACTCGTATTCCTGTTACTTTTCCTCAGTCAGCTCTACATGTTTTGCTACTTTTTTGCTGCCTATACTCTCCAGTTAAAATCTTGTGGCATTTTAGATAGTTGGGTTTCCCAAACATTAGCCTCTATCTCCGTCTCTGTTAGTCCTAATACGTCAGATCGATTCAAAAATCATCATCCTTGTTTCTTATGTCCACAGTATTCCAAAATATCGTATTTAAATCAGCTTTATGTAAGTTATTCGTTGCTTCGCGGATATATAGAACTAATTTCCCTTCAGTAGTACATTCCTCTTAATTTTTATAGGAATCTAATTAATAAATTACGCTATTCCCTTTCCACCTTTGCTATGTTGCGTATTTTTATGCGAAAATGTTATTATATTATTGCCATGTCGCTTGCAATGTACATATGTGTTTCCTTTTTAGTTTATGCTTGTTGTCCCAGGTTGTCATTATTAAAAAAAAACTTCTATCCTTTATAGGGCTATCAGCTTTTCCGCCGGTCAAGGGAGAAGCTCAGAGGAGTTTAATCGCCCGGTATTCATCTTAACTTTACAGAAAACCTCTGAAAAACTGTGAAAGGTGAATCGCAAAAATTCGCTCCCCGCTGAGGATAGAACTCAGGCTCCACAATACTCAGTACGAGGCGGACGACCCCTCTAACGACTCAGCCACTGAGCTGGGTGTCATTATTATTAATCGAATTGGTTCATTTTCCCTCTTCTGACACTATGGCTACCTCAACGTCTGGGGTTCATGACTGCGCGAAAAAAGATTTCAATAGTTAGTGTTTTATTAGCTTATTGGATCAGCTTGTTTCATTAGCTTATTTCATTAGGTGTTTTCGTTAGGTTGTCTGATTAGCTTATTTCATTAGGTTGTCTCATTAGTTTGTTTAATTGGCTTGTCTCTTTACCTTGTCACAGTAGGTTGTTATATTAGTGAGTTTCATTAAATTAAATTTAAGAAAAATTCAAAATTCCAGTTGAATTGTTTATGACACCAAACAATAAAATAAAACGATCTTTATTTGCCATAAACATTGTACACAAAAACAACAAGTACACAGACAAATCCAACTCAACATATAATCCACAAACTAGCACAATAATAAAAAAAACTCTATTACCCATATATATATATATATATATATATATATATATATATATATATATAATTTCTAAATAACTAAGAAAATTGACTAATGATAACACACAAATTAACAATTATCATGCATACATAATAGATGTGTTTTATATTTAATTTTTATGTGTATAATATCCGTATACGAACTATATATATATATATATATATATATATATATATATATATATCATGTATGAGTGTATCTGCTTTGGCTACAGTAAAATAAATCAAATGAATTGCAATAGCCTGCTCACTCACATAATTCTTCGGCCAATTTATACTTTCTCTACTACCAACCCCATAGTTTTGCTCACCGTCTCCCTCTTCCACCCGCTCACCATCTTCCTTAGTCCCTTCTACACCAGCTCTAATAATTATATTACCAATGAAATATAGTGCAATCATCCGTTTGAAGTATAAAATGATACTAAATTAGTTTAAAAAGAGAAAATATGTATCTCTTTATGATTTTAACTTTATTTAACCATCAATATTACTTTTCCTACTACCAACCCCATAGTTTCTTTCAGCGACTTCCTCTTCCATCCTTCCACTATCTTCCTCACTTCCTGCCACACCAACTCAAATATTCATATCACCAGAGAAATATTGTGCAATCATCCGTTTGAATTATAAAATGATACTAAATTAATTCAAATAGACAATCTATATCCCTTGTAATCGTTTTAATTTTATTTAACCATAAATATAATTTAAACATATATTTATTATGTAAAACAAATTATTTAACTATAAATTTAATTTAAACATAGAAATATTATGTAAAAACAAATACAATGTCAATGTGCCCGGCGCATCCACCATTTTTGCAAGTGCACCATCCTAATTTGTTCTAATAAATTGTATCATAACTATAATTCCTAGGTAAAATTAGCAAACATTCATCATTTTTATTTTATTAAAACAGATTTTTAAACTTTTTATTTATTTATTTATTTATTTAGTTGTACTCTACTTCACTATTTATTCATCGCTCGCATCCGGACCATCCGTTTTTTCAATAGTACTTATAACGTGCATATCGTTCAGTTATATGCTGTTTTTAAAAAAGCTGCACTAGACGGAAATTTCGCGGTTATATTAAATTGCGAGGAAAGAAGCGTCTGTTTATTTAAATAATGAAATGTCATTTTAAAACTTCGCGTGCAATTACGGGCGGTAATTATGTTTTGACAATTCGACTCGACGATAAGCTGGGCGTGTATTTATAGTAGTAAAGAAGTGTGGAGCGGTAAGGGGTTGAAATTTATAAACTTGTATATTGCGGATGGTGTAGCAAGCTGCAACATGGTGGTGCGCATTCATGTGAAAGGTATTAGGAAGTTTGTAGGCATATTTACGTTAGTGGCTGCAGTGGAAGGTGTTAGTCTGTGTGTTGTCACGATAATGGGTCAATAAAGTGATAATATGTTGATTGTAAATGTAATTAGGCGAAAACCCCGCTCCCCTCGATGGTATAGCGGGTGTACATGTGCGGAGTATCGTCGCTGGCTGGGAATCACTTGAGCGGCGCCGGCCGGGTTAATGCGGCTCTAATTTATCTAACCCGAATTAACGAGATTAAAATTTAATTTGTTTGCGGCGCAACGCGCGCGTCTTCCGTGTATTCGGCTGAAGAATGGCCGCGTGTGCATGTAGGCGTGCTCATAATTGGTGTGCGCTGTAATGAATAGGTTTGTAATTGCTGAAATGTAGTAATAGGTGGGATAATTTGGTTGCGAGATAGCGATGGTAAATGTGGGTATGTATGGTGTTATGGAGACTAATTGACATATTTCCCAGCAATAGTTTGCGAGTAGATTTTGACACGTGTTGTACCGAGCCATGTGTATGTGGTAAGCAAACCAGTGCGTTGCATTCATGTATCTGACAGATGCTTTAGTAATAAACCTATTGTCACAAAATAATCACGATATTCGCACAAAGCGCCGCACGATGATTATGTGGATTAATATGTTAAGGATAATCACGTTACAATGCTGTGAAGAGAAATCGTTAATTAAGCAATAATTACACTAAGAGAAGTTCAAACCCACCCCCTAGCATTGCCAACGGCGATGATGAATACAAATACGAGGGCTAAAATATGATAATGAAATAATAAAATTGTATTTTATTTCCACGCTAAATTAGCAAACAAAAGGGAAATTTAAATGGATATTGTTTCACCCATATTTAGTTTAATAACGTTATTACAAACATGATGTTTGGAGGAGGACGCGTGTTATTAATTTCGACGTAATTAAGAGTAATGCTTTTGGGAAAGTTTATTATTTACGAGAGAGGGCACACGCCGGCCGCTAGCAACAACATGCTGGCAATACCAGTATCAGGATCGCAGATTATGTCAGTGAGAACATTTGTTGATAGTAAGTATCCAGTGCCTGTGCCAATGTTGTGCCTGTGCCTGTGCGATAGTGACTACTATTTACACCGCCACCAACGCTACTTGCATATCTAGTAATAAATTGAGACAGTTTATACGGGCTAACAATATGTTATAAATGGCTGCATTATATTGTCAACACACCCAATTTGTCCGAATTAATTACACACCAATAAATCACAAAAGATCCAACCGGCCGACTTCTAAAGATGCCCTTCATTAAACAACCTAATATTCTGTAGGTACATTCAAATAACAAATAAAATCCTTTAGTGGTTCCTACACTAATCTACGTTTATAAATAACACATGTAATATTTCCTACCGTGTGTTCAGGGAATGTGGGGGCGGCTCAGGCAAACAAAAATATCCCAAAACGGATACCGATGTGATTAATATCCATTGCAATGTACGGGGGTGGTTTAGTTGGGCGACTCCGCCACCTGCGCATCCGTAACGGCGAAGTTTATTCGGTATAATTACGCTATAAACGAGAATAGATATTTATTTCTCGCTTGTAGTAGTTTATTTTTAAGGGTGGCGCGCGAGCAATTGCGATTGATGCGCATCAGATTTGGGAGTTTATTAAATAAAAGCCCGATCTATATACCGGCACCGCGGGTTTTGTTTAAATTGAATTTTCCGCAAAAGAGCGGATAAGTCGCTCCTATAGAGATAATCCGATCCCCCACAGGACGGCGGGTGAAATACGTATGTGGAATTAAACACGGGGAAAAATTACCGCTCAAGTTATTTATCGCGGTGCACTATTTCACGCGGATCGTCCGAACGAATAAATTCATATTACATTATTTTTTGTTCTTCTCGGCAGCTCGTCGCGCGCGAATTAATCACGCGGCGCGCCGAAATAATTAACAAATCTTAAGGATACGCTTAATGAAAAATTACGCGCGCGAAATTTATCATAAACACTATTTATAGTAGTTATACAGCGGGGCTGATTCATTATGCCCGTGCGCCGCTGTAATTGGAGTGAAATATATTAACTGTCTGCGCAAAACTAATTTAATTAAACTAATACAGTCAATTATAATAGAAATATTGCTGTTTGCCTCGATATTGCATCGCTTTGTGTATCTATAGCGATTGGTTGTATCAGATTTAAATTAAATCTAGATTTGTAAATTATTTTTGATATAACACATGTGATTGTGTAAATTAAATGCTTTAAAATTAAGGTGTTTTGTGGAATAAACTAGTTTATGGTGGGAAACGTATAACAATACAAATCTGTTTTGCATACAGCGTAAACACACAATCCCAAACTATGCTAGTGATTTGTAGTTGGCACCAACTAAAACAGACTAAAGAGATATATACAGTAGCAGTTGTAAAATAGAAAGTGAAATGTTATCTAGCGCGGTGTTTAGTTATGAACTAACGTCGGGGGTTTGTTGCGCGCATTTGGATGCCGGACATGCATGGCAGCAGAAAGCTGTCGGTGTATTTGGGGAGTATTTGAGGTAGTAACGGGGGGATTGATGCCGTCGCAGGTGTCAACGTCGGCGGCGGCTCATTATGCAGTGCCGGCACGATTTTCGCATTCCCGATCCAAGCCGCCCCCCGATCTCTCAAAGAGGCGCTCGCGTCTTCCATACGTACAAACACACTCCCACACGCGGTAGACAAGCATAACATTTGTATGATGCATCAGAATCAACTTCTGTATGCGTGCGGCTTGTCATGGTTATGAGCCATCGCAAATAGCAAACAAACCCCCGCAACAGAGGCGATATTATACTCTCCCACCCCAACCTCGTCCTCTCGAAAGGCTATACAGCGATGTACGCCGGCAAAGAAATACATCAAGCTCGTTTCGGGAAGTAGCGCATAAGCAGGAGTAATTGTGCGTGACGTAGCGAATACTTATGAATAGTTAATGTGTATACGGATTAATATTTAGACCGGTCTTACTCTCTAAAATGCCTTATTTAGAACAATATTTAAGTAACAACTATTGATCCACAATGTTCTAATGCAGAATTAAGTGCTTTCAACGCTTTTAAGTGGCAATATAGGTTTTAAACCATCATTCATTTTACAATGATGTATTGGTTTAAACTTCTTTTTTAATGAATAGAATTGTTGCTACCCTTACTATATTATATTTCATTATATACATAAGGAAAAGAAATTTCATTGTTCTATACCACTCATATTACGTATGTCAAATCAGTCTTTAATGTGAACCCAACTCCGACAAGAAGAAGTGCGGTCTACTTCTTCTTCTTGTGGGACCAGATGAAAGGACAGGGTGGAGACTGGCATAAAACCCTGAAAGTCAGAAACTGGAAGGTGACTGCTGAAAACTGCACGGAGAGGAAAATATAAGTGAGGAAAGCTAAAGCTCATTCCTCCATCCATTCCACAGTTGTAAAAACTGAAGAATAAATTTTGGGGGGATGTCGCTTAGCGTGCACAGGTCTAGGCTGGGAGTAACAACCGTAGTTCTCCTTTAGGAGGTGTGTACGGGACATTCACTGACAACGTGGACCGGCACCTCCTTCTGTCGACTGCATTCTCTACATTGTGGATCGACAGCGTATCCCATTTTGGCGAGATGCTTCTTTAGCGTACAATTCCTGTAAGCTTCCTTAAGACATCTTTCGAGAGACTGCACTATTCGGGTCTCATATGAATTGTCTTGCATATTGGCACGTCTTAAGGCTTTTCCAACTGTGTTGGTGCGACTTGGGCGTAGGTTATCTATTCTTCGAACACCCTAAACTCTTTCTCCCGGCGGATCTATTGCTATTATCATCATTGTATCATCTTTCATTCGATAGATGTGTTCATTCCATTGTCTTTTTCTTTGGAATACTCATTCATTATTCTTATATACCGTACAAGCTATGTTGTCGTTCCTTTCCCGGTTTAATAGTGTATTTCCTGCGTATTTTCATTTCTGTTGTCTCCACTAGTTGTTTTTCATGTTGCCTGTTCTGTTTCTGATCTGTACGTTATAATTGATCTTATCGCCGCTTTATAGACTCGTGATTTAATTTGTCGCCTCAAGTATGTGTTTCATCAGATTAGATGATTAAGGTATCATGATTTTCTTTGGCTACCTGATATTCTGCTTCGTCTTCCACATTTTCGTAGCTGATTATATCGATTCCGAGGCATCTGAACATCAGCTCCTGTTGTATTATTTGTCCATCCACTTCCAGTTTACATACGTTCTTTAGAACTGGTCATGTATTTTGTGTTTTCCGTTGAGATTTCAATGTTGTATTGTTTCCCCACGCGGTAGCGGGTAGGCACTTCTTTTCGAACCCGGAAAAGAGCAGGCCTACTTCAGGGATGCGACCCTGCCCACGCGAGCCATGGTTCTCCGATGTCCTTGCACCGGGGAAACCATGTCCCGACATTCAATCCTTCTAATACAGACCTACCTCTCCTACATCCATACCCATCACCCCTTCTAACCCACCTAGTCAGCGTGAAAGACTATGACTTTAACACCCACACATGGCGAATCCGAAAACAACAAGGAAGAAGACCTCATCCTCATCTCCGATGTCCTTGTACCGAGGGAATCGTGTCCCGATATTCAATCCTTCCAATATAGGCCCATCTCTCCTACATCCATACCTAACCCATTATTCAATCCTTCCAATATAGGTCTATCTCTCCTACATCAATACCTAACCCATTATTCAACTCACCTAGTCAGTCTGAAAGACTATGACTTTAACACCCAAACATGGCGAATCCGAATACAATAGGAAGAAGACTTCAGGTGGGTGTAGCATAGAGTCTACATCTTACATCTTGAAAAATGTGTTATTGATTCCTGCTTTCATTTCTTGCATAAGATGTTGGTTTCGCTAGATTAAGGCAGCCCGCTACTTTATTTACTTTGGCTACTTGTTATCTTACTTCATCTTCAATATTTCTGTTGCTGATTATATAGATTCCGAGGTATCTGACCTTCATCTCTTGTATTATTTGTTCATCCACGTCCAGTTTACATTTCAATGAGCTTCTTTAAACGTGGTCATGCATTTTGTCTTTTTGGTTGAGATTTCCTTGTTGTATTATTTTTCCACGCGGTAGCGGGTAGGCATTTTTTTTCGAACCCGGAGAAGAACAGGCCTACTTCAGGGATGCGACCCTGCCGACGCGAGCCATGGTTCTCCGATCTCCTTGTACCGGGGGAACCGTGTCCCGACATTCAATCCTTTTAATACAAACCTATCTCTCCTACATCCATACCCAGCCCATCTTCTATTCCACCTAGTCAGCGTGAAAGACTATGACTTTAACACCCACACATGGCGAATCCGAAAACAATAGGAAGAAGACCCCAGGTGGGTTAGACATCGAGTCTAAATCGCGCACCTTCAAAAAGGTCTGCCTTAACACTCATCCATACGACGTTGTACCACGTCAGTTAAGACAGAACCTTTTTGAAGGTGCAGAATTTAGACACGATGTGTGATCCACCTGGCGTCTTCGTCCTTTCTTAGAGTCCAAAGCTATCAATGGTTCTTTAATTTAGTTATTGAACCACTTCTTGGTCTTTCGTATTGAATGATAGGATGATACAGGTCTTTGTTTGTGTTCATTTTCTTTTGCACAGTATCTCAATAATTAAAAGATAGAAGGTTGGGGTTTATTGCATTCGCTTCCCCTAGGTGGTTTCTATACGGAGAGTAACAGTGGTTCAGGAAAACCCTACTAGATTGTGTGTGGTTGAAGGAAAATGACCTTCAACACCTACGTATCTCAATAACTCGTTTTGAGAACGTCTATTTTGCACTGTATCTCGATAACTAAAACAAATAGAGTGTTTGGGTTTGTTACATGCGCGTAGTTCCTATACTGAGAGGAACAGTGTTTGAGGGAAAACCCACTAAATATTCCAATTTTCTTTTTTTAATGGTGTTTAATATTTCTCTTAATTTGCTTACTTGTTACAAAAGTTTTGTAATTGTTATCTTATCCATCCTTGGGATTTTTAGCAATCTGCGGTATGCTCACATCTCAAAAACTTCAAGTTTCTTATGCTATTCTTTATTAGTACCTTGTTGAGGTGAGCTGGCTTAATCACATTTACATTCACAACGTCTCTTTTTCAATTGTATCACCTCATTCCCCTAAATTTCAAATGATTTTTAGCTACAACCAATAAAATAAATTAATTTTAACATTTTAACTCTACAACCAAAAATATGTTTAAGCCTATACGTATACAAATAATCGATATTCAGCGACTATTTAATTTCTACTTGAAATATGCAACGTTCCATTTGAAATTGAATAGTTGTAGCGAAAACAATTCACACATTTTATGGCATTCACAACTATTTTTCATTTGAAATCTGGCGCAATCATCATTTCAATTCCCAAATGGTTCGAGTTGTAGGCACTAAAGGCCCACGCTTTGCCGCTCCGACCACAAAACGGGCTTGCACCGGACTCAATGCAGCACATTAATTAATTAGTTAATTATTAATTCTCTAATACTAGTGTGTTATTTAATTAATTGCTAGCAATTTAATTTAAAAAACACATGAATTGGTTTAATACGACTTTTGATTTATAAACAGTAGTGACAAGTGGCAATTTCAATAATAAGAAAATAATAATAAAAATAATCTGATTTCTGATACAATCTTTATAGGGTTATCAGCCATGAGGCTTTTTTGTCGGTCAGTTCAATTCCCACATGATCGGAGTATGCATCAGATTATAAGTACCAAAATGCAGCATGTCTTAAGGCGTTTTCGTTTAGCATGGTTTGGCATTGCTAGTCGCCCCGTGGCGTATCGCGGTCATGCGCCGCCGGTTTTAAGGGCCGAGATAGAATTATGCTCATCAGAAGCGGCAAATAGAACAAGAAACAATAAGCCCGTACCAGCCCAGAGTGATAAACGAAAGGCACTATAGTGGGAATTAAAATTAAGCAAAAAAAATACCCTGGTGTAGAAATTATGCTAGGAAGTACCAGCCCAGAGTAATAAACGAAAGGCGCATTAGTGGGAAATTTACCAAGAAATACCCTGGTGTACCCAGCTTAGTGGTCGAGTGGTTAGAGGCGTCGTCCGTCTCGTACTGAGCATTGGGGAGCCTGAACGAATTTTCGCGAATCACCTTTCACAGTTTTTCAGAGGTTTTCTGTGAAGTTAAGGTAAATACTTTGTGATTAAACTCCTCTGAGCTTCTCCCTTGACCGGCGGAAAAGCCTCACGGCTGATAGCCCTATAAAGATAGAAGCTTTTTTTACCCTGGTGTAGAAATCATGCTAGGAATGAAAAGCAGGTAGTGTTCTTATGTATTTAATGCATTTTCTTCATCTAATTCGATTAATACATGATCAATTTGGTTTACAATTCTTCCTTCGGTCGACCTCCAAATTTCTTTCCTTTCGAAGTACGTAATGTTGTTTCTTTTTTTTCATTTAAGAAATCTATTATGAATTGTCCATTTTCATTAGTCTCTATATTTGCTATGTCCATATTCTGGGCTTGAAGACCTCCGCTCTGTTCGCATTAGCATCGCCTAAAATTATTTTGAGGTATCTTGGTATTACCTCATATCGACGGTGTAGCGCAAGAAGGGCCAATCTGCGTTTAATAAAAGGTTCAAACTAATTTAAAGATTTAATAAACAAAAATAAAAGGGCCAAACTGCGGCTGCCTCTCAATTCTTCTAGTTAAAACTTAACTATTAGTATTAAGTCCTTTAGATTAGTTTAGTCCTTTTTTTAAAAAGGCAGAGTGGCCCTTCTTGCCCCGCTACACAGTCGATGTATTGCATTCAGTTCGATATAGAAGTATTCTTGATCTTCCGTCGCATTTTCTTCGGTTGGCGCGTGGATGTTGATAAACGTTATTTGTAGGTCCTTTAATTCCTAGAACACATATTCTATCTGATATGGGTCTTAAGGTCCACAATCAATTGCATTCAGTTCGATATAGAAGTATTCTTGATCTTCCGTCGCATTTTCTTCGGTTGGAGCGTGGATGTTGATAAACGTTATTTGTAGGTCCTTTAATTCCTAGAACACATATTCTATCTGATATGGGTCTTAAGGTCCACAATTAATTGCATTCAGTTCGATATAGAAGTATTCTTGATCTTCCGTCGCATTTTCTTCGGTTGGAGCGTGGATGTTGATAAACGTTATTTGTAGGTCCTTTAATTCCTAGAACACATATTCTATCTGATATGGGTCTTAAGGTCCACAATTAATTGCATTCAGTTCGATATAGAAGTATTCTTGATTTTCCGTCGCATTTTCTTCGGTTGGAGCGTGGATGTTGATAAACGTTATTTGTAGGTCCTTTAATTCCTAGGACACATATTCTATCTGATATGGGTCTTAAGGTCCACAATTAATTGCATTCAGTTCGATATAGAAGTATTCTTGATCTTCCGTCGCATTTTCTTCGGTTGGAGCGTGGATGTTGATAAACGTTATTTGTAGGTCCTTTAATTCCTAGAACACATATTCTATCTGATATGGGTCTTAAGGTCCACAATTAATTGCATTCAGTTCGATATAGAAGTATTCTTGATCTTCCGTCGCATTTTCTTCGGTTGGAGCGTGGATGTTGATAAACGTTATTTGTAGGTCCTTTAATTCCTAGAACACATATTCTATCTGATATGGGTCTTAAGGTCCACAATTAATTGCATTCAGTTCGATATAGAAGTATTCTTGATCTTCCGTCGCATTTTCTTCGGTTGGAGCGTGGATGTTGATAAACGTTATTTGTAGGTCCTTTAATTCCTAGAACACATATTCTATCTGATATGGGTCTTAAGGTCCACAATTAATTGCATTCAGTTCGATATAGAAGTATTCTTGATCTTCCGTCGCATTTTCTTCGGTTGGAGCGTGGATGTTGATAAACGTTATTTGTAGGTCCTTTAATTCCTAGAACACATATTCTATCTGATATGGGTCTTAAGGTCCACAATTAATTGCATTCAGTTCGATATAGAAGTATTCTTGATCTTCCGTCGCATTTTCTTCGGTTGGAGCGTGGATGTTGATAAACGTTATTTGTAGGTCTTTTAATTCCTAGAACACATATTCTATCTGATATGGGTTTTAAGGTCCACAATTAATTGTTAAAATATATAATACTCGGCACTGTATTCTTTTAGTTCCTTATTTCCTAAGAATCCAGTGCCCAGTATTCTTAGGAAATAAGGAACTAAAAGAATACGGCAGTGCTGAGTATTCTATTTTCCCGCCGCTATGGAGGAATAAATATAGTTGAATTTCTAGCACGTCCTGCCAAGTTGTTTTATTAGAGGAAATAGTGTCACTATGTAGATGAGAAGGTCATACGAATGATCGGGAAAACGCGAAATCCTGAATTGCGAAGCGAAGTAAAGCGGCGTACTTCAGCCACATTTTCAGAAACGGTAAATACGATTGCCATGCAGCTTATCATAGAAGGGAAACGGGGCCTCGGATGTTTTCATGGATGCGGAATCTTGGTGGGTGGTTCGACATCAAAGAAATAGCCGCTCTGACACGGCTTGCGTAAGATACAGTTTGTACAATAGAATTGTCTGCCTACTTACAGAAAGTATCGTAAGAAGAAGAGTGCCACTATGTAAAATTTAAGTTTATTGAGTTTGTTATATAGGTGCTTTTAATTAATTTATCCTGCTGGTATGGCCCTCTTATCTTCCATGTTCACGCCAATATAAGCCTTTTTTGTATTTGCCCAAAAAAATATTGTCTTTCCATTTCTCTGTCTTATATCTTATTTTTTTCATTCATTTTTTCATTGTACGCATTTATGCCTTTACTTCTTTCTAGTATCGTGTCCGTATCGTTTGCCTAGTCTTTCTTTGCCATGTTCGTTGTTTTGTTTGTCCATCGTATATTTTTTGTTTCTTATTCTTTTTCTTTGTGCGCATTTATTCCTTTACTTCTTCCTAGTATCGTGCCCGTATCGTTTGTCTCGTCTTTCTTTGCCATGTTCGTTGTTTTGTTTGTCCATCGTATTAGTTTTTTTGGGACCTCAAATTCGAATTTGTCCGTCGTGCAGTTCCACATCCACAAATGTTCATCTTCACGATCTTTTCTTTCTCCCTTGCAATATTTCGCATTTGTATGCTTTTTGCCATGTTCGTTGTTTTGTTTGTCCATCGTATATTTTTTTGTTTCTTATTCTTTTTCTTTATACGCATTTATTCCTTTACTTCTTCCTAGTGTCGTGTCCGTATCGTTTGCCTAGTCTTTCTTTGCCATGTTCGTCGTTTTGTTTGTCCATCGTATATTTTTTGTTTCTAGTTTTTTTGGATCTCAAATTCGAATTTGTCCGCCCTTCGTCTTCACGATCTTTTCTTTCTCCCTTGCCAAATTTCGCATTTGTATGCTTTTTTCCTTATGTGTCATATCTTCTGATTATTTTTGGGTCACCTGTCTCGATATATATATATATATATATATATATATATATATATATATATATATATATATATATATATATATATATATATAAATGATGGTAATAACCGTCAACATGCTCATGCCATCAGGATCACCGGGTAATGCCCTCTATGGAATAATATTCCAACAGAGTGCTTGAGATATCAGCACAAGGCCAATCTTATAAAACATATATAAGTGTGAATCCACCCTTTCGATCTTATTAGATCTCATCAGCGTAGCTCAGCTAGTAAGGGGGAATTCACACAATATCTGGAGTGGTTATATATAAAAAATTATACAACTAACCCCCTAGAAGGAAAGTTAAACGCCATCATCATATGGGTATGCATTGCTAATTGATGTGGTGCCGCCAGATGGCGTTTAATTTTCCTCCTAGGGGGTTAGTTGTATCATTTTTGTATATAACCACTCAAGATATTGTGTGAATTCACTCTCACTAGCTGAGCTACACTGATGAGATCTAATAAGATTTTTTATGGTCTCCCTGATTGTTTTTTATGTGACCAAAAAACAATCAGGGGGTCTCAATTTGGTTTCCTGTCGCCACTACATTATGTGTGCTTCTTTCTTTCTCCGTATATTCCACTCTACTACATACCCCTGATTTTGAATATTTTTTAAGAAAATTTTAATTCGCTAGTTATAAGTTTCCATTATAATTGATTAGTTGAGGGAAGATTGAAGAGCGTAAAGATGTGTAGGATATTAAAACATTGAAAATGAAGAAAATCATTCAAAATATATATATAATTTTGGCCTGCATAGCACATTAAAAATATTGGAAATTTGAGAACATAAAAAACTTATTTGTGCTGCATTTTATTATGTCTTACAATACTTGGTTAATGGAGACGTTACTAATATAAATATTGGTTTATGTTATGCTTTTTTATTGCATGCATAAACCCGGGTTACGAGTGAAGTGGGAGACGTGCCATATCGGTTTAGTGCCCGGTCGGTTTTAAATAAAGAAGTTCGGCATGCTTGATTAAAAAAAAAGGGGGTGGGCCGGGCAAAGGAATTGAAATTATTTTTCAGTGGGACTATGTATGTGGTGGACGGGATGGATAGGGGGGGACTGGTTTGGGGGGAGGCGTTCTGTGATGTATTATTCAGGCGCGTTAATGTGCACACATGCCAATAAGGACGGTCGCCGGAATCCTGGTGGATCCTGCCACTGTATATATTCTTCATGAATATTTACACTAAGGCTGGCGATTGCAAAGCGAGCCTGACTGCAAACAACGTATCTAAACAACTAATTTCCATGCATATATACAAGGGGGTAAGGAACAGGATTCCTCTTACCTAGCGGGCAGGACGTTTTATACCGATCGTCGCAATTAACATTTTACTACGTCTGAATTTCCAATTTATATCCACGGCATTATTATATAAACAATTATAAGCGGCAATAAAGTTTATGCCCGTACGTTCCGGTACAGGAGCCATTAAAATCCTTATTGTAATTATAATAAATTTCGTGCAAAATTATATAAAATTTATTATTTATTATCCACAAAATGGGTTACAATTCGAAATCAATTTGATGGCAACATGCGAGCGGCGGCATTCGTATTCCGAATCGATTCGCTGCTTACTGCGAGGGGGCATCAAAGAAATGTAAACGGAATTATGAATATCGCGCCGAGCACGTTCCGTTGATTAAAACCTTGCTGTTTTCTGTAATTTACTGCGTGTTTGCCTTTTGGATCGGTTTAAAAATATCTAATATCGCGCGGACGTGCCGGCGATCTTTTTTGCGCGCCCGCCCCAGTGCATTTTTTACGCGACAGCCGCCGCATACGAAACGACGCGGTCTACTATTTGCCGAGAGAAAAATCGGCCAGATAGCGGGGGCGGCTTATAGACGGTGTGTAAAATTGATATCGCAATATTATATAAATGATGGCCCCGGGACCGGAGCGTTTTATTGTTTCGCGTCGAACGCTTTCGATCACATCCGCTGCGGGCGATGGCGTCGGGACGTTGTCTAATATTTGCAGCAACAAATTGTTTAAAAGGCGCAATTAAAAAGACGCCATAAATCCAGACCCAATCGGCCGCACAACTCTTCCCGGCCCGCACCACACCAAACACTCAATTATTACAGGTCATCAGGTCAATTTCCAGCCCACTAAATCATTTACGGTAATACCCCATTATTATAATCGTAAAATTCACGACGGCAATTACATAATTTATGGAAGCCCGACGAAACCGAATTAGTTAGATAGTTACAGTTTAACCCCTTTAGACAAATCTTATGACTACTAAATAACAACAACTATATTAAGAATTTATTTATAGTTGAAAGCTTAATATTTATGGTAGTTTATTAACAACAATAAGTGCTTAATAAACACAGTGTATTGTGTAAGAATAAACACGTATATCCTTTCATCATATCTACGTTACTACTAAGTTATGTATAAGGGTTTTACGGTGACACCGTTGATCGATTATGCATAAACGCAAATGACCCGTGTTGAGAGATTGCTTTTGTTTAATGCACTCATAAAAATCGTACACAGATAACTCCAGGATTGGTCAACAAAATAAAAACTTTTATACACCACTCGAAATCGATTTCCATTACCTAACACCATACAACCGGCAGTTTGGGCTTACAATAACCAGCTAGTAATAGTGTCATCTAGCCACCACTTCCCATTAAAAATCAATAATGAATGTGCGTTTAAATTTTACGAGATGAAACTATTCCGTCCCCTTTTAAAATCCGGCCGCAGGACGAATGACACCGCCGTAAAACCGGAGCCCGCAAAAAAACTTTAATTAAATAATCCCATCTGAATTTTTAACAACGGGCAAATAATTAATTGCGCCCGAGCACAGGGAAAAGACACGTACTAAAAACTATCATTCGGTGTGGGGGGTTGCTTGCCCCGGGAATTTCGTGCAAATGATTTGCAGCGGTTGTAAATAATTGATCCGGCTAATTTAAATAATGTCGCCGGTTTTATGAAATGCCGATGACATAATGTGCAGCCCAAATACAATCATTGGAAATAACAACGTTTATATATTTAACATAATTAGTAAATTTATCATGGGATTTAATGCGCAACCCCCATTTAGATATAAATAATACTTACGCGTCAAACAATTGTTTGTCTATAATAAATCCTTTAATTGCCGCATTGAATCATTCAAGCCGCCCGCCGACTGCATTTTTAACATCTTCCGCACTCACTCGCATTCATTTGTTTGCACAATAACAATTGTGCATTTTCAAATGGGGGCTCGTTAAACTCGGGCGGAATATGATGAGTTCGCGCGCCCGCCCCCCCTCTGGAACTCGCTGATGTTTGCACCGCAACGTCTGAGGTGTACTTAACATTTAATTAATTTTATTTTTTATCTAGCCACCCAAGTTCTTTGGGTGCAAAACAAACGTGCCTCACATTATCCGGGGTGGCGGCGCCCGAACGAACCATGAATCAAACCACTCTCCCTCGCAGCAGCACCTTAAATATTTATTTAGCAAAGAAACTGTTTCGTGGAGATAATCTCGCGCTGGCCGCCTAGATCAATGTCGCCAAACCCTCGGGGAATAAAACGAAATGGCTATCACATAAATTAAATATTATAAATGCTGTGTTGATGTATGAAAGAGTTAATTGAAGGTTACAAAAAATATGCGGGGTACTTTTTTTTGTGGACACTTCACACTCAATGGACTAAATTATCATATTCACTCGTTTTCAAAAGCACATTTAAATGATAAGCAACACAAGACCGTGCTTTGCGTCGCCCATTAAAAAAGCCGCTAACGTGCCGTGCGCTATAATTACCCCCCGACATTACACGCGTTCGGCCTGCAGATAATAAGACGTCGTTATTTCCTGAAGTAAATTATGATGGAGATGGCACGAGTCTTAAAGAAATTACAAGTGGAAATAGGCTATTTGAAAGTAGTAGGGTTGGCTAACGTGGTACGGATATGATATCCCATTGATTACAGCTATATATCTTGTGCTATTTTAAGTCCCTGTTTTTCCATGGGAAAGGGCTGACTGATGATGCCGTTTGCTTTGAGACAGTCGAATGTCCATTCCCTTGTAGGGTACAATTTTCTTTTCGCATTACTTTTTCCAATTCCACCCCCGCCCAGAGGGGTTGGTTGGTGGTCGCAGATTGTTTTTTCTTCCTCATCCTCCTGCCGCTCGGTGCTCGGTCCAGCATCATCTGTTACATTTCGAAACTCATTTGCATGTTATCCTAATCACGCATTCTTCATCCCGCGCGCGTTATGCAAATTCACTCCAGAAAAGGTGCTTGGGTATATGTGAATGACCTTCTGAAATTCTGATGGCATTGTTCGGATTCAACCCACCCCTCATTTCAACCGATACGCCGATAAAAATGTTAACGAGCGTTCATTTGTGAAGAATAATTGTTAACGCGACGAATATGGATTGCGCCGGCGAAAAGGGACAAAAGGCTCGCAGGGCGGCGTTTTACGAAAACAGTAACAGTTTGATGAGTTGGCATATCCGCGATAGTGGTTTTTTATGTCACCCTCTCGCCCCTTCATCATAAGCATCAGTAATGAATTTAATGCTGCAGTGATCGTTATTCTATAACTTTTGTAAATGTAATTTTTGTAAGGGTGGAATAAACAGGTAGTTGATACGGATCATGGTTTAACAAGGGGAGACACTGTTTGAAAGTCCTCGCTACAAAATAACATAACAATAACGGTGAAAATGGGACGCGTGAAAATCCAGCAGGAATCTCATCTATTGGATGGATATCCGCATTTTCCCACCGCACCAGTTGGCGGTTACAGACAAACGGGGAACAAAAAAAATAAAGAAAAGCCGAATTTTCGACTCCGCGCGCAGAATATAAATTTACAATTATTTATATAAAATATGGGGGGTTAAATCTGAACCGTGGCGTTTGCCTAAAACTGCGTTTTTATGCGAATCGATTGCGGTTTTCATAACGTGATCGGTTTCTTTACGTTACATTTCCGTTCGTTCTTGCGATTCCGCATGTCTGCCCTCCCACATTTCGTACACATTACGTCGCGGGCCCTTTATGTAAACTCTATTAAGTTGCGCCGGCGGGGCTTTTGCTTGGGTTTATCGATGTCGCACGAATTTTTGCCCATTTCGACTAAACCAATAGCTCGCGATTATTGTCGGACGGGCCAATATAGGACCCGGCAATTTCATACAATTAAACATTGTATGAATTTACTTTGAACTGAATATTTAATCAAATAGCAAACATTTAATAACGCGTATAATATTGTGCTGCTAAAATGATTATCAAGCAGAGATAATGCTTGTTGCTGAATAACTATGTAATAAACAATGTATTTGATCAGGAATTTCTTAATGCATCTCGTCAGATTGGCAGACTATGTAATTTTCTATGCCAAGCTTAGAGAAGCTAGCCTCACTACAATGCTGTATTAAAAGTACAATACATAACAAAAACTTGTATTTTTGGAACATCTATGACAAGCTAGCCTCACAACAACGCTCTATTAAAATCCCAAGTATGACCAAAAATACATAACGAAAATTTTTTCAACTTCTATGACAAGCTTGGAGAATCTATCCTCACTACAGTGCTCTATCAAAAATTCAAGTATCACCAACAATACATAACAAAAGCTTGTATTTTTGGAACATCTATGACAAACTAGCCGCACAACAACGCTTTATTAAAATTCCAAGTATGACCAAAAATACATAACAAAAACTTGTATTTTTTCAACTTCTATGACAAGCTTGGAGAATCTATCCTCACTACAATACTCTATTAAAAATCCAAGTATCACCAACAAAACATAACAAAAACTTGTATTTTTCAACTTCTTTGACAAGTTTAGAGAATCTAGCCTCACCACAATGCTCTATTAAAAGTCCAAGTATCACCAACAAAACATACAAACACTTGTATTTTTACAACTTCTATCACAAGTTTGGAGAATTGAGTCTCACCACAGTGCTCTATATAAAAGTCAAAATATAACCAACAATGCAAAAGCTTATGATTTAAAAAAAAATACAAATATAATATGCAATTCAATTATTTTCGATCATAAATTGTATGGATGCGTTCCGAAAATAATTTCTCAAAATGCGAATTCAACTCATCATTATAAAACCTAGCAGTGGCGTTATTAATAAATAATTCAGGACCGTTAATGATCAACGCAACGTACTTTTTCGTCCATCTGATATCCGGAAATTGCGATTTTCGGCGGTCCGGTTGAAAATTAATTTCTCGCGGTACGAAACACTATTTGTAATAATTTGTACATCATTATTATTTGCAGTAGTTGCCAAATAATATTCTACTTGTTGAATCTAAAATCTATATAGGTTTTAAAAGCTGCCATAAATCTTACGTTGTCTATATAAAAACTGTAACAAGCTTTTCAAGTATTTGTAGCTTCAAATTAAACAGTGCGATTCAACTTGATTGTTTTAATCAAAAGTATACGGGGCGTTGTTTTCATCAAATCGAGCCATTCAAAGAGAATTGTTCCATAATTTTGATAAAATAATTATAGAGCGCAGTCGAGGTCGCAATGCACGTTTTAAAATAGAGACAAGCATACGGAAAACTGTGCAATTTTCGTTTTAATGAAAGAAGTCAGTAGTAGTGTATTATATAAGGTAAAAAGCAATTGCAGTCCGGATGAAATAATCTGCAAAGGTTTTTTTTGTATCCATATCGCATGTAACTTTAATGAACATTTCACTGTTCTCCGCTGGATTTTTAATATAATATTCTGTGTATATTGACGCAATAGTCGCTTGCTGTTGAAATAAATGTTTAAATATCTATTGTTCGTGGGGAAGGGGGTGCTGTATAATTTTTCGTGGAATTCGTATGTAATCCATGGAATTGATAGTAAATAATGCAAATCCCGACGCGTCCCTGTAATAATAATGAGTTTATTTTATAATGGATAAAGTTTGGGGGGCGTCGCGCGTCATTTACGCTTTCATGGTGTTGTCAAACGGGGTAGGTGTTTCTGCAATTTTAATCGCATGAATATGCGATTGCCTGCGGAGATGGAAGGGACAAAAATTACGCACTCGGTTGATGTAAACGTTATTCGAACCGGTGATCAAGCCGGGAATTAATTTAACACACAATTAGTTGTATTGATATCAATACCTATTGTAAGTAATTAATGAGCAATGCCTAATTTATATCAACCCGAGATATTTTAAGCGATTTGTTCAAAATAATTTAAGCTTGATTCTCAATGGGGGGGATAATAAAAATGTAATCCGGTTTGGTGAGCAAGCGTTGTCGTCCGTTTAATTGCGGTTGCCGTCGCGCTTTCGCACGGCCGGTTAAGCTCTCGAAAAGGATGCGTTTCGGAGCATCCTTAAAAATCGTAAAACCCAAAACAAACGACTAAATACCGAATCGAATGGGACACCTGTTAATCGCATCTTGATTTAATCCGCACAACCCTATTCTCATTTCATTCATATACAGGGCTGCCTTATGTATGCTATTAGTAAACTCACCCTGGCTGATAATGGTCGCGATGTAAACAATGCCAATGGTGAGGTAACGATTGTGCTGCCTCCGTTTTACCGCCATGGTGTAAGTTTAAAGTCCGTAAAAGTTGTCCAACTTTGGCATATATAATGCGGCAATCACAAACACGTGGGCCGCGCGGGGTGGTAAAATGTAGCGAGTTAGTAAACCGGAAATGTTTCCGCTCGCCGCCGCATCGCGGAAATATAGTAGCGCGAACTGGAACGTGCGTGCGAGTTGCGCGGCCGGAAGTCCGCGCCGTATCCTGAACCGTTTCAAACAGGAGCTAGGCTGCAACTGTCTGCGAGCAGCAACGGAAAGCGTCCGTTTCAGCGAAAAGCTCGTGCGGCGCTTTGGATTGCGCTCGACGCTCTCTGCGCGACGCCGGCTGCCTCTGCCACATGCTACCCAACAATACACCCTCGCTACACTACACCCATCATCCGCTAATTCATATACATGCTCTCGATCGCAATCTTCCCCAGCCGAACTCCATTCATACATCAATCAGCCCGCGCGCGCGCCACGACAGATGCGTTTTTTTGTTTTGCCCACACGGCGGCGGCAACTTGCGAAAAACTTTTTATCAAACCGACAATCGGTGCACCAAACCCAAAACTCATTACACCTACGGGGGTTGATCCGCGATCGGCCCGTCAATCATCCTCTGCGATGCGGACGGGATTTGACTATCGAGATGCCCACAGCTCCCACCTCCCCCCTCAACCAGATTCCAGGCGATCGCGTGGCTATAGCCGAATTCCACGGCCCACTAAAATTCATACTTTGAACTTTGGGAGCGCCGAAATGAACCGGCTGAAAAATCCGAAACCGCAAAATCGATTTACTCGGAAAATTTAGATGATAAAATCATATAGTGGGTTATGTATTAAGTAACCCCGGCCTCATAAATGATGACTATGACTACAAGAAATGTGTACCGCGTTGGTCCCCAATCAAGCGGTCGAATAAACCAGTACAACAGAGGCTGCAAAGAATCCCCGGGTTGCAACAGCTACCACAGGTTAAGACTAAATATTGTTACTCTGAATACTCAAACAATCTCAAGTGCAGAAAACCTACAGGAACTGGAAGAAGAATCTTTCAAATATTAAAATAGGATATAGTTATAATAAGCGAACACAAGAAGAAACGACAAAAAGAAATAATGCTACACTGAGGACATATGAAGCATATGTCCTCAGTGTAGTATTATTTCTATATTGGATCAGACAACGTCAACGATGGAGGTGATCCAAATTCACAAAAAAACATGTATCCAATATCATACAGTTCAACTCCATTAGTACTTTTTGTTGTCCTGTGAGGAGGAATCTTTGAAAGACACCCATGCCTACGTTATTACCACTAAGTGGTAGGCATGGGTAGTGCCGGATTCGCCCTGCATTCTACCTGTTATACAAAAGCTCACATTCTGTACACTAGAGGCTTGACCGCTATTAGGCATACTGTGCGCCCTAGTGTCGTCTTACGTCTGTTAGTCCTTCTTGTCTCTTGCTTCATCCTGGTTGTATTATCTGTGCCTCTCCTGCAGATCCTGTTTAGTTCCTGCATCATTGCGGGTATACATTGTCCATACATTTTTGTTGCGCGTGACGTCCTGGTATTTCCGTATCATCGCTGTTTGGAAGAACGTAGCCATTGCCTCCCACTTAGCTCTGTCTTCAAACATCTGGGCTCCGTTCTCGAGACAGAATCGCATGTCGTTTAGGGGTGCGTGCACGTTCTTTTTTGTAAGGAAGAAATAGTCATCCACTGAAGAAGCGCACGTATCCCAGGTATTTCCTACCCTACTGAGCATAGAGTAGGGGTAAGCAACAACGGTAACATAGGTCTAACATGGGTGCCATTCGGCAAATTAAGATATATTTTGAAATCAAATATCCCAATATATTTCAACCAATGCATATTACCTTTTTTGTCCTAGGAAGGGGTGTACCTCGTTCACAAACCAAAAACTCACGTTCTGTAGCTAGGGACTTGCCCGCCTCGGAGGTACTGTAAGCCCCTATCGACGTCTCACATCAGTCGGTCATTCTTGTCTCCTGTACTGGCGTGGTTGCCTGTTACTGTCCGTTCTGCAGGTCGATCTCGAACTTTTGCGTCATGACTTGTTTGGCAAATTTGCCTCCGTCTCCAGCTTCAGTCTATCAGTTTGTGCGTTCGGCTCCTGCCACAGGGTGGTTCATTCTCGGTGCCATCTGAGACAGTCGTCGTCGTGCCCCATATGTCTTGCCACCTCGTCCTTCGCTATTTTGGTTATTACCCCCTCTCTGATGCTCCTGTATGTGTGGGCCCGTCCCTCTACCAGAAAGTCCGCCGGTGTTGTTTGGGCCGCGCCAGAGAAGACAGTTCAGTACACGCAGATGATCCGCAGGGCACTGGTCCTTGGCGTCCTCCTTAGCCTATTAGAGATTTGGCTCGTCTTTCGCGATGACAGAGGACAGAGCCCGGTGGGAACCCTCCTATCACCTCATGTCTCATCTGAACGTTGGTCCCCGCATAGCTCACTTCCCTATGGCTGAGGTAGCCTCCAATTAAATCCCTTTCTCATCAATGCCTGCATGATGGTCGGCCATGATACGGTATTGAAATCATTGGCCACGTCTTATATGACCATCGCGCAGTGTTTTCGTGTTCTGGTGGACCCTGAATTTGCCTCAGTGATCAGCTTCTTCACTGCCAGTCGTGAACCGCCCTTTCCTGATGCCGAACTGTAGATCATGTAGGCTTCCGGCATCGTTCATGGCCTCAGTAAGGCGGTCTACGATCATCATCTTCACCGTTTTAGCTACCCCGTCCAACAGAGCGGTAGGCACTCGGGTCTGCGGTCGGTTTTCCGCGCTTTGGTAATAGGACGAGCTTTACCGATTTTCACTTCTTAGGGAAAATTCATTTTCATATCCAGGCATTAGCGATGTCTGCAACCTTCCCCGCTACCGCCGGGGCGGCTGCATTCAGCAGTTCGTTGGGCAGACCATCATCCCCTAGAGCCAGATAGCTTGTTGATGGCTGCTGTCGCATTGTGCTCTTCCCATTTTTGGGTTGGGGGAGTTTTCTCCTCGTCCTGGTATGTTGATCCTAATTCCAGTTTATACTCGGGCCCTATGGGAGTAGGGCTGCCGCTACCGGATACTGCGTCATCCGGTCCAGGCAGGCGTGCGCCTATCTTTTTCATCACGACCTTGTAGGGGAGGCCCCACCGGTTGTTCTCGGCCTCCCTCACAAGCCTGTGCCAGCATTCCTCCTGGCTGTGCTCTATCGCCCTATCTGAATTCCTTCCGTCGCTCACGGTATAGGTCCTGGAGGTAGTCGGTTTGAACCCCTGTACTTAGATATGGACCAGAAACTCTTACCATTATGAAACAATCTGCGAACAAAATACGCATTGCTCAGCGATGGATGGAAAGATTGTTGCTGAGCCTCTCTATGTCAGAGATCGGATACCAAATAAACAACTGAGGTACATGTCGGTAGAACGTATTGAAACTCTAAAATGGAACTGAACAGACCATATGGAAGGAAAATAAACACGAAAGATCGTAAAATAGAGTCCGCGTCAAGTTGCATACCGTAGTAAGGGCCGCCCACCAACTATATGAACGATATCAGAAAACTCTAGAAAAGATTGGATGGGGGTAGCACAAGAACAGCACAAATAGAAACAAATACGGTAGGCATATGTTCAGCAGTGGACTCAAACATGCTGAGTGATGATATTGAAGATGTAAGTAATGTTTGTTAGTTTCACACCGAGATGTTATTATAGCCGCTTTTGTTTATCGTTCGTGAGCTGTTCCGCGCTGTTCTAGACTCAGATCAGCTCGCGAACGATAAACCAAAGCTGCTTACATATAAAGTGTCCAGAATATACAAAAAAAAATCAATAGGTCTCTTAATATTATTATTTAAAATAAAAGTGGCATAATAAAGTTTAATAAAACATTACATTATGATTTCTTTATTGTTCTCATGCCATTTAGCCGGAGGGGGCGGGGGGGTGGCGAGCGTGGATTGACCATATAGTAAGGTACGGTTTATGACGGTTAAACTGCTACTGATGCTGCGATACGCGCAGACACATAAGGATTCCGGACCTTAACTCTGCTTGCAATTTCGCCGGAATAGCTGATAGGGGGGTAGTTTGGCAAATAAAATGTAGCGAATAAATGGACCGCACATACAATCGGGCCGCCCGCCGAATTACGGAAGTGAAATCGCCGATTTGTCACCTTATCATGGAGGAGCTGGGTCGAACAGACACGGGGGAATGTTATTAGCCCGGCGCCTCCGCCCGACCGCTTGGGCCCGCGCAATTAATATGCCCGCGGATTACGGATGTACGGGCTGTTTAATAAGGTGGAGTTTAAAACGAGTTTAAAATGCGGATTAGTGTTGCAAACAATGAGTGAAAAAGTTGTTATGGGCTCAAGGGGTTTGACCACCAAAAAACGGAAGGAGGAAATTGATTTTCCAGTAATAGCCGGTAAAAGTATATATTAAATTTCCTGAATATGAATATGCACGGTATAAGGGGTGGTTGTATTTATTTATATGTGTAGTAGCGAGGTGCGAGCATCGGGGTTGTTGTCATTACAGTGATTGCGTCGAGTAGATCTCACCATTATATTAAATTGGGAAAGTGGTACATCTATAAATGTGGAGTAATGAGAGAGTGCACATGTGAGCTTGGCATGTAAGAGAAATGACTATAATGTAGTCTTGGAATGGGTGACAGCGCAGGATGTGAACTTGAAGTATGTGAGGGACAGGGATAGGTACGAGGGACAAGCTAGGTTTAACGCGCGCACACATATACACATAAGAAGTGTACATATTTGTACGTGTGTGAGGGGGCGGGCGGCCCGTAGTAGGTTTAGGCAGGGAATGATAGTTGCGCGACGACAAAACGTAAGATGGATGGGCCAAGCACGCTGTGACCTGGATGAATGTTTGATAGCCCCCCGTACTGTATGTGGATTGCCGTCTCGAGCTGAAGGCATGTCTTATGCAGTGGCTGCATACATAATCCACAACCTCCAGTCTTATATCCGATGGCGAGGCCACGAATATTGCCCCACGCCGCCCTCTTTCATCGGCTCATCCGACCGAACCCAGCACGTGTTTTCATTTTCCGTTATGTTAACCGCATTATGAACGTCTCGCGGCTTTAATCAACCGGAGATAAAATTTGCCTGGGGGGTGTCACCGCCCGTCCCGCAGCAAATCATAACTTTAAAGACACCCTCCCGCCTTTTTATGCATACAAATTGCACCGGCTTGTTAACCTATAACTTTGCTGTCGCACACCAACCGCCCGACGTTGACTGATGCGCACCGCCCGCCCCGCTTATCACTCAATTTCATTATTCTAATCTTTTCATGAGTTTTCATTTTGCTCTCAATTCCCTACACGGGCGGCGGCGGCAATTGGAAAAAAATGTTCATTGCCCTGCGGGCGCATTCACCATGCGCGGCTGACTTGTGCAGCTTCTTATGGGCCGCAATTTGTTTGTATAAAGTATAAGGCACTTTTCCAACCCTTGTACGTTTAAAGCGGACGAAGGAAGACGTTTTATGCGTCTATTTATACTGCTTACACGAGTAAATTAGACTTTTTTCTCTATACAAACATTTATATTATTAAATTTTTAGTTGGTACAGAATTTACTACTGAATTATATTACTAACATATCATGTCGTATGGCAAATGATAAGGGAGTGACAATATAAAGCCAGTACAATATAAAGGGATGGGCGAGGAAGTAGAACAAATGCTGTTTGAAATGCGGAAGAAAATATATTATATCGACGATGCGTTTCTTACAATAAGCCTGATGTTGCTATTCGCATCCCGAATACATAATAAAGATACGAGTATCATTTTAAGTTTTATACCAGCAGCGCCTGATTGTGATAATACTCCTTTTCGTAATTAGAAATTTGATGAAACTTCTATAACACTAAAATCCTGTATAATCAAATACCCATTTTAATTATAGTAGTAAAATAGTAGTTTTGTTCATGAAATTAAACACAAATCCGCGGCGTCGGATTAGCGCGCTGGCTGGCTGGAGGCGGCTCTCCAAACACTCTCCAAACGGACCGTCTTCGCAAACTTTTCCGTACTTGCTTAACCTGCCGCCCCCAATTCATACCTAATGCAATTAATTTAGTGATAAATACAGTCATTACGGGATTATGACGGACGCCTATAGATAGCGGGAATTAGTCGTGCGCAGCTATCCTTTAATTAAATACCACTGGCGGCTGCATCATACTAATTAACTCGTTTTAGTAATTATTTATAGACTAGTGCGGTTTTGGGACCAAACAGACTCACTGAGTGTACAGAGCTAACTCAACACAGCTATTAAAACGCTAGTCGTCATTTTGTATATAGGTAGTAGTTTAAACTGATCGATAATTAAGAATAATATAAACAAGTGACAGACAGACAAACATTGTTGAATCCAGTGATTGATCTGGGTTGGAGCTTTGTTGGGGGATATTGGGTTTGTAAGTGCTGACGATGAGTCATGTTAGATAAATAGCGTTTCGGCTGGATCAGATCGTAAAGGAGGGGGTGCGTTTAATCTGTTAAACAAGCGGATGTAAATTGTTTTAGGCGCCTTTTTAAATCCGCATACGTGATCGGGGGGCGGGCGGCCGTGTATGATCAGATTATTGGCAATAACGACAGGTTGTCCCGGGTTATTTATACACGCCGCGCTCGCCGTAACGCTACGTGGCAGTCGATCTAGCGAGTGCTGGAGGACTCCTTGAAATATAGAGTCATCCATCACGCTCAAAAATAAATAATAAAGCAAACCTCTAATACAAGTGGCCTGTATATCACGCGCGTCGGCCCGTAGCGGGCCTGAAGAACGATCGCCGTTAATGTTAATATTTATTAGTGCATCCACGCTTTGCATAGGTCAGTGCTAATGCCTAGTTCCAGGGGCTGCTGTGTCATCGTGATCATAATATCGAGTGCGGTGAGCCCCCCGGAACTGGTGCACTGCATTATGAAACGGGCGAAGGTTTGCACCTGGGTGCGCTACGTGGTGGGTATGGGACCAGTCGTAAAGTATGGAAGCGCGTACGTGAGCAACGGTCGGGTTTATTTGGCTCCCATTCCATAATAGATGAGCAAGGACTGAATGCGGCCACGACACGAAACGGAAACTAGCGATGTAGCCAAAGTGATTTTCAAAGGGGGGCCCTTGCATGCAGGAATGCCATCTTCAGTGCCTAATGTCATTGAGCTTGATTTCTGAATTGATGCGTTAACAAACCACATCTAATCTTTCACACAATCAAACACTAATTGAGCCAATTTAAACACCGCTTAATTTAATCATATGTAAAGGACTAAACAAAAATAACACGGGAACAAAATCCTCTATAATTTAGGAACTTTCAATCTGAGGTGGCGGCGTGATAGCTATTACCATTACCGTTGCGGTTGGCGTTAATTAACTACAGCTTTGATCTAAGGGCAAACATTGATGTAGCCGCTCCATTCAGACCGCCGACGAATTAACTTTAATTTGCGAATCAATCATCCGGAATCAAGGGCTGTTCATGTAAAGATATCAAACTGCTCCCACCTACGCTTAATAACCGCCACTGTTCAGTTCAAGCGTCAAATAATTGGTTTGCTTAAACAAAAACACGTTCGCGCCACGGGCTGCGGCAAATGGCCGAGCAGCTCGAATTCAACATTGCACGCGCCCACCCCCCTTTGGGAAACGCCATCCCCGTGTATTTTAATATCTGCAATTAGCGCGCCCAAAAACCGTCTTCAGCAATTAATTTTAAAACGAGAGGGGCCCTGTCATGCTACTTGTCGCGCCGGCCTGCGCCATCGGTTGCACGTACTCGCCGCCAATTCTAGCGCGCACCGCCGAACGGAATGACATGAAAGTTGCATTAAGACATTCCGCACACGCCATAATTAAACACTCCTCGAACATATAACGCCAATTGCTGGCAATCACTAACAGCACTGATTTAAATATACCCGAATTGATGCTGGCGCTGAAAACTGCGACCATTCACGATTTTAACCACATATACGGTGTCAAACTTTTAATTTAAATGACAGTGCTCATCAGTTATTGATGAAGCTTTAGCTATTTTTAAATCATTGGACCCTATATACAAAAATCTTAAGTATATATATATACTTCTAAACTTCTACATCTCCACTAGCTATATAATACCCTTCTTAAATATAAGCAGTAAGGTGGATCTGCTTCCAGGCCAGTCCATCCTCGTCCATAAAGGCCCTTACATTCTTTCCCGCCATCATCACCCTTTCACTAGTATTTTTACTCACACAACCACCACATCAATACTTCCACTTCCGCTTCCGTGCCTTCTCCATACAACTTATATTTTCTATAATCCTCGTCCATCCAGTATTTACCTTCCCTTTCACCTAAACCTTCGGTCTTCTATCGCCCGGTATCAGATATAACGCCAGTACTTGTACGTTCTTATCATCATTTACCTATATGACAATCCACTTCTGGATGTAGGCCTCTCTAATGTCTCTGTCTTGCGCTTTCCGAATCCAAAATCCGAAGTTCGCTGTCCTCTTGATGACATGCGATGGTCAGATGTCACCAAGAGGACAGAGGGCTATTCCAAGACTCTTTTGGTCCATCTTCGATTGGTATTGCGTACTATGAGACCTGGCCACCACCATTTTGCTCGTAGCACCTTTTCTAATAAAGCAATGACATTGGTTTTGGACCGGATCCACCCGTTGGTTTTGTGGTCCCTCAACGATATATTAAGGACCTTTGTTGTCTAGCTTTCTGAATGAGGGTCCTGGTATCCACAGCATATGTTAATACTGGTAGTATAATTTGGTTTGAACAGTTTGGTCTTTGGTTTTTGTCCAGTTTGCCTCTGAGTATTTCCTGCCATGAACTATTCTCCTTTTTATTTCCTGCTGTTAGCTATTAATATCGAAACTATCTCGTTTTCCCCGATAGATGTAATAGTCTACCGTTTTCTATTTCCTGGCCATCTTTATCCACCTGCTGGTCCTAGGTGTTCAGGGTGTCGCACATTATATGTGTTTTGCATCTGTTAACAAGCAGACCTAACTGTTGACACTGCGTATATTTCGTAGAATATTTGTTGTAATTCTTCCGTACTGTTAGCCAGGATCACTATGTCGTCCGCAAATCTGAGGTGATTGAGTTTCTGTTAGCCGATGCGTTTTCCTTTCTCGTGTCCATTCGACAATATATTTTCTACTACCTGCGTCAATAGTTTTGGTGAAATTGTATCGCCTGCCTTACACCTATTTAATTTGCTTTCTCGTGTGTTGACACTGCGTATATTTCGTAGAATATTTGTTGTAATTCTTCCGTACTGTTAACCAGCATCACCATGTCGTCCGCGAATCTGAGGTGATTGAGTTTCTGTTCGTCGATGCGTATTGCTTTCTCTGTCCATTCGACAATATATTTTCTACTACCTGCATCAATGGTTTTGGTGAAATTCTATCGACTTACACCTTTTTTTAATTGTTTTCTCGTGTAACCTTATTGTTAGGGCAGTATTGGTGTTCATGTGTTTTATAAGGAGCGTGACTCTATGGTCGATCTATGGCAGTCCTGTAAAGAAGATAGGAAGGTCCAAGTTTTGATAGAGACAAACTCCTTCACGAAATCGATGAATGCGATGTGTTTTGGATTATTGTATTCCTTTACATCCTTATACCTGCCTCCCCCTGCGCTACTTACTATTAGCTGTACTGCAGGGTCTGCTTTGCAATAATTTCGCTCCTTTTGTTTGTCCTGTGAGGAGGACATCTTCAAACATACACCCATGCCTCACTAGCACCTCCTGGTGTGGTATGGGTAGCGTCAGATTCATCCTGCATCCTACCTGAGAGCCTGCCGACTAAAATCTAACCTCACGTTCTGTCGCTGTCGTGCTTGCCACCTCAAAGGCCCTAAACTCCTCGCATCGTCTTGCATTAATCAGTAAATCTTGTCTCTTGTCTGGATGTCACATATTGTTAGTCATATCGTTATGTCTGCAGGTCGTCCTGGAACTTCTGCCTCATAGTCTCGTTGACAAATTTGATGATCACGTGTCAATGTTCAGCAGTCGTTATCATTAGCCGTCCTACTTATCGGGACTCAAGGTCTTCCTCCCCCAACTCCATCCATAGTGTGGTCCACACCGCGTACTATATGTTGCAATGGTATAATGTGTGGGCCACTTGGTCACAGTATATGCTGGTGGTCGTTTTGCCGACTTTATACTTCTGGACGGGCGCAATGGTCAATTTGTCCATGATTCCTCGTCATTAGTGGCTTCAAGTTCGGGAAGAAGTCCCTGATTCACGCCGCATTGGTTGATGCCTCTCATCGGCTCTGCTATTTTGTCATAGTGCTGCACTTGGCCTCCTACTATGCCGCCTTGAATAGTGCAATGGTACAATGGTTAATTTGTCCATGATTCCTCGTCATTAGTGGATTTAAGTTCGGGAAGAAGTCGCTAGTTCACGCCGCATTGGTCGATGCCTCTCATCGGCTCTGCCATTTTGTCATAGTGCTGCACTTGGCCTCCTACTTCGCCGCCTTGAATAGTGTAATGGTGCAATGGTCAATTTGTGTATAATTCCTCGTCATTAGTGGCTTCAAGTTCTGGAAGAAGTCCCTGGTTCACGCCGCGTTGGTCAATGCCTCTCATCGGCTCTGCCATTTTGTCATAGTGCGGCACTTGGCCTCCTACTACGCCGCCTTGAATAGTACAATGGTGCAATGGTCAATTTGTCCATGATTCCTCGTCATTAGTGGCTTCAAGTTCAGGAAGAAGTCCCTGGTTCACGCCGCGTTGGTCAATGCCTCTCATCGGCTCTGCCATTTTGTCATAGTGCGGCACTTGGCCTCCTACTACGCCGCCTTGAATAGTGCAATGGTACAATGATCAATTTATCCATGATTCCTCGTCATTAGTGGCTTCAAGTTCGGGAAGAAGTCCCTGGTCCACGCCGCGTTGGTCGATGTCTCATCGGCTCTGCCATTTTGTCATAGTGCTGCACTTGGCCTCCTACGTCGCCGCCTTGAATAGTGCAATGGTACAATGGTCAATTTATCCATGATTCCTCGTCATTAGTGGCTTCAAGTTCGGGAAGAAGTCCCTGGTTCACGCCGCATTGGTTGATGCCTCTCATCGGCTCTGCTATTTTGTCATAGTGCTGCACTTGGCATCCTACTTCGCCGCCTTGAATAGTGTAATGGTGCAATGGTCAATTTGTGTATAATTCCTCGTCATTAGTGGCTTCAAGTTCAGGAAGAAGTCCCTGGTTCACGCCGCGTTGGTCAATGCCTCTCATCGGCTCTGCCATTTTGTCATAGTGCGGCACTTGGCCTCCTACTACGCCGCCTTGAATAGTGCAATGGTACAATGATCAATTTATCCATGATTCCTCGTCATTAGTGGCTTCAAGTTCGGGAAGAAGTCCCTGGTTCACGCCGCGTTGGTCAATGCCTCTCATCGGCTCTGCCATTTTGTCATAGTGCGGCACTTGGCCTCCTACTACGCCGCCTTGAATAGTACAATGGTGCAATGGTCAATTTGTCCATGATTCCTCGTCATTAGTGGCTTCAAGTTCAGGAAGAAGTCCCTGGTTCACGCCGCGTTGGTCAATGCCTCTCATCGGCTCTGCCATTTTGTCATAGTGCGGCACTTGGCCTCCTACTACGCCGCCTTGAATAGTGCAATGGTACAATGATCAATTTATCCATGATTCCTCGTTATTAGTGGCTTCAAGTTCGGGAAGAAGTCCCTGGTCCACGCCGCGTTGGTCGATGTCTCATCGGCTCTGCCATTTTGTCATAGTGCTGCACTTGGCCTCCTACGTCGCCGCCTTGAATAGTGCAATGGTACAATGGTCAATTTATCCATGATTCCTCGTCATTAGTGGCTTCAAGTTCGGGAAGAAGTCCCTGGTTCACGCCGCATTGGTTGATGCCTCTCATCGGCTCTGCTATTTTGTCATAGTGCTGCACTTGGCATCCTACTTCGCCGCCTTGAATAGTGTAATGGTGCAATGGTCAATTTGTGTATAATTCCTCGTCATTAGTGGCTTCAAGTTCAGGAAGAAGTCCCTGGTTCACGCCGCGTTGGTCGATGCCTCTCATCGGGTCTGCTATTTTGTCATAGTACTGCACGTGCCCTCCTACTTCGCCGCCTTGAATAGTGCAATGGTGCAATGGTCAATTTGTCCATGATTCCTCGTCATTAGTGGCTTCAAGTTCGGGAAGAAGTCCTTGGTCCGCGCCGCGTTGGTCGATGCCTCTCATCGGCTCTACCATTTTGCCATAGTCCTGCACTTGGCCTCCTACTTCGCCGCCTTGAATAGTGCTCCACTCTTGATTGCAAAGTATGCTGTCCAGACGAAGTCCTGTGGGCTCCCCTCACCCTCACTTCGTGCTTGATCATACCTACCGGGCCCTCGTTTACCTCTCTCGATCTTTGAGGTATCCTTCAATCGACTTAATGATGTCTGCCAGACTAGCCAAGGCGGAAGCAGAATTTTTACAGAAGTAGAGAAATGAGGTGACCCCTAGTCCTTGGTACCTAGTAGCGTCGAGGTCGGAAAGAAACCGGAGTGGCTGAAGAGTTGGCCAAGAGAGGTCGATAGTTCAAAGATGTGAAGTGCTAATAGTAGGGAGGCTCTGTCACGTAAGGAGGTTGTAATGAGCCCCACAGCATCTTAGCAATGCCACGCCATCCTGCTCCCTACTATGTCTTAACTCTGTATTAGATCGTTTGGCGGATGTCGCCTCATTGGGCCCCCATATGTTTCTTTGAGAGGGAATAATTTCGGACATAACCACCTCCTTCTGCCATTAGTGCTCTCCAGCTAATGGCATTGCATTAATCAATAAATCTTGTCTCTTGTCTGGATGTCACATATTGTTAGTCATATCGTTATGTCTGCAGCTCGTCCTGAAACGTCTGCCTCATAGTCTCGTTGTCAAATTTGACGATCACGTACCAATGTTCATAACCACCTCCTTCTGCCATTACTGCTTTTCAGCTAATGACAAACCAGCCCTTTCATACCTTTCATACAAATATTTAATTTCAGACATCCATTTTTCCATACATTCCTAACCTATTTTACCAACTCATTCCAACATGGTAGCTCTGTTATACTTCATCGCTCTTGCCGCAGTTATTCATCCTACACTCATCCTATTTGTTTCCTGCTGTACTATATATCTTGGCGTTTATGCAAACCTAACAGTTTCTTCTTGTGTAGTTGTGCCCTTTCAGCCTTCATCACCTCATGCCTCAGCACCGTACAGCAATAAGGACCCCACGCATGCATCTCATGTAACATGTTGGTTACTAAAACAATCTCTTAACTCCTTCTACTACGCCGCCTTCATTCACTCCACTGTCACTTGGGCGTTATGCGTGATACACCGGATGCACTGTTTAAATGTCCCATTCTTCGCCAACATGAAGCACAGGTACTTGAAGCACCGCACCTTCTATTCATTTTCTCCTCTCCGCATCAAACTTTCTTTTACCTCTCTTCCTGAAAGACGTCCACTATGTTTTTTAACATTTGAATTTTGCATTTTCTAATCAACTCCACGTCCCTCCATTTAGGGACGCTCAGTTTGGAAAATGGTCCGATACACACTTATCTCCGACTTCATAACATTGTATTAACCCCACTACTATATGATCTATTACTGAATTACCCTTGCCTCCTTTATAAGTGTAATTGCCTTCCCAATTCCCCTCTGTCATACCATTTATGATTGACAGGTTCTCTTGCTCGGCCCATTCCAACCAATCTACTTCCCTCGGCGTTCATCACTATATCCTTGGATGTGCAATCCATGTTCTCTGCTTCTTCATTTAACCCCTCGCCATTTGCTTCTCCAGACATCATATGCCAGCCCCCAACAGGATTGATTCAACTCGCCCTGTCTTATCTCTCTTAATTTCGCCAGCTCGCCCTTTATTATTATACACTGTCAATATTCTGTTGATTCAACTCGCCCTTTCTACTCTCTCTTAGTTTCGCAGCTCGCCCTTTATTATTATACACTGTCAATATTCTCCATGTTTTTCCTCCTATTGCTATCGACTGCTAGCAGCTCTTCCTACGTAGCAGCCTCCTCTTCACTAGGATCCTGATGTTATTTTCTTACTCCCGTGATACTTCCACCGGATATTCCTTGCTTACTTTCCCTATATAATGATACTCCCATACGAAGCCGCCATTAGCATCCGCAGACACTATCATTCTTCATCTTCCGCTCATGTTTCCGTGAAACCCACGAAGACTGCTACTGCATGAACTCCCTCACCATAGTATTGACATTTTCTATTTTCTTTTTTAGCCTCGTTATGTTCTAGAATCTGATTCTTTTACGGCCATCTGCACTTATCACTCGTTCGTCTTGCCTTTCCGCCTCTAATAAGCCCATTTCGTTACACGTGTCTGTATGTATATTCTTTCGACTTCTGCTAGTCTTATTTTGGTCTTACTAGTTCTTTGCTTGCAATGCTTGTGATCGTACCATTCCCTTCTCTTTCCAGCTACATTTATTCCCTATTACTAAAGATGTAGTAAATATAATGTGTGTTTTAGTCGGTAGTCATCTCCCACATTACTACCGACTAAAAAACAAATTATATTTACTACATCTTTAGTAATAGGTAATAAAAGGAGTAGGCATGAGAAAGGAATGATATCGCAAGAGTTGCTAGCAAGGAACTAGTAGGACAAGAAGATTATATGCCATAGGAATATTTTTGAAATTATATTTGTACAGCGACCAGTTTATGTATAGGCTAACTCTAGATACTTAACAACTCACTTTAAACCGTTTTTGTTTTTTTAATACACTAAAAAGTAAAAAAAAAACTGCGCGCTTGAATAAAGCACTTCACTTCCACATTTTCTCGCTGCCTGCACTTTGGAGTGTATCATGCTACATAAAAAAATAATGCATTAGATAAATATGAACGCAATGAATAATGCAAGGGGGGTGCAGGGTTCCTTCAGTGTGTATGCGATACCAGAATGATCGCCGGCGCGCAATATCAAATTAACATGGGGACAAGCGCGCATTAGCCGCGCAATTTTTTAGCGCGCGCGCCCCTTAATGAAAACAGCCCCTGCGCTCCGTCAACGTCACCCTCAATGAGAACTAGCCATCAACGTCATCCGGCGTGGTGCGGTGCGAAGAAGCAGAAGACGCGCCCGGGCGGGACGTGGAAAAACTGCAGGAGCTGCCCGGCAATCATAATCATTTAGAACCATTAAAACGCGAAATTAATATAAATCAAACCCCTCGGTGTTGTTGCATTTAACAAACCGCCGCATTTGCGCGATAACGCATTAATTAAAATATTTGTGCTCAATAGGTTATTGTTGCAGGATTAATTATCATAAATAATTTCGGGGCGCAATTATACAAATATATTGGTTGGGTTGCAAAAATACCGTCAGAAAGCACATAAAACCCCATCTATCTGGCAGTTATTTATGACAGTGTATTAACCGCTACAAAAAACACTAAATTGACGTTTAGTATCCTTGAGATAGGGGGAGGCCAGAAATAATGTCTCTGCCGCGTGACAAATTTGATGCGCGGAAGAGATGAAAAAAGCGCAAACCCCCATAAATAAATAATCACCATATTTATAGAGCACAGTAAATTGCGATTGATTAAAAACTCGCGTGCACGCAATGACATCTTATCGCGCGCCGCCGACGATTTATTGCGCAATATTATATGCGATCGCGCTCGCATTAATCCATTATCGGTAGCCAAATAAAGCGCTGTCCTCTAAATTTTAACAGCCCGCATAAAAAAAAACCCACCCCATGCGGGCTAAACACGAAATAAAAACATAAGGCGCTTTTAATAAACACGTTTGTTTTAACAACGGCGGCGAAATTTATAACCCGGCCGCACATTATTTATTCCATTCCGTTTGCAAAGACGGATTTTTCCCGAATTAAATTACTAGCTCCATCAATGTCCGTTTAAATCGATTTCAATGAATTGCAAACGTTCTGGCGGAAGGAAACGGGGGTAATTAAGGGTTTTATTGAAAGTTCTTTAATATCTCGTGCTGATAAGATGTACGTATGTTAACGTTGCTTTCCTAAAACTATAAAATTTCATAAACATTTTATATCCTTTTATTTATTTCTTTTGGTGTGAACATACTATACAATTTTCTAAAGATGTGCAATAAAATATTTCTTTATTAGTCCTTTCCGGGTTTAACATTTGTTATGGGGTTTGTATAATGTTGATGAACGTTATTTCCTTTTAGTTTATACTTGGTTTGCATGACTTTTCTGTCCCAGTTGTCATTTTTATTAATAGAATTATTGTATTTCCCCTCTATAATACGGTATACATCTGATATGTTCACATATGTGGTTAATGACTGCTTGAAAAAAGATTCCAATTTGGTGATCAAGTTGACCCGGTTGTTCCTTTTTTACTGATGCTCTTTTTTTTTCTCAATTTTAAAGTTGTGATCTTATCTAAGAGTGATCCGCAGCCAATAATACTGTCTGTATTATATGTTTAGCTCAGTCTTTTTTTATCTTTAAATGCTCCTTGCATCGTAACTTCGCTTCCAGTGTTATACTAAGATATTTTGCGTTATTTTCATAGGGGACAATAGTACCATTGATGGAAAGAGTCGCAGGATCCACTAGTTTTTTATTAGTAAAATTAACATGGATTGATTTTTGTTCGTTTAGTTTTATTTTCCATTTTTTTTGTCCAGTTTGCTATCTTATCACAAGCATTTTGTAGCTTGGATGTGGATTTTCTCTCACAACTATTAGGGCAGTATCGTCTGAAAAGGTGGCAATTTTAACATTATTCATGATTGGTATGTCGCTTGTGTATAGTAGGTACATTATAGGTCCCAGTACAATTCCCTGAGGCACACCAGCTTTTATTTATTTTATTTCAGAATATTCATCTTCTTATTTTATTCTGAATAATCTATTTGTTATATACGATCTTAAGATCTCGACAAATTGATTTGGGAGCATTTTATTTAATTTATCTATTAGGGCATCAAGCCAGACATCAAATGCCTGAAACATATCTAGGAAAATTGTTGAACATACTTGCTTTACTTCAAGTGCTCTTTCTATAGCGTCGGTGATGCGGTGTACTTGGTGTATTGTTGAGTGGTTGTATCGAAATCCGGACTGAACATCAGGAATCAAGTTATTATCTGTTTCATTCTTTTAAGAAGAAATTTTTCAAATTATTTCGATATAATTGGCAACAATGAAATGAGCCTGTATGATTTTACGTCGTTTTGCGACTTTCCTGGTTTTGGTAGCATAATTACCTCTGCCACTTTCAAAGTATCAGGTACATGTTTTAGGCGAAATGCTGCATTAAAGAGGTAGGCCAGCATGACTAATCCTTTCCCTGGTAATTGTTTTAGGATTTCACCGGTTATAAGATCAAAGCCAGGTGCTTTTTTTTAATACAGATTTGTTCTTATTTCTTCAGCTATTCCTTTTGGTGTAACGTGGGTGATTTCTTCTGATATTGGGTTATATGTTGAATTGTTTTGAATTCAGATTTGTTCTTATTTCTTCAGATATTTCTTTTGGTGTAACGTGGGTGATTTCTTCTGATATTGGGTTATATGTTGTTTCAAGAACGAACTCTTCCTCCACTTGATTTGGCGTAAAGATAGATAAGTTAGCTAGCTACTCTGCAAACATATCAGTCTTTTATTGTTACTCCTAGCCCACAGTTCTCAATCTTTTCTGATGAGTGGAATTGATATTATAGGTCGTTTGATTATCTTGGTTGCCTTCCATAGTGAATAATCGGTTTCTTCATTAGAATTGAGGCTTTGTAGATAAGTACTAATAGATTCCTCTTTGATTTTCTTGATTTCTCTTTTCAGCTTTTGTGTTTTATTGTTTAGAATCGTCTTGTCAGCTGGGTTTCTAGTATGTTGCCATCTTCATCGCTCTTTTCTCTCTGACAAGTTCTCTGATTTCGACTGAGTAGTTTATCCTTTTAGTGGTCCGGGACATTTTCTTAGTGTTATTATAAGCTACTGTTTGTAGTAACTTTGTGAATTTTTCCACTTCTTCTTCTAATTGTCCCTTTGATCTTAATGCAACATTTAAATTAATTCGATCATTAAGTATGAAACTCACCCAATCAGTGGTTTTATTGACAAGCATTAGGCGAGCTTCATTCTTGATGATCCTTTCACTCAAAGTTAAGATGACAGCTGAGTGATAGGAGTCTAGGTCGAAACTATCTTCAGTTTCTATGAAATCCTGTGACACTTTCCTTGAGATGAAGAAATCACGCATCTCAGGGATTTTATTTGGGTCGGTTGGCCAGTAGGTGGGCTTTCCTGTCGATGGAAGTTGCATCCTGTCGCAGGAATAGTTTTTCTTAATTCACTACCTTTTGTTGTTGTCAGCCTTAATCCCCAGTCTACATGTTTAGCATTGTAGTCACCGCCTATGATAAATCTTTCACCGGGATGTTGCAGGAGTGTTTTGAATTCCTCAACCTTAGAATTATGCTTGGGAGGGCAGTACACTGTACCAACTATTATGTTCTGTTTGGTAGACTTCACAGACACGACAGTGAGCTGGATGTCTTCACGCTGTAGATGACATTGTTCATTGTGGTTTATGGATTCTTTGATGGTAACAGCACTACCACCTTTAACTCGATTTTCCGGGTGGGTGGTGTGATAAACTTTACAACCTCTTATTTTTACATAAGACTGGTTTGTTAGGTGAGTTTCAGAGATAAGGCACATATCAATGTGTTGTAGATTTAAGAACACCTCTAATCCAACATATACTTAATAAACGGCGTAATAATTCAAGAATCAATAATAACCATTTTGTTCTTAAGTCTTTCTTCTAACGTTATAATCTTTCGTATGATTGATTTCTTCATATTCCATTTATAATTGTTTTTTATTATTTTTTAAAATTAATTTTCGTATTCCGCGCTTAATTCTTCACTCATTAATCTTTATGATTTTGCTTTTTTCCTCATCAGCCATAACCCACAAATGCACCTTAAATGCGATGGGCGCGCCGGTATGCAGACAATAATAACGCAACAAATGATATTGTAGCTGGGAATGCGATAAGGTGGACGCAACAACAACAACAACAAAAAATATGGAAATTTCATTGCATGATTTATTCGAGCGCGCGGCGGCGGCGGCGGCTGCGGCGCGCGCGCTCATACATAACTGGAATATTTCCATACTGGTAGTATTGGGTTAATTGATTTTCTGCGAAATAAATAAAAGCATTTTTCTGCAAATGCCCAAGTATGCCAGCCGCGCGCGGCACGCACTGCGAGCATCCCCCCAGGACAGAAGCGGAGGGTCTTATTAAAACGTTCAAATCATAATAGTAGTTTATACGTGGGGTTTGTCATATGCGCGAACCACCCAAACCGTACGATATCAATATTAAAGTGTTTTTATTGGGGATGTTTCAATTTGCAATAATAAATATGTGTTTAGTGTTAAATAAATAAATAGTATATTACGGTGTAAGGCCGTGGCGTACAATTGATTATTTTATATTTATTTGAGGTGGGGTGTGGGAATAAATAATTGTATTCATTAGAGGCGGGCATAATGAGGGGATTAATGTGTGCAATCACGATTTCCGCAGCGTTATTGGCAGCGGCGGTAGTACATCGGGAATGTCGGGGTTCTTCTTGAAATTAATAGCAGGCTGCGGATGGGGCGGGGGCGGCGTTGGGGCGAGTGGCTGCTCCTTTTCGGCTTTTCTGTTGTTGTTGCTGCCGCCGTAATGTCCGATGTCGACGAAGACGGGATGCTGGTAGAACGGTAGCGCCGGGTAGAGGAAATCGTGGTTGTATCCGTAGGGCACATAAGGGTCGAAGGCTAATGGGTAGAGGGAGCCGTGGTATGTCAGCCGCTGTGGCGGTGGTGGCAGCGGAGGCGTCTTTTTTCCACCCGCTTCCGCTTGTAATTCGATTGCCGGTGTCGTCGTTTCCTCCTGCGGAGTTGGAAGTAATTATAATAACATGTGCGGTAAAAGTAATGCTCGAGGTAAAGGACGTTCTTTTTTGCACGCTTGTTCGTTTACCTTAACATTTTCGCGAGCTGGCTCACGGCTGTTTTGGACCACTATTGGGGGGAAGGCGACACCCAGCGCGGTTGTGCGTAAAACGGGTTCCAAAATTGGATAGGCCTGGCTGGGCGATAAATTCGCGTCCGATGTAATTAACGCGTTGTAAATTTTTGGAACCCTTACTATCCCACAGTCGCCCGCACTCAACAACAACGTTAACACCAGTAGTCTGTGCATGATGGCTACAACATAAAAAAAATATTAGTGGCATTGAAATTTTGTAATTTCGGTACAATAATCCAAGGCAATGTTAAATATCATATATATATGGGATAATTCGTGACGAAGTCAAGGCTTCTAAAGTCTTCGTGCAGTTTCTATTTGCGGGCTTGAATAATTGTGAGTTCTCGAATGTACTTTTACGAGAGATTTAAATATATTTGAATTTCCAGCACTTTTTGTTTCCGTGGGGTGGGTGCAGTCGGGGATTTTTTTCTATTTTAATATGCCACACGTGAGGGGTCTTTTGTGAACAGTACATACAAAGTGTTTTAGACGTCATGAAATTATTCACAAGTCGATTTGCATCGATTAAAGCCACATGGGTTAAAAAAAACTGAGCACTGCGGTTTACACAATTAATTAACACTGTTGCACGAAACAATATATATATCGTACCGTGTCTGAAGGTATATTCATGCCACTACTACAAGCAAATGCCTTCTTAAAGACGGCTAGCCTTTATATAGCTCGGTGTCGTCTGTAGGATAGGTGTTTTATTCACCTACCTATATAAGATGTATTTTTACATGGTTTTCCCTTCACCATCGCAACCATTATCATTAGCGTTAGTAAGTGAGTGTGCACCAATGTCCCTGTCTTGCACCACAATCATGGCCACCTTTACCACTATACACTTGATCTGCATACATGCATCTGCATAATTACATTCTTCATTTCTATTTGATTAATAATATTAGACGCGCGCGGCAAACAGGTTAATAGCACAAGCATCTCGATTTTTCATTAACCCATTGAGCACACCGCCAATTTTACGCTTTTACTCGATTGCAAAATAGTTCCGGTATCATAAAAACATGTACGCGTTAGGGGGTTGATTGACCCAGCTAAATCGAGCATCCTATTAGCATGCAGTGATGATTATTATATTGTTACTCCCAATAAACACAATGTGTTGTATCGAATTAATACTGATTATTACAATTGACTTCTACTCCCTGACAAATCGATATATTCGCTGCATGCAAAATTACGACTCTTGTGTTCCATGTCGAGAGAGGAAGTAGGCTCGCATAACTGTTTATTTTAATAAAACTAGTTGTGGAGATCAATTGCTTCACATTTATCTGTCTTCGACATTTAGTCTGATCATACTTATACATTTATAAATACATACGCCTCGTCGCTAACGGTACCTGTACCTACGCAATCCGGTCGAAGATTAAGGTAGGGATGTTGGATTTACTACCTAAAAAAAATTAAACCGCTTCCCTGGGTGGAATTATAATCAAAATACACACTAAATCTATTCAAACAAAAGGGCAGCGCGCCACGGCTCAAACGAACGTGATTTTCATTAGATACACATACCGAAGGGGGCGCAAAGTGTGTTTTGTTATTTTTACACGTCCGTGTGTTATTCCATTATGCTTTTTTCCAATTCAATCTCATTTTTTAATCAATCCAATGCAACAATTGGAAGTTTCATATGTATAAAATTGAGTTTTAATAATGATATTAATTAGTATCGTCCAGTTTTTTTTTTAACATTTAAACCAATATAGAACGCATCCACACTTACAACACACGTAATGGATATATATATATATATATATATATATATATATATATATATATATATATATATATATATATATATCCACCAACCTTAAAACTGCAACAATCCCCAGTAACCATAATAGTCTCACAAAAACTCAAACTGTCTTGAATCTATCAAATAGGATTATAATGTTGCAACTCAAATCCTGTATAGAAAATAAATATCATCCAAGTATATACATCCACAGCAAATAAGAGCGTCGAGAAAATATACATCCACAGCAAATAAGAGCGTCGAGAAAATAGAACAATTAATTAGAAGAAATTATGCAAATAGTCAAAAACTCAGATGTCGCCATTGTTTTAAGCGACTTTAATGCCAAAATAGGTTTTGGCATTAAAGTCGCCTAGAACAATGGTGACATCTGAGTTTTTGTTTATTTGCATAATTTCTTCTAATTAATTGTAGAATTCTTCTATTTCTTCGACGTTCTTATCCACTGTGGGTATACTTGGATGATATTTATTTTCTGTACAGGATCTGAGTTGCACCATTATAATCCTATTTGATAGATTCAAGACAGTTTGATTTTTTGTGAGACTATTATGGCTACTCGGGATTGTTGCAGTCTTAGGGTTAGTGGATATATATGTGTTGTAAGTGTGAATGCGTTCTGTATTGGTTTAAATTTTACTTTTTTCCTCAACTTTTCCATGCTAGGATATGGAAAAGTTGAGTTCATATGATCTTGACGAAAGAAACGCACGATGGAAAAACTCATTGAATTCTCTCAGATTCAAAACCTGGTGATTACAAACACATACACTACCAAAAAGAAGATTGTACACCTGAACATCCCCAAGTCATACAACAGACAATATAGTACGGAACCAGATAGACTATACCCTTATCAGCAAAAGATATAAGAACGCTATCCGCACAGTAATCACGTACCCTGGTCATCACAATACCCTTATTGCCACCTTGCAAATCATATTTTAAAAAGTACAAATAAAATGTCGAAATCAGCAATTAATACAATTATGCTCCGAAATGAAAAAACAGGGCAAACCATGAAATGAACATTAAATTAAAAGATCGGACAAAAAATGTAGACGCAAATATGGATGGGACATGGAACAACATAAAGCAAGCGCTGATGGATGGTAGCTAAGTTAAATTGAGATTAAAAACTAACAACTCTCAATCCCCCAAAAAAACAGTGGATGACAGAAGAAATTTTGTCTATGGAAAAAAGGAAGACAATACAAAAACAAGGATATGAATAAGCACGAAGAGATACTACAAAAAATAAGAAGACAACTTACAGACGCCAAGGAAACATTCATGGCAAATCAATGCAAGGACATAGCTCCATCTGAGGTATGATTCCTTTAACTTGTATAAAACAAATCAAATAATTCAGTGGCACGGGAAGGAAAATCAGAATGGGTAATAAAAGACATCAACGGAAATATTATAGTGGACATAGAAAAAATGATCAGACGATGGGAAGAATACATACAACAACAACTATTTGAGGACACTAGAAATGAAACAGACATAAAGGAATCTTTTCAGGGACTATTAATACCAACTGAAATAGTAATATATCCTATCAAGAATACAAAAGATATAAAGGCAGTAGAGCCAGATGAGATACCAGTACATATTCTTAAACAAATTGAGGAAGACAAAATTTACATCATGGTAAATCTATATAATACCATCTCAAATTATACCACAAGAGGGATGTAAGGGGTAAAATGTATTACTCAAAAGTGAGATACCAGTACATATTCTTAAACTAATTGAGGACGACAAAATTTACATCATGGTAAATCTATATAATACCATCTATATGACTGAAATTATACCACAAGAGGGGTGTAAGGGGTAAAATGTATTACTCAAAAGTGAGATACCAATGCATATTCTTAAACTAATTGAGGAAGACAAAATTTACATCATGGTAAATCTATATAATACCATCTATATGACTCAAATTATACCACAAGAGGGGTGTAAGGGGTAAAATGTATTACTCAAAAGTGAGATACCAGTACATATTCTTAAACTAATTGAGAAAGACAAAATTTACATCATGGTAAATCTATATAATACCATCTATATGACTCAAATTATACCACAAGAGGGGTGTAAGGGGTAAAATTTATTACTCAAAAGTCAACCTCACCTGCTCGAATGGTAAGCATATTACCTGGTGCACCCTGCTAGATAACAAACGAGGCTCTGGCGACCGAATTGTTGTCGGAATAAGCAACACACTTCTTCCCTCGAGAAGAAGAAGGGCACTCTCTTGTCCTGGAGGGAGGAGAAAAAAAACCCGGAAGGCGGATGAACTAGAGAATATAGTTAACGGCATACAATGTAGAAGGCAACGAGAAACCACTACATTAAAAATCCACATGGATATCCCCAGGAAAAAATCATTATGACTTCATTCAGATCGAAATTATTGTCCGTAGCTTCAATTCCCCCAGTCGGTTCTCCAGGAGGAGAGTTTTGAAGACGTCAGTAAAATAGGAACATGGAATGTCACAAGTTTACATCCCTAGAAAAAATCATTATGGCTACACTCTGATCGAAATCATTGCCCGGAGCTTCAATTCCCCCAGTCGGTTCTCCGGGGGAAGAGTTTTGAAGACGTCCGTAAAATAGGAACATGGAATGTCACAAGTTTACATCAATCAGGAAAAATTCATAATGTTATAGCTGAAATGCAACGGATGAACGTTGAGATACTTGGTATTAGTGATGTACAATGGCTAGATCAGGGAGAATACTCCACTAAAAACTACCATATGTATTACTCAGGAGGATCCGACGCTCGTCACAGATACGGCGTCGCTATAGTAGTCTCACAAAAAATCAAACAATCAGTTTTGAACGTTGTGAACCTATTTAACAGGGTTATAATGCTACAACTCAGATCCTAAACAGGAAAAATAAATATTATTCAAATGTATGCACTCACAGCGGACAAGAACGATGAGAAATTAAAAGAATTTTACAACGAACTAGACGAAATCAGGAAGATAGTCACTATTGTTCTAGGAGACTTTAATGCTAAAATAGGGTACGGAAGTGTAGAAGATTGTGTTGGGCCATTTGCGCTTGGCGAAAGAAACGAGAGAGGGGAAAAACTTATTCAAATCACTCAGACTAGAAATCTGGTAATAACTAACGGTGGTTTTAGATAAGACAATTTCTTGACTCAAAAGTTAGTCAAGATGCAAGACAATCTAAATTATCTTGTATCACACAGCAAATTATTTGAAATATTGAATTGGATGGTAGATCGAATGGAAAAATATAACGCGTTCTATTTGTCAAGGACAATTATATGGGAGGAGGATATATGAATTCATTTCTTGAACAACTTTTGAGCTAAGAAATTGTCTTGTCTAAAACGACCTTAGCACTTGGTTCAAACTACCAAAAAGAAGACTATACACCTAGACATCCCCAAGGCATAGATCAGATAATAGTACGAAATAGAATAGTACGAAACTAGATATAATAGATAGACTATAATAGATAGACTATATTCTAATTAACAAAAGATATAGGAACGCCATTCGCACAGCCAAAACATACCCGGGAGCAGATGTTGGGTAGAATCACAATCCCCTTATAGCCACCCTACAAATCAAACTGAAAAGTGTCCAAATAAAATATCGAAACCAGAAATTAAAAACCAGTATGCTTCGAGATGAAGAAATAAGACAAAGCGTGAAGACGAACATCTACGAAAATCTCGGACAAATCATTCAAAGTTATAGGCACCAATGTGGATGTGGATGAGATATGGGGCACCATAAAAGGAGCTCTGTGGGATGGCAGTAAGGATAAATGCAAACAGAAAAACAACTCCCAACCCACAAAAGAACAATGGATGACAGATGAAATTTTAGCCAGAATGGAAAAGAGAAAACAAGTGAAAGACAAGGATAGAAATAAATACAAAGAAATTCAACAAGAAATACGAAAAAAAATATAGAAGCCAAAGAAACATTTATGTGAAACCAATGTGAGGAGATAGAATCGCTTCAGCTGAGGTATGATTCATTTAACTTACATAAAAGGATCAACGAATTCACTGGCTTGGGAAAGAAGAAACAGACTGGTATAATAAAAGAACGGTAATATTATAGTGGATACAGAGAAAAAGATCAAAAGATACGAGGAATACATACAACTATTTGAAGACACCTGAAATGAAATAGAGATAAAAGAAACGTCGCAAGGACCAAGAATAACAGCCGAAGAAGTAATGTATGTTATCAAGAACTCAAAAGATAGAAAGGCAATAGGACCAGACGAAATACCAGTCGCTAAACTAATTATAAAAAGGAAGACAATATTAGCATCTTGGTAAATCTATATAATACCATCTATACGACTGGAATCATAACACAAGAATGGTTAAAATCTACTTTCTTATTACCAAAAAAATCACAACGCAAGGGAGTGCTCAGATTTTAGAACAATAAGCGTGATGCGTCACACATTAAAGGTTTTTCTAAACATCATTCACACAATAACGACTAAACCATAGAAGTGAACAAACGTATAGAAATAGCAAGAGCAATTTTCGTCAAAATGAAAAATCTTTTCTCAAATAGAAATCTCAATCTAGACTTGAGAGCCCGAATAATACTCTGTTACATTTTTTCAACTCTACTGTATGGGATGGAAGCATGGACATATAAAAATAACATAAACATTGATTTGTGGATATATCGCAGCATGTGCAAGATATCCTGGACGGACCTAGTCAACAACGAAGAAGTCATGCGAAGAATGCATAAAGAAAAGGAACTGATTCTTACAATCAAGACACGAAAGCTAGAGTACTTGGGACACATCACCCGGGGAGAGAGATACTCTATTCTCCAACTGATCATGCAAGGAATAGTACAAGGAAGAAGAAGCATGGGGCATCGCAGAACCTCATGGTTAAAGAACCTTAGAGAATGGTACGGACAAATATCGGTCGGACTATTTAGAGCTGTAGCGTCAAAGATTAGAATCGCCATGATGATTGTCAAGCTCCGATAGAATCGTCATAATGATTGTCAACCTCCGATAGGAGGCACCACAAGAAAAAGGAAAAAGAAGACCATACAATAACAAGGATATGAATAAACACACACATAAGAGATACAACAAAAAATTAGAAGACAAATTACAGACGCCAAAGAAACATTCATGGCATATCAATGCAAGGTGATAGCTCCATCTGAGGTATGATTCCTTTAACTTGCATTAAAAAATCAAAGAATTTAGTGTCACGGGAAGAAAGAGCAGAATGGGGCAATAAAAGACATCAACGGAAATATTATAGTGGACAAATAGATCAAAAGATGGGAAGAATACATACAACAACTATTTGAGGACACTAGAAATAAAACAGACATAACGAAAGAATATATATAACATCGTTCAAATATCCGTCACGCTTTCTTATGGTAACACGGATCCGAGTGGTCAAATTTTTAATCGCTGCCGCATTGACCTCAACCTAATCTAGAGGGTTCGAATAATACGTTGCTATATTTTCTCAACGCGATGTCCACGCTTCCATCCTATATAATAAATATAGGATGGAAACGTGGACATTAAAGAACAATAACATCAAAAAGCTAGAGTTCCTCCATCTGAGGTATGATTCCTTTAACTTGTATAAAACAAATCAAATAATTCAGTGGCACGAGAAGGAAAAGCAGAGTGGGGTAATAAAAGACATCAACGGAAATATTATAGTGGACAAAATGATCAAAAGGTGGGAAGAATACATGCAACAACGATTTGAGGACACTAGAAATGAAACAGACATAAAGGGTACTTTCCAGGGACCATTCCTAGCAACTGAAGAAATATGCTATCAAGAACTCAAGAAAGATATACAAGCAGTAGAGCCAGATGAGATACCAGTACATATTCTTAAATTAATTGAGGAAGACAAAATTAACATCATGGTAAATCTATATAATACCATCTATATGACTCAAATTATACCACAAGAATGGCTAACGTCCATATTTATTCTACTACCTAAGAAACACAATGCATTCGATTCAAAGTTCGAATCGCCATGATGATTGCCAAACCCCCGGTATGAGACGGCACCACAAGAAAAAGAATTAAGATCGTTAGGACATGTGTGCCGTATGAAGGAAGAAATATTGATAAAAAAAAGTATACAAAACTACTAGGGGAAGATCAAACAAAACGTGGAAGGACGGTGTATTTTTTCCTTACCTTGTATGTTCTAAACTGGAATATTTTTCACTTATTCCTATTACAATTTTCAACTTCAGTCATTGGAAGGTGTTTTTTAAAATTTCTTCACTTTAAGATTACAGTATGATATCCAGATAGAGGAAATGATTAACAAAACTTATTATCAAGGTTCGAGGTCCAGTCAAAAATGTAGATTTACTGGAAGTGTATTATTTTTGTATGACCTGCTCCATAGCAGACAATCTACTCTGCTATGGAGCAGGTCATACTTTTGTTAATCATTTCCTCTATCTGGATATCCTCCTGTAATCTTAAAGTTTCCGCATTAGTTTCTCAAATTTACTTTAATATTAATACAAATTCCACAAGATCCCAAGTAGATATTAATTTAATCTCCCATTCAGGTAATGACTTTTAACCAATTAACTACGGAGTGCGATATATGCAATGACAGTAGAAGACGCATAATGTTGGCTGCTTTAGAATTTAATCCTATTAGTATACAGTTTTGTTGTATGTTCAATCAGAAGTTGTTTGAAAGGCGTTTTGTCAATTATTGTTAATTATTATTCTTACTTATTATTAATTATTATCTCGTTGTTCATAATATTAATTTACTATTTTGAATATTAGTATAATATACATTTCAATTATATTGTTTATAATATCAAAGATGTGAATATTGTTCTGGTAGCGGTATAAGAGAAGAAGCAGAAAGAAAAGAGAGATAAAACAACTAACACAGGAAACTATGGAGGTGTATATACACATAAATGATCCTGTGAGAATGAAAGTGGTGTAATGGTCGTTTTAGACAAGACAATTTCTTGACTCAGAAGTTAGTCAGACAATCTAAATTGTCTCGTATCATACAGCAAATTATTTGAAATATTGAATTGGATGGTAGATCGAATAGAAAAATATAACGCGTTCTATTTATCAAGGACAGAGCTAAGAAATTGTCTTGTCTAAAACGACCTTAAGTCAAATTGTTTTGAAAAGAAGAAGAGTTAGCGTTTGGTATTTATGTAAAATATATTATATATGCCCTCTTACATTCAACAACATATAAAAGGGTTAGGTTTAAATAAATAAATAATGAACAAAATAAATCAGTATTTAAAATAATTTGAATTAATTGAAACGGGGCACGCAAAAAAAGTTATGAATACGCAATTTTACTTGCATATTATTCTATAAATTGTATGGATTTAATTAACCTTTTCATACAAATCCATACTTTTTTTAATAATATTTCGACTTCCATGAGAGAAATAATTTCAGGATGAATACGAATAAAAATGTATATGTATAGTAATTTATATGTTTCTTATATATTAGTAATTAATAGATACAAAAATTATTTAATCTTTTTGAAAGTGCCTAAGATCTGCACGAAGAACTGGAACCCCTTGCCGTACTGGGTGGCGACGCCGATTTCAACAAACTGGTGGCCGACGCCTCCGCCGATGTAGCTGGGGTACGCGCCGGCCCCGGGGGTTTGGTCTAATACTTTCACGCACGTGATATCAACGGGGCCGTCGACATTAATCTGCAAATGGACACAAAATTATTCCTGCGAATTATCAATATTAGTTTTGATTAATCTGGTTACGCTGCATTATTTACGTACCAAATAAATTAACAAACAGCGCAACATTCACACACACACATGCATATAGACACACGCCGGGGAGCAATTATCATTATTGTATTAGCTGTGCGCAAAAATCGGCCGCAAAAATAATTTAATTGCGGGACTCACCCTGATTACGGCGGTTACGTGGCTTTTGCCGTCGTTGTTCAGTATGATACTTTCCCCGTGCAGCTGCTTCTGCCCGCGCAAACATCGGCCTATAAATAAATTATGGGGCTGCTCCACTATATGGACATCGACTACAAAAATAGAATGATCGAATACACAAAATAACACCCGAAAACGACACTTACTGTACGAGCCTCGGTGGGTTGATGTTTCATAATCACTGCCTGTTAAATTCCTGGTCGTCACATGCGTGCTGAAGACGGGGCGCTTGCCTGCAAACACACCACCACCACCCAACAACACACCTATAACAATTATAATCGTCCGCATAGTGTTTCAAGCAAATATTTTGACAGCCAGCATTTAACTCGACTGAACACCAAATACTATTCTATGCGTTTCGATAAAACAATCTGCCCGACATTTGACCCGGCCGCACAATTACGCTATTGTTCCCAATTCTTTTTCCTGAATGTCCCCTTTATCGTGGCTTATATTACTCAGAGTTTTCGTGTGTACGCACGTCCGGATGGTTGTTATGAATGAAGAAGAGATTGGAGTGTAATGACTGCAAATGTTATTATTTAGCTGTAACACATTTACTGAAATGTTCACGGTTTGTATAGTGTTACTCGTTCTTGCTTAGAAATCTTTGAAGTAGATAAACGTGTAAAGTGGATTTTAATTTTACAATCTTACGATGATTTTAGTATATTCAACTGTGAGATTGGATGGCAAAATTAAATCAAACCCCCATCGCGTAATTATTTGTTTTTTAAATCTAAAGATAATTTATGAGGGTTCTATTTATGTATTGAAAATTAGCAACAGTGGTGGGCGATCAACTGCGCCATCGGATGTTTTAGATAAATAAAATCAATACAATTTCAAAATTAACGCTATAATCACAGGAATGTGAGCGAACGCCTATACGAATATTATGCGTATTTCCTTTGATGTGTGCAGTATTTACCGTCTACCAAGTGAACGTCCACTAACGCAAACATTTGTGTACATTTGTGGTGCGAGAATATGGCACATCAACGAAAGCGCCTATGTAGGTAGGCCTTCGTTCGCCAAATCATCTGTAGGGAGCTTAAGAAAAGTATAGACGTAATTCCATCCAACGATGACAAAAAAAACATGTTATCTTTATAAATATGCTTTATTATTCATAAATAAAAAAAATTAAGCGGATTCGACAGAAACAGAGTCCTCGTCTGAGGTGACATCTTGAGCAGGTTGGTCAGCAGCAGGTGCCTCAACGGGCTGATCAGCAGCAGGCGCCTCAACAGGCTGATCAACAGCAGGCGCCTCGACCATCGCAGGAGCTTCAATTGGTGCTTGTGCTGGTGGCGCTTGTACAGTAGCTGGGCTGTTTCCGATAATAGGATGAGAATGAATGAGAGTAGGTGAAATGAATGATGATGGGTTATAGAAAGGTGCGATTATGGGGGCGTGTGCAAATCCAAAGTGTACCGGATGCGCACTGTAAGAAATGACTGGTTGAGCCACGCGCTGCACTATTGGCGAGTACGCAGAATACGCGTGCCCCTCAATAGTGCTATAAGCGAAATTTCCACCAAATCGATCAGTTTTAATAATAGCACTATCGTGGGATGGTGCTCGTAGCAGGGTGGTTGTTGGAATGAACCCACCGTGGGCAACTCCTAGAGCCATCACGAAACAAACAATAGTGACCTAAAAAAAATTGAATTTAAATAAACAGTATATGTTTGTTATTATAAATACCTTCATCCTGAAGATGTGAACTGTTTTACGTTTCTTGTAGTAGTATAATCCTGTGGGCTCGAAGGCTTCTTATATACGAAAACTAAGAAGTTAACCCCCCTACAAAAATCCGCACCCAAAAACCAACCGTACGCGTTAATATCATTTCCTTATTATGGCCACTACTAGTAGTGATTGAGCGTGTGGGCCGGTTTTTCAACCTTACTTACATTTAAAGGGTATCCCATAACACGGGATGAACATAAAGCATAATTAAATCCATCCAAACAGACAATGTAATCTAAATTTAATTATTAATTACGCCGCCTGCATCATCAACCCCCTCCAGCCGTTTCGGGGGGAGCTGTACGGCCGCAATATCCATATGCACAAACGTAATTTTTAAATCCTATTCTCTCGTAACGACACTCCTATTTCAGTGTCAACGGAACAAGCCTAACTTAAGCACGTGAGCCAAGGACTTATTTATGGGCGACATTTAAGGAGGACGAAAAAAATGATTTATATCCGTATAGAAAATAAACTGGTGCAGGCTCCGCTTGATGATTTATACAGCGCGATGCGCGAAACGACTCGCGGGGTGGGTTGAACACACACACATACACACCGTATATGATAATATATATTTAATTTATTCATTGATTTCTGCGTAATGACCGATACGCGCGTACTAAAAAGTAATTGCACTTTAAGTCTTAGAGCTAGAAAACTTATTTCAACATGCGTTTTCATATTGGTAACTTAATCAATGAAATTTATTTATTCGAAATTGTTCTACAGCTATTAGGATCCTTTAATATCTTATCTTGTTCAAATAAGGGTCTAAAACAGGATTCTTGCTAATGATCAGTAGTCAAATTCTATAATTAATAGTTATTAGTATCAAGTAACAGGCATGTTAAGGCAAACAAATGCGCATCAATTAGACAATTTGCATACTAATTACAGAAAATTGTTTAGTATATTTCAAACCAAAAACAACAATTGCTTAGAGCTTTTGAAAAAAGGTGGGTCGGCATATACAGAAATGCCTAACCATCTTTTTTAATTAATAATCATTTCTAAATAATCATTTCTCAATCATCATTTCCCAATAATCGTTCTTAAATATAATTGCTGAAAATTCAAATAATAGCTGAGAATTTTTAAAATAGGATAGATGATGGATGGAGAATTTCTGGATAAACATCACTGAATAATCATGCCTGAATAGTCATTCCTGAATAATCATTTCTGAAAAAAACAAACATCCGGTTTTGAAACTTTTGAAGAAGATAGGGAAGGGTGGTGAAATTTCTGGATAAGCATTCGTGAATGATCATTTTTGAATAATCATTTCCAAATAAACATATCTGAATAATCATTCCTAGATAATCATTCCTAGATAATCATTCCTAGATAATCATTCCTAGATAATCATTCCTAGATAATCATTCCTAGATAATCATTCCTAGATAATCATTCCTAGATAATCATTCCTAGATAATCAATCCTAGATAATCATTCCTAGATAATCATTCGTGAATAATCATTCTTTGATAATAATTTATGATAAATTCAATCAAAAGCTTAGCACCTTTAAATAAGATTTAGAAGGGATAGACATTCCTGAGTGATAATTTTTGTATAATCATTCCTAAATAATCATGTTATGCCGGATTCAGGTGAAGATCGAAGAAGAATCTGTTACCAACTTTGGATCAGAGGATAACCCTCATATCAACCAAGCAGAAATTGAAATACAGAACTTTTGAAGAATCCATCTTCTTCAAAAGTTCTGAGCTCTTAATTTATCAGGAATGATTATTCGGGCATGATTATTTATTCTTCTCTTCTCTCAGCCTGTGATAGTCCACAGCTGGATCTCCCTCATTTGCTTCCATACGTCCTTATTTAATGTTTTTCGGGCGGAGAATTTCTGGATAATCATTCCTGAATAATAATTCCTGAATAATAATTACTGGATAATAATTTCTGAATAATCATTTCTGATCAATCACATAAGATTATATTTTGCATTAAATGTACAAAAGAAGGATTGCTCAATACCCCCCCAAGTGAAATCCCACACAAATCATATTCGATCGAGCCTTCTGCGTGCAGGCAATTTGAAATGTGCCCATTCCCCGGCATCATCAGAAAATCTGCGAAGATGGTCAAGCGCGAGCGTTGATCCGCAACGACGGCCTCCCATAAAAAAAAGGCCTAGCACTGCAGCGGGCTTAGGTAGTACTGAAATTTTTAAGGCGCGCGCTTAAAATTGAAATCGTGCAATGGTTTCTTGTGCGGACATACCGGTCGTCCTACGTGCGCGTCTGACCGAATCTAAATGTTAAGGTCGGCGCGGGCGTGGTTGCGGATAATAATAAAATACGAACCAGCTTTTTTTAAAGGTAATCGTTTTTATTCGCGAGCAGTTTGTTTGCGTACTCGCCGCCATAAATCGCGCACGCAAAACAGTAATCTTCCGCCAACACCGCCACCCCCGGGCGCTGGTAATTAAAGCGACTTGCGGTGTTTATGAATATTTTCTGCGCGGCCCGCAAGTTCGTAATCCCCGGGAAAATGTGCCAGCGGGGGCGGCGCAGCGCAGCGTGTTGCCACCTGTTAGACCGGCGACCAACCCGCGCTTCCGGTGTGCGTTACAACTCTCTTCCTGCTACACGTAGATGCCTGCCAACTGTAACTGCAATTGCAAATATAGACAAGAAGAATTGTCTATTTCGACTATATTACTCATAGAATTAGCACTACTGTTTTCCGAAAGTAAAAAACGCTAATAGTTTTTTTTGGTGCTATTGGTTGGTAGAAAGATGAAGTCGTAATAACTAGATTTTTTATGGTAGTAATGGTTGGTAGAAAGATGAAGTCGTAACAAGTAGATTTTTTGTGGTAGTAATGGTTGGTAGAAAGATGAAGTCGTAACAAGTAGATTTTTTGTGGTAGTAATGGTTGGTAGAAAGATGAAGTCGTAACAAGTAGATTTTTTGTGGTAGTAATGGTTGGTAGAAAGATGAAGTCGTAACAAGTAGATTTTTTGTGGTAGTAATGGTTGGTAGAAAGATGAAGTCGTAACAAGTAGATTTTTTTTGTGGTAATGGTTGGTAGAAAAATCGTAATAAGTAGATTTCTTTGGTGGTAATGGTTGGTAGAAAGATGAAGTCGTAATAAGTAGATTTCTTTGGTGGTAATGGTTAGTAGAAAGATAAAGTCGTAATAAGTAGATTTTTTTGTGGTAATGGTTGGTAGAAAGATGAAGTCGTAATAAGTAAATTTTTTTGGTGGTAATGGTTGGTAGAATGAGTCGCAATAAGGCGCGTAACAAGATTTCATTCAAACTTTTTTGATGTGTCAACTCATAAATTATTTGTAAAATCACAAAAAGTAAAATACAGAATTATATCTTGTTAAGTTGGTAAAAACGTAGAATCTGTCTCGTATTGAGTATTGGAGTGTAAACCCCAATGCGGGAAAACTTTCACATTGTGTCGTTCTTAGAAATTTTCTATGAAGTTAAAGTAACTACCTTAAAGCTAATTTCTCCTTTGATTGGCGTAACATCCTAACCAGATTTATATAACGTTGACAGAGTTGGGCTGTAAAAACCTAATGAATTAAAGTTAATTTGATGCATCGCGTACGTTGGTGGAGGCCCTATGCTCCTGGAGAGATGGTGTCTCCTTGACGTAATCCTCACGTCAAGGAGACACCATATCTCCAAAGCTTTTCATCCTGACACTTGAAAACATTTTTAAGTTACTGCCATGGGCCACCAAAGACATTAATGACGATGGAATCTATCTAAACCAGCCATTCCCAACGTGGTCTATATTGACCCCCAGGGGTCGAATCCACGGGACCAACGAAGGATCATAGTGAACTATCTGAAGGACGAGAATCAGGCAGCTGAGATGAAGAGTAGAATAAAATTCACATGGGCAGCCTTTCGTAAATTAAAGCATATCCTCAGGAATGAGAATATACATATAAATCACAAACGAAAAGTTTATGACTCCTGCATACTACGAGTGTCAATTTATGACCTGGAAACCATGATGTCAATAACAAAAAGGAAGATTAACCATCTAATGGTAATGCAGAGAACACAAGTGCGCTCTATTCTCTGTATTAGTTGACGAGACAAAATCAGAAATGAAGGGACCCGACAAAGAACGATGATCGTAGATATAACAACCCGCTGGCTACTTAGCCATTAATTCGGAAGGTGTCGGATCATGCCAGCCAGGGCCAGAGCGGCTGCAACTGAGCCGCACCAGGCGCAGTACAGAGCAAGGAGGAGGGAGGGCGATTGAGAAGAGCTAGAAGGACGTATGCGCGGAGATCGTCAATGACCCGTGGGACCTCCTGTATGATATTGTGATAAAGAAGGTAGGAACTCGCTTTCCTGGACCGGAAGACAATGCCTGGAGGGGTGAGGGCGGTAATCTCAGCCCTCCTCACGTTTGGCACCAGCACAAACTCAGGCGACGACGACAAAAACCAAGATACCCAAGCTGAAATGACAACAAGATGGATGGAGGTGCTGAACGCAATCACCAGACTACCCAGAAACAAGGTCCTAGGTCCAGACAGCCTACCCAACGAACTTATTAAAGCAGCTCGGCAATCGCGGCAAGCATCAAAGACATAGCCAAGAGGTGCATGGAAGAAAACGTCCTCCTGGTACGATAGAAGACCGCACGGCTGGTAATGATACCTAAGCTAGGAACTCCTCTGCGTACCTACCCATTTTCCTCTTGGACGGAATGGGAAGACTTATTGCGGACCGCCTAGCTAAGGCGCTCGAGTCAACAGGAGGGCTAAACCACCGGCTCGACCTTCCTTTACGGAAGCTGTACTTCCGTAAAGGAAGGTCGACTATGGTCGCAATACTTAGTGGTCCGTAACATTGCCACCGAGGCGAACACCGGCTCATGGAGGAAACGCCGACGATATCGTGGGTGGCCATCAGGGTAGCACTGAGAAAGAGAGGAGTACCACGGGACCAACGAAGGATTATAGTGAACTATCTGAAGGACAGGGTGATAACGTATAAAGGCACCGCAGAGGCGTCGAGATTTGAGGTGACAGTGGGGTCCCACAGGGATTAGTCCCGGGGCCTCTATTGCCTACGACGACGCCTTGCGACTGAAGCTGCCGCTCGACGTGGTGGCAATAGCCTTTGTCGGCGATATGGCTTAGAGTTAAACGCAGACACTGTCTGATGGTTACGGTGGACGTCTCAAACGCGTTCAACACGATACAGTGGATGACCATCAGGAAGAGAGGAATACTACGGGGCCACCAAAGGATCATAGCGAACTATCTGATGGACCAAGCCATAACGTATGAATGCTCCGCAACGGCGTCGATATTTGAGGTGACAGCAGGAGTCCCACAGAGATCTGTCCTGAGGCCCCTGCTGCCTACTACGACGACGCCGTGCGACTGAAGCTGTCGGACGACGTGGTAGCAATAGCGTTTGCCGATGATATGGTTCATGGAGGAAACGCAGACAGTGCCTGATGGTCACCCTGGACGTCTCAAACGCGTTCAACACGATACCGTGGGTGACCATCGGGGTTGCACTCAGGAAGAGATGAGTACCACCGGACCAACGAAGGTTCATAGTGAAATATTTGAAGGACAAGGCGATAACGTATAAAGGCACCGAGGAGGCGTCGAGATTTGAGGTGACAGCAGGGATCCCACAGGGATTAGTCCTGGAACCCCTTTTGTGGAATCTCACCTACGACGATGCCTTGCGGTTGAAGCTGCCGGACGACGTGGTGGCAATAGCGTATATAGCAATAATGGTTGTCACCGGGAGGGATCTTGGAAAAACTCAAATTCAAGATACAGAAGGCGGTGGAGATGATGCGAATATGGATAGCATGAGCCGGGCTTAGCATCGCGAGCAAAAAAACGGAGGTGGCCCTATTCTTGACGAAACGAATGACCCTCGACGACACCGTCATACAAATGATGGGAGAGGAACACACGATACAGAGAAAATTGAAGTGTCTGGGAACTACAGTGGAGACCAACGTCAAGCACACCCAGCAGGTACTAGAGGCTGGCAGCCCTGGCAAGGCTACTACCAAATGCGGAGTGAACGAGACGCATTATCCCGCGTGGGTGGATCTAGGACATGGACACTGGACCATGCAGGTGCTATCCGGTCACGGCGTTTTCCAAACGTACCTGTTCCGTCTCCGGTGGTCACGCGAATGAGCTACGAACTTTAGGAGGCCACACCTAAAGAGATCAGAGCCTAGATGTTAGAAGACACAGCCAAGAGGGAGGTAATGATTAGGTTCTACCAAATAGTGGTGAGACGGAAATACCAGGACGATCTACAACAGTGACGTCACGCGACATGGAACAGATAATGTTGACCCGCAACTATGCAGGAACTAATCAGGACCTGCAGAAGGGAAACGGATAATACAAGCAGGACGAAGCAAGAGTCAAGAGGCATTGGTGGCGAAGATTCCACCTTACAGGACACATTCCACAACAGGGGCCACAGGACTAATTCATGTGGGAGCCCTGCTGTCACATCAAATCTCGACGCCTCTGCGGTGCCTTCATACGTTAAAGCCATGTTCATAAGATAGTTCGCTGTGATGATGCGTTAGTCCCATGGTACTCCTCTCTTCCTGCGTGCTGCTCTGATGGTCACCCATGCTACCTTATATTCACGGATATACCCCCGTATTTGTGAATATAAGCTAGCGTGGGTGACCATCATGGCAGCACGCAGGAAGAGAGAAGTACCACGGGACCAACGCAGGATCATAGCGAACTATCGTAAGGACAGGGCGGTAACGTATAAAGGCACCGCAGAGGCGTCGAGATTTGAGGTGACAGCAGGGCTCTCATAGGGATTAGCTTTTTGTACTACTTCGATTATAAAGGGTGGGCCACACTGGACGTCAAGTTGCCTCACGTTCAGGGTAATGTGGGAGGTTATCTGGTCTATTTTTTTTTGTTCTTGTAAAAGTGTGTTTGTTTAGAGCATGGGTAGCCAACAAGTCGATCGCGATCGATCGATCGCTTGCATAGTCTTAACTACTTAAAGTAGATACGTGTGTTTAAACATATATTTTGATTCTCTACACAGAGATCCTACTAACACACAGTGCATATATATATATATATATATATATATATATATATAATCACTGTGCGCTGCTCCAGGATTATTGTCTCTTGTTCTATTTGTTGTGCAAGCCGCTCCCGATACGCACAATTCTACCTACCGGGGCACGACCGCAAATCTTGGATCTACGTAAGGTAGATACGTGTCTTTAAACATATATTTTGATTCTCTACACAGAGATCCTACTAACACACAGTGCATATACATAATCACTGTGTGCTGCTCCGGGATTATTGTCTCTTGTTCTATTTGTCGTGCAAGCCGCTCCCGATACGCACAATTCTACCTACCGGCGCACGACCGCAAATCTTGGATCTACTTAAGGTAGATGCGTGTGTTTAAACATATATTTTGATTCTCTACACAGAGATCCTACTAACGCACAGTGCATATACATAATCACTGTGTGCTGCTCCGGGATTATTGTCTCTTGTTCTATTTATCGTGCAAGCCGCTCCCGATACGCACAATTTTACCTAGTGGCACTCGACCGCAGAACTTGGAGCGATACAGCACGCCACGGGGCGACTAGTGATGTTAAGCGAAAGCACCTATAGTCTGTGAATTCACATCTCTTCTGCCCTCTTAGACTAAGCCTATGACAACAAGTCTTAGACTTAGCCTATGTCGATCGCGACATATATTTTAATATAAAAAGTTGATCATATGTACACAAATCTTACTATACCTATATACCCCTGGTATAGAGCATTTATAGAGATTTTGATCTTGAGCTTTTTCTTAAACAAATCTCAATCTGTTGTTATTTTCTACAAGGATTCGTAGAGATTTTGATCTTGTACTTTTTCTTAAACAAATCTCAATCTGTTGTTATTTTCTACAAGCATTCGTAGAGATTTTGATCTTGTACTTTTTCTTAAACAAATCTCAATCTGTTGATATTTTCTACAAACATTCGTAGAGATTTTGATCTTGTACTTTTTCTTAAACAAATCTCAATCTGTTGATATTTTCTACAAGCATTCGTAGAGATTTTGATCTTGTACTTTTTCTTAAACAAATCTCAATCTGTTGTTATTTTCTACAAACATTCGTAGAGATTTTGATCTTGTACTTTTTCTTAAACAAATCTCAATCTGTTGTTATTTTCTACAAGCATTCGTAGAGATTTTGATCTTGTACTTTTTCTTAAACAAATCTCAATCTGTTGATATTTTCTACAAGCATTCGTAGAGATTTTGATCTTGTACTTTTTCTTAAACAAATCTCAATCTGTTGTTATTTTCTACAAATGTTTGCGTTAGGATGTGTATTCAGTTCTCTTTTTATTGAATTACTTTTTAAATGTTTTATTTTATATTATTATAATATTATGTTTGTATGGAAAGGTTCTTTGGGCACTCTTAGGCACTGTGTAGGTAACAAAAAGTACATAGTTTTATATAATCAAACTATAAAATCTACTTTTATTAACCTAATTAAAAAAATGGCTTACATAATCTTGTACAAAATAGTGATTTACTCTATGACGTGACTAGTTATCAGGGTATTTCGTTAAAATAATTTAAAAAAATAAAAATGAAATATGGCAGTAATACGAATTGGTAGTTTAAAATAAATTGGGGCCGTCCGCGCCCGAAATTTTCATCACAGTAGAGCGCTGCTGTATTGGAATTGGTCCGGTGGTGGGCTACAGGATCGCTTAAACGGGTAACCTAATTAACTACAACTACGAAGAGATAGATAGAGAAACTACAGCTAGATGTGCATTTGAATAATAAAAAAAGAGTTAAAAAATCAGATTGATTCGAACGGGATGTAGCAGACGCGCCGCACCAGCATGAGGGGTAGGTGCGGGAACCAGAAGACTATCACTAAGAATATCGGACTGCATAGTAGTAGAATAGCTGTGTATATTAGCAAGATCCACATGGGTGCGTTGTTGGTCTCATCGTACATCACTTTCGCCATCCTCTACCATCTCCACCTGAAAATTCAAGGAAATATTACAAATGTTAAAGTGATTAACATATATATGCTAATTTATTGATATTGCTATCATTAGATATAAAAGGTTATAGTCATATATTCAACACAAAATAACACAACATAAAAAATATACGGTATACGGATATTTTTCAATAAAAAATACTTTTTTTTTTCGATAACGTAATCTGGGCTGTGACTAGTTAAATTTGTCAAACCTCACACATGTTAACTCTGAAATGAGTGATTTAATGAAATGTTCACACTTATAGGCCTTGTCCGTTTGGCTACTACTAGTGACTAGTAGTGACACATGCTGACGTCACCCTATACTATTAGTATGAGCGTGATGTCAGCATGTGTCACATGTAGTCACCAATAGTAGCCAAACGGACAGGGCCATAGATTCAACACAAAATAATTCAACATTTTCTCATTGAAAAATAATACAAATATTGTGTGATATATAGTAGTATAGTAGTAAAATAGGTGTAAAATAATATTCCACAACTATACTACGTGGTGGAATATTATTTTACACCTATTTAATTACTAAAATAAAAATACATATTCCACAACGTAGTATAGTTGTGGAATATTATTTTACACCTATTTTACTATCAGACAAGAAAGCCATATTGGCAGTCCCCCTACTTTCAACCTCAAACCCGTTTTCCTTTATGATAATCTGAGGGTGTGATTACTGACTCCACTCCTTCGAAACCTATTCGTTTAACTATCAAAGTCGTTCCGCAAAATAAGGATAATTCACGATTTGAGTTAGTTCAATGATGGAATTTTGGATTATTAGTGTTTTTATGGCTAGTAACCCGACATTCCTTCATTATACAAACGGACTTGGTGAATTTTTAGATTTTGCGGAGCGACAATTAAACGAATATATTCGCAACGAGTGGTGTCAGGAAACGCACCCCTCGACTTCACTGCCTTACTGTAAAAGTTGTGAAACTTCACACATGTCTAGTCTGAAATGATTGATTTGATGAACTATTTACACTGGTTGCCATGGCACAATGAAGGTTGTGAATAATTCCGATCGTTCTGGAGTAATAGACACTAGTAGTGTAATCAAAATCAATAGTGCTATTGCAGGACAATTAACAAACTTTTGTTAAGACTTAAAATTATGCCAGAATTTGTTAAATATGTATACACACGGTGCTAACGTCATAAAGCCAAATTTATATAGAAAAATGTGTATTACATTCAAATTCCTAAACCATTTGTACATGTTTTAATCATCTTATGAACTATGTATTAGTTGTAGTTGCTATGTATTAGTTGTAGTTGCTATGTATTAGTTGTAGTTGCCTAAAAACCGCCAAAATAAAGCAAAGCCAGGCACATACAAAAACACTCGCGCTACTCACTCTGCCGCACTAAACCGCCCAACAATAACCCACCTCAATCAATGACATTACAATCTACCTCTCCGCCAACAAATAAACTTCATAATAATTCACACTTGCACAATTTTAAGTGCTTTCGCGTGCAATTGCACTTTTTTTGCCCCCGCTCGCGCGCATTGCGCCGAATTCTTTTGCAACGGCGCGAACTTTCACTCGCGATCATTTTCGGCAAGGTCGCTCTAGGCGGCAATGCGAGATAAGCGAAAAGAATGTTTCCGACGATAAACCGCTCGCTCAAATCGGAACAAAATGTACAAATAAGCCGCCGAATCCAAAGTCCAGGCCGTTTCGCCACGACTCGCTCAAGTCGCGGACGGCTTGATTAATTCCAATGATCTAAAAATAGTTGCGACGTGTGGGAAAACGCGCGCAATTAATTTAGACGACAAAAGAAAAACTGTATGCGTTATGCTAAGTGGTTTTTTTTGTTGTGATTAATTTAATCGAAGGCCGCGGGGGCTGTAAATACGATTATGGTGATTGGAATGTGTGCATGGCTGCAGTTCCTTTGTGTGTTGATTGATGGAAATTTTCTAGTTTATTTGCGACTTGTTTTGTTTCTTGTAACAGACAATTTATTTATAAAAACAATTTTATTTTTAAATGATATAAGTGTATCTAAAAAAACATCTTGTCGATAGCCTTAAATAAAGATTTTCTAATATCGGATTGCTAAGGCGTCTACTTTGTGATAATTCATTTTAACCCTATATAATAAATATAATAATAATATGTATATAATAACAATATATACAATATATATGCTTAGAATTGTAAACAATTAGTTAGTTCTAAAATTCCGTGTGATGAATAAAGATCCTTTTTAACCCTAGACAGGTAGACTTCACTCGTATGCCTCAGACGGTAGACATTAGTAAATTTTACTGATTCCCTTGTTTTTTTATGATTATCATACATTCCCTTGTTTTTTTATGATTATCATACTTATAATAAATACAACTTTATATTCAACATAAACTTTTATTTTCTTTTGACAAGATTTCACACAAATAGTTGTGGGAACTAAAAATAAAATTCAACTAAACAATAAAATCAAACAAAATAGAATAAAAAAATGTTCTTCTTTCTTGATTAATTTGATAGTGGACAAGGGTGGAAAGGAATAGCTGGAGACCCAGGCCTATGCACAAATGAGGTTCGTAGTATACAGCTTTTGAACATCTTATATTTGTGACATAATTTACCTCGGGAATCTGAATAAATAAGAATGCATTCACAAGAACTCGACTGACTTATTTAATTTTATTATGAGTTATTGGCCAATCCTAATTATAGGTCAACAATAAAATATTAAAGTTGTATTAAAACTGTCCTTTATACGGCAAATAGAAATTGCTTATATATGTCCTTTATATAAATAAAATGAAATGCAAAACATTTTCTTTGTGGTTTTGATGAAAATTGCTTTTGTTTCGCAACATAGAGGCCGAATGAATCTTTATTGATAAAAAGTAATATCAATTGGGTTTTATTATTATGTGTATTGTATGAAGAAAATATAAACCGAGGCGAGTTTGGCTGCAATTGCTTTGTGTGTGTGTGTGTGTATGATTGAAACTTGCCACTTCCTTTGTGCACTGAATTTTCGCAATTTATTACACACAGAAATAATCTTTATTGATAAAAAATAATATCGCTTGACTGTCGAAGGTTGTATTATGAACGTCAATTATAGGAATTAAAAAACAAGGACATTCCAGTTTGTTTAGATATATATTTTTTTTCATAATTTGTATATAATAACATAATACAACAGAATAGAATACAGCAATTCCGCGTTATCGGGAAACATCCATATGCATTTTCACCATACGTAATATGGAAATAGTACAACAAAAAAACATATATTAAGACAATATGTTCCAAAACATGGATGGAAAGACTAACGGGTGTTACTACTTATTATTTACGTTAGTGTTTCTCAATCTTTTTTTGTCCGCTACCCCCGTTTGCACTTAATAAGGATTCCCTGAAGAATGGGTATGTGTAGAAAAACATCCTAATGATATTTTTCTGCATTTTCGAGCTCCTCCGATGACGGATGAACATCAATTATCACAAAGTAGGCGCCTTAACAATCCAATATTTAATTTAATTTTGTAATTTAACCATATACCTTCTACCGTAAGGTATAGGCGTAACATTTTCTATAAACCGTGTAAAACGTAATTTTCCCTTAATTCACATGTTGGTGCAAGTGATAAAAGTGATCGCGTAAAAAAACCTTAAATCACTTGTTCGTACAATAAACAAAATACATACACGGTTTACAAACTTTCAAACATTACACAATTGTGTTAACAAAATCTCAACATTTTGTCAAGTGTTTCATCTTTCTAGTTTTTAAAAGTGATCTTCGATAAACCGCGTAAAAAAAATTTAAATCACTTGTTCGTACAATAAACAAAATTCACACGGTTTACAAACTTTCTAACATAACAAAATTTTGTTAACAATATCTCAACATTTTGTCAATTGTTTCATCTTTCTAGTTTCTAAAAGTGATCTTCGATAAACAGCGTAAAACAACCTTAAATCACTTGTTCGTGGAATAAACAAAATTCACACACGGTTTACAAACTTTCTAACATTACAAAATTTTGTTAACAATATCTCAACATTTTGTCAAGTGTTTCATCTTTCTAGCTTTTAAAAGTGATCTTCGATAAACCGCGTAAAAACCCTTAAATCATTTGTTCGTAGCATAAACAAAATTCACACACGGTTTACAAACTTTCTAACATTACAAAATTTTGTTAAGAAAATCTCAACATTTTGTCAATTGTTTCATCTTTCTAGATTTTAAAAGAGATACTCGATGAACCGCGTAAAAACCCCTTAAATTACTTGTTCGTGCAATAAACAAAATTCGTGCAATAAACAACTACTATTGTTTGAAATAAACTAATGATCAAAACTATAACTAATCCAACAAACAAAAGAAACTGTTCGTGTTTTGTGCGTACATACCTGCTCTATACAAAGTGTCAGTGTTTTGTCTTTGCAATGTTTGTTTTTGTAGGTGTCTAGTCTAATTTTGGCTGCCGAAAATTATAATAAAAAAAAAATGGATGCGATTCGCAGTGCGCGCGGACAAAGGTGAACACTTACATAATCCAAAAGTAGGTCTCACTTTCTTTTTCGTTCGGTTTGCGTGCTTGCAAAATCTCTGGCTTGCTGGCAGCAGCGGCCGCGCCTTCCGCGAACTTGATGCTTTGGAAATGCTCGAGCAGAGCGCTGAGCAGACTCATGTTGGCTTGTTGTTGTTTACACTGGCGGGCTGTTGTTTGTTTTGACGCGCACCCAGCTGGCTCTGCAACGGGACAAACTTTGTACCGCACGGCCAAAACAACTTGAAGTGGCTCGGAGCGGGACTTACCCCCCAATCGGCGGGCAAACAAAAAAAATAATTCCAACTGCACGGCACACGGGGCACTGTTTTCATTCCCGAAATAGGATTTTAAAGTCCCCCGCGGTGGGCCTCGCTTTGTGTGACCGCACCGTTTTACACCTAGACTGGTTTTAAAATCGGCTTCGTGAAGGCCGACGACGGACTTTCCCTCCATCGCACGCGCAAAGAGGCTCGTTTGGGCACGTAGACACACGTGGAAAAAATTCCGGGCCATTTTTGGGCGACTTGGTGCCTCGGGACCTCATCGTGGGTCATAGGTTGGCCTAGTTCCCCAAAAACTAAGCGGTCACGCGATTTAAATTACGCGCTAGCTGTGCTAGATTGGTTGTCTATGACGTAATTGGTTACGCGGGAAAAGTCACGTTGCCCAGGACACGAGATCCTTCAAATTAACTTATAATTAATATATATATAATCATGCTTAAAGTACTTCATTCTGAAGGAAGATTCGTTGTTAGTCATAACACAGCGACAATATTTCAATCCATTTGACCATTGTTTATTGTTTTATTATATTGTCTCTTTGTGTATGTATATGTCCAATAAATTCTCTTTATGGATTTATACACTTCGTCGAAGACGTATCCCTTAGCTCTTTTTGAGATTAGGCTCGATCGCCACAGACAGATCCGACTTTCTACCTAAAAGCTGTCCAATGACTTTTCACAATGTAAGTGCAGTGCCCAGTAGTTAATTTTTTTGTATTTGCCCTAGTCTGGGGTTTCCAGGTATGAGATACCTATCGGCACCATTTTCTTTAGAAAGTAAGTCCTCGACCACTATTGCCACTACCTTAGATTTTAGGTGCCACATTCTGCTGATTTATATTTTACAAGTCCTGGATTTGCAGAGTTTTTCGGCTTCTTTTTTTGCAATATTGGCATCATCCGCTATAGCGATGATCAGTAAGCAGGACTTTTGCTATAGCGATGATCAGTAAACAGGACTTTTGCTATAGCGATGATCAGTAAGCAGGACTTTTCTTTTTTTCATGGATGATGATGTCCGGTCGATAGGCTAGTATTGATCGGTCTGAATGGGTACATTCCAGATCATCGTTGTGTTGCTGATGTTCACAACTCTTTCCGGTTCGTGTTGGTACCAGTTGTCAGCAACTCGTATTTCCAGAGATTTACACATTTTCCAGAGTATGTAACTCAATAGTTTATTGAGCCAGGATCGTGGATTAGGGAGGACAAAGAACAATATAATAATAATAATATCTTATTATTATTATATTGTACTTTGTCCACCCTGCTCCACGCTCCTGGCTAAATAGTTCCAGAGAGTTTCCCGCGCGCTTGCCACTCAAATATAGCTAGGATTGTATGAGCTCTCAGCTATTCTCACCTTTCTTACCACTCAATGTCCTTCATTCTCTCCCTTACCTTACCTCAGTACCTAGTCTACCCCTTTCTTTTAGCTCTTCCTCAACCCACACCTCAGACATACCCACCCTTTCATACATCCTTCCGCTATCCTTTCTCCATCCTATTCCATATCTCCCGCACTAGTGTTTCCTCGCCCTACTTCTGTAATCTCTCGTCGCATTCTATCCACATTTCTTGCATCTCTTCCCCTCTCTTGGCTACCAGCATTACAGCACTACGTCAACATTCAACACGACCCCTGCCGCCTGTCCTCTCCTCGGCATAGGGTTTCCAACCATACCTCCCGCACTAGTGTTTCCTCGCCCTACTTCTGTAATCTTTCTTCGCATTCTTTCCACATTTCTTGCATCTCTTCCCCTCTCTTAGCTACCAGCATTACAGTACTACGTCAACATTCAACACGACCCCTCCCGCCTGTCCTCTCCTCGGCATAGGGTGGCCAACCGTCCTCCTTTAGGGGGGAAAATCCTCCTTTTGGCTATAATGCCCTCCCATCCGTCATCTTGTTAAAATGTCCTCCATTTTCCCGACCAATTCTTTTTAGGTATCGTTCTGTTTCGGTCGGCCTTCACCTGTACGGTCGTTGTCTCGGTCATTGTTCGTTGGGTTGGCCCCGTCCACCGTGCCTTCTGTCTTGTCCTTCGCCTCGTCCCGAGCGCTCCTCCTAATTAGGCATCGGAGGCCTCCTGCGGCGTGTCCTTCTGCCTTGCACAGGGCGCATTGCAGTGACTTACCTAGTGCCCTTCCTCGTCACACGTCAGTCCGGTGGCCATCCAACCAACAGCGGCTGTGGCCCTTCGTGTTGTCTGTACTATATCATGCCTAGTTTCAGCCTTGCTGCGATAAGGCCGTCGGCACCTTTCTCGGCTAATGTTTTAGGTGCCGGTCTAGTTTCTCCGCGGCTCCTTGTTCTTGATTACTGCGTTGATGGCTGTCTTAACCTCTGTTCTTAAGAGGTCTAGGCCTTTTATGGAAGGTTCCTTTTCGCTGTTGGGCTCGCATAGTGTGTCGACTTTGGTGTCACTGCTCCTTACCCAAATCCGGAGGTGGTCATTGTCCGTTCTCTTAAAACCGCGCGGTATTGCTATAACCACTGTCTATTTCCCGGATCGTCCGGACTAGGTCCGGTTATTACTGGCCCTCGGTCGATTTGATCAAAATGAATTCTTCCTTCCTGGTCTCAATTAACATTTTATTATTATTATATTGTACTTTGTCCTCCCTGCTACTGGCTACGTAGCTCCGCAGTTTTCCACGTGCTTACCACTCAAATATATCTAGGGTTGTATGAGCTCTCAGCCATTCCCACCTGCCTTTCTTACCACTCAATGTCCCTCATTCTCTCGGCTTAGGGTTGCCATCCGCCCTCTTGTTAAAAAGTTCTTCTTATTCTCGAGGAATTTTGTTTGGGTGCCGTTCTGCCTTGGTCGGCCTTTACCTGTACGGTCGTAGTCTCGGTCATTGTGCGTTGGGTTGGCCCCGTCCACAGTCCCTTCTGGTCTTGTCCTTCGCCTCGTCCCAAGCCCTCCTCTTAATTAGCATCGGTGGCCTCCTGCGGCGTGTCTTTCTGCCTTGCACAGGGCGCAGAAGGCTGCCTGCCTCTTGCAGTGGCTTGCTTGGTACCCTTCCTCGTCACACCTCTACTGCATCCGTGAGTCCGGTGGTCATCCAGCCAACAGCGGCTGCAGCCATGTGGCAGTTCCTTCCTTCGTGTTGCTCTGCACTATATCATGCCTAGTTTCAGCTGCGGTGCGGTCGTCGGCACCTTTCTCTGCTTATGTTATTGGTGCCGGTCTAGATTCCTCTGCCATCTACTCCTCCCTGTTCTTGGTTACTGCGTTGATGGCTGTCTCAACCTCTGTCTTTGTTCTTAAAAAGTTCCTTTTCGCTGATGGCCTCGTACAGTGTGTCGACCTTGGTGTCACTGCTCCCTACCCTAAACCGGAGGTGGCCATTGTCCGTTCTCTCAAACCGCACGGCATTGCTGTTACCACTGTGTATTTCCCGGATCCTCCAAGACTAGGTCCGGTTGTTGCTGTCCCTCGGTCGATTTGACCAATATGAATTCTTTCTTCGTGATTTTGGATTTTGTATTGGTGGTGGTCGTTACCTGGGGATTTTCGGTGGTGTGGTTCTGCACCAGGTTCCTGATCACTACTTGAACAGACGAGCCTGCGAAATGGTATTCTATGTTTTCATTATGTCCAAGATGGGCAGCCTTGGCGCCTCAAGTAGTATTCCCTCTGTTCCATTTGCCTCTGCAATTACCCTGCGGCGTCGGATGCCATTGTAGGTGTTTTTCATCATCTTGTCCTCACTGGAAATATCGCGCACTATACTGCATTTCGTTTATAACTATGGGCTGGTACGGGCTTATTGTTTCTTACTCTATTTGCGACTTCCGATGTGCATAATTCTACCTCGGCCCTTACAACCGGCGGCGCACGACCGCGATACTGCACGCCATGAGGCGACTAGTAATTCTAAACCATGCTAAACTAAAGCGCCTTATATAATTTATGTACCTCTAGGTTTTTCCCGATGGGCCGTCGCGACTGTGCACCTTCGTGCTGTGGTATGCTGTGCCCACTTCAGCCTCCTTCAGGTTTTGTCTCGGGAATTCAGCGACCACACGTCCGGTTTTTCTTTTCGGGCCGAAGGCCACTGCTCTGCACTCAACATCTATTAACCTAACTGTTTCAACGCTCATCACCTTCATATTCTGGAAGGTGCCAACGTTGGGTCACAGTCTCGGCTGCTTACTTGCTGGCATCAAAAGAGCCCCATATTCTAGCTATTGTCTCTTCCGTTATCTTCACTTTCTCAGGTATATCAGTTGGTGTCGTGTCCCTCATCTGTATACTCATTGTTTCCATCTCATTTCCCCACTGCGCCTTTTACATCTTCAGGGCCTCCAACTCGTGTTTGAGACCTTTTGCTTCGGATCTTTCGGAGATTTCTAGTGTATTGTTCGTTGTTGCAACAACCGTGTTGGTTAGTCTTAGCACTGCATCCTCTGCCAGCTGTATGTAGGCGTCCTCTCCTTGGTCTTTGTCCTCGGTATCTGTCCGTTGGTGTTTTAAGTGGTGTTTCTTTGTCTTTGTTGGTTTCGCCTTTCCGTCTCCTTTTTCTGGAGGCGAGGTGGCCTTCCTGTTGGATGTCTGAGTTGAGTGGCTTTCTTCCTCTGTATCCGAATTCCCAGCCTGGGTGTTACGCCCCTTCCTCCAAATGGGTTGGTGTCTTCTAAACGCTCTGGTTCCGTGTTTGCATCTTCTACTAGGTGGTAGTCGGATGAAGTACGTGGGGACGTGCCTGTGTGCGTGAAGTCTCCATCCCGGTCAGACCTGGTGAGCCAGCCGTCCTTCTCCACGCCTCAGGAATTGTCTGGGGATTGGGGTTTGCCTCCATCTCCTTCCCGTTACACCGCAGCTACCAATAATCTAACCCCACTCCCCGACCATTGCTCCTTTTGAAACAAGAATAGTTGGCAACCTCGGCACCTCCTCCAACTCGCTCGTGTACAGGTTAAACAGAGCGGTCTTAGGGGGCACCCCTGCTCTACTCCCACGTTCACCCTAAATTTCTTTGTAACTTCCCCATTCACTCTTGGCCCAACTTGACCGTTGGGAATATAAAGACCCCTATACACGAGCGATCCATCAGTCCAAATGGCCCAGAGCCAATCCAAAATCTCACCGGATGTGGGGCAACTCGAATGGACTGATGGACTTGAGCCGCCAGGTTGGATTTTCAATCATTCCAAAATCCATGGCGTCGAGCCATCGAGCTAGTCATTAGCTCTACCGCGAGTGGTAAAATTCCGAGCCATCCATTGTACTTACCGTGTGTGTGTAATCCTGGATCCAAACCACTGTCAGTCTTGGTTCACTCTTTGCCCTGTGACAGCGTATGTACGATTATTTTTTCTGTGTATACTCCATAACAATGCATTTGTTACTATCTTCTATAGCGTACCTACTTGCTTATAATTTATGGGTACTAGCCGGTTTGATTATGTTTTGGATTTAACTGAGAAATATAGAATCGTTGAATGCCTCTCACAGACCAACTGGAACGGGCTAACTGGCCCGATCGTCAGGGTCCACTGACGATCGAGCCAGTTAGTCCGTATTTTTGAATTCGACCCAAATGGACTCGGGCCGTTTGGGTCGCTCATGTATGGGGTCCTTAATTAGCTTAATATCAATCAAACAATAATTTAATTGTTGCTTGGTGAAATCAAAACTATGTTATGTAAATCACTTTTTGAGAAATAAGGATGATTCTTACAAAACAATGAAAATAAAAGAGTAGGGTAGTTTTAGCTGAAACTCTATTTGTTGACCTATGAAAATAAATGCTACAAATTTACCGACTCACATCTTTCTTATTCTTGATAGCACGGAGTTGTCCAATACATCAATCAGAAGATAATATATTTGTCTGCAGGAGGAATCTAAATTATCTTTTGTAAGTTAAACGGCTTCCTAGAAATAAGTAACAGGAGTGACCAACAAGTTGATCGACCGGTCGATCGCGAAGACAATTTTGGTCGATCACTCGCGATGTCATCCAAGTGGTTGGTTTTGTGAAGAAATAAAGAGAAACAAATTGTGGAATATATAATACATATGTATTTCCCGATTTTTACTCTGCTTCCTCCAACATAGACACAGTGATATAAATTGCACTACAGAAATAAATAAATAACTACAAAGTGATGCCTGCGAGCGCTGCAAATTAATCAACTCTACTATTACATCAATTAACTGACATTCATAATATATTGGATAGAATTAAAAATAAATATAATGCCTACAGACACTTACTCGTTAAAGAGACACATAATACAATGAGAGAATGACTAATTGCTATTCTAGTACATTAATGCCCTCTTTTAAAAAAATCAAGCAACAATTATATAACATATGGTTAAATATAGAGAAATTTCTTTGATTGGTTCGAGTTCGACAACATCAGGACTACTATAATGACATCAAAAATAACTATATATTTCTATGATGTTGCCAAAGTCAATTACACCACCATCTTAAAACCCATATTTGGCCTGTGTCTGCTTGCGGCTGTAGCGACTAGCTGCCCATTGGTTCTGCAAATCCTGCTCATTGGCCTTAGCCTAATCAAAAAAAAAAAAAAAAACATTCATTCATGTCAAGAAAGTGATTTTAAACATATACCTGTTGTGCCAAATATGTAATATGGTGCTTCTTCTTGCACGTCTCGTTGACCGGATCCTCAACCACGTACTTGGGCTTGCATTCAGGATCAGTCAGAGCCTTGGCCATCCAGACCTCCCTGTTGGGCATCACTTGATCCTCGTTAACATCCACCAATCTAATATTCTCTTTGTGCACTTTCGAAGCCCCCACTAGCTGTTTGAACTGAAATCAAATCTAAATTCATGAAAAAACTCAAATTATGTTTCCCCTTGATGGTAAACGACATTTAGGACAACATGGAAACTAACTACTTTGCTAGTGTACTATATTGTAACATACTGCTTGATTATCCAGTCCATCGTAGGGTTTAGCGGCTTCCGGTGCTGCGTTGACGGCTGTTTCTACGCGGGCTGGGTTGCTGCTGCTGCTACTGCTACTACCCGCGGCGCTGCTAGGCCCGGCTGTACTAGGCCCGGCCACGCTCGTGCAGGCGCTGCTAGGCCCGGCGCCGCTACTGCTAGCACTGCTACTGCTGGTGCTGGCGCCGCTGGTGCTAGCACCGCTACCGTGCACTAGTTTAAGCACCGAGCGGGGTAGTTTCGGGGTGCGGCCGCAAACCTTCTTCCAAATTTCCACGTCGAACTTTTCAGTGCCGTCATCGTCACTGTCTTCAGGAACAAGCACCTTAGTTTTCTCAGGGGCGCGCTTTTTTGGGACTGCTTTTGGTCGCGTGGTTCTTCTGGTGAGGACGGTGGGGATAAATGCTTTTGAGGTGGTTGCTATTGCCTTTGGTGGGGGCAGCATAGCAAATAGACCAGATGCCTTCTATAACAAAAATGATAAAATACAGGCTTTCAATAGAAATGTAGTTTGTTTATGGCAAATTTAAAAGAATTAGAGGATATTCATAGGAATCAACTTCTTTTGGGTTGGGACAGCATAGAAATACCAGCTGATTTCTATAACAGAAATGCTAATAGGGGGTTTCAATAAAAATGCAAATTGATTTCAGCTAGGTCAGCATAGAAAATAGAACCAGTTGCCTTCTATAACTAAAATAGTAATAGATGATTTCATTAGAAAGGCATTTTAGGTTTTATGGTAAAATTTGCCTTAAAACCTAAAATTTAGTATCATCATTATAGGCTATTTATGGGAATCTTTCTACATCTGTGTTATAAAAAATGCAGGTTGATTTCAGCTAAATATTAGGTTTATGAAATTTAAATAATTAGAGGATTTTTATGGGAATCATCTTTCGGACAGGTTGGGACAGCATAAAAAATAGACCACTTGCCTTCTATAACAGAAATAGTAATAGAGGATTTCATTAAAAATAACTAAATAATTAGCTAAATATTAGCTACTATGGGAAATTAAAAATAATTGATATTTATGGAAATCATCTTCTTTTGGTTTGGGGCAGCATACAAAAATAGGCCAGTTGCCTTTTATAACCAAAATGGTAATAGGGGTTTTTATTAAAAATGCAGTATTGTTAGCTTTTCATCTTCTTTTGCATAAAAAAAGACCAGTTGCCTTGTATAACTAAAATAGTAATAGATGATTTCACTAAATATTAGGTTTTATGGCAAATTTTTAATAATTGTAGGTTATTTATAGGAATCTTCCTTATATATCTCTTCTTTAGTGGGAGCAACATTAGCAAATAGGCCATTTGCATAATAATAATAGTATATTACATAACAAGTACAGAAAGTGAGCTATTTCAGAAATGCATTAAATACACATTCCAAATAGTAATAGTAGTATTTCAGTAGTAGTATGGTTCATACTGTACCTGAACCAAATCTAGATTCATTGTTTAAAAATTTACTACATTCATTATTAGCATTCCATGATGACTAAAGCATTGTTGATACTGGTTGTTATATAAACAATACTGTTACATCAACACATAATACTCTGTTTATTGCCATCCAGAGATAAGAAAATCACAACCTAAGTATAATGTATAATAATAAATTTTACAAATGATTATTATTACCACCACTGACAAATAAATTAATAATAGTTATATCCTTGTTAAAACTAATACTGACACTTGAAAGGGTATCCTTGTTGTTGAAACAACCCATCCCATTCAACTATTAAATTGAATAATTATTCAATTAATTCAAATAATAGACCCACTCAATGCAAGCGGTTAAAACTGCAAGTGCATATGTACTAACACATCAAATATGTAGCCTTGATAAATAAAGGATGTTATTGAATATTGGTTTTACAATAATAGTACATACATCATCCTTCAGTAGTTTCTTCTCTTTTGGTTCCCCATCACTGTCATCATCATCACTATCAAAATTCACCAAGGCTGGAATGGATATTTTCACCACAGCAGTTGGCTTTGGATCTTTATTCTTGAATAGGTCATGCACTCCACCCTGCTTGGTGGTGGAGGGCTGTGGGTTCATGAACATGGAGCTGTTGCTGGTTGAGCACTGTGGTTGTGGTTCCAGCTCCAATTGTAGTTGTAGCTGTGGTTGTGGTTGGGGTTGTGGTTGAGGATGTGGTTGCAATGAAGAAGCTGCCACCGGTATTATCACCTTGCCATCCTCCTCCCCAGACTCGTTGTCGCTGCTATCGTACGACACAAGCCCTAAACCACTCATTTTGCACAAAGTACGCGTTTGTTCAATGTCGATTAATGTTTTATTTCGCTGTAGATATGTTTACGTTTGATCGTCGACGCTGGTTCTACACATAGATATTGAGTTTGTGTGCGCAGCGCCTCTGGTGGAAAATAGCTGAGGGTACACGCCTATTGCGTAGTAGATTATTTTTGTTATAAAACAACCTCAGTTTTTAAGATTTTCCATACGCGTTTAGAAATGTGTTATGGTTTAGAATAATTGGTTATTAATTGTAGTAATGTTGTATATTTCGAGGTACTCACACCATCGCCATCACTGGGAGAAGCGCTGAGGTTATTTTGTTGTAAACAAATATGTTTATAAACAAATATGTAGAAAATAATGTATACTATACTTTAATAGCCCTTTTATAGCTACCTGTATGTTCGTTATCCTTATTCGCTTCAGCGTCTGTACATGCGATGGCGCTGTTTGACACTCTAGTATTCTATCTCCTAAAGTATCAGGTCAGGATCAGGCCCATTTCTTATGGCGCGGATTATGAAACTTGATATTTACCGACCAATAATTTGTGTAGTAATGCCAGTAATGCTAACTGATAAAAAATAAATTAAAATAGGACTACTATATTATGAATAGGATCACAGATCATTAATTAAAATTAAAATGTATGTACTATATTAAGGATATGATCACAGATCATAAATTAAATGATTGTATGTACTATATTAATACAGTACCTATAGTATATTCACTATATTACTATAGTACATACAGTTCTATTTTATTTTATGATCTGTGATCACATCCTTAATATAGTACTGGAGTCTAATTTTACTTCTGTCATCCTATTCTTAATATTTTCCCACCCCAGACAGACAATGTTTTACCACCCTATACAGACAGCGTTTTGCTATCTTTGACAGACAATGTTTTCCACCCCAGACAGGCAATGTTGTACCACCATAGAGAGAAAATGTTTTCCCATCCCAGACAGGCAATGTTTTACCACCCTAGACAGGCAGTGCTTTACTATCTTTGACAAGACAATGTTTTACCACTACAGACAAAGAATGTTTTCCCATCTCAGACATACAATGTTTTACCACCCCAAACATAGAATGTGTTACCACCCTAAGCAGCCAGTGTTTTACTACCTTAGACAGACCATGTTGTATCACCACAGACAGACAATGTTTTCCCACCACAGACAGACAATGTTTTACCACCATAGGCAGGCAGTGTTTTACTGCCATAGACAGACCATATTTATCACCACAAATAGACAATGTTTTCCCACTACAGACAGACAATGTTTTGGCACCCTAGACAGGCAGTGTTTTACTACCTTAGGCAGACCACATTTTATCTTCACAGATAGACAATGTTTTTCCACCACAGACAGACAATGTTTCACCACCCTAGACAGGCAGTGTTTTACTACCTTTGACAGACAATGTTTTACCACTACATACAGACAATGTTTTCCCACCCCAAACATACAATGTTTGACCACCCTAGACAGGCGGTGTTTTACTACCTTAGGCCGACAATGTTTTTGCCTAAGGTAGTACTTAGACAGACAATGTTTTCCCACCCCAGACAGGCAATGTTTTACCAACCTAGACAGGCAGTGTTTTACTACCTTTGACAGACAATGTTTTACCACTACAGACAGACAATGTTTTCCCACCCCAAACATACAATGTTTTCCCACCCCAAACATACAATGTTTTTCCACCCCAAACATACAATGTGTTACCACGCTAGACAGACAGTGTTTTACTACCTTAGTCAGACCATGATTTATCACCAACAGACAGACAATGTTTTGCCACCCTAGACAGGCAGTGTTTTACTAACTTAGACAGACAATGTTTTACCACACCACGGGTCAGACAATTTTTTCCCACTTCAGGCAGACAATGTTTTACCACTCTAACCAGACAGTAATAATAGTTAATAATAATACTAATAAATCCGTGGGGGTTGGCAGACCTCTAGCGAGTTCGGTAAAGCTCGCCTGCTTGGTAGAGGATACCGCCGAAATAAAATAGGGATCTATCCTTTTACCCTCTAGGGTTGCAGTTTGTTCAATTTGCTCCAGTTCCGTGGTTTCTATACGTGGAGTTCATTCTTTCATCCAACTACCTGCGTCGCGCTCCCCAAGTCCTATACCGTCCCTGCCATCGCTCTACAACTCTCCCATTCTGTCAGGTCTATATTTATTTTCCCCTACGTTTTTCTTCCCTTCAGCAACTCCTACAGCTCCTTCTCCGATCCACACTCGTTCAGCTTATTTCCCACCCTCTGGATCTCTTCCAGCTTTATCTTATCGTACACCCTTTCACAATCCCTCTTCGCCCGGTTGGCCCTCTCCAACTCCCACGTCCCTAGGATTGCTATCTGTAAAATCACCAACCGAAGACAAAACCCCGGACTTTGAAACCAGAACATTTTTTATTTATTAATTAATGTTTATCAATGAAGACTAAAATCAGTCGCATTTATCTTTAGAAAGTTAATCTATTTGGCTGAGATATACATACATAATCTTTCTTCTTTGAAAATCACTGATCAACTAGATTCCAATAGATTTCTTTCGTTAAGTTACTAAAGAAAATACTCTTTCTATGTTAGCATGTAAAACAACTGGACTTTGAAGAAAAGTTTATCTTTAGCAAGTTAATCTATTAGGCTATACATACGTAATCTTTCTTCTTTGAAAATCAGTGATCAACAACTAGATTCCAATAGATTTCTTTCATTAAGTTAAGTTACTAACGAACATACTCTTTCTACGGTGGCATGTAAAACAGCTAGACTTTGAAGAAAAGTTTAAGGGACAAGAAATCGGCAAGGCACACATACGCGATTCAGGGTGAAACTATGAAGCGAAAGGGTATGATCGAAGCGAAGAACACAATAAACAACCAAATGAATGAGCAGAAGAAAACACCTACAAATTATCTAGAATTCTTAAAGCAGAAACTGGCAGTCACATAGAACAGGTTAAAACGTTACCAAGAAAGTGCACTTCGTAGGAAGCAAAATGGCATACATAATAGTGACCAAAAGCGGTTTTATAGAACCCTATAAAATACGCTGGATGTCACTACATCTCTGTCACTACTAAGGCCCAGGAACGAATCCCAACACTGGAAGCAACGAAGAGAATTCAACTAGTTTTTTTTTATTGTTAGTATAGCAATATTTGTTTATATTATACCTTGCACTATATTGATAGGCGATACACATGCGAAAAGACCCCGGAAGTATTCTAGTATTCTAGTAATCGAATATTCTAGTATTCTAGTATTTTAGTATTCTAGTATTCTAGTATTCTAGTATTCTAGTATTCTGGTATTCTAGTATTCTAGTATTCTAGTATTCTAGTATTCTAGTATTCTAGTATTCTAGTATTCTAGTATTCTAGTATTCTAGTATTCTAGTATTCTAGTATTCTAGTATTCTAGTATTCTAGTATTCTAGTATTCTAGTATTCTAGTATTCTAGTATTCTAGTATTCTAGTATTCTAGTATTCTAGTATTCTAGTATTCTAGTATTCTAGTATTCTAGTATTCTAGTATTCTAGTATTCTAGTATTCTAGTATTCTAGTATTCTAGTATTCTAGTATTCTAGTATTCTAGTATTCTAGTATTCTAGTATTCTAGTATTCTAGTATTCTATTATTCTAGTATTCTAGTATTCTAGTATTCTATTTATAAATTATTAATTATGAATACTAGGTATATATAATTCGCATTAAAGTACCACATCCGATTTATTTTTTGTATATGGTAGCCGCGTGGAATTAATTTTCTTGAGCGGCCCGCTATTTCCAGAGCCGCTCATTAATAGCCGTGAAAGCAGGTTGTCCTGAAACCTGTTATCAACCAATAAATGTATTTACGGACAATAGAGACCGGGATAAATATAACATCTCCTTAATAAGTGGATAACTATATGTAATAGACTGGCCTTGCTGGAAGAAAGCAGTTTCGCGTGGAAATATAATTGCGGACTTGAAAGTGACCGGCAAGTATTTGCAATCTCTTCTTGTATTTAAGAGCAGTGATAAAAATGTGTTATTTGTTTCGATGTAGCACGATCAAATTTGTAATTATATTAGTAAGAGGGACATGACATACAACTATAAAGAAACGAAAGAAATATTAGTATAACTAGTTATATAACAATTCATCAGAATTGTTATATAACTATTAAACATCGGTTTAATATATACTATTGACATTTAATTTTATGAGATTGTTGTACTGTTAAGCACCATGTATATACAATATAATATATATACATATATCTAAAGGGGTCTACAATATAACTGTCTAAAAATTTCTGGTACACAACTTTTACAACAACTGAATAAATAAATTCTTTTAATAAAACATGTGCGGAATAAATTTTTTGAATTATTATTAATCTATAAAATCCCAGTCTATTTCGACTATTTTATTTATGAATCATAAAAAAAATGTCAAAATTAGATATATATTCAAAAACAATGCCTTCCTTATAAAATGCAAATAACAATTTTTAACATACAGTAAAACAATAATTCAGTAAAAAAAATAAAATTCAAACGAAAAATATCCCTGGGAGGTCATTCTAGTTTTGAAAAATCTCGGAAAAAGTTAATGAATATATATATATATATATATATATATATATATTTTCAACTCCACTAGATTTTACAAGTTCATCAGCTATACCTCAGATACCTCGATATGAAAACCTACTAGGTTTTGCAAGGTTCAAGCAAAATGACGTTCACCAGCTATGCGTTAATATGAAAACCCACTAGATCTTGCAAGGTTGAAGCAAAATTACGTGCCCTGACATGAAAACCACAATAGATTTTGCAGGGTTTAAGCTAAATGACGCTAACCATACCTTGATATGAATACCTACTAGTATTTGCAAGGTTTAAGCAAAATGACGTGCCTTGACATGAAAACCACACTAGATTTTGCAAGGTTGAAGCAAAATGAAGTGCCTTGCCATGAAAAACCACATTAGATTTTGCAAGGTTGAAGCTAAATGACGTTCACCAGCTATACCTTGATATGAAAACTTACTAGTATTTGCAAGATTGAAGCTAAATGACGTTCAGCAGCTATGCCTTGATATGAAAACCCACTAGATTTTGCAAGGTTGAAGCAAAATGACGTGCCTTGCCATTAAAAACCACATTAGATTTTGCAAGGTTGAAGCCAAATGACGTTCATCAGTTATACCTTGAAATGAAAACGTACTAGTATTTGCAAGATTGAAGCTAAAAAACTTTCAGCAGCTATGCCTTGATATGAAAACCCACTAGATTTTGCAAGGTTGAAGCAAAATGACGTACCTTGCCATGAAAAACCACATTATATTTTGCAAGGTTGAAGCTAAATGACGTTCACCAGCTATTCCTTGATATGAAAACTTACTAGTATTTGAAAGATTGAAGCTAAATGACGTTCAGCAGCTATGCCATGATATGAAAACCCACTAGATTTTGCTAGGTTGAAGCAAAATGACATGGCTTGCCATGAAAAATCACATTAAATTTTCAAGGTTGAAGCTAAATGACGTTCACCAGCTATTCCTTGATATGAAAACTTACAAGTATTTGAAAGATTGAAGCTAAATGACGTTCAGCAGCTATGCCTTGATATGAAAAACCACTAGATTTTGCAAGGTTGAAGCAAAATGACGTGCCTTGGCATGAAAACCACACTAGATTTTGCAAGGTTGAAGCTAAATGACGTTCACCAGCTATACCTCGATATGAAAACTTACTAGTATTTACAATATTGAAGCTAAATGACGTTCAGCAGCTATGCCTTGATATGAAAACCCACTAGATTTTGCAAGATTGAAAATGACGTGGCCTAACATGAAAACCCCACTAGATTTTGTAAGATTGAAAATGATGTGCCCTAACATGAAAACCCCACTAGATTTTGTCAGGTTGAAGCAAAATAACGTTCACTAGCTATGCCCTAATACGAAACCACAATAGATATTGCAAGGTTGAACCAACTTAAGTTCACCAGCTATGCTCTGATATGAAAAACCTACTGGATTTTGCAAGGTTGAAGCAAACTGACGTTCACCAGCTATGTCCTGATAAGAAAAACTACTAGATTTTGCAAGGTTGAAGAAAAATAACGTTCACCAGCTACGTCGTGATATGAAAACCCCACTAGATTTTTCAAGGTTCCCTAATTTGTGTTTACCCAAACAACATTAATACGTTTTCAATTATCAACAACAATGTTCAGGTAGGAACTCACCCTATGCTCTACAGATCTACCCGTTTTCAGCTATAGGGGACAAGGGTTTATAATTATCGATGGTCCAATAGTGTTTCGACTATTGTCTATTTTCGTCAACAGTACTTCCCACATAAATATTAATCTTTTTTCCACCATTTTCTGTTTCTTATTAAAAAAATACATTAAATTGTATGAAATTTCAATAATATATATATATATATATATATATATATATATATATATATATATATATAATAATTTTTGCTTAAAAAAACAATATGTTAGTTGTCCAACTATCAACCATTCGAGTGTCGTCGATTTCCACGAGGTGCACTCGTCACATTAATAACAATCTATTCCACAAAATGTTATGTTTTATTAACCAATAATGTATAAATTTTTATGTAATTTCTAGTTGTCACCTAAAAAAAATATTTGATAGTTTTTCAAATAACGATTGTCCGATAGTGTCCAGACTTTTTTTTTTAAATATTTTCTTTTATTGAAATGTGTACTACCATAAATTAAAATAGTTTCTAATTACATGACAAAAAAAATAATACTATATTACTACTATTCAAATGTCGATTTCCAATATCAGCACTCACCAATATTTCCTCTTAATTGTATGTTTTTTTAAATTAATAATATATCAAATTGTAGCTTTTACATAAAAAACAATTTGTTAGTTTTTCAACTATCGATTGTCCATTTCCTGCCCATTCGAGTGTCGATTTCCACGAGGCGCACTCGTCAAATTAATATCGATATTTTCCTCTAAATCATAAATTTTTGATCCGACAATTATAAATTTCTTTTTACCCAAAAAAACAGTAGTAGTATTTACTGTATTTGTAATGCAGTGGTTAGTAGTTACAAATAACTGCTAACCACTGCATCGGCGTTACAAAACATAGTATTTCAACTAACGAATGTCTGATAGTGTCCCGACTATTCGACTATCGATTTCCACCAGGTGCAATATAATATCAATTTTTTCCCAAAAAAATATTATGTTTTTTACCAAAAATATATCAATTTGTATGTAAATTCAACTTGTTTTGATCAAAAAGAAAAACAAAAAAAATTATAGACTATATATCTATGGTCCGATAGTGACTATTCAAGTGTCAATTTCCACCAGGATAGGCAGTTACCGCATTAAAATAAATGTTTTCCATTCGAGTGTCGATTTCTACGAAGTGCACTTGTCACATTAGTATCGATATTTTCCTCTAAATCATAAATTATGGTCTGATAGTGACTATTCGAGTGTCCATTTTCACCAGGATGGGCAGTTACCGCATTAAAATAAATGTTTTCCATTCGAGTGTCGATTTCCACGAGGGGCACTTGTCATATAAATATCGATATTTTCCTTTACATCATAAATTATGGTCTGATAGTGACTATTGGAGTGTCAATTTCCATGAGGATGGGCAGTTACCGCATTAAAATAAATGTTTTCCATTCGAGTGTCGATTTCCACGAGGCGCACTTGTCACATTAATATCGATATTTTCCTCTAAATCATAAATTATAGTCTGATAGTGATTATTCGTGTGTCAATTTCCACCAGGATGGGCAGTTACCGCATTCAAATAAATGTTTTCCATTCGAGTGTCGATTTCCACGAGGCGCACTTGTCACATTAATATCGATATTTTCCTCTAAATTATAAATTATGGTCTGATAGTGACTATTCGAGTGTCAATTTCCACCAGGATGGGCAGTTACCGCATCAAAATAAATGCTTTCCATTCGAGTGTCGATTTCCACGAGGCGCACTTGTCACATTAATATCGATATTTTCCTCTAAATAATAAATTATGGTCTGATAGTGACTATTGGAGTGTCAATTTCCACCAGGATGGGCAGTTACCGAATTAAAATAAATGTTTTCCATTCGAGTGTCGATTTCCACGAGGGGCACTTGTCATATAAATATCGATATTTTCCTCTAAATCATAAATTATGGTCTGATAGTGACTATTCGAGTGTCAATTTCCACCAGGATGGGCAGTTACCGCATTAAAATAAATGTTTTCCATTCGAGTGTCGATTTCCACGAGGGGCACTTGTCACATTAATATCGATATTTTCCTATAAATCATAAATTATGGTCTGATAGTGACTATTCGAGTGTCAATTTCTACCAGGATGGGCAGTTACCGCATTAATATAAATGTTTTCCCCACGATTTTATGTTTTTTAACCAAAAATATATCAATATGTATGTAATTTCATTTTTTTTGCTTAAAATTAAAAGAATTTTCAACTATTGATGGTCCGAAAGTGTCTCAATATTCGAGTGTCTATTTCCACCAAGTACACTAGCCACATTAATATCAATCTTTTCTCTGCAGTTTTATGTTTTTTAATCAAAAATATATAAATTTCTATGTAATTTCAACTTTGATATTTTTTCACTTAATAATAGTACGATAGTATTCGGACCATTCGAATGTCGATTTCCACTAAGTTAATATCCTTTTTTTTTAGTCAAATCCTTATCTTGTTAATAGCAATATTTAGGTAGGCGTGCGCGCGTTTTATCAAGCCCTGAAATTAATTGTGTCGAATATATAATTTCCGTTTATTAATCCGGAAAAACTGGGCTGGGGCAAACTGCAGCCGCTATTATTTATCACCGTGTATTTATCATAAATTTCAAGCGTCCTGCGTTGCAATTTGCATTATTTCGCTTACATCCCTCGTTCATAATTTGCATCTAATTAAAGCGGATTTTGCGGTTGAAAAGGCAAATATCGTGCGTTCGGGAAAACGGCCATGCATGGGTGTATAAACAAGCCCGGTGCGGCCAGGACTCGTGTAATCTGTCAATACGCTCGTCCTGCGCCTGCCGGCGCTGCTGTTGGAGCGAAAGGCCGCTGGTGTTGGAGAAGGACGCCAAAGAAAATGGAGCTTGAAATGGTAAAGTCCCTCCTTTTCGAATTACCCGCCGCTCCGCCTCTGGTTACGGCAAAAGGGGGCTCCAATAATAGCGAGGAGGCCGGGCCGCAATATCCATTGGAGACTGCGTACCCATAACTCTTGCACGAAACACAACACAAACTGATTTTCGGTGTTATCCCCCTCAGATAAACCGATTTGTTAAGTCAACTACAAAGCTTTGCCGACAATACGCTACCACCGGCCGCGATCCTTGTTAGAGTCCTGCGGCGCTAAGAAACGCGAGTTGTTACAGTGCATTTCGGAAATTTGTGAGGATAATGTCGTCCCGATGGAAATTTTTGGGAAAATAGAGGAGCTGACGGCCAAAACCAGGTAAATCATACATATCCAAAAAGAGTGCTTATTACAACCATCAAAAGCCTCTCATTAAAAAAAACCCCAAAAATAAAACTGGATACAACACCATAGACCAGTAATGCAATCAACGGGTTAGCGCTTGAAATATAATTTTATAAACGCGAGGGACGTAGTAGGCAATTAGATCGCTTGAATATAAAGCCTCTAATTAACAACGGGTTGATGAATGATTTTGGTACGTCCCTCGATTTGGCCGCTATTAATATAAAGTCAGCTGTGTAATCGAATTTCTCGAGGGCCGGCTTTTGATGGAGTTTTAAAGCATCTGTTTGTAATTTGTATTGTGTGGCAGTCACCGCACGCGATTGCCATGAATGACATCCTAGATGGGTGATTTTGTTGAACATCAAAAACTGTGTTAGTCACGAACGCCCCATTATGATTGCAGAAATGCCGCGGCCGTCGCGAGAGACGTACGGAGACCAGAAGCCGCCATACTCGTACATCTCCCTGACGGCCATGGCCATTTGGAGCTCCCCGGAGAAGATGCTGCCGCTGTCCGAAATCTATCGTTTTATAACTGATCGGTTTCCGTACTATCGCAGGAATACGCAGCGGTGGCAGAACTCGTTGCGGCACAATTTGTCATTCAACGATTGTTTCATTAAGATCCCCAGGCGGCCGGATAGGCCCGGCAAGGGGGCTTTTTGGGCCTTGCATCCATCCGCTTTGGATATGTTCGAGAACGGCAGCTTCCTGCGGCGCAGGAAACGATTTAAATTGCCGAAGCATGTGCATGAAGAGTTAGATAGTTTAAGTAAGCTACAAAACAGTTCCTTTGGTGCGCCCATAACGGGCCCCAGCTCGTCCAGCTGTGTTCCGAGAGTACCTCCAACCGCATGCCCCATGACCGTTGGAATACCCTTGCCTGTTCCGCAGATAACACACTCTACAACTGCCCCGATTAAATCCTTCAGCATCGACAGCATTATACAATCGGATAGCAAACCACAAACGAGTCCAGTGCATCCAGCGCCTATTTTAGCCACACCAGGGGCTGGATGTAACATCCCGCTACCCCGTCTGCCTTGGTCCACCATGCTGCCGACGGCGACGGCCACCAGGTTCGAGGATATGAACAGGGATGAGTTTATAGCGGCACAACAGGCGGCCCTTTTTGAATACGCCGCCGCGCTTATGTCTATGAACAGTGCTAGTGCATCGGGGCTAACCCCCGGAGTTGGAGTGATTAAACCTCACCCCATCGTGCCTAGTGTGCTTTTCCCCGGTTCGTACCATCCCGTGCCAATACCCGTGCAATATTCCTTACCCATGTCCAGTCCCGTACATTCTGGCGGCACCCTAGACTTCGAGACTGATCGCGAGTGTGATAGACAGGACATTAAAAAAGGCTTACCCCCAATCAGTGTGATTTCGCAGAGGACGCGGGAGGACACCCTGGACACTTCCTCGTGCTCCTCCAGCGATGCTCTCAATGTATGAATGGTTAGTAAGTCCACATGTTATTGCATATATTGTAAATGTATTATATTACCTGTGTTAAACGTACTTTAAGTACCTAATTATAGAAAATAAAGATTGTTTAAAACGTACAAACATTTTTCCCCATCAATTCGGCACGGCTAATAATTCGTAAATTGCATTATCCGGCCCCGCTGTGAACCGAATGAGGCGGCGGCATGATAGAACACTTAGCCCCGCACAAAAGGCGTTTAAAACCACTCCACTAATTCCTTTCAACACAAATTAATCGTGAACTTTTTATATATGACATCTTCTTAGAAAACGCAGCGAAGATTTATAGTGCATTTAATGATGCGGTTTTCAAACAAAACCAACATTTTTGTTTCTGCAAATCGTCTAATTTATTCCGACCGCAGAGCGATAAACTATTTCGGACAATGCAACAAATTACGAGCTTTACCGTACAAATAGTTACTTATATTTTTGCGTTCCGCACGTTATGCATTATTAACGAGCCCTTAATGCTTAATATTGCCGCGCTATAATAATTATTTCCCGACCGCAAACATTTACATCAAACGGCTATTTGTATGCAGCTAACAAAAACTATGCACCGACTGCTTAAGCGTAATTTTCAATCAACTATAATCTTCTTTTTGTGAGGTGCACAATGGGATTGAGGGAGGGATGTTAAGTGCATCGCGCGGCAAATAAATTCAGTGCGAATTAGCACCTGGGATGATTTAATTTCTTCATTCGGCCGATTGAATAATTGCGGCCGGGGATTAGAAATTGAAATGGAGATGGACGAGGGTAATTACGGGTAATTACGCGACATCCCGGCGCTATGATCGTGCACTTGAGTTAGTAAGCAGTTTGGCCTGATGTAAACATTGTGTTTAATTAATTTGTTTATTATTATTATTAGCTCGATCACTAATTGGAATGAAATGTAATTAGTGACAATTGATTGTGTCTATTGTAAGTGGAAACAAATGTACGTGGTTTGTAAAATTATGTTCTGTAATTGTTATGTAAATTATGGTGTGTATTTTATTTTTTTCTAGTGCGATACAATAGTAGCTAAAATTAAGTAGCTAATGGATGCAATTATTTACAATTAATTTGCGTTTAAAAGAAACATTTAAACAAATTATGACGGGTAAAACTAATTCGGGTTTTTGATAAAAAAAATTATCCTTTAAAACGTATTATCACAAAGTAGACACCTTAACAATCCAATATTTAAGCTGATATATCTTTTTGTTTAGAAGGTACAGTTCATAAAGGTTGAAATTTCATTAATTTACCCGAAATCATTTTTTGATAGTAATTTTTGACTTCAAATGCGAATTGTTGGACAACTAGAAGACTTAGCGAGCAACGGTTTTAAAATATGAATAGAGCCGGCCAATTACTATTTAATAAAACCAATAAAACTTATAAATAAAATTAAAGTCACGATCACAGCTTGAGAAAGTAAGAAAGGATACTGACAAATCTTGGTTTTCCATGCATTGTAAAAAATTCTGAGAGGAAAATTAATATTTTACTTCAACTGTTGTATATAAATAGTATTCACATCGAAACTAACATCAATATAATATGAAAATATAAAAATTACCATCACAGGTTGAAAAAAGAACAAAGGGGCTACAAAGCATGTTTTTTCATTCAAAATTGGCTAGGAAAATTAATATTTTACTTCAACTTGCTCTAAACCGCAGTCGTCTGAATAGAAAGACGAAAACTAGAAGTTCGTATCTTTTTTCGTGTTTGAGATACATAGTGAATTTCACGGTTTTGAAAAGCTAATTTGGAGACAAAAATAGGTGTGATTCAAACAACTATTTGTTCATGCCAAACAGTACTGCTGTGTAAACAAATAATAATCACTGCAATTACGACAACATTTACATATTAAAATCAATTAGTTACATGTGGGCGATTTGTATTTCTTACGATTTCAGTGGGTCATTTTTCAATTTCAAGTAACCGCAATAATAAAATAATTAATAACAAAAAGCCAGCTTTTGTGTTCTTTTATATATAAAAAAAATGATAATATATTTTCCTTGTATTCAAACAAGGTGAAAGGAATTCATCCACGCCTTGTATGCATCTACGCGGGACACAAAAAAAAGCACACGCACGGTGCATTTAAAATTTTGTATAGCAATCACGCCGACCGGCTCGGGGTATAAATTGTATATTTTCACACATTTTAGAGCACAATAGAGCGACCACCGCCGCGCTGGAAAAATTAAATAAATTTGTACTTTGCGGCGCACATAATTGCTGTTTAAGTTCTACCCTGTGGGGGTGGGGAAAGAAAGCGCGCCCGCACCACAATGCCGACAGAAAGAAGCTTGTTTCTAATTGCCGCGCTCAGTAAATATTTGTGTTGGCCTAATTCATTCGAGGCGGGATTCATTTGATTCGATGCGCGACATGCGAGGGAGCGACACGCGGTTTAAGGAGCAATTAAATTAATTAACACCGGAGTTAATGTTTGTGGGCAAACTAATTAAATTCATTGTTTTTTTTTCTATCTTTAATTATAATGAAAACTTTACTGTAGCGGTTTCTTCCTAATAATATAAGCCACTTTCGTTTATCGTTCGGGAGCTGTTGCGGATTGTCCGAAGCTAGCCCAGAACAGCTCGCGAATGATAAACGAAAGCGGCTATTAAATCAGTTGGTTTTTGTAGTATTAGTCTCCAAAATCTAGATTTCTTATGATCTATTTTTGAGCCCATTTACCATTTGCCATTACTTCAACATGAGACAGTAAAACAGTCTCATGTTGAAGTAATTAACTAAATTTCAAAACGTCATCAAAATATACTACATAATCATGTGACCGTCGAGGCTCACCAGCTTCTAGACCAAACAGGATTAGAGATAAGAATAATAAAACCACACGGATTAGTATAGTGAACCGTAAAAAGCAGAGCTAGTGATAGTATATACGCCAACCATAGTGTAACCAAAGAAAAAACTTAAAGAACTCTGATGGGTATACCTTAAATCTTCAACAATAGTAAAAATTAGGATATAATACAATTGGGCGTATACAGGATTGTCATGGGAGTATATATGAGTTTTTCTTCTTTAGGGACCTTCTCCGCTCCGGAGGTTGGCGATCATCACCGCTATCCGGCCTTTTGAGACAACTGCTCTGAATAGTTGGTTTATCCCGCAGGTTATTTAATCATGAGTGGCGTCTTCTTCCAACACTTATTTTACCCTGTTTCTTTCCCTGCATTATTATTTTCACTGAGTGAAATAACCACGATTCTTTTATCCTGTATCTTTCTCCGCATTATTATTTTCACTGAGTGAAATAACCACGATTCTTTTATCCTGTATCTTTCTCCGCATTTTTATTTTCACTGAGTGAAATAAATACAATCATAACCACGGCATACTATTAAGGGAGGGCACTACGTTTACCATAGAATAAAAGGAACTAATGGACAAGGATAAAAATAATGAATAGATTACTGTTCAAAGAAGGGAGCCCTTAGACGGAAGGAGGGTCGTAGAAAGACCACAGAAAGATCGAATTCGCATTATATTAAAAAAAAAACTGTAGGCCTTTCAACAACTTTTTGTCAACCTGTTAAGAGCTGATTGAAAACTTGAAATCTGCAACAGGCCAGTAGCTTTATTTAAGGCGCTTTCGTTTAGCATGGTATATCATTGCTGGCATTGCTAGCAACTCGTGGCGTGGAGTATCGCTCAGGTCTTGCGGTCATGCGCCGCCGGTTGTAAGGGCCGAGGTAGAATTATGCGCATCGGAAGCGGCAAATGGAACAAGAAACAATAAGCCCGTAGCAGCCCAGAGCGATAAACGAAAGGCACTTTAATACATAACATATAGTGTAGGGGGGCCTATGGATAAGGTCTTGAGCAGGGCCCCAAAAAAGCTAGTCACGACTCTGGTCCTTGGTCTTAGTTGCCAAACTAATTGGGCTACCGCACCATTTTCAGCTTAATATTTAGTCAGCGCCTTCCGAGTTCAGCAGTAAATGGTTACAACTTAAATGTTGTGCGTTGAATTCCAAAATCAAGTGCCTAGTTACTACGACTTTTTATTTAGGCAGTAGATGAAACATAAACGAATGGTTTTTCTTAACTTTTGTCACTATTCCACCAGTAGCTATAAACCCTCTGAAGCGGTCCAGCTTTGGGAAGCACTGCCTTAGACGATTCTTGTACTTATCGCTTGACCGAGTGTAGGTATCTTTGATTCTTCAAGTAGGAGCCAGTTCGAGAAGTATTGTGGCAGATTACATATTTATCGTATGTAAGAGTTTTCGCCAATCCTGAGGTGGTGGCAGCGAAAGACTTCTATAAGTCGGCTTGGCAACTTTCCAGAATGTCAATGTTTGAGTTTAGAACAATCTGATGATTCGAGAAATCAGATTGTTCTAAACTTAAACATTGAGATTCTGGAAAGATGCCAAGCCGATTTATAGGAGTTAGCTCTCACTTCAAATAGTTGTACAATAAACATTTTAAACTTGCAAGAATTTTCCTCAATCCTGAGGTGATGGCAGCTAATGACTCCTATAAGTCGGCTTGGCATCTTTCCAGAATCTCAATGTTCGAGGCTAGAAGAATCTGAAGTGTAGAACACTGGGGTCGCTGCCACCACCACCGCACTGAGGACAGGTTTGAAATGTTTATTGTACAATGGTTTAACAACTATTTGAAGTGAGAGTTAACTCATATAAATCGGCTTGGCATCTTTCCAGAATCTCAATGTTTAAGTTTAGAACAATCTGATTTCTAATCATCAGATTGTTCTAAACTCAAACATTGAGATTCTGGAAAGTTGCCAAACCGACTTATAGAAGTCTTTCGCTGCCACCACCTCAGGATTGACGAAAACTCTTACAAGTTTAAAATGTTTATTGTACAATGGTTTAACAGCTATAGCTCGGCGATGCTGGCTGGCTCTGTTGTCTTCGATGAGTCAGTTTGGATGAGTGAACGAATGATGAATGCTAATGATCGTTTGGAATCCTGGTACTGCTTTTATAATCAGTTGAAGGGCGAAGTCCAGGGTTCGAGTTGCATTTTGTCTTGCTATTGGGGTTGTTATTGTATATTGCTCATCGGATTTCTAATAATCATAATAATAATAAAGACTTTATTCTCCACAAACGTAATTATTTCGACAATAGTGCCTTTCGTTTATCACTTTGGACTGGTACGGGCTTATTGTTTCTAGTTCTATTTGCCGCTTCTGATGCGCATAATTCTACCTCGGCCTTTACAACCGGCGGCGCACGACCGCGATACTGCACGCCACGGGGCGACTAGCAATGCCAAACCATACTAAACGAAAGCGCCTAATATACCAATTAGTATAGACATGCATTTGGTGAAAAGGCGAGGTTGCGGTTTTTAGGTAGAAACTACTCTAACCTATATAATGGGGTTGTAAAAGGCCGGTCCCTCAATGGGTCCATCATTCGTTTGGCAAAAGTTTATTGTTACTTAACGACAGCCATCATTATAAAATTATATTTATACTACAGTGTATCGGAAAGAAACTCTACAGTACTATAATACGTTTTATCATATATGTAATAGGTTAGGTAAGTCACACCTGCTCGTTGAATTAGTACCTTGGCGAGGTGAGCAGGCTTAATCACATTTACATTGAGAACGTCTCCTTTCGAATTGTCGTGTCGTTTTTTTTTGGTCTAACATATCTAAATTAATTTTTAACAATAAATATCAAAAGTAAAATCATTTTTAAACAAAAATCAATTTACTCATGTAAAGAACTATATGCTAAAATTTGCTACTTGAATTATCGAGCATTAGATATTTTATATTGTTATAGTTATAGCTTAAATAATTTGAAAGTTATCTACATGACATTTAGACAAGATATATATATATATATATATATATATATATATATATATATATATATATATATATATATATATTAAGTACACTTTACTCTTTCGCCAATACTCAAATTAAAAAATAGCTTTTGATTGCTGCACCACCCCAAAACTATTAGAAAACGTTTGGTTTTTTATCCGTTTCCACCTTAAATATCACAGCAAAATAATCTCCAATTATATATATATATATATATATATATATATATATATATATATATATATATATATATATATATATATATATATATATATATATATCGTTTAAATTTGACTTGTCTAAATGTCATACAGCATCCTAATATCAATAAATCCTTAATATTTCGCATCTAAAATTTTTATTCTAGCACGACTCGAGTTAGGTCATGCAGGTAGTAGTACTAGCTCTTTAATGTGTGTGTTAGTAGATGGTAAAACCGCGTTTTGTGGTTATGCACAAGCGATACAATTGGGTATTGCAAACAATTTCTGAATGTAAATGTCAGATCAATACGAATATCAATAAATATATTTACCTTTATATTTCGCATCTAACACGACAAGTTAGGTCTGCCAGGTGGTAGTACTAGCTAATTATTGTGTGAATGTCTAGTAGATGGTAAAAGTGTGGTTTGCGTTTTTTTACACATTAGACATTAGACATTTAGACAAGTCAAATTTAAAATATATAAAATAGCTGTAAATATCTTTTAAATTTGACTTGTCTGAATGCCATGCAGCATCCTATCAATAAATATATTTACCTTTAGAAGAAGAAGATATATTTATTGTAACATACATACATACCAGATATACATACATACAAGATATACATACATGTACAAGAGGCATTCACCCTTTTTACCTTTATATTTCCCATTTATCATTTTAATTCTAACACGACTCGAGTTAGGTACTAGCTAATTTAGGTTTGAATTTACTAGTCGACGGTAAAGCACGTGTTGTGGTTTCGCACAGGAGACAAAATTAGGTATTGTAAATAATTTCTGAATGTAAATGTGAGACCAAAACTAATTCCGTTCCTTTCGATCAATTTTAATAAAATTACATTAACTTTTCAAATGTTATCACAAGTGGCAGAAAAGCTTTTGACCGATAACTTTAATATAGATTTATTCTCTCTATATTATGATAAATTTACAATTGATTGATTGGAATAGACTTCAAAATATTTAAAAATTTAAATGTATCTTAATCTCTAGAGAAATGTGTACATTTCTCTGTATATATTTATATAGATCTCCTTCTCAGTGTCACCAATCCACTAACCTGGACAGTCTGGTTTGAAGGAGTTTTTGGTATTTTTGTTGAATTGCTGTTGTTATTGTTGGTAGTAGTTGTATTTTTTTAGTTACTTGAGATCTTTTGAATTCAACCTTTATTACTAGCTAAGCTATAATAATGAGGTATAGAAGGGGCCGAAATCTATATTTCAATCCACTGACTTGAAAAGCCTGGTGTCAAGGAGTTTTTGGTGTTTTTGTTGAATTGCTGTAGTTGTTGTTGTTGGTGGTGGTTGTATTTTTTTAGTTTTCTTAATTTGTTTTTTATAACTTACTTGAGATCTTTTGAATGTATCCTTCATTACTAGCTGAGCTGTACTTCTGAGGTTTAAAAGGGACCGAAATCTATATTTCAATCCACTAACTTGGAAAGCCTGGTGTCAAGGAGTGTTTCGTGTTTTTGTTGAGTTGCCATTGTTGTTGTTGGTGGTGGTGGTAGTATTTTATTAGTTTTCTCGTTTTTTTTTATAAATCACTTGGAATCTTTTGAATTCATCCTTCGTTACTAGCTGAGCTATACTTATGAGGTTTAAAAGGGACCGAAATCTATATTTCAATCCACTGACCTGAAAAGCCTGGTGTCAAGGAGTTTTTGGTGTTTTTGTTGAATTGCTGTTGTTGTTGTTGGTGGTGGTGGTTGTATTTTTAGTTTTCTTTGATTTTTTTTTATAAATTACTTGAGATCTCTTGAATTCATCCTTCATTACCAGCTGAGCTATACTTCTGAGGTTTAAAAGGGACCGAAATCTATATTTCAATCCACTGACCTGAAAAGCCTAGTGTCAAGGAGTTTTTGGTGTTTTTGTTGAACTGCTGTTGTTGTTGCTGTTGGTGGTGGTTGTATTTGTTTTAGTTTTCTTGATTTTTTTTATATAAATTACTTGATATTTTTTCAATTTATCCTTCATTACTAGCTGAGCTATACTTCTGAGGTTTAAAAGGGACCGTAAACTATATTTCAATCGACTGACCTGAAAAGCCTGCCATCAAGGAGTTTTTGGTGTTTTTGTTGAATTGCTGTTGTTGTTGTTGGTGGTGGTTGTATTTGTTTTAGATTTCCTGATTTTTTTATAAATTACTTGAGATCTTTTGAATTCATCCTTCATTACTAGCTGAGCTATACTTCTTAGGTTTAAAAGGGACTGAAATCTATATTTCAATCCACTAACCTGGAAAGCCTGCTGTCAAAGAGTTTTTCGTGTTTTTGTTGAGTTGCCGTTGTTGTTTTTGTTGTTGTTGTTGTTGGTGGTGGTGGTGGTAGTATTTTATTAGTTTTCTTGATTTTTTAAAATAAATTACTTGAAATCTTTTGAATTCATCCTTCATTACTAGCTGAGCTATACTTCTGAGGTTTAAAAGGGACCGAAATCTATATTTCAATCGACTGACCTTAAAAGCCTGATGTCAAGAAGTTTTAGGTGTTTTTGTTGAATTGCTGTTGTTGTTGTTGGTGGTGGTGGTGGTTGTATTTTTTAGTTTTCTTTGATTTTTTTTTATAAATTACTTGAGATCTTTTGAATTCATCCTTCATTACCAGCTGAGCTATACTTCTGAGGTTTAAAAGGGACCGACATCTATATTTCAATTCACTGACATGCAAAGCCTTTGATACCAGGCTTCTTGGGAGTTCTTGGTGTTTTTTTTGAATTGCTGTTGTTGTTGCTGTTGGTGGTGGTTGTATTTGTTTTAGTTTTCTTGATTTTTTTTATAAATTACTTGAGATCTTTTGAATTCAAGCTTTATTACTAACTAAGCTATAATAATGAGGTATAGAAGGAGCCGAAATCTATATTTCAATCCACTGACCTGAAAAGCCTGGTGTCAAGGAGTTTTTGGTGTTTTTGTTCAATAGCTGTAGTTTTTGCTGTTGGTGGTGGTTGTATTTGTTTTAGTTTTCTTGATTTTTTTTATATAAATTACTTGATTTTTTAAATTTATCCTTCATTACTAGCTGAGCTATACTTCTGAGGTTTAAAAGGGACCGTAAACTATATTTCAATCGACTGACCTGAAAAGCCTGCCATCAAGGAGTTTTTGGTGTTTTTGTTGAATTGCTGTTGTTGTTGTTGGTGGTGGTTGTATTTGTTTTAGTTTTCTTGATTTTTTTTTATAAATTACTTGAGATCTTTTGAATTCATCCTTCATTACTATCTGAGTTATACTTCTGACGTTTAAAAGGGACCGACATCTATATTTCAATCCACTGACCTGGAAAGCTTTTGGGTTTTTGGTGTTTTTGTTGAATTGCTGTTGGTGGTGGTTGTATTTGTTTTAGTTTTCTTGATTTTTTTTATATAAATTACTTGATATCTTTTAAATGTATCCTTCATTACTAGCTGAGCTATACTACTGAGGTTTAAAAGGGGCCGTAATCTATATTTCAATCCACTGACCTGGAAAGCCTGGTGTCCAGGAGTTTTTGGTGTTTTAGTTGAATTACTGTTGTTGTTGGTGGTGGTGGTGGCTGTATTTTATTAGTTTTATTAGTTTTCTTGATTTTTTTTAAATCACTTGAGATCTTTTGAATTCATCCTTCATTACTAGCTGAGCTATACTTCTGAGGTTTAAAAGGGACCGGAATCTATATTTCAATCCACTCACCTGGAAAGCCTGGTGTCAAAGAGTTCTTAGTGTTTTTGTTGAATTGGTGTTGTTGTTGTTGGCGATTGTATTTTTATAGTATTTTTGATTATTTTTTTATAAATCACTTGAGATCTTTTGAATTCATCCTTCATTACTAGCTGAGCTATACTGCTGAGGTTTAAAAGGCACCGAAATCTAGATATGTAGTTGTCTAGGAGGTTCATACTTGTCATATATTGTATATTTATTATTAGTATTAGATATCTTATATTTCAATGTTTGGGCAATAGCGTTTTTAAGGGTGGGAATACATCTATTCTTTTCTTATGTTAAGAATTGTGAATCACTGCATAGTTTTTACAAAAATCTCACAATACGCGCCATAGAGTATAGACGTGACCTCACTCCTAAATAACTGGTAATATAGCTTAGGTATATACCAGATTAGTTAATACAAAATACATAAAGAAATTTGGATATGCGAGATCAAACAAACGTAAGATCGTCATTCTAAAGTAGCTTATAATGTACCCTCGCCTAGTCGTCAAGCAAACTCGACAACATGTTTCTAGTTTTTCTAGCTTCTCTGATAAGCGTCTCGCGAAGAACAATTGTTAACAAGTTTTGTCTAGGTCTAAATACCTACCCAATTGTTAACAATTGTCCTTGGCGAGGCGCTTGTTAGAGAAGCTAGAACAACTAGAATCATGTTGTCGAGTTGGCTTGTCGACTAGCCAAGGTTTTTATAAGCTACTTTAGAATGACGATCTTAGGTTTATGGTTACATTATTAGTTAATTGACTACTATAGTGATAAACATTTTTTTGTTAACAATTGTCCTTCGCGAGGCGCTTGTTAGAGAAGCTAGAAAAACTAGAAACATGTTGTCGAGGTCGCTTGTTGACTAGGCGAGGTTTTTATAAGCTACTTTAGAATGACGATCTTAGGTTTATGGTTACATTATTAGTTAATCAACTATTATAGTGATAAACAATTTTTTGTTAACAATTGTCCTTCGCGAGGCGCTTGTTAGAGAAGCTAGAAAAACTAGAAACATGTTGTCGAGTTGGCTTGTCGACTAGGCAAGGTTTTTATAAGCTACTTTAGAATGACGATCTTAGGTTTATGGTTACATTATTAGTTAATCGACTACTATAGTCATAAACATATTATTGTCTCTACATCCAGTCCACACAAATGATCGTCCTAGATTACACGTGGCAAAACAAAATCCCACCTTATATATATTGTTTTCCGGCCCGGCAGGAACACGGCTGCTATAAATAGGAATTGATTGTTTTAAAAATTTCCGTGCCTCGCGAGGAGGGGGCGGCAGGGCCGAAGTTCACGTGTTCAATGCAAATACGTTCGGCACGCGAGCCGTACTCCGTTTTGTCTGTTTAATTTCGTTTAGATATACCCCACAACGGGCGTGTTTTGCATTTGGATGAAAAGAAGGCTGTTTTGATAACGAGGGGGGAGAGCGCGCGCGCCGAAAGGGATATCGCGAGCAGGGGTGCTACTGTTAACGACCTTCTGCTTCAGTCGACGGGATCAATTCTCACATCATTTAGATAAAAAAAGAAAACAATCTGATCTATAAACACTATATTACTTTAACAATTTGATATTTATCTGTTTCTACTGTATATATAGACTACCACTAGGTATTCAATATCTTTTTTCAAGTTCAAATGTAAAGATAAAAAGGAAATTATTATGTGCTTCACTTTCTCCAGATATTGGTGGGCGAAAAATCACGTATCCTGGGGCATTACAGGATGTAGCTTTGATATAGAGTGTGTTTCTGTGTTTTGTTCAAGACCTCACTCACAATACTACTGGCTAAAAGCAGAGCTGCTTTCTATATCATTTCTATATATATATCTATATATCTATACATCTATACATCTATACATCTATACATCTATACATCTATACATCTATACATCTATACATCTATATATCTATATATATCTATATATATATATATATATATATATATATATATATATATATATATACATGAAAAAACACGCGGAGAAGCTAAATAAATATCTAATCCTATGCAAGGAATACAGGATACAGGTGTAGTTACACCACCTGAAGGATGTCCGCACATAGTACATAGGTATTGCTACATCAATAAGGATTGCTCTTTTCACTCAACTTTATTTACAAATACAATATCAGGTCTATTACTTCTAATGGTCTGGTCGGTGAGTATGTTTCTATTCCATTCTAGTTTTGCCATTTTTACGAATATGTCAAATCTTGATATCCATTCATACAATAGTCCAGTCAGAAACATGCTAGTTGTCGGCGTATTCCTTCTGGTTGCTCCTGATTTCATCATCCAAATAAAAATAAATTTTTATGCCCAGAAACCACGAACAATATGCAATAATAAAAGAAATTTTGATATTAAATTGAATCTGCTGAAATGTTTTTTAATACCCAGCTCAGTGACCTAGTGGTCTCATGCTGAGTATTGGGGGCGACAGTTCAAACCCCGTTCTGAGCAAAATTTCGCGAATCATCATTTACAGTTTTTCAGAGGTTTTCATAGACAAAAGTTAATACCGGATGATGACAGTCCTCTGAGATTATATCTTTACCAACGGAAAAACCGTCGGCTTATATGATTTGTTATTTGGTTTGTTTTTAATAATTGAATTGGTTTATTATTATTGAACTAAAGGATCAAATATATATATTCAAATAAATATTAAATATATTATTAGCTGATTTTAGCCTTTTGCACAGTTTTTTTCAAAAATATCATAAAAACTTATAATAAGTTTAATTCTTGAGATTACAACTAAATAATGACATGCATTATATTTAGCTCTAAATTAGCTTCAACATGAGGTATTGTTTGTTTATGTTGGTAATGTAATTAGTTACAAGACAATTAATACAAGATAATACAATAGTTTTGTAACTTATCATCAGAAACTCACTAAATGTTTCGAGTATATTTGGCTTATTTAGATATTTATATTAATTTTATTTTACTATTTATTGGTTGTACTGGAATGTACTTGAATAAAGTCATACTACTATTGTTATAAGTGAAGGATTTGGTTAGTTTTGAGAAAAGCTCATATAAAACCGAAAGTATTGATATGTTTTGCTATACACTAACGTAGTAGTAATCAAATATAATAACGGCATAAAATAATTCGTAAAAGTGTATCGTAGTATGATGAATAAAAGCGAAGCACACCCAATCAAGTGTGTCGAAGGATGTGGGTAGTAGGGGGGGACTTATTAAGAAGGCAATTTGTAGCAACAATCTGATAAAAGAGTATTTAAGCAGAGAAAAATAAGCGCGCTTGCTAATGGTTCATTATACACAATTATTATTAGTGATAAATTAATGACGAATAAGAGAAGGCAATCAAAGCCACCGCGAGCGCATCACTTTCAAGCCCGACGCGTTTATTATTCCCCAGTCGCCCCCCTGCTTTAATCTCCTCGCTAGTTTATATGAAATAGTAATTTATGAGCAATGGGTATGCATTGTTTCAAATTTAATCTCGTGTTGAGACCGGCCCTGTAATTGGGGTTGATGAGACCGAGAGAGGTGTGAGATGAACCGCTAACACCTGTGCGGAGCCGCGGGCGTCCGATGCGTGTTGGCATGTATAAGGCTAACCCGGGCCGATCTCGTATTCCACCTATATAGATTTTTTTTGTCTCGAAAAAAAGGTCGGTGGTGCGGCCAGAAAATTTCAATTAGAACGTTATCACCGGCCAGAACCAATCGGGCCAAATAAAAACATCCAAACGGTATCAGAGCGCAAAAAAAAGGTCCCGAAAAATCGCCGGAATGCACTGAAAAAAAGTGCCGACGCGACATGGAATGCCCAAGAGGCGAGCACAAATGGAAAACAATTAAATTTCGTGATGGGTTCGCCCTGAAAGGCAGCTCGTGGTGGAATACCATACCGTCCCCTGTCGGTATGTAAAGTCGGCATTGGAAATTGGATTCCCAACGCCTCACACAAACATTTTTTATATCACAAATATTTATTATAATCACACAATTCTGAATGAAAGCAGGAAAGTCGTAAAAAACAGGTAGTTTTAGTACCTAATTAGACCTAAACAGTAACATAAATCAGTAATTTCAAAACTGCTGCAAATTTGTAATCACTATGCAAATGCGATCGATGATTAATTGATTTTTCGGGTAGGCGTTGCGGTCGGGGAAAAAAGGTAATTCTTTTTTATATGGGCTGTTATTTTAATAGGTTCGGATAAAGGGCAGACGGTTTGTCTGGGCTGGGCGAGAGAGGCCAGACGGCCGGTCGCCAGGATAAAGCGGGCGCGTTGTTTCGGGGAATGAGCTTATGCGCGGTGATTTGCAACAACAGCAGCTTTAGAAAAATGTTGCAGAATAAACGTCGAACCCATAAAACGAATCATCCCGAAAAAAACAAGATAACAATAATATTTTTATTGCTGTCTGTCGAGCGTCAACCATGCGCGTTCATATATCTCCGAAATTTATTTCGCATGCAGCGCGAGACGAACAAAAGGCTTTTTTTAACAGTGGACCGTGGCAGTTTTTTTTATCCGTAAGCCCTGCTTCACCTGTAATAGTCGTAAAAATAATTCAACGTTAACAATACCTCGGGTCGATTTGCATTTTTACAACTCATCGACGGAAGAGAGGCGAAGCAAAGGTGAGCGGGATGGCGCGAATTGGCCGTTACAGCTTAAGAAGATGAGTGGTAGATAAAAGAAGTTGGAAATAAATGCCCGTGCACACACAGACTGCGTGGCGGCGGGCGGCGGCACAAAAACAAAGCCGGCTCAACGAGTCTACTTTTTGTGAGTAATCAAAAACATTCCGCTGCCATGTTCCTACCTTCGAGATGCGAGATGCACGCTCCCAGACAGTGCCGGCCCAGGTAAAACCAGGTGTCAGGAATCTAAATTTTACTACTTCTACCGAACCTACTAGTTTCTCCTTAAACGACTTTAATGATTTACTAAACATTATTTACTTTTATTACCTGGCATTCTCTTTTATTAACCGCTTTATTTCCTAATTGGCCACATTTTTCCCAGTGATGAATTTCATTAGACAGCTAAAAGGTGTCAATTATACTTCGTTTCCACTTCAATTGCCCATCCACCAGCCCGCCGATGATTTCGTTTGCAATGCTAATACAAATTAAACTCGCATGCCCTGTCATGTCCCACGAGCCATATTTTATTTTAATAAATCGCCGTGGCAGGATGGCGTGCCGTGCCCCGTGTGCTATTCAAACCGACAAAGCAATCCGTTTTTCTTGCATAATTTGTTTGGCGAATTTCTCATTACCCCATAATGGCACACTCATTTGTTGTTTGTTTATATGTATACACATTTTTAACGTCGCGCGCCAACCGCCGCGAATCGATTACGAAATGCCTAAATCATTCCAATGCACATGTTTGATTGCCGATTGACATTTTAATGCGACGGCTATTTTTATGTTTATTAATAATGTTATTATTTTGTTGGCATTTCTTACGGAAGATTTACAATGCCGGCATGTTGTATAATACCCACGAACTTCATATCGCATAATATTATACAAACTATTTATATTTCCCTTCATGGTTTTGCATATATCTGCATTTCTTTATATTACTTTACATATCCCATTTCACATTCACAATAGGCATTATTTGCAACGTTTTATACGCAAATATAGTTCAGGCATTTGTTTACCGGACAATATTTGTATTTTATTTAATCGAATGCATATATACCGTATTATTAGTGTAAGGACTCTAATTTATACATTTTATATATACATATATATATATATATATATATATATATATATATATATATATATATATATATATATATATGTGTGTGTGTGTGTGTAATTTCTCTTATCTCCATTTTTGTGTATGGGTATTATTATGCTTGTCTTCCTCCCATTCATTTGGTATTTTCCTTGTATTATGCAATTGAGTAATTGGGTTATCTGTTTTATTCCTTCCATTCCCATGTGCTTTATCATTTCGGGTGTTTTGTCGTATATGCCTGGTGCATTTCCTTCCTTTAACTTATTTATACTTTCTTTTAATTCTTTTTCTGGTATAATTTCTATGTTTTGTGTTATATTTCTGGTTTATCTTGCGTTATTGTTATGTCTGACTCCGCTTGTGTCAGTTCTTCAAAATGTTTCCTCCATCTTTACATGATTCCATGAAAACAATTTCAAAGTCAATCAAAATAGCTTATGGTAAATGCGTGATTTAAAAAATATATCGAACCAGCTACGTATTAAATATATTCTATATACACTAGAATTTAATATAATACTACGTAAAGGTCGTTTTAGACAATATAATTTCTTGACGCAAAAGTTAAGATCGTTTTAGACAAAACAATTTCTTAGCTCAAAAGTTGTTCAAGAAATGAATTCATATATCCTCCTCCCATACAATTGGTCCTTGACAAATAGAACTTGTTATATGTTTCCATTCGTTCTACCATCCAATTCAATATTTCAAATAATTTGCTGTATGATACGAAACAATTAAATTGTTTCGCATCTTGACTAACTTTTGAGTCAAGAAATTGTCTTGTCTAAGACGACCTTAAGTCAAGATGCGATACAATCTAAATTGTCTCATCTTACAGCAAATTATTTGAAATATTGAATTGAATGTTAGATCGAATAGAAAAATCTTAAGCTTTCTATTTGTCAAGGGAGGAGGATATATGAATTCATTTCTTGAACAAATTTTGAGCTAAGAAATTGTCTTGTCCAAAACGACTTTTAATTTAAAATATCTAATGTACGAACATTTCTTTTAGGCACTCGTGCATCTGCAAACATTCAAACCCGTGTTTCCTGTGCGGTTCGACGCCGCGGCGTGCCGGTAATTAAAAACCGCGCGATTTATCGCCTATAAATTGCAAAATATAAATAATACAGCGGCCCGCGCGTTAATGATCCAGCTAATCGCGGCCGTGCGTAAATTACGAATGTAAATATTGTTATTAATAACGCGTTTTCCGCGGACGGAAAATTCCCGCGCGAATAAATCGCCCGGCGACGTTGATTTACGCGCGCCGTAGTCCAATGTTGATTTACTTTTTTCTTCTTCTTGTTTTAATTGGCCGGCTTAATTAAATCGCTGTTTATACAGGGCCGGCCGTCATATTATTTCGCGGTGTGTTTAACATGCTGATTTTAGCGTTTCCGCTTCGGGTTCCCCGCCTCCTCCATCCTGCGGCTAATTAAAAACTTTATACGGGTGCGCGCATGTACGGTGTAAGATTAGGGCGAAATTTATGAGTGCGCATTTAAATTAAATAATAATCATCCTTGCAGACGGACAATGAAAAAAAAAACAAGGGAAGATAGTGAATGTAGGCTTGATATATAAATACAATAGAGTTAAATGTTGTGTCCAACATAAATCCTTTTTAACCCTAGACAGGTAGTGTGAGTAAATTTAACTCACTAGTTATGTTCAAAAGCTGTATACTACGAATCTAATTTGCGAATAGGCATGGACGAATGGACAAAAGACAAACACCACGAGATATATATATATATATATATATATATATATATATATATATATATATATATATATATTATATTCTATAATTACTTGTGCTTAAAATAAACCGTTTTTTTTTAAATAATTTTCACCCAAAAATAATGTCTTCAGGAAGGTTTTTACGAGCTATTTGAAATTCATCGACTGAGTTATAAAAAATGATAAAAAAAATCAAATATTTAAGAAATTTAAATTTATGATATTATTTAATATTTAATTTGACTGAAAATAAGCTATTTTTTGATAATTTTCACCCAAACATTAAGTCCGAAGAAAAGTTTTTATTATACGAGCTGTTTTAAATTCACCACCCTTGTTCATTACCAAGCCAACCAAGAAAACAAAACTTTTTTAAATTGGATTTTATTATTTAGTTGAACTTTATTTGTAGTTTCCACAACTATTTTTGTGAAGAATTTCGGCGGGTATTTCACACATATCACATCTTAAAATCTTAACATAATGCTATTGTTGTCCTGTAATTAGACTATGTCTGTTGGATAATAAATTTGTTATTATTATTATCATGCTGTATTCCCTCTGTTTAGCCCTTTCATCGCCTCTGTTAATATAATAATAACCGAGGAGGTGGTTATTATTATTTGGTCTTCATCTATCATTTCATTATGTTGTTTGCATTACCTTCAGCCTCTACCACTTCTTGTGCTTGTCAACATTTCTTCGAAGTATTCCTTCCACTTCTTTATTATATCGTCGTCCTTACCTATGGTCCTGGGCATGACGCTAAACTGCATCTAACGAGTGCCGGGTGTAGGAGGGCATCCGGCACAGGGCCAACAGGTACGGGTGGATGGGCCGACAGGGGATTATCCTGAAACCAAATAATTGGTCTCAAAGGCGGAAGAACTACAATGATGGTAAACGGTATACGAATATAGAAGACAAACCAATGTATTAAATGGCCACAGGGATATTGCTAGTTCTTCCATCAATATGGCTTTTAATATCAATATCAAATATTCCTGAGTAATTCCCCCAATCCGATATCCGGGAGGAAGGTGTCGAGGGATGCAAGGAAAGTACGAAAAAATACTGCCTAACATAGATTAAAAAAGGACAAAAGTCAAAAACAATGGGATCAAGCATCAAGATAAAAGACTAAATAAAAATCGTAATTTCCCCCAAATCGGATCTCCGGGGGAAAAGTGTTGAGGGAAGCAAGGAGAGTACGAGTAAAAATGGACAAACAAAAAACTACGTAAATATAAAAAATGATAAAAAATCAAAAATTTAAAAAATTTCAATTTATGATATTATTTTACATTTTATATTTAATTTGACTGAAAATAAGCTATTTTTTGATAATTTGCACCCAAAAATTAAGTCTGCAGAAAAGTTTTTGTTATACGAGCTATCATAAATTAAACGACTGAGTTATAATAAATGATAAAAAATTAAATATTTAAGAAATTTAAATTTATGATATTATTTTACATTCTATATTTAATTGGACTGAAAATAAGCTATTTTTTAATAATTTTGACCCAAAAATTAAGTTTGCAGGAAAGATTTTAGTGTACGAGCTGTTTTAAATTTATCGATTGAGTTATAGAAAATGATAAAAAAATAAAAAAATTAAGAAATTTAAATGTATGATAATATTTTACATTCTATATTTAACTTTGCTCAAAATAAGCCGTTTTTTAATAATTTTCACCCAAAATTAAAGTCTGCAGAAAGGTTTATATTGTACGAGCTGTTTTAAATTATTCGACTGAGTTATAAAAAATGGTAAAAAATTAAAAATTTAAGAAATTTCAATTTATAATAATATTTTACATTCTATATTGAATTAGGCTCAAAATAAGCTATTTTTTGATCATTTTCATCCAGAAATAAAGTCTGCAGGAAGGTTTTTATTGTACGAGCTGTTTTAAATTAATCGACTGAGTTATAAAAAATGATAAAAAATCAAAGGGTTAAGATATTTAAATTTATGATATTATTTTATATTATATATTTAATTAAGCTTAAAACAAGCTGTTTTCTAATAATTTTCAGCCAAAAATTAGGCCTGCAGAAATGTTTTTATTGTACGACCTGTTTATTTATTAATCGACTCAGTTATAAAAAATTATAAAAAATTAAATATTAAATTATGATATTTTTTTACATTCTATATTTAATTGTGCTCAAAATAAGCTATTTTTTAATAAATTTTACCCAAAAATAAAGTCTGCTGGAAGGTTTTTATTGTACGAGCTGTTTTAAATTAATCGACTGAGTTATAAAAAATGTTAAAAAATCAAAGGGACAAGATATTTAAATTTATGATATTATTTTATATTCTATATTTAATTAAGCTCAAAACAAGCTATTTTTAAATAATTTTCAGCCAAAACTTAAGTTTGCAGAAACGTTTTTATTGTACGACCTGTTTATTTATTATTCGACTCAAAACAAAAAATGATAAAAAATTAAATATTTAAGAAATTTAAATTTATGATATTATTTTACATTCTATGTTTAATTGGACTGAAAATAAGCCATTTTTTTATAATTTTCACACAAAATTAAAGTCTGCAGGAAGGTTTTTATTATACGAGCTGTTTTAAATTAATCGACTGAGTTATAAAAAATGATAAAAAATTAAATATTTAAGAAATTTAAATTTATGATATTTTTTTACATTCTATATTTAATTGTGCTCAAAATAAGCTGCTTTTTAATAAATTTTACCCAAAAATAAAGTCTGCAGGAAGGTTTTTATCATACGAGCTGTTTTAAATTAATCGACTGAGTTATAAAAAATGATAAAAAATTCAAAGGGTTAAGATATTTAAATTTATGATATTATTTTACATTTTATATTTAATTGGGCTCAAATAAGCCATTTTTTAAACAATTTCACCCAAAAATTAAGTCTGCAGGAAGATTTTTGTCATACGAACTGGTTTAAATTAATCGACTGAGTTATAAAAATTCATAAAAAATCAAAAGGGTAAGATATTTAAATTTATGATATTATTTTACATTATATATTTAATTGGGCTCAAAATAAGCCATTTTTTAATAAATTTCACCCAAAACAAAAGTCTGCAGTTTCTTATTATACGAGCTGTTTATTTATTAATCGACTCAGTTATAAAAAATGATAAAAAATTAAATATTTAAGAAATTTATATTTATGATATTATTTTACATTTTATATTTAATTGGACTGAAAATAAGCCATTTTTTAATAATTTTCACCCAAAATTAAAGTCTGCAGGAAGGTTTTTATTATAAGAGCTATTTTAAATTAATCGACTGAGTTATAAAAAATGATAAAAAATTAAATATTTAAGAAATTTAAATTTATGATATTATTTTACATTCTATATTTAATTGGAGTGAAAATAAGCCATTTTTTCATAATTTTCACCCAAAATTAAAGTCTGCAGGAAGGTTCTTATTGTACGAGCTATTTTAAATTAATCGACTGAGTCATATTCATCATTATAGAGTTATAAAAAATTATAAAAAATCAAAGGGGCAAGATATTTAAATTTATGATATTATTTTATATTCTATATTTAATTAAGCTCAAAACAAGCTATTTTTAAATAATTTTCAGCCAAAACTTAAGTCTGCAGAAAGGTTTTTATTGTACGACCTGTTTATTAATTAATCGATTCTGTTATAAAAAATGATAAAAAATTAAATATTTAAGAAATTTAAATTTATGATATTATTTTATATTCTATATTTAATTAAGCTGAAAACAAGCTGTTATTTAATAATTTTCAGCCAAAAATTAAGTCTGCAGAAAGGTTTTTCTTGTACGACCTGTTTATTTATTAATCGACTCAGTTACAAAAAATGATAAAAAATTAAATATTTAAGAAATTTAAATTTATGATATTTTTTACATTCTATATTTAATTGTGCTCAAAATTAGCCATTTTTAAATTAATTTCACCCAAAAATAAAGTCTGCAGGAAGGTTTTTATCATACGAGCTGTTTTAAATTAATCGACTGAGTTATAAAAATTGATAAAAAAATCAAAGGGTTAAGATATTTAAATTTATGATATTATTTTACATTCTATATTTAATTGGGCTCAAAATAAGCCATTTTCTAATCAATTTCATCAAAAAATAAAGTCTGCAAGACGGTTTTTATTGTACGAGCTGTTTTCAATTAATCGACTGAGATATAAAAAAATATAAAAAATCAAAGAGTTAAGATATTTAAATTTATGATATTATTTTACATTCTATATTTAATTGGGCTTAAAATAGGTCATTTTGTATCCAAAAATTAAGTCTGCAGGAAGGATTTTAGTGTACGAGTAGATTTAAATTAATCGACTGAGTTATAAAAAATGTTAAAAAATTTAATATTTAAGAAATTTAAATTTATGATATTATTTTAGATTCTATATTTAATTGAGCTCAAAATAAGCTATTTTTTGATATTTTTCACCCAAAAATTAAGTCTGTAGGAAGGTTTTTATTGTACTAGCTGTTTTTAATTAATCGACAAGTTATAAAAAAATTTAAAAAATGAAATTTATGATAATATTTTACATTCTATATTTTATTGGGCGCAATATAAGCCATTTTTTGATAATTTTCACCCAAAAATAAAGTCTGCAGGAAGGTTTTTAGTATATACGCTCTATGTTCCCATAACATATTTCTCATGTGCCTTTTCGCTTAGTTAACAGAAACTACGATCACAGACAGAGAAAATAAATGAAAATTACTATTATTAATTAGAATGAAAAATATCTACAAATCCAATATTTGTATGTATTTGAACATTTTGAACTGTGAACATTTCTTTCTGCCCACGTTATGTACATTTCTCTATAAACATATACAATTAAAATACTTTAGGTCTTCTAATTACACGGTGGTAATCATTGTCGCGATTGTTTCGGCGACGACCAATAAACATATCTGCGGCCAGCGACAATTGCTGTCGTTGTTTTGTTGGCGTTTGCGCGGACCGCAGTCCGCTCGTTAGCGGGGCCCGCTTTTCTAAAGAATTCGCATGCACAATAAAGCCTGAATGTGCGTGCGTAAATTTCGCGCGGGATAAATGCCGCGGTAAATCAAATAAATAAGCAATCACGATTTGCCTCGCGTTTGAAGCGGACACAATGGACGTGTTTGTGGAAGTTTTCCGCGCGCGCGCCCCTCCCGAGCACACGATAAACAAAGAATGGTAGGCGCATCCTCGTAAGGTTTTCAAAAGGTGTTTAAAAATTGGGTTTTCAAAGGATTTGCGACTGCTAGTTAGTGAGGCGCTCAAGTACATAGACATAAAGTCTAGTCCAAACCTATATACACTTGTAAAGCCCGTATGATATTATCTAGTTTCTTATATCGTTTTCGATGCAGACACAAACTACATAGTGTCATACACACATGTAGAAAATGATATAGCGGTGGAATAAATTCATTTAACAATAACAGCACCGTAATACACAATATTAATTTTTCGTTTAGAAATAGTTATACAGTTTAATATATCAATTCTTATATATAATAAAAAACAATATAGGAAAGTAGATTATTTCATACGGACTTAAGCAAAGACATGTTTGTAAACACATATGTTTGATAAACATTTAGTATACATCTTCAACTAGGTTTCAGTTGGGTCTAGATCAAAGACAAAAACATGTCGCATACAATAATTTGATAAAGATCGTTTTAGACAATTTCTTAGCTCAAACGTTGTTCAAGAAATGAATTCATATATCCTCCACCCATACAATTTGTCCTTGACAAATTGAGCGCGTAATATTTTTCGATCTACCATTCAATATATTTCAAATAATTTACTGTATGATACGAGACAATTTCGCATCTTGACTAACTTTTGAGTCAAGAAATTGTCTTGTCTAAAACAACCTTAAACATTTACAATACATCTTCAACTAGGTTGCAGTTGCGTCCAAGACAAAAACATGTCGCATACAATAAATAATGCTATAAATGTATACATTTATACGCAGCCGGTATGTCAACATTCACACACATTGCAAACAAAATCGAAACAAATAGTTTGGTGTGTTGTAAAGATTTTTATTGAAGTCTTCCTATCTTTGAGATGCGTGCCACCCAGAAACGACTCGGGTGCCACATGTGCCACCCAGAAACGACTCGGGTGCCACGCGTGCCACCCAGAAACGACTCGGGTGCCACGCGTGCCATAATTTGCCCACCGCTGACCTAGTACATCCCAGCCATATCAATATATTATTCATTGTAACTTTCTATGAAGTCATTTTAGTGTCTACTGTTTCTTAATGTATGTCTTTTGCACCTCATATTTACGCTACTGTGTCAGTTACAATGAGTTATCTACAGCAAATTTCACTATCTTGTTTGCATTGCTTTATTGCATATGAAATCCGTTCTTATTTTTGCTTATCATGTGAGGTATTGTAATTTTCTTGAAGTAGGTTACATCAAATGTTGACACTGTTAATATATCCTTACACACAGACAGCTTTGTTTATTTTAGCAGGAAGTGTGATAATTTCAATATTACAGGCGATATTTGCAGATTGTGATTATTCCTGTTTGTATACTCAGTGATAATTCGATGCGGGATTTTATATGGATATAATATATAAACTACACAAGAGAATTTGTATATTTTCCGCTTCATAGCCACTATCGAATCAATAACGGATATCAATAGATATTTTATAGATACATTCCTAATAATGTTTGACAGACAATGTAAATAGTACGATAATAATTATTATTAAACGATTATTCAAGTTACAGTTACGATTGTAATCATTTAAATGCATCATACGTATAAAACAGTCCTTCATACATTTATAACTATTATTAAGGGGTTATATACCTTTATTTTCTTAAAAAAACTCGATTTTTTTTTATTGCTTTATCTAAAAGTAAAACTCTTTGAGAACATTTTACGAAATTTTCATGGAAATCCGAGCAATAGATCGAAAGTTACAGCGTTTCGAAGCGGGTATGGCAGTATGGGTTCCCTAAACAAAATTACACGCTAACTCGATTATCTCGAAATGGTGTTTTCCAAAAAGTGCCTTTGCCGTGATCACGATTGCCGAAAAACTGTTTGATCGATCTTCTTCATTTTTTTTTTAAATTGTTTGTAATTAATGTTGTCAGTCCGTGAACGATTCCTTTTTTATGCATACATTTTTATTTTGCAAATAAGAATTTTTTAATAAAATTTTTAGAGCTCAAAACATTGAGATTTTGGGGAAAACGTTCCCGTGTGCTGAAAAAACAAAATTTTTATTTAAATAATCGTTCAAGTACTAGGAAGGTCCCTATACTAGTGAAATTTATTGGGTTTTATGATTTCTGTTGACCTGCTGGACTTACATGATGATCACCGCAAGCGTCATCAAAAAAAGAGGGTTTCGGGGAAAGGGCTATAACTCCGCCTATTATGAATTTTTTTTAATAAACTAATACTTATTTTTTTCACTAAAAAACGTACTATTAATAAATTATAATTTTGATGTAAAAAAATTATTGCTACATACCTTTACAAAAATTCAAATATTCCTCAATTTTACCGCACATAAAGGTATATAACCCCTTAATAAATATAAACCAATTACCCGCGATTATTCAACTTCAACAGTTTCAATTGGTATTTTTTTGCGGATGGGAAAGTAGAAGTAAATATATGTTTTGTTCACCACCGTACTAATTATTTGTAGTAGCCGGCATAAAAAGGTGGCATTCTGTAAATCTCACGTAGAGAAACAATCAGGAATCAATCTGTGTAAAAGCCGATTTGTTCCGAATTAAACTGCGGCTAGTGTAAGGAGCTCGCTCTCGCACCAATGAACGCCGCTATTCATTTTTTTTTTGTTAGCCGCGAATGAATTAATTACTCCCGCAAACGTTTATTGTTTGCACATATACACACAAAAGGTGTGAATAAGGTGGTCGAGTACCATACATATATAATAGTGCATGATGGTTTTTGTGGTTGTGCGACGGCCGAAGTACAAACACATGCACGGCCTACCATTATGGAGGCAAAGTAGCAAGTTAAGGCCCGTGATTACGGTGGTTTAAGTTGCCGCTTAATTGCTGTTTACCGAGCCTATTCGCGCGTTTGATCTGTTGAGATCAGCTCCGGCCGCATAGTCCGTTCTGTGATTATTTACCGAGCCGACAAACTTGCCTCGGCCCTAGCTACCAATTTAAAGCCCCGGGATATATATCAAACATCGCTGGAACATCTAATTATATCCCCGGCGTTACACCTCGCTCGGAATCGACCAATTCGACTTTCAAACAATATTTTATAGCCTATTACATTACACGTGATTTCGGGCGCAAAAGCACGACTACAACAATATGTTTTGTTGCTAACGTTTGATGAAAGCGGGCTAATCGTGTAATTTTCTCCTCTCACTTGAATGAATTATCATTGTAATCGAATCAGCACTATTCGATTTCCTTATTGAATTTTTCATTTCCCTAGCAACAATTTTTTCCTCGCCGGCATTGAAATTACAATAATTACGACGCCGCTTGTAATCACTGGTTATTTATCTATTTACATGTGTACTTTATTATTTTTACAGCGCGCGCTTATTATATGTTAATGTTAAATGCGATATTACGATTAGTTGCCTGCAGTAATAACTCTAATGGTAAACTAGAACGTGCTTTGCGTAACATGGGTTTTGAAAAAGTCAATATTTATACAATTAAGGACACCTGGAGCGATTTACTATAAAACGTTATTAATAATATAGTCCAGTTTATTTATTATGCTACATAATATTCCGAGGGGGTTTAATTGAATGTTACGACTTTAATTGAACCTTTTTTTTAATTTTACGACTGGCATTAAATTTAAATTTCATAACTAAATGATAAGATAACGGGAGCGATATATTAAATTCTAATTTCATAACTAAACTACACGATTATAACTTCTAAAGTTTTGAATATACGATATACTTGATATATAGAAAGCCATAGATAGTTTTAAAAGTTCTAATATTTTGTATAAAATAATACACAAAACCTGTATACAGTTTCAATAAAAAATGTGCAAAATGTACCATATTTGTCGTCTTTCAAGAAATATGCAGGTTTTCTGTATTATTTTATACAAAATATTACAAAACGCAATGAGTTATCATGAATGTGGACAAAATTTATATAGAAACAGAATTAGCGAACAAAGATGAAGAAATAAATAAAGGAAAGAGTAAAAGAAGTAGAAGAAAATGATAAGAGCACTAGACTCTAGCGTGAGCAACTCTAGAGATGTCACAAGACACAAACAAATTCACATGTGAGAAGACAAGAGGACAAAAATCTATGATAAACTTTGTAATCACAAACAGAAATATCCACCCCCGCACAATTGAGGTTGTGAGAACCTTGACATCAACAAATGCGGAACCAATCTGGCGAAAATTACAGCAACTCTGCAATGAATAAAGAGAGAATCCACGGAAGATATCGACAAATTTAAGGTGGAATCTCAAGAGGACAAAAGTCTATGATAATCTTTATAATCACAAACAGAAATATCCACCCCCGCACAATTCTGGTTGTAAGAACATTGACATCAACAAATACGGAACCAATCTGGCGAAAATTACAGCAACTCTGCAACGAATAAAGAGAGAATCCACGGAAGATATCGACAAACTTAAGGTGGAATCTCAAGAGGACAAAATTCTATGATACATTTTATAATCACAAACAGAAATATCCGCCCCCGCACAATTCAGGTTGTAAAAACCTTGACATCAACAAATGCGGAACCAACCTGGCGAAAATCACAGCAATTCTGCAACGAATAAAGAGTGAATCCACGGAAGATATCGACAAACTTAAGGTGGAATCTCAAGAGGACAAAAGTCTCTGATAAATTTTATAATCACAAACAGAAATATCCACCCCTGCACAATTCAGGTTGTAAAAACCTTGACATCAACAAATGCGGAACCAACCTGGCGAAAATCACAGCAACTCTGCAACGAATAAAGAGTGAATCCACGGAAGATATCGACAAACTTAAAGTGGACTCTCAAAAGGACACAGGTCTATTATAAACTTTATAATCACAAACAGAAATATCCACCCCCGCACAATTCAGGTTGTGAGAACCTTGACATCAACAAATACGGAACCAATCTGGCGAAAATTACAGCAACTCTGCAATGAATAAAGAAAGAATCCACGGAAGATATCGACAAACTTAAGGTGGAATCTTAAAAGGACAAAAGTCTATGATAAACTTTATAATCACAAACAGAAATATCCACCCCTGCACAATTCAGGTTGTAAAAACCTTGACATCAACAAATGCGGAACCAACCTGGCGAAAATCACAGCAACTCAGCAACGAATCAAGAGAGAATCCACGTAAGATATCGACAAACTTAAGTGGAATCTCAAAAGGACACAAGTCTATGATAAACTTTATAATCACAAACAGAAATATCCACCCCCGCACAATTCAAGTTGTGAGAACCTTGACATCAACAAATGCGGAACCAACCTCTGCAACGAATAAAGAGAGAATCGATTGAAGTTATCGACAAACTTAAGGTGGAATCTCTATCTGATGACTCAACAAGATACTTATAGTATATGATACTGAGTTGTTCTTCTAGTCTTAGCTGACACTATGAAAAACTCAAGGTATGCAAAATACAAGACAAGACGAAGAACTAAAATCCAATATAATAAAAGTAGCACGCCCAACTCAGTGACCAAGTGGTTAAAGGTCTCGTTCATCTCGTACTAAGCATTGGGAAGTTCGAACCCCATCGGGGCGAATTTTCACCTTTCACGGTTTTCTGTGAAGTTAAGCTAAATACCGAGCGACTAAATTCCTCTGAGCTTCTTGCTTGACCAGCGGAAAAGCCTCACGGCTGATAGCTCAATCAAGGTAGAAGATTTCTGTTGTTGTTGTGCAGAGGCCTAGTGTTTAGAGGCACCGTCCTTCTCGTACTGAGTTCGAACTTCATCGGGGACAAATTTTCGGTAATCGCCTTTCACTATTTTTTAAGAGATTTTCTGTGAAGTTAAGATAAATATATATATATATATATATATATATATATATATATATATATATATATATATATATATAATAAGATCTATATTCACATACGGATGCGAGACATGGACATTAAATAAAGCACAAAAGAGCAAAATACAAGCAGTTGGGATGAAGCATATGAGGAGAGTTAGAGGAGTGACAAAAAAGGATCAAATGAGGATATAAGAAGAGAACTAAATGTAACACCGACAATAAAGTACATAGAGGAAAGACAATTAGGATGGTGGGGACACATAACTAGGATGGCAGAGATAGCACCAGCCAAAAGAATATGGAGAGCAAAAGTCAAAAACAAGAAAAAAGGAAGACGAAGAAAAAAATGGATGAAGCTATATCAGAACTATTAGAAATGAAAGGAAGCAAAAGAACTGGCTAAATAGAAGAGAATGGAAGTTAAGATAAATACCGGATGATTAAACTCCTCTAAGCTTGTCCCTTTGTCGGAGGAAAAGCCTCACGGCTGATAGCCTTTTAAATATAGAAGTGTTTTTAAGCTGTGGATGAAGCACTAGGAAGAAGTAGTATAAAAAGGGGTACAAATACAAATACCAATCCGGGGTTTTAGCCAAGAGGTTAATATGCTGGCTGAAAAACGAGAATCATACCAACAGTACAAATCAAAATCACATACATACAACGAATACAAGCTTGTAAGAAATTGAATCAACAACCAAATGACTTCTATGAAGGACAGAACAACTTATTCTGTCCTCCATAGAAGTCGTGTTCCATATCTTTTGTAAAAACTGGTAATAGTTTACAAAAGGTATGTAACACGACTTCTATGAAGGACAGAACACCTTCTTCAATCCTACATAGAAGTCGTGTTCCATATCTTTTATAAAAACGGGTACTAATTTACAAAAGGTATGGAAGACGACTTCTATGAAGGACAGAACACCTTCTTCTATACTACATAGAAGTCGTGTTCCATATCTTTTGTAAAACTGGTAATAGTTTACAAAAGGTATGTAACACGACTTCTATGAAGGACAGAACACCTTCTTCTATCCTACATAGAAGTCGTGTTCCATATCTTTTATAAAAACTGGTACTAATTTACAAAAGGTATGGAAGACGACTTCTATGAAGGATAGAACACCTTTTCTTGTCCTCCATTGAAGTCGTGTTTCATACCTTTTGTAAAAACTGGTACTAACTTACAAAAGGTATGGAAGACGACTTCTATGAAGGACAGAACACCTTTTCTTGTCCTCCATTGAAGTCGTGTTTCATATCTTTTGTAAAATCTGCTAATAGTTTACAAAAGGTATGGAACACGACTTCTATGAAGGACAGAATACCTTTTTCTCTCCTCCATACAAGTCGCGTTCCATATCTTTTGTAAAATGTTCGCTTTGCTCAGAAATAGAAAGAAACAACTACAATGAATATAATCGAGAATTTGGAAAAACTTTCGAGGGCACACATCAAACGTGGAACATATACAGGGATACAATTTCATACCTCATTGGCATGAAAAATCAGATGTCGCCGCGAATGGACGAAATATGCAATGAACTAATCAAATACGGTGGTCGAACGTTGCTATACTAGATTGATATTCTTTATAACAAAATGTTGGGGTATATGAGACCTCCAACCAATGTAGTCGGATGCCACCGTCTTCGGTGAAAGGTGTAGGAGGCGTACTACATCTTTCACTTGCACCTTTCACCGAAGACGGTCGCAACCGATAACATTGGCGGTTGGTTTGAAGTGACTGGTCTCCACTTCTAATTTTTTGTTTGTTTTGTGAAGTGGAAATCTTCTAAAGACATTCATGCCTACCTATCACCACTAGGCGTTAGAGGCATGCGCCCTGTCCATTTGGCTACTACTAGTGACTAGTAGTCACACATGCTGACGTCACGCTCATACGAATAGTACGACGTGACGTCAGCATGTGTCACTACTAGTCACTAGTAGTAGCCAAACGAACAGGGCCATGGGTAGTGTCGAATTCACCCCGCGTTGTAGCCGGGGCGCCTACCGTCTAAAACCAAAACTCACGTTCTGTCGGTCAAGGCTTGCTCATCTCAAGGCACTCAAGCCCCTCGCGTCGGCCAGTTAGTCCTGCCTAGTTTGTCTTACCATAGTCTAGTGATATTATCGCAGATCATCCCTATACTTCTGCTTCATTACGGTATTCGCGAATTTGGTCACTGTTTCCCACATCGCGTTGCTCTCCAGCATCTTTTCTCCCAATTCTTTGGGAGTGGATTTCCCTATCTCGAGCCATTCGCAATTCCAGCGTTGATATTGAAGACGCGTGTGAGCTGGATCATCTGTTCCACGACAGTAACGGCATTTGGTCGTAAGAGCAGGTATGTTTGTAAATACCCCACGCCCGGATAGTATCTGTGTGGTCCAGTGATCCAGCTCTCCGTGTATCCGGTTCACCCATGGTTCGATTTTTCGTAGTAAATATTTGAGATTGGCCACATGTTCCAGTTTCGTTAAGACGGCCACTTTCCTGCCACGCTTGCCTCTAACGTATATGTGCTCATAGCGAGCAGCCTACTCCCACTCGAGTTGTGGCATGTGGTGGAACGATGATCGTCCTTGGCCATTCAGCATTCGTGACCTCATCCGATTTGCCTTGCCATCTCCCGATTGCGCGTTTTCTGGCTTTTATTTTGGCTTCGTTAGGGTCAGTACCTCCCTTGGTTGCCGCGTAGATTTATGTCTGCTCTTCCACCAGGTGTTACCGTGGCCAGCACATCCGCCGGTGCGGTATGTCCGGGTGATTCGCTGGTGCGCAGCGCCCTCCTTAGCTTGTCTGCATCGCACAGGGTCTTGGTTGCTACATACAGGAATTGGGCGCGTCCTACCATCACCAGCAACCTACTCTTCTTCTCGCTCGGACCTCGATATGTGGCAGCAGCCTCGACAAAGCTGCCGTCGTCCTGGCTGCCTTCCGCGTGGCCTCTAGCACTTGCTGGATATGGTTGGTATTCGACACTAGCATAGTCCACCAGGTAGTAGATCGTCCTTTGGATGGTGAAATTCTCCCCCCATCATTTGGAGGATGGTGGCGTCGTGGATTCCTGCTCTCTTAAGTGCCTTCCGTTTATCACTCTGGACTGGTACGGGCTTATTGTTTCTCGTTCTATTTGCCGCTTCCGATGCGCATAATTCTACCTCGGCCTTTACAACCGGCGGCGCACGACCGCAAGACCTGAGCGATACTGCCCGCCACGGGGGCGACTAGCAATGATAAACCATGCTAAACAAAAGCGTCTTTAGTTGCGAACAGGGCCACTAATGACTTGTTTTTGGCGAGTCCTACGCTCGACATCCAGGTCGTCATTGTTTCTACGACGGCTTTCATCATAGCAATTATGGCAGAATCAATTGAAGAATTGCAACACATATAACCGATGATAAACGACAAGAAAAACAAGTTAATTAATGATTATTAGTATGATGGACGTCGAACCGGTAGTACTGACCCTTGATGGCAAAATAATAGAAAGAGTCCAACAGTTCGAATACTTGTGGTAGTTGAATAAATCAATTAATGGACTCAGAAAAAGAAATGTAAATTAAAAACGTTTAATCACCCGGTATTATTTTTATATTTCTACTTTTTTGTTTGTTTATTAGTTTATTAATTCTAAAAAAAAACAACTTCTATCTTTATAGGGCCGTGAGGCTTTTCCGCCGGTCAAGGGAGAAGCTCAGAGGAGTTTAATCACCCGGTATTTACCTTAACTTCACAGAAAACCTCTGAAAAACTGTGAAAGGTGATTCGCGAAAATTCGCTCCCCTCTGGGGATCGAACTCAGGCTCCCCAATGCTCAGTACGAGACGCACGATGCCTCTAACCGCTTTTCCGCCGGTCAAGGGAAAAGCTCAGAGGAGTTTAATCACCCGGTATTTACCTTAACTTCACAGAAAACCTCTGAAAAACTGTAAAAGGTGATTCGCGAAAATTCGCTCCCCGCTGGGGATCGAACTCAGGCTCCCCAATGCTCAGTGCAAGACGCACGATGCCTCTAACCACTCGGCCACTGAGCTGGGTTATTAATTCTATTTATTCTAAATTTTATGTTCTTTTATAAAAAAATAATCTTCTATCTTTATACGGCTTTCAACCCAAGGGCTTTTTCGCCGAGCAAGGTTGAGGCTGAATCCCCTGGTATTATCTTCAAATTTTCACTTATTTGTTTATTAATTCTATATGTTCTAAATGTTACAAATTATATAAAAAGAAAAAAACGTTCATCTTTATACGGCTATCAGCCCAAGGGCTGAGGAATGTTGAAGCTCTAAGGAGTTTTATCATCCGGTATTTACTACTAATTTTTTTAACAGAAAATCTCTGAAAAACTGTGATTTACAAAATTTTACCCACAGCGGGGTTTGAACTCTCATATGCTCTTACAGTCGCCCTTACAGAAAACCTCTGGATAACTGTGAAAAATGATTTTTCAAAATTTCACCCACAACGGGGTTTGTCCCTAATGATCAGTACGAGACGAATTACACCTCTAACCACTAGTCACTGAGCTATACAAATTGCAATAATTTGTTTTAAAAACACAACAAATTACAACGTAAAATATTACAAATTTAATGTAAAAATATTGCAAGTTTTATAAAAAATTACAAAAAACTCCTTTATACAAACTCCGCGTATTTTTATTTAAATTTGTAATATTTTACGTTTACGTTGTAATTTGTTGTGTTTTTAAAACAAATTATAAAATATTACAAATTTAATCAAAAAATATTGCAATTTTTATAAAAAATTACAAAAAAAAAACTCCTTTATACTCCGCGCATCAACAAAGGTCGTGACAAGGCCGTAGGAGCGCAGCCACCACCAGAGAAAGTACCATGCAAAACTACACATGCAGATCTATGATCGGTAATGTTTTGCAATACCATTAGAATAATTGGAGTGCACAGGTAATAACCAGCCGCATTTTTTCCGCTTGAAATGTTTATATAGGTAAATAATTAGCGCTGCTAATCGCCGCAATCTTTTCGTATCGCTCGAAGATATGGAGAAAAATAGCGTTAGATCATAATAATAAATATTAAAATAAATGTGTTTGAAAGTTGTTTACAATAATTGCACATACTGTGGGCAAGTAATGTGCATATTAATTACGTTATTTATTGATATAAATCTATGTAAATACGGGTATAACTTGCTCAAGGTTTAGCTGGAAATATTTTTGTTTTCGGGTGGACAATAAAAGCGTTTTGAGTGGAGTGGTGTTTGGGCACAATGGAAATATTGTATTAGCATTTATAAAATAAATCGCGGGGGCTTTTAGTGTTACAATTAAAATTGCGAATACATAAAAATGTGAATTTAAAACAGGCATGTGCGGACTGTGATGGCTTTTGTGTTGTGGGGTGATTGTGCGTTCACATTCTTATGGCTTGCTTTTAGATTGCGGTCCGCGTCACTGTTTCTATTAGAGAAACATAAAGAATGCATTAGCTGCTATGTGTACCTACGGTTCCGGTAAGTTAGCCCTATGGGCTGTGTATGTGGCAGGGTATAGCGGAGATATATTTAGACGAATTCGTACATTAAAGTCGGGCTTTAATTAAATTGAAACCCACAAATATTGGTTTAGTGGTGGTGAGCAAGTGCTCTCCTGGTGATATTTATGACGGCGAGCAACCTATAAATTGTGAGTGCTCTATTTGCGCAGTGGTCCATGCAAGATGAAGTGCAATATGGGCTCGGAGTGAATGATACGAGCTGCAAGCGGCTAGGGGTTGGGGGATGGAAACTATTATATTTTAAAGAAAGCCCGGTCATGCTCTGGCGCCCAACATGACTGTTTGCCGCGCTGGGTCATTTGTTGACGCAATTCGCTACCGTTCGGCGTTTCGCTATTGTGCCGGGGCGTGATGTTGATACGGGATGAATAGCCTCTGCAACCCCCGCCGCCGCAATCAAAACACTTTTAATTCCAGCTAATTCAGCGAACATTAGGGGTGGTGGGCTCTTTTAATTCGAAACACACACGCCCGGCTGATAAGAGATGAGCGTTACAAACAATTAAGAGGGGTTATCTGATGATATCGGACAGGTAACCAGAACATAAGTGAGTTTAGTCTGTCTCAGCGGTCCGATAGGCTCATAGATAGTGTAATTTGTCTGTTCAACTTGTAATCATTCTGTCATAATGCCGAGTTGCCGACACCTGTAGATGTTAACCACTCTCTGTTATTATCCTCACCTCGGCTCTTTGCCGAACCGAGCCACCCGACGACGCGCACAAATATACATGCGAGAATTTGCCAAAATTGTTTTAACCATTATTTTCTACTACGTGTTGAGGACTGCACTGCACTTGCGGTATGCATGAATTAATTTATAATCACCGCCTCGCGGTCCGCTTAACTGGGCACTTTATGGCCAAGGATAATACGACTGTTGGTTTATCATAATTAATTTTTTATTGCCTTATTTTTTCATCCGCACTTAACAATTATTCGACTAGCTGAGGAGCAAATCGCATATAATTGCTTTTGTTACTTCATACCTATTGATATTTAACGACGGTTGCTTACATTATTAAATCATTACCATTCCTACGATATAAAATATTAACAACCCGTAATTACCCCAAATAATTGTGTTTACTAATTATTAATATATTATTTTCTAAGAAAGTAAAATATGTATGTGTGTGTTTAGCCAATTAATAAAGGTGTAATTGCTCATTTACGGATGTGTAGCGAACGTTTTGTGCGGTCGGTAATCGGCCGCGATCAGTGGCCGCCGCCGCCGCTCCAGCGCGATTAGTATCGTTTATGTTATTACGTGAATTGAAAAAGCATACATTTTCAATTTCAATTTGAATGGAGCATAAAAAGCGTGAAATTAAACTAATCATGTAATCCATGTGCGGGACGAAATTCCCTATTGCACACACACACTTGTATACACTTGAGTAGTTGTTGTAGTAGTAGTTGTAGAAGAAGCGGCCGAGGCAAGTGCATAAAACAATTGTCATTGCTTTTAAATTACATTTTAAAGTAAAATGATTCGCGAGCGTCGCGGAGTAATAATCCATAAGAAGAGGAGAGGAGTGTTTTGTAAGGCGGCGATGCCGACAGAAGAAACACGTAGGTAGAAGAGGTGCTCACGTCGGCCGGTTCGTTTCCAATGGCTCCTCGCGTATAGTTATGCGATCGGAGATTCGAGATTTTCAAAATCGATAACGTGATTAAATATAGATACCGATTCGAAAGGAATATTGGTTTGTTTGAGCGGAGCCGTCCTAGCCGGGCATGCATTACAGATTTATTGATTCCCGCGCACAAATTTGCGCCGTAATTTATAGCGAATCGCATAATATAAGTAATAATTACATGCATGATTTGGTAATTGTTTGATCGTAATTATTAATGGGCGCGCATAAATTAATGAAATCCGCGATAAATCACCATTCGCAATGAGGCTTTGAAAGTAGATTCGAAATTATATTGATTATATTATGTGCGACGTGTAATTTTAAATGATCCGTGTCAATATTGTGACATGAATTTATGCGCGGTATTGTAAAAGCGGTTTAATCTATTTATAATTAAATAATGTTAACCTCCCGGTCGGACACGGTTTGATTTATAATGTTAATAATATTACGCGGGGGCTTCCGTTTTGTGGTAATCGTGGTTGGACGCGACGCCGCGCGTCGTTGTCCTTTAAGGACACCAGGGCGGAGCGCTTTGCGCCTCTGCAAAGAACAGCCCCGCCTTCGGAATTATTTCGAAGCAGTTTGTTAACCACAGGATTGTTTTAGAGCAGGTAGGCGCGGGTAGCTTCAAGGGGGTGCGCGGAGGGGCGATGCGGGGCCATTCGGGGTAACCGGCTACAAAGACGCCGCTGACGGCTGACTAAATGCCTATCTTTAAGGTGTCAGGCCAACACAAATGAGTTTCCCTTAATTATAGGGCCAACGTGTTTTAGTGTTAGGCCGGCGATGCCGCTGCCACCGCTACGACGTGCCCGCGATGCCCATCACCTTCTCCCTCTCGCGCACCCACCCGGCCCGGCACCACCACCACAGCGTTGCTGCTAGATGCGGCACAACACTTCAAAGGCCTTGCCCCTAAGCAAACATATCATATGGTAAATTGCCTGCCTACTCCTCTCTGTCCAGCGACCGACTCGCCGTTGCCTTGTGATGACTTTAAGATACACAAAGGCATTATAAAACAAAATCATTTATAAATTACACGTTAAAGCATCAAAACGTTGTCCGCCTAAAACGATAAATTATCTTTTTTCTTCTCCTCTCCATCCGACTATCGGCCAGAATGTAAACCAACCAGCCTTTTATCATTCGTTTTTTCTTCTCGCGCCACCCGACAAAGACTCACGGATAATTTGAACATAATTATAGGCCGTTTATTTATTTATAATTTCTCATTCTTTTTATGCTAAACATACATGCTTAACTACCACAACGCCGACCGAATTCCTCCATGAACCCCATAAACAACCAACAAACATAAACTAATTTCATACAATCACTTTATCTAATCGCACACATAAACACATTTCCTACAAACTCTAAACATTTCTTAATAGATTGCTGTTTTGAATTTGCTTATTTGTAATCTTTATTAAAATTATCTTATCGTGTGCTGTACAAACTTCCGGTGACTATCGACCGTATGTCTAATTTGTTCTAAATTGGGTTTGATTATTTCATTTTATGCCGAAATAGTTGTCTGAATGTTAACACAACTACAGACATTTAAACCTTTACTCTCACTCTAACTTTACTCCTGTGCCAATATTTCGCATCTAATATTGATGTTTCATCAGGACTTGACTACAATGAACAATATTGTAAACAATACATATGTGAAATTATAACTTATGTACAATGTTGGACAATAAAACACTACAAAGTAGACTCCCGAACAATTCAATATTTTAATAGACTTATTGTTTTAGGTAATATATTATTTGGGTATGCTGATTTATGTCAGTCTTTATTTTTTTATATATATATATATATATATATATATATATATATATATATATTATTATTATTATTATTATTATTTATATAAAATAACACCCTTCTCATATATTTTTTTAATTTGTCTTTTCCTGCTGTCTATCAAAATTTATGACTTCCGATTATTTTAATTCTAGTTTATATATTATTCATTATTCTATATCTTAATCCTCATCTCATTAGCTTATCTTGTGTATTAAAAACTGTTACCTTTTTATTCACGGTTAATGTTGTGTGATGTTTATGTTTCTTGTAATCATTTCCCACGTCTTTAACATCACACAATATATTTTGTTGCCCTAAATTTCGCTTTCATGACTTTACTCTTGTTGTCCCAGTTTGTCATTTGAAAAAACAATCTTTTTAAGACGTGAGACTTTTCTGCTGGCCAAGGGAGAAGCTCAGAGGAGTTTAATCATTCGGTATTTACCTTTAAGTTCACAGAAAATCTCTGAAAAACTGTGAATGGTGACTCGCGAAAATTCCTAAATATTCAGTATGATGCGGACGACGCATCTAACCAATCGGCTACTGAGAGTTGTTATTTGTATTAATAGAATTGTTTTATTTTCTCTCTTCGATAGACAGTATGCATTGTATCGTATGTATATATTAACGTCTTTGGTTAATGACCTTCTATTATTTTATACAAATGTTCCATTCTTTTGAATACATGAAGACATCAATTAAAACCTGAAAACAGTGTTTGAAACATGAAAAACATCTATAAAACAAAAATTGATGACATTCGTTGTTTCAAAACCTGAAAAACATAGAAAACACTGTTTGAAACATGAAAAACATCGAAAAAATATAGTTTATGATATGACGAACAAAAAATCAAATAGATAATTTTGACTTTTCTTGACGTTTCATGAGTAAGATAGTGGAAATAGACTATTTTTGGAAAATGTCTTTGTGTATGTCAGCGCATTTGAAAATTGAAAATTGAAATAATACATCAATTAATACTTGCAAACAAAAATTAAAACATGAAAAACATTGCAAAACAAAAATATATGTTTTTAATATCACAAACTGTGTTTCTCCAAGTTTTTCATGTTTTAATTGATTTTTTCTATGTTTCAACCGGTGATTTTCGATGTTTTCAAACCTGAATACATGAAAACATCAATTAAAACCTTAAAATAGCGTTTGAAACATGAAAAACATCTATAAAACAAAAATTGATGACTTTGGTTTCAAAACCTGAAAAACATAGATAACACTGTTTGAAACATGAAAAACACAGTTTATGATATGAAAACATCAATATTAGTTGTTTTATCGGTGTTTTTCGATGTTTTTCAAGTTTGAATTGACGTTTTCATGTTGCAAACGAATTGTTCATGTTACAATCACATTTTCATGTATTCAACGGTGTTTTTTTTATGTTTAAAAATGACTTTAGTTGTTTTTCAGGTTTTAATTTCTTTTTACATTCTTCAAAGGTATTTTCAAATTTCAAACGATTTTTCTCATCAATGATACAATATTGTGTGAATTCATCTCACTAGCTGAGCTACACTGATTTGTAGATCTCACAATGATCGAAATCTAGATATGTAGATTACTAAGAGGTGGATTCACACTTATATATTTGTTTATGTACGCGCTATTAACATCGAAAAACACCGTTTGAAACATGAACACATTAATCAAAACATGAAAAACACTGTTTGCGGAATGAGAAACATCAATTTTCGTTTTTCGATGTTATTTAATTCGCGTTTTCATGTTTCAATCCACTTTTGCATTCGCTACAGCTCGGTGGTTAGCAATAGTGGCTGAAGATAAACCGGCTAAATTTTGTGTGATTGAAGAAAAATTACTTTCACCTTAATTTTTCTTACCGTTTTAAGCTGTAGCGGTGACAAAATGTGAATATGATGAAATTTCATGCTTTTCCTTCTGTAGCGTCTCTATTTCAAATGCTAGAGAGATGATTTATATGTAAAAATGTAGAGTATTTGTATCGACTTTTTCACGTTTCAAGCATGAAATACAACGCGTTCATGTTTTAAGCGGGGTTTTCATGTTCCATCGTTATTTTTCATATTTCAAACGATGTTTTTCATGTTCAAACAAAAAAAAAAGAGGAAAATGACATTCACCACATATGCCCTGACCCTAATTTTTGTTGCATTCACTTCAGTTCGGTGGTTAGCAGTAGTGGCTGAAGAAAGACCGGCTAAATTTTGTTTGATTGAAGGAAAATTACTTTCACCATCAATGTCCTGACCATATTTTTTGTTGCATTCGCTTCAATTCGGTGGTTAGCAATAGTGGCTGAAGAAAAACCGGCTAAATTTTGTGTGAATGAAGGAAAATTACATTCACCATCTATGCCCTGACCCTAATTTTTGTTGCATTCGCTTCAGCTCGGTGGTTGGGAAGAAAAACCGGCTCAATTTTGTGTAATCGAATGAAAATTACTTTCACCATCTATGCCCTGACCCTATTTTTTGTTGCATTCGCTTCGGCTCGGTGGTGAGCAATAGTAGCTGAAGAAAAACAGGCTACATTTGCTACATTTGCGGTTGAAGGGAAATGACTTTCATCAGCTATACCCTAACCCTAGTTGTTGTTGTATTGACTTCAGCTCGGTGGTGAGCAATAGTGGCTGAAGAAAACCTGGCTAAATTGTATGTGGTTGAAGGAACATGACTTTCACCATCTATTCTCTTACCCTATTTTTTGTTGCATTCGCTTCAGCTGCGTGTTTTCTATGCGGAGAAAAACAGTGGGTGAGGCAAAACTCAATAGATTTTGCGTCGTTGAAGGAAAATTACATTCGCCATCTATACTTTTTTTGTCCTGTGAGAAGGAAATCTTCAAAAGACATCCACACCTTACTATCATCACCTGGTGTTGGAGGCATGGGTCGAGGTAGTGTCGCCTACCGACTAAAACCATCCTCACGTTCTGTCACAAGGGCCTTGCCAGCCTCAAAAGCACTCTAGCAATAGTGGCTGATGAAAAACTGGCTAAATTTTGTGTGATTGAAGAAAAACTACATTCACCATCTATGCCCTGACCCTGATTTTTGTTGCATTCGCTTTAGCACGGTAGTGAGCAATAGTGACTGAAGAAAAACCGGCTAAATTGTGTGTGGTTGAAGGAACATTACTTTCACCATCTATGCTCTGACCCTATTTTTTGCTGCATTCGCTTCAGCTGCGTGTTTTCTATGCGGAGAACAACAGTGGGTGAGGCAAAACTCGATAGATTTTGCGTCGTTGAAGGAAAATTACATTCGTCAACTATACCCTTTTTTGTTCTGTGAAGAGGAAATCTTCAAAAGACACCCACACCTTACTATCACCTTCTGGTGTTAGAGGCATGGGTAGTGTCGTGTACCGACTAAAACCATCCTCACGTTCTGTCACAAGGGGCTTGCCCTCCTCAAAAGCACTCTAACCCCCTTGCACTGTCTGGCGTGGGTCAGTTAGTCGCGTCTCTTTGTCTTGCTGGGTAGTCGCATCCCTTCAGTTCTGGTGGTCTCCGTAGAATTTGTACCTCATGACGGCATTTGCAAATTTCCTGATCGTTTCCCAGTTCAGCGTCTGTCATTTCCCAAGTCGTCGTGGCGTCAGTCCTTCTTCCCCCAGCACGAGCCATCTGGCTGATCGCAGTGTCGGCACTTGGGTGTTCTGATCTTTCCTATCCGGTGTAAATAAGTTTGGAACACACCGCGCCTCGTCAGTAGCTGCGCCAGCCAGTAGTCGATTTGTGTGTTTTCTGGCTACTCTCTGTCTAGTCCAGGGGTGGCGAACCAATGGCATGCGTGTCATTGATGGCAAAATAATTTCGACAAGGCAGTTATTAAGGAACTTAGGTATGAGAGGATGATAGCACCAAGTAAGGGTAACGGGGAAGCTGCTGCCTTGCATAAAGATGACTACAAATCACCCAGGTCATCTATTAATTTGGGGTTTACAAGAAAGGGCTCGCAGGCTCAGACCCTAATTGTTGTTGCATTCGCTTCAGCTCAGTGGTGAGCAATAGTAGCTAAAGAAAAACCGGTTAAATTTTGTGCGGTTGAAGGAAAATGACTTTCACCATCTATGATGCCCTGACCCTAATTAGTAATAAAAAATCACAGTGCAATCCCTATCAATCGCTAAGTCTAGATTGTTTGATGGCACTCTTTAAACATTACTTTCGAAAAAAATATCTCGTGGATAAATAAAGGTTCGCCACCTCTGGGTTGCGATTTTTGAGCGATCGCTATGATCATGCGCTATAACGTGTATATGTTTGATAGCCATAAACCAATAGCATTAACCAACAATTAAATGTAAAAACTCAATTACTGCCATGCGTTTAGTTCTGTCATAGATACCGATTACTTTTCACGATGTTAAGGGTCAAAACTAGACACTATTCGCAATAATAGTAAACATATTTTGATCGCCATATGTCGCACAAAAGTCGCACCTCTGGTCTAGTCCATATCGCCTTTGTCGAATTCTCCCATCTTGTCTGACATTTAGTTAAAGTGTGGGCTTTTCTCGCTTGGCCCATCTATGTTTCGCAAGAGCCGCCTCTGTTGAGCCGCTTTCTGGACTGCCTTTTGCATAGTTTTTGGTGTTTTTGATTATAGTACCAAGGTCCTTCACCTGCCTTTTTATCTGGAATGTTTAGCTCGTCATAGTGATTTCTTTGATAGACCTTTCTCTTTGAAGAGAGCAGGGTGACTTCTGTTTTGGCTATAGCAATTTTAGGCCTGATGCCCGACATCCAGTTGGCCATCGGGTCCGTTGCCTCCTTGGTCTTGCTTACGGTGTTCTCAATCTCCCGCCCGCGGACGACCTACGTCATATATATCATCCACGAACGCCCAGACGGTTACATCGTCCATATTGCCGGACGATGTAACCGCCTGGGCGTTCGAATCATTCGATTCTGAGTGCGTCGACGGACGCGTCCACCATCTTCAGGATCGCATCCGTGGTGGATTTTCCCTTGGTAAAGTCTTATCTGCCTTCTATGGAATCCACGGGCCCTTCTAGGGCTTGTGTGAGACATTCTAAATGCTAGAGAGATGGTTTATATGTGAAAATGTAGAGTATTTGTAACCCTATACTGAGTGAGTACACCATTTGTCGTGTATGTCACTTCTCGATTACTGAGATATTCGTCGATAAGCCTAGTTAGCGGTTTTGGAATCCTCTTTTTTCTCAGTGCCTGCATTATGGTCAGCCACGGCAATGTGTTGAATCCATTCGCAATGTCCATAGTGACCACCATGTACTACCTCTTTGTTAGTCATGTTGCCCGCTTAGCCTTGTCTACCATCATCAGGATCGCGTCCTTGGTGAAGTCGATGCCACTTGTGGAACCCGACGGCCGCTTCCAGAGTATTTCTAGCCCTATATATTGAAACTAGACCCTTTTATTTAGCTATTACCGTTATAGCGCTGTAGTGGTGACAAAATGCGAATATGATGAAATTTCATGTTTTTCCCCTGCTAGAGAGATGGTTTATATGTGAGAAATTTAATGGTTTTGGCGTCTATTACGTGGTAATTCATTTTCAATAAAGGAAATGAATAAAACTACTATGTTTTTTACCACTTGTTTAATTGTTTGAAACTTTAGGCGAAACTAGTTGTTTCAATCAATTAAACAAGTCGTAAAAAACATAGTAGTTTTATTCATATCCTTTATTGGTTTATATGTCATTATGTAGAGTATTATATTATATTATGTATATTATTCTAGCCCTACAGATTGAGGCTAGACACTTTTCTCTAGCTCGGGTTCACGCTGTAGCGGGACATAGACACCCAAAAAAAATATATTATATGCATTTGAAATACATTTCTGTAATAATCCTTTAATAGTCATAGGTTTTAGTGAAATCCGTCAATATTGCGTGACATTTGCACGTATTGATAAGTTAAGGTTTGTATGGCTATCATTATTTTAAGCATAAAACTGAAGCAGCCTACCAGCAGAATGCAAATGAAGAAATTTCGAATCGCTACAACAAACCCAGCCGAATGGGGCATAAAAAAGCACTTTGCTTATTTAATATGCATAATTTTTCGTTTCCATTTCGAATGCAGATGGCGAACGGTGTGTTCTTGTGCGTAGCAGCGGCTCGGTCGGGCGCATTAATGTATTCGCTTCACAACGAAACTTACATCAGCCGTCAATCAAAACGCGATTGAAAGAGAAATGTAGGCCATTAGAGGATTACTATTGTAGTTCCCGATCACATGCTCGATGGGGTTAATTTAGTAATTTCAAATAATAATTTCTGTTGATATTTAATCATCTTGTTTATATTTTTTAAACGACCCACACCAGAAAATGATACGACAGGTTTTTAGATGATAAATATATCTATTTGTTATTTTATCTAGAACAAACAATTGCTGACATGAACAGTAGTTACATCTATTTTTTAAGATTTGTGCAATCACACAAAAATGTGGGGGTAATATCGACTGAAACAAATATATTTTGGGTTAATGGCTAAAAAAGTTCCCCGACCGCTGCTCTAGAACTAACAATTGCTGACATGAACACTAGTTTCATCTACACAAACATCTAGAAACCTGAAATATTGGATTGTAAAGGCGTCTACTTTATTACAAATCATTTTAAAGCGTTTTTTATCACACGTTAGTTAAATATTGCAACTAGTTTCGGATAAACTCTTAGCCATTTTCGATCTCATGGTAGGAACTCGAAAATGGCTAGAGCTTAGTCGAAACTAGTTGCAAAATGTAACTAACGTGTGATAAAAAAATCGTTTTATTTACGCTTTAAAATGATTTATAATAAAGTAGACGCCTTCTCAATCCAATATTTCAGGTTTCTAGATTAAACTACTGTTCATGTCAGCAATTGTTAGTTCTAGATAAAAAAAAAACAAATAGTTATATTTATCATCTAAAAACCTGTCTATAATTTTCTGGTGTGGGTCGTTTAAAAATATAAACAACATGATTAACTATTAACAGAAATTATTATTTCAAATTACTAAATCAACCCCATCGAGCAAATAGTATTCATGTCAGCAATTGTTCGTTCTAGAGCAGCGGCCGCGGAGCCATTTTAGCCATTATGCCAAAATATATTTGATTAAGTCGATATTACCCCCGCATTTTTGTGTGATTGTACATATCTTAAAAATTAGCTTTCGCTATATATATATATATATATATATATATATATATATATGCCGAATTTGTAACAAAAATTGACAGTTTTAAATGAAGCATTAAACAAAATCCCAATTGCACCCAATGCCCCCCATTTCCGCGCCTGCCTCATTATCCTTTTCAAGGATAAAATCAGTGTAAATTTAAAAATTTTAACAGAAAACCGCCTTCGAAATATACGGGCAATATTTCGAAGGCGATCGCGTACGCAGAATTTAAAGTTTAATATAATGGTTTGTAAAAATATTGCCACGTTTATAAAATTTCCGTATTCCCCCCAATAATTTCCCCGACCGTTGTTCAAGAATATATTCTAAATGCGTTTCAAAGGTTATATTTTGTAGGTAATGAGTATTAACTATTAACTAGAGCAGTGATTCCCTAAAATATTTGGAGAGGTCGCAGAAATGATTCGGAATGTATTTCTATATTCTTCAGGGGGTCTTATAAAAATTTTAAGTGAAATTTAGGGAAGTTTGGGAAACACTGCTCTATAGACGACTTTGGAGTTCTTAAGAATTTAGCAGTGTTGGCATTTTATAGACATACCTCTCACTAAAATTGATTCGTAAACAAATTTGATAAATTGCGACTAAAATTAATAGACCGGTGTTTCCATGTGTAGATGCAATTAGGATTGGCCGAGCAAACAGTTTTCACATCACCTGTGTTTTCATTGTACAAAAGCCAAAAAAAAAAAATAACACAGCGCGCTCAATTATCGTAAATGTTCCGATGTAATTGCGCCCAGTTTGTTACAATTATTCCGCGCCTTATTTATCCACTTGATTATCATAATTTAGGTAATGGGGCCGCGCAAAAAATATGATGTATGTGCCTCATTACGGGGCATGCTCGTAATCAATTTTATATAAAATATCATGTGGCCGGGTTTCAATTATGAATAAATATGGGGGTCCTCGCCGGCAGCTTTCAGCGGCGGGCAAGAAGAGCAAAAATCGATCTGATTTCAGGTGGCGGGCTAATAACAACCTGCGCATTTGCGTGAAAATAAGAGCCCTTCGCAAATGAGTTTGCGGCAATTAAACGGCACGTCGTACATTGCGGCGCAACGAGACGCAGGCGTGCTAATGGTGATTGTTTATTGTAGGGGCGAATCAATTTGTATGTGATATTAAATCAGAACCGATAGAATCGAATATCGTAGTGTAGCTAGATATTTATAGATGTGATTGCAATTGAATACAAACAAATTGCACGGCTGAAAATACTTTTTTGTATGTAAAAGTTGCAATTTCCTAGTCGGTTCTATATGCTCATTAATTAATAACGTGCAGTGGATGCCAAAGCCCGGCAATTCAGCGCATTAATACACCATAAGCAGTCTATTATTATAAAATCTATGGCTACGCTCCATAACTCCGTAAGTAGATCTTAGGCTCTCTAACTGCGCCGGCCAATTGTATTTATAATAACTGCGTATGATTTATCGCGGGGCACACCGGCGAGATCCCATTGTGATTGAAATATTGTTGATAATGATACAATGCCGATTTATCAAAAGGCCATTCTGGGGCGCTAATTACGAGCGACGAAAATCCGCTTGTAATCGACGTGGATGGATTGATTCTGCGACGTGGGTGTGTGTGGGGTAAACGGGAATATCGGCTATTCTCGTTATATATATGCCATCATCATTACCCCGTTTAATTTAATATTATTAATTGAAGAAGCGGCGGCGAGAGCCTTTGGCCACTTTCATAAACTAGTTGGATAAGGTGCCAGAACCGGCCGCCTCTAAGGCAATAACATTTACCCGCCTCGCCGCACCAATTTCATCGAACCACTAATTATTTTACTATTAATATTAACATAATACTTGAGTTATATGCGTATGTTTGTATTATTTTTTAGCTTCCGATTTTAAATCAAATGTTTTTTTATATGTAGTTGATATTAAAATGCTTTTTCAAAACAAAAACAAAAACTGTTAGTTTGATTCGTTGCTGTTTGCAATGATTGGTGATCGATTCGCCGCAGTGCTAACGGAATTTGAGATTGCAGTCGCGGAAAAAGGATGCACTTTTTTTTTCGTGTAACGCTCGGAGAGGTTTTTGCCAAGTCCCTATACCGAGGCGTGCATAAATCAATTAATTATGGACGATTGAGTATAAAGGAGTGGTTATATGATAAAGAAAGCAGTTTAAAAGTGTTAACTTCTTACACGAGGTGAGTGATAGACAATAGAGTGTATTATCCCCAGCATCGGCGAGTAGTTAATAGATAAACTGGATATTTTCATGCTCAATCACCAGGCCGATACGATCAACCGTGTGCATTGTTATGCCGACATGGACTCTGCCTCTTCAAATTTCATGCGACATTAAGTCAAAATAGTATTATCCATCAGAGATATTGGGCGCGATGCCGCCGCCGCCGCCGCCGGCCCCGCAATGGCAGCACGATTTTAAAACGCAAGTGATAGCAGGAAACATAACTCTCCCAACAACCATCGTAATTATTAACTTTCCGTGTGGTGTACAAGAGCCACCGCGTTTGCCGAATTAAACTAGAGCTGTAAAGCAATTTGCGCTGAATAAGTTGAACAGGTTGATCTTCCGCGACCACACAGCAGCGGCGGCGGCGATGCAACATCATCGGGGGGCAATAATGGGAGCAAAAACGCGCGCTTAAAGAATCCACTTGTCATTATGCGGAGAGCCCATTACTGTGTATAGAGCCATTGAAAAAGAATAATAGAGCAACACTTTTCACCCCAAACACAAAAGGCTTGGCGTTTTAATTGATTTTGCACGAGACAATTAAGTTTTACGGGTATGATTTATTAATTTTCGCGGGGGAAAACAGCTTTCTCGCCTTCGATCGTGGCGGTTAGCGATTTAGCCACCCAGCTAGGATAGCAAATTTATATTTATGTGCGTACAAATTAGTGCATTAAATATGTTCCTTGTGCGACCGAGACTAATAGTTATGTAATACATTTATAAATAGGGCGAGGGGAATGTGCTTTCCCATATGTAGGGGTGACACTGTGGGGTGAAATTAACATTATTGTCCTGCGGTATTGACTCCCCGACACTTGTCATTTGTGTTATGACAGGCCATGTGTATGATATTTGAAGCGAAAGATGATTTGTACTAAGGAAATGGGAAGCCTGGAGGATGGTAATAAACATCTACTGGAGTGTTTCAGTGTATTTTAGATTGCGTGTAGCACAGCGTATTTTCATGTATTTTCCGCGCGCGCATCAACTATAAAATCAACAATGTTGATGGGTGATGTAGTGTAATTTGATATAATAATACGATGCTATTTTTCTAGCTTCCTAATAACATCATATTATTATGCACTTATACGTATGGACCTTACGGGTTTCTGTTATGCACATAAAAGTAATAACGAACGAGAATTACAAAACGCCCATTGTAATGAAATAATTGACAGTAGTATTCATTAACTTGTCGTTACAGTTTAGTCCATAAACAATGCGCGCCTCTCTAAATTGGAAAGAGACGTCCGCGCGCTTAAATCCGAAACAATTACACTTTACGATCACCGTAAAATATGAATCGCATTGTTTATTTGTACTTCCTCGGCCCTGCCCCCGCCGCACCAGACACCCGTTTAAGCCGGCCGCTTTAATTACCTCGCAATTACATCCTGTCTCCCCGCACTCATTCAAAATATATGCAAGATTGATGGAACAGGCGGCCGCCGCCGCTCTTTCCACCGTTTCTCGTTTCTCGTATTAGTTTAAATTACAGCGCGCGAACCGATTAGAGAGCGTTTTACATCTTGTCAAATCGCGCGCCTCCCAAATTCGGCCGCTCATTACCACCGCCGACGATTATTAATTACCTTTTCAGATCGCACTAATTTTTCTGGTTCTCATCAAGAAGGCATTAACACCGGTTTAAAGGGCACGCCGCGCTCAAAACTACACCACTTATAATTACTAATGTACAAGAGAAAAATACAAAGAAGTCGTGATCGTAATAGAATTACAGATGGTATGTATTTTGCTTGTAACATTTTAACAGTAATTAATTAATTAAGTCGTTACACAAACCAACGTAAATATAGAAAATGCAATGTTTATCACGATTTTGGAATATTGGCATAAATGTAAGTTTTAAATAACAAAAACAGATAGTGTTGCGTTTTGTTGCATTCTCCTCAGCTCGATGATTACTATACGAGTAACAACAGTGGTTGTGGATAATCTCGCTAGGTTTTGCGTGGTTGAAGGAACTTAATTTGACTCTATTCTGTATGTGTATCTTAAAAATTCGTTTTGAAAACGCCTATTTTTCACTGTATCTTGATTACTAAAAGAGACAGAGGGTTGTGGTTTATTGAATTCGCCTCAACTCGGTGATTTCTACACGGGGATCAACAATAGTTGAGGAAAAACTCACTAGATTTTGGGTTCTTGAAGGAAAATGACGTACACCACCCATGTCCTGGCCCTAATTTTGTATGTGTATCTCGATAACTAAAAGAGACAGAGGACGCAAAAACCACCGAGCCGAAGCAAAACCAACCTTCTATCTCTCTATCATTGGTGGTGAATGTCACTTTCCTTCAACAACGCTAACCTAGCGGATTTTCCTCAACCACTGTTGAGTAGTAACAGTGGTTTTCCTCAACCACTGTTGAGTAGTAATAGTGGTTTTCCTCAACCACTGTTACTACTCAACAGTGGTTGAGGAAAACCACTGTTACTACTCAACAGTGGTTGAGGAAAACCCGCTAGGTTAGCGTTGTTGAAGTACAGTGACATTCACCAGCAATGCTAGAGACATAGAAGGTTGCTTTTGCTTCGGCTCGGTGGTTTGTATACGATGAGCAATAGTGGTTGAGGAAAAACTTGCAAGGTTTTGCGCGGTTGAAGGAAAATAGCGTTCACCACCTACGATAGAGAGATAGAGGGTTGCGGTTTGTTGCCTTCGATTTAGCTCGATGGTTTCTATACGGCGAGCAACAGTGGTTGAGAAAAATCCTCTAGCTTTAGTTTGGTTGAAGGAAAATGAGGTTCAACGCCTATGATAGAGAAATAGAGGGTTGCAGTTTGTTGCAATCGCTTCAGTTCTGTGGTTTCTATGCGGTGAGCAAAGTGGTTGAGAAAAACTCCACTAGGTATTTAGTGTTTAAAGGAAAATGACATTCATCACCTATGCCCTGACTCTACTTTTTATGTGTATCTCTATATCTCTTCCTTTTTTCTCCCCTCCACCGGTAGCCTCTTGAACGCCTTCCCTTTCAACCCGCCAACTCTCGCCGCCTTTCTCACTTTCAAGTGAGCCAGAGCCACCTCCAGTTTATTCCGTGAAAACCCCTCTCATCCTACACCCTGCCTCCTGCTCACCAGCTCCTTTGCCATCCCTGCCATTGCTCTGAAACTCCTATCCCATTCTGTTAGGTCAATTTTTATTTTTCTCTTCGTTTCCCTTCCTTTTAGCAACCCCCCACAGCTCCTTCTCCGACTCACACTCCTTTTTGTTGCCCTCTTCCAAAGACACCCATACCACACTATCACCACTAGGTGTTAAAGGCATGGGTAGTGTCGGATTCACCCCGCGTCCAAGTCTTCGATTCAACTCGATGGTTTCTATACGGCGAGCACCAGTGATTGAGGAAAATCCTCTAGCTTTTGTGTGGTTGAAGGAAAATGAGATTCACTACCTACGATAGAGAAATAGAGGGTTGCAGTTTGTTGCATTCGTTTCAGTTCGGTGGTTTCTATGCTTGAAGGAAATTGACATTCATCACCTATGCCCGGATCCTACTTTTTTATGTGTATCTCGATAACTCTTCCTTCTTCACTAACCGAAGCCACCTCCAGTTTATTCGACGAAAACTCCTCTAATCCCACTATCTGTCTCGCGCTTCCCATGTCATCTACCATCTAGCTATTGCTCTGAAACTCCTCACTCATACTGTTAGGTCAATTTTTATATTCTTTTTCGTTTCCCTTCATTTTAGCTACCCCCACAGCTCCTTCTCCGACTCACACTCCTTTTTTTGCCCTCTTCCAAATACACCCATACCACACTATCACCACTAGGTGTTAAAGGCATGGGTAGTGTCGGATTCACCCCGCGTCCAAGTCTTCGATTAAGCTCGATGGTTTCTATACGGCGAGCACCAGCGATTGAGGAAAATCCTCTAGCTTTTGTGTGGTTGAAGGAAAATGAGATTCACTACCTACGGTAGAGAAATAGAGGGTTGTAGTTTGTTGCATTCGCTTCAGTTCGGTGGTTTCTATGCTTGAAGGAAAATGACATTCACCTATTCCCGGATCCTACTTTTTTTATGTGTATCTCGATAACTCTTCCTTCTTCACTACCCAGAGCCACCTCGAGTTTATTCGACGAAAACTGCTCTAATCCTACTACCTACCTTACGCTCCCAGGTCATCTACCATTTAGCTATTGCTCTGAAACTCCTCACCCATTCTGTTAGGTCAATTTTTATATTCCTCTTCGTTTCCCTTCCTTTTAGCAACCCCCACAGCTCCTTCTCCGACCCACACTCCTTTTTGTTGCCCTCTTCCAAAGACACCCATATCACACTATCACCACTAGGTGTTAAAGGCATGGGTAGTGTCGGATTCACCCCGCGTCCAAGTCTTCGATTCAGCTCGATGGCTTCTATACGGCGAGCAACAGTGATTGAGAAAAATCCTCTAGCTTTTGTGTGGTTGAAGAAAATAAGGTTCACCGCCTATGATAGAGAAATAGAGGGTTGCAGTTTGTTGCATTCATTTCAGTTCGGTGGTTTCTATGCTTGAAGGAAATTGACATTCATCACCTATGCCCGGATCCTACTTTTTTATGTGTATCTCGATAACTCTTCCTTCTTCACTAACCAGAGCCACCTCCAGTTTATTTGACGAAAACTCCTCTCGTCCTACCACCTGCCTTGCACTCCCCAACCCCTTTACCATACCTGTCATTGCTCTAAAACTCCGATCCCATTCTGTTAGGTCAATTTTTATATTCCCCTTCGTTTCCCTTCCTTTTAGCAACCCCCACAGCTCCTTCTCCGACTCACACTCCTTTTTGTTGCCCTCTTCCAAAGACACCCATACCACACTAGGTGTTAAAGGCATGGGTAGTGTCGGATTCACCCCGCGTCCAAGTCTTCGATTCAGCTCGATGGTTTCTATACGGCGAGCAACAGTGATTGAGAAAAATCCTCTAGCTTTTATGTGGTTGAAGGAAAATGAGGTTCACCACCTATGATAGAGAAATAGAGGGTTGCAGTTTGTTGCATTCGTTTCAGTTCGGTGGTTTCTATGCTTGAAGGAAATTGACATTCATCACCTATGCCCGGATCCTACTTTTTTTTATGTGTATCTCGATAACTCTTCCTTCTTCACTACCCAGAGCCACCTCCAGTTTATTTGACGAAAACTCCTCTCGTCCTACCACCTGCCTGGCACTCCCCAACTCCTTTACCATCCCTGTCATTGCTCTAAAACTCCGATCCCATTCTGTCAGGTCAATTTTTATTTTCCTCTTCGTTTTCCTACTTTTCAGCAACTGCCACAGCTCCTTCTCCATCCCACACTCCTTTTTGTTGTTTTCTTCGCATACCACACTATCACCACTATGTGTTAGAGGCATGGGTAGTGTCGGAATCACCCCGCGTCCAATCCGGGGCGTCTACCGAGTAAAACCTAACGTCACGGTCTGTCACTAGGGACTTGTCCGCCTTCTGGGCCCGTCATGTTGACGTCATGCGGTTCGTCCATCTTGTCTAATTATCGCGTCCCGCTGATCTGCTGTCTTGTTTTACGTCTGGAGGTCGTACAGGAACTTACATAGCTTCAGAGTGCGAATTTTACCATTGCTTCCCAATTCGAGCATTAGTTATCACGTTCGTTGTGGTGTGGGCTCCTCTACACCCAACTCCATCCGTAGCCTGGCCCGTTCTCGATACCACCTGGGACACCGGTATAGTGTGTGGTAGGAGTCATCGGTTTCGAGACAGTAGCGGCATCTGGTAGATGTGATTCTATTTTGTATAGGTAAGTTTGGCAGCTATCGTGCTACGGCGAAGTCTGACCATTAATGGTCAGCCTGTCCTTGTTCTCTGTTCGCTAGTAGTTTGACTGAAATATTTTCTTTGTCCATGACGCCTTTTTGGTCTAGCCTCACAAGATCTGTCATTTCCTCACTAGATTCTAGATTCTAGAGGATAAGAGGCAATTATGAGGGTGGAAATCAAACAATTTGAAGAGGAAAACTGGACCAACCTAAATCGCAAAGAAGTAGATATAGATATTTTTTTTTAAATATGCAGAAATAAATAAATGAAGGACAAGAAACAGTAATCATCATGGCGGATTTAAATGGAAGAGTAGGAAATCTGAATACAGGAGTGAAGGAAAACATGAACAAGGAAGTAGAGGAGATGAGAAATAATAATGGGGAAACAATAGAGCATATTTGTGCGATTTTTCGGTTGTACGTTTGTGTACCCTACTTTATAGTTCAGGGATGACCCCCCGGCCCTTCAACGATATTAATGCTGCCCTTCAAAGATTTTACATTTTGACTCGCATCCTCATTGTACCCTAATTTTTGAAAATGACCGGCATCATAGATATGTACTGTAAGTTTGTATACTAAATTTATTTTGTTTATAAAGAGACATTTGAGTTCATCATTCAGTGCACTATCATAAGTTACAACAATTTTTAATTTGTATTTGGCCCGTTGTCAAAAAAAAGTCTGTTATCGTTATTATATATGTGTGTGCTATATATGGGCAACTAGATTTTAACATCCTTGCATTTACATGTAAAATGTAAATAGACCGTTCATCATAATTTGCGAAGAACAATCGTGCTGGCTGGCAAATTACATTTGGCGTTAAATTGCCCGATGTTATTGACAAACCCATCTTTCTAATCTGAATTTAACAAGCCTGCGACATCAAAAAAATTTAAAAACCGGGTCAAGCCTGTTGTTGCGCACACAACAGAGAGGCTGCGGATTTTTCGCCATTACGGGGCGTTCTCGTGTCGCTCCTTTTTTCTCACCCCGGGATTATTTACACGTTTATAATTTCGGGTTTTGTGCGTACCTGCGCCGCGCTCGGAGGTGAAAAAAGCGCAGGTTGTATTTTAAAAGGGATAATCTACTAATGCCATTTAACAGGTTTAATGAAACATTTGACACCTGCCTAATCTTATTATAAATACTGGGGGCATTCGTGCGGCGATACGGCCTGAAACGTATACACGGTCCTTTTATGTGTGCCTTTTTGAAGTTTTATAGGCCCCGAAGGATCCCTCTGTTTTATAATGATTTTTAAATTGAGACACACCTTTTCATTATCGCCCGATTCGCAGCTGATCCCTCTCGATAAACAATGGCCGCCGTTGCCCCGCCGTTTTATTTATTTCATTACTAAATTCGAAAGCAAATAGCCGCTATTGTTTTAATTCAATAACCCAGCGAGGATATTGCACTACTTAACCCAAGACGATTTATGTTGAAATTAAAACAATTTGACAAAATTATACATAAGGCGGCGGAAAAGCCTCACGGCTAATAGCCCTATAAAGATAGAAGTTTTTTTTTATAAATAAGAAATAAATACGTATTATTATTTTATAAATATGAATTATGCTCATTTCCAATTATTATCATTATTAAAAGCTTGTAATTGATTGAGAAATTTTAGCTAAATTTTTACAATGTATAAGATATTAAATTAGAATTGTAGTTAGGTTTATACTTATATGTATTATATATTATAGTATAAACCGAATTGCAATAATTTAACACTAAAAATTGTGATTTAATATCTTATACTTTGTACAAATTGAATAATAAATTTATATGTAGCTAAAATTTCTTAAGCTAATATAAATAAAAACGTCAACGATTCATTAGTCTTGGTGTTTATGTAATAAACCGCGCTGTGCAAATAGTAATAAGTTCCACAAACTAATGAATTAAACGCGATGCCCATATTTGCTTTACGGCGTTTTAATGGGCCGCGCGTCGGGATTAATCGCGTAAAAGAGGCCCCATTTAAATTCAGTTACGGTGGGATTACGGATGAAATAGGCCGTGTGATCGGTGGGTGGTCAAGCAGATCGGCCGGAAAAAGAGGTGATCGGGGTAAAAAAGGCAGGCTTTTGAATTCGAGGTTTGTGATGCGGCGGCGGCGGCGGCGCGTCTTAGTACGTGGATCGTAATTAAAGTACGCCTATTAATCGCCGGCACCGATTATCACGCGTTAAATCAACGCTGGTGAATACGGGCCCGGTATCGTTGTGGGAATCTCGAAAAAGATCGGTTTTGAGGTGCACAAAGGCTGGTGTTTGCCGAGCATCACGCATTCAGGCGCGATTATAAACGGCTACGAACAATCCGATTTCCAAATCCATTCGGGCAAAGTAAAGATCGCGTTATTGCGGTGATATGGTGGCGAGATGAAAGGGGCCGCGGCTGCCCGAGACCCGTTTATAATAAACGTATTTGGATTCGGCCGTGTAAATGTTATAAATCCTGCAAAAAGGGGGATGCCAAACAAACTCGGTATAATTGATATTTGCGGACTTTTGCCACTGGAATGCTGCTAACTTTCATTATGTTTTATCATAAATTACGCGGTTATGGCTCATTTAAACGGATTTTATATTTTTCAAAATGTACCGGTTTCATTAAATATGCAAAACAAAATTACTAAAACAAATATAGTAGCGTAGTTTAAGACCTGAACTGTCTCGCGTTCTACAATAATTTACATTTCTTTATAATCCCTCGCCCGCCATTGTTTCGTAAATAAACAGCGCGCACCTTTCCCCCCTTGCGTTTTTATATGTATGTTTTATTTTTATCATATTCATAAATTACGGCATTAAGTAATTACAGGGAGTACTTCAACTTTATGTTTATTTATTTTCACGCAATATCGACCCGCCGCCGCCGCCGCCTGCACGGCAGAATTATATTTGCATGCGCCCGCATTAAACTAATTCTTGTGTACACACAGCCCCCCCTTTTGTGCTGTTTTTTTTTTTCTGCGTTTTTCACACATACACAGAGAGGCGACGTACGCTAATTGCACCAATGACATTTCAATCTCGCGAACGCAATTAATCAAAACTGCGAGCATGCCGCGCGCCGAATTAAAATTAAATTATTATTTCTATTCGACACGGGGCCGCTATTTTTCCTTTTCCTCCAACCGTGTCCCACCTTAATTAATTGCAGTTAATTCCGAAACATCAAAGCTACCCGATGCGGTATTAACGTTCGAAATGTTTTTACGACTAATTAGTTTTATGGTAACATCTTGCATAAAATGTTATAATAAATTATTGTTCCCCGCTTCTGGATTCCACTCGTTTTGTACACGACATATTTACAATTTACATGTTATTACATTTTATGTATAGAAATATTATCATAGGTGTATTGCAAATTCAACAAACCACAACCTTCTATCTCCCTGTGATAGGTGGTGAACACCATATTCCTTCAAACACGCAAAATCTAGCGGATAGTTCTTCAACCGAAAAATCGCACAAATATAAGCAAGTTTCGCCTTGTACACGAAACAGCGTAATATTGTTTAGTCAATTGCTATATAAAACCGTATGTTATATTAGTGAATTTTTATATAGATATATTTTATAGAATTATTATCATTTTACCCCTTGTGGGGCATAAGACCTCCATTATAACTCCCCCGGACAACGTCATCGGACACAGTTTTGGAAGTCTCGCTTTAGGACTTCCGAGGATCGTTTACAGGATGTTTTTGGGCGGACCCTCTTTCGACTCCCTTACGGATTCCAATCCAATGCCTGTCTTGCTATTTGATGCTTATCTCTTCTAAGCATGTGCCCAATCCAATTCCATTATTAACTCCTACGTATTTCTGTGTCAATAGGTGTCTGATTAGTAAGTAGTTTCCAACATTAGAACATAGGTTACAAAATATTAGTCTTTGTTAAACAGAAACAAACTTTATTTATTTTAAATACAAACTAAACAAACACTCGCTCACCCTAGGAAAAAATTCGTATTTTTACGGTCCAAAAATTTAATTTATATTTATTTTATTTGACTATAAAATTCACTAATATATCGTAATCATACAATATTGTTACAAGCTGCTACAACTTTTTTTCGAGCTCATCTTACATGCTTGGAGGAGCTGGCCGAGCGATAGCGACCACGATGTTCTATGTAAGAATATAATACTAATAATATTATAATAAAATAATATCAAAAAAACCTTAATTAGGCACAAGAAACACATCATCAATAATAATAAAATCAAACTATCCAGCTCAGTGGCCTAGTGGTTAGAGGCGGTATCCATCTCGTACTGAGCATTGGGCAGAGGGAGTTCAAACCCCACCGACTTTTCGCGAAGTTCTTAAGAGGTTTTTTGGTAATTTAAGGTAAATACCTATCCTTTGAACTTCTCCCTTTACCGCATGACTGATAGTCCTATAAAGATAGAAGTTTTTTACACCTCGCCTAGTCGATAAACCTATCTATTATCTATTTGCCTTTTATCTTTCGGTGCAGGCTATTACATTTACATTAGTTATCATTATACTTTACAATTATTGTTGTTGTTTATACATTTGTAAATGCTTTCCACTCTTTTCTGTTCTTCGCCAGTTCTCTTGCTTGTTTAACTGCCTTTCCTTTCTTGATTATTATTTCCTCTATTCTGTTGTCCCACTCTTTTCTTGGTCTACCTTTTCTTCTTTTATTTGCAGTTCTTGCCTCCCATACCTGTTTTGTTTGATTCTTTTTGTCCATTCTAATTAAATGCCCCACCAGTTTAGTTGTTTCTTCTCTATATATTTTTCTATTGCTTCAATTCCCAATTATTCCCTGATGTCATCATTTCGTATTCTTTCTCTTCTCGTAACTGGTTTAATCCTCTGAGATATTTCATTTCCATTGCATGTATTCTACTTTGGTCCCTCTTCGTTAGTCTCGCTCCCAAATGTCAGTATAGGTCTATATATGCTTTTGTATATATTTATTTTTGTCCTTCTGCTGATCTCTTTTTTGTTAATCTGTATATTGCTCAATGCGTGGCATGTTTTAACTGTGTTGATTATTCTGTTATTAAGTTCACCTTCCATTTTTCCGTCTTCTATCAGTGCTACTCCTAGGTATTTGAATTGTTCTACTTGCTCTATTTTGTGTTGTTTTATCTATATATTTATTTGTTCTTTCCGGTTTCCTATTGTCATCACTTTTGTTTTGTTAATTTTATAATTAATTTTCATATTATACTTTTCTAGATGCCTATTCCATACACTCAGGTTGTGCTTCATTTTCTGCTATCACTACGTCATCCTCAGCGAATGCTCCTTCCGATATTTTTACCACTTGCATGTTTTGGTAACCTATATTTGCTTTTTTGATTTCTGGTTTCATGCTCTTCATTATTTCATCCATGTATATGATAAATAACGTAGGACTGTGCCCGCCTCCTTAGTCCAGTAGTTGTTTTTAAATGTTCTTGATGTTTGTCCCTTGTGTATTATTGCATTATTGGGTGTTGTTGTTATATATGTTTTGTATTAATTCGACTCTCTCTTCCAGGATTTTCCATAATTTATTTCTTGGGATCATGTCCAACGCTTTTCCTAGGTCTATGAATCCTAAATATATGTTTTTATTATTTGTAGTTCTTTTTTCTGTGATTTGTTTTATTGTAAAGATGTTGTCCTGTGTAGATCTTCCTTTCCTAAAACCACTTTGCGATTCTTCTAGTGTCTGTCCTATTCTTGCTATTAATTTCTTGTTTATTGTCTTTTCTAATATTTTCATCTCTATACTTATTAGTGTTATGCCTCTATAATTTGAGCATTTCGTCTTATCCCCTTTCTTGTGTATCGGTACGATTAGTGCCAGTCTTTTGGTATGATATTTGTGCTCCACATGTTGTTCAGTAGTTTCCGTAGTTTTTCTTTACCTACCCCGCCCAGGTGCTTGATCATTTCCGTCGATAAACGGTTAATTAAATAAAGTTGTCAAAATTCGGGGGCTCGCCCTAGTAAATTCATAAGCGATAAGGCTGATAGCCCTATAATGATAGAAGTTTTTATACCAAAATTTACAATATATTCTCTCCTCACTTAATATAGTACAATATTCGCTCTCTAGAATCACCAAATCCTTTATTTGTCATAATTCCACATAGTATCGTATACTAACATCCCCCTCTCCACTAGCCTACTTCTTCTCCAACGCCAGCCTGTTGCAGATTTTCCCACCTTTCCTATCCACTCTTACCCATTCATTCACCTTTCTGCAAACCCCCAACCACTATGCTTTCACTTCATCATATTTGTTGCCTAGGAGCCACCACGTGTCGCTTCCAGTACACAGCAGTACTAAAATCCCTCTCTTCACTAGCCTACTTCTTCTCCAACGCCAGCCTTTTGCAGACTTCCCCACCTTTCCTATCCACTCTTACTCATTAATTCACTTTTCTGCAAACCCCCAACCACTATGCTTTCACTCCATCATATTTGTTGCCTAGGAGCCACCACGTGTCGCTTCCAGTACACAGCAGTACTAAAATCCCTCTTTTCACTAGCCTACTTCTTCTCCAACGCCAGCCTTTTGCAGATTTCCCCACCTTTCCTATCCACTCTTACCAATTCATTCACCTTTCTGCAATCCCCCAACCACTATGCTTTCACTTCATCATATTTGTTGCCTAGGAGCCACCACGTGTCGCTTCCAGTACACAGCAGTACTAAAATCCCACTCTTCACTAGCCTACTTCTTCACCAACGCCAGCCTTTTGCAGATTTCCCCACCTTTCCTATCCACTCTTACCCATTCATTCACCTTTCTGCAAACCCCCAACCACTATGCTTTCACTCCATCATATTTGTTGCCTAGGAGCCACCACTTGTCGCTTCCAGTACACAGCAGTACTAAAATCCCTCTCTTCACTAGCCTACTTCTTCTCCAACGCCAGCCTTTTGCAGATTTTCACAACTTTCCTATCCACTCTTACCCATTCATTCACCTTTCTGCAATCCCCCAACCACTATGCTTTCACTCCATCATATTTGTTGCCTAGGAGCCACCACGTGCCGCTTCCAGTACACAGCAGTACTAAAATCCCTCTCTTCACTAGCCTACTTCTTCTCCAACTCCAGCCTTTTGCAGATTTCCCCACCTTTCCTATCCACTCTTACCCATTCATTCACCTTTCTGCAAACCCCCAACCACTATGCTTTCACTCCATCATATTTGTTGCCTAGGAGCCACCACGTGTCGCTTCCAGTACACAGCAGTACTAAAATCCCTCTCTTCACTAGCCTACTTCTTCTCCAACGCCAGCCTTTTGCAGATTTCCACACCTTTCCTATCCACTCTTACCCATTCATTCACCTTTCTGCAATCCCCCAACCATTATGCTTTCACTCCATCATATTTGTTGCCTAGGAGCCACCACGTGTCGCTTCCAGTACACACACAGCACACACGCGGTGTACCCTTGCCCCATTCACACTTTCCATCCTCTCTCTTCCGAACCGCTTCTCGCTCTTGTCATGCACACTTTGTCTCCCCATCCTCACCTGGTTATGTAGCTCGTGAATTTCACCCGCACTTGCCACTTCACATAACCAGGGTTGTATGAGCTCTCAGTCATTCTCACGTAGTGGTGTATTACTAAAATAATTTATACATGAACGCTCATGAAATAGCTACCAAATTTTTGTTTGATTGTGAAGGGTATACGAGATGCGGAGTATACCCCCCTCCACAATTAAACACAAATTTGGTAGCTATTTCATGAGCGTTCATATATAAATTGTTTTATCAATACACCACTAGACGAGAATGATTGAGAGCTCGTACCCTGATTATGTGAAGTGGCTGGTTCTGGAACTGGATAGTTCTAGATAGTTGGCTGGAGGGTAGCATAGCTAGAGACACTTATGCCTCAAAATGGGCCCTTTGTGAAACCTCCCTTTAAGGCTGCTCACTCGTCCCACCAGTCAATTTTGCGTGCGAGCTGCAAAACTCTAGCGGGTGAGGAGTTGCCAATGCTGACCATACTAGGCCAACACTCCCCTAGTATTAGATGCCTAATGTTCACTAGAGCTGGGTAGCGGCATATTACATGCTCTGCTGTTTCTAGTTCTTCATTGCGCCCTCTTCATAACGGGCTATGTGAAGTGGCAAATAAATAGCCACCTAATTAGTGTTTGATTGTGGGGCACATCTCGTATACCCCGCCCCACAATCAAACAATCAGTGGTTGTAAGCGAAAACAATATTGGTGTTGAGAAAATTGAAATCTTGGTGGAAGGGAAATATGATAATTGATCAATAACTGATTATCTAGCGTGTAAGGTTTGTTTAGGCGACTATGTTGGATGGGGTGGAAGTTTGGGGAATGAGCGAATTGCATATGACTTGAAAGGGAGCAAGGATGATTTAATAGTTAGATAAATTAAAATTATATGTAACGGAGTAGAGGAGAAGCTGAGAGAAAGGGGTAGCCTAGGAACTGAGATAAGGGAGAGATTGAGGGATATTGAGTGGCAAGAAAGGCAAGTGAGAATGGCTGAGAACTCATACAACCCTAGCTACATAGAGTGGCAAGTGCAGGGGAAACTCCTGAGCTACTTAGCCAGAGGAGAGTGGAGCAGAGAGGACAAAGTATGCATGGCAAGAGCGAGGTGTGGTTCAGAAGAGCGAGGAAGAAAAGTGTGGATGGGGCTGGGGTACACCGCGTGTGCGCTGTGTAGGAAGGGGAGTGACACGTGGTGGCACCTTAGTAAATAATGTGAGGGAGTGAAAGAAGAGTGGGTTGGAGAGTGCAGAAAGCTGAACGAATGGTTAGGAAAGGATGGGAAAGGCGCAGGAGGCTGACGTGGGAAAGGAAATTGGCGAGGGCAGAAGGGGTTTATTTTAATGGATAGAAAAATGTATTTGATGTTAATTTGTATTCTTTTTTGTGTGTCTTTTTTGATTTCTTTCTGTGAAAGTACGGTTTGGGAATGTGTGTAAAAGGGAAGGGTTGGGCTGATATGCCAAATAAAGGTTTTGTTTGTAACGGATTTGGAGACAATCTTTCACTTGTATTTGCAATTACAAGATTATTTTAGTTGCTCAGTTCTATTATTTTACCATTATTATTTCTCATCTCCTCTACTTTGTTGTCCATGTTATCCTTCACACCTGTATTCAGATTTCTTACTCTTCCATTTAAATCCGCCATGATTACTGTTTTTTGTCCTTCATTCTGCATGTTGTTAAAAAAATGTATCTATATCTACTTCTTTGCGATTTAGGTTGATCCGTATGCTATCCAGTTTTCCTCTTGACACAGTTTGATTTCAACCCTCATAATTGCCTGTTATCCTCTAATACTTGAAAAACTGTTTGGCGCAATTATTAATCCTACTCCCCCTTTTGTACTTACATCTTTCTCCATTCCTGACCATAACATCTAGTTGTATTGTAGAATACTTTTAAGAGGGCGCTGAAATTGTGCGCTTTCTTATACTTTTCCCCTTCAAAAATTATAACAAACATTAATATTGCAGTTGTTTCCCAGACTTCTGGACACCGGAATTTTTTCAACCCAACAAAAAAAAACTTCTATCCTTATAGGGCTATCAGCCGTGAGGCTTTTCTGCCGGTCAAGGGAGAAGCTCAGAGGAGTTTATTCACCCGGTATTTCCCTTAACTTCACAAAAAACCTCTGAAAAACTGTGAAAGGTGATTCGCGAAAGTTCGCTCCTCAATGCTCAACGACGCCCTAACCACTCGGCCACTGAGCTGGGTTATTATAAACATTTTATTGGAATTTCTTTAACCCTCTACAATTAACTTACGGATTAAGTTAATTGTAGAGGGTTAAAGATATTCCAATAAAATGTTTATAATAACCCAGCTCAGTGGCCGAGTGGTTAGAGGCGTCGCCCCTCTCGTACTGAGCATTGAGGAGTGAACTTTCGCGAATCACCTTTCACAGTTTTTCAGAGGTTTTCTGTGAAGTTAAGTTAGTACCGGGTGATTAAACTCCTCTGAGCTTCTCACGTGACCGGCGGAAAAGCCTCACGGCTGATAGCCCTATAAGAATAGAAATTTTTTTTGTTAATAATAATAATATACATGTTCGTTTTTAACCGCAAGTATGGAAATTTCGCTTATCGAGATACGAGGTAGGCTAAATAATAGGGGCAACGGTGCATATTTTTTATACTGATCAATAATGTAAAAAGAAATATGTCCTATCAAAGTTTTTACGATATGGAAAATCGAGGGGGAACTTTTTCGCAACTTGGCTTGTCAACTAGAGGAGGTGTATTAAGTCATAATAGTGTGCTTTTATAGAGTATATGAATTTACTGGGGTGAGCCTACGAATTCTGACAGCTTGGTTTGTCGACTAGGCGGGGTGAAAAAAATTCAAACCTTGTTGTGAGGCTTTTGCGCCTATCAAGATAGAAGCTCAGAGTTTATTCACTCGGTATTTACCTTAACTTCACCGAAAAACGTGAAACGTGATTCGCGAAAATTCACCATTCTCTACCCAGTGGCCGAGTGGTTAGACGCCTCTAACCACTCGGCCACTGGGTCCGTTTCGTACAGGCTTTGGAGCCTACGATACGAACTCTCAGTACGGACCACGCCTCAAACCACTCGGCCACTGGGTGGATTAAACCATGTTACTACTTTTTGTGGCATGTCAACTAGGCGAGATGTATTGGTGTGTTTTTATAGAGTATACGAATTTTATTAGAATGCGCGAACTATTCAAAAATTCCATCAATAGTAAAACGTAGCATTAATTCTATAAACATAGAAGTTGTTTTAACCTACTTTACAAATGTTCTTGGGATGGGCGATATGATAATCAGTGTATAGTGAATTTTGGCATTAATTATAGAAACTTGTTTCAGATATAAACTTTCAACTTTCAACCACATACTTTACAAATGTTCTTGGGATGAGCGATTAGATGATTATTTTATAGTCAATTTTGACATTAATTATAGAAACTTGTTTCAGATATAAACTTTCAACTTTCAACCACATACTTTACAAATGTTCTTGGGATGAGCGATTAGATGATTATTTTATAGTCAATTTTGACATTAATTATAGAAACTTGTTTCAGATATAAACTTTACAAATAAAATAATAAAACGTTATGTAATCTTGAACCACACAACATTGCAGTGTGTTGTCTACAAAAAAATCTTGGCAGGATAACAAAGTCCAATCACTAACCACTCTTTGAATTTCATTTAGAAACTAACACCAAACATAAAACCCGCACGTTATTGTGTTACACAGGGCGGGGTATTGAAAAGCCCCGATCGCAATAAACATACAATAGCATTATTGGTTATTGATTCCCCTGCATTGTTTCGGCCGTAAAATTGAAAGGGGGGCGGCCCCACAAAACGGCCGTGTCTATAAGGAAGCGACGCGATTGTATCCGTAAACCCATTTTCGAGCAGCCAACAACATTCTCTCCTATCGTATTGTCACCGGCGTATAATAAGCCCCATTTGTCGGCACTTGATTATAAAATAGCTTCCCATATACCCGAGAGATTACATCATTACAGCTCCGGCGCTGCTTTCAATCGGAAATCCTTAAAATATCATGGCGGCGGCTAAATTGAATTCTACACAATTAACATAATACATTATATGCCCATAAAATATAAACACGTAATCATATGTTGCAGCGTAAATTATTCAAATTAATCGAAAACTACGATCTAAAGAAAATGACACGCGTTTAATCTAAATAGTAAATATATTTTTTAGGCGGCCTAATAAATCCACCTACATTATTACAACACATTAAATACAATACATACATTTTAGTCATACCTATATAAGGCTTTTTAACGGTTAAATTAATGTATATTATACGGCTTATGCAATAATTTTGTTCCGCATTGATTATTGATTATTGATGAGTATAACACGCGAATTTATAAACACTTATTATTATATATAGTACGTGTAGCAATACGTTTTATATAAAAGAGAGTAATACACTTTTTAAAATAGTCGTATAATCGCTGGAAAGATAAATACTTTTCCAAGTAAATACTTTATTGCGGATATATCCTGCCATCTCTAAAGTCCATACGACATTATCTAGTTTCTTATATCGTTTTCGATGCAGACACAAACCACATAGTGTCATACACATATGTAGAAAATGATATAGCGGCGGAATAATAATAAATTCACTTATACACAATAACAACACCGTAAATAATACACATGTTAATTTTCTATTTAGAAATAGTTATACAGTTTAATATCAATTCTTTCTTATATATAAAACGATATATTATCTATTTGCCTTTTACCTTTCAGTGTAGGCTACTACCAGGCTACTACCAAGCTACTACTATCCTATATTTGTATGGTTTGCAATCATTCTAAAAAATGCGGTGGGTTAGATAAATATTTTGTATATAACCAACAGCCATCTCTATTAAATGTCGAAAACCGCGTGTATTTCGGAATTTATTTTCAAACACCTATATAAAACATAAATAAAATTATTAAAATAATAATTCCAATGTTGATTCAGCCCCATGTAAAGCCCGTCATGTATTAAAACCATTTAAAACGCAAATAATTAAACAGCCTTTCACGCGCCATTATGGCCGCATAATCGCGTTTTAAATGATTGCTTAGACCGTACGTTTTCAATTAAATCCCGATTCGTCTTGGTCCTTGTGCCGCCGATTGCCGTTTAGTTCGCGGTTCTTTACCAGCGCCCCGCAATAATAAAACGGGCACAATAAATTTCAAAAGCAAAGTCGCGTTGTTATTAAACACGTGCGCGTTTTGCACACAATTAATTATAGAATTCGGCTCATCGTTGAATAGATTGGATGATTAATTTATTTATTACCGATAACAATTGTATTGTATTGTTTTGGGATGTTTAGGCAATGTTGTGGAACAACGTAGAAGCGAATAGTAGACGTTTTTATCTTATGTTATTGTGTTTGATAACTAATCTATCCGTAATCAATATATGTATAAATAATAATTGGTATTAAAATATATTAAATATATATAAGTCCTTTTGAGCTAACACATGATACCTGCAAATCTTTTTATATATAGGTTTAGGAAGTTTAATTCGGCTGTGTTATTATTTTTGGTTCTTTTTTTTTGGGAATAAAGAAAGGGGGTTCCTCCTATATGTTTTGTGTAAAAAGGGACCTTTCTCATAATTATTTAATGGGGCCGACAGAGGTGTGAAGGAAATCTTGATGGGTGGCCGGGCGCATCGTTCTTTCTCTCGTTTATGTATATATTTTTTTTGGTGTTGTTAGGGGAGAAAAGTTGGGTATAATTAATAGGGAATGAGTGTGTTTGCGTGCGGCTCACACGTTTCCCAATTATATATTAAAAACCGTCCCCAGGGCCGATTATTAGAGCGCTCTTGAAATCCTCTCGGCGGCCCGGGGGCGTGTTTGCGTAGTGCACTTTTCAAAACTAATACCGGCGTGTTGTATATTTTGTGGCCTTTCTCAAACACAATTATAAAAGAGTGGAAAAAATATAATAACACGGAACGTCAGGATTGAAAAAGCGAGAGAAATAAGGTGCGCTTTTGTTGTTTGTTGGAACACAACAACACTTTAGCTGTTGGAACCTTTGTAATGCTATTATGGCTAGATATGTTTTAGTCATTCATACTATTGTTATTTGGTGTGTTCGCTCCGGCACAATATAAAGAGGCTCCAGGCTCGGACTGCTCGGTTTTTCCGATGGCGGCGAGGATTGCGGCCATCGCCGCGGCGAGGCTGTTGAATAATGGATTGTTTCAGGCCAGGATGTAATTTGAATCCGAAATGATTCGAGAATAAGATATTGGAGTTTACGATCGTAAATCGCGCGTGTATTACGTTAATGGGCTATTAAATAATTGAATCCTGGCCTGCACGGGGCGGCGTGTCAAACACCTTCGTCCTAGAGGGGGTCGTATTGTACAAGTTACTAAAGTACATCCCCCCCGCTAAGACCATAATATGGTCTAACCGACACCTAACTAGCGGCGTTTCACAAAGGTACAAAATATTAGTAATACACCTGTTTTTTGATTTATATTGCCCATGTTGACTTTTGTAACTATTTATCGATGAATGAACCAAAAGTACCTGTAGCTTAAGGTGCTGCGGGTCGCTTATAAATGTCCACTTGGGACTCACACGTATTTTATTTGCCGTAATCTGAAGTGTGATATATTTCATTCGATGTGGACGATTCGAGATAATTTATAAACTGACAGACACCGTAATTACTTTATGTTGAATTATTTCATTACACGTATTTTATTCTCCACTCTATTCGCAGTATGCTTCCATTCATGGGGAGCACGTTAGATACAGGTAATGAAGTTACTCATCGTTTTATTTCCACCGCTCGTTTGATGAACATTAAAATTACATCCAACAAACATCTTTGTCGTGGCCGTAATTAACAATTGCCGATTGCACTGCGCATATGCCACTCCAACCGCAAACGACTTCTATTGCCCAACCGCTGATGGATCAATAAGAACAGAACCACCCAAACTATTTTTTTATTCGAGATCATTAATATTCTAATGAACGTGCGATAAAATTAATAAATTTGTTATGGTCGGGGGATGCATCCCCGGGACCTACGCTGCCCGTGTGTCTATCTCTCTGTCTGTCTGTGTGTGTGTGTGTCGGCTCTCTTTGCATCTCTTTGGCGCGCACCTGGCCGCCCTTTATAAATGACTAGATAGGTACATTTACCTGCTCCCCGCTGAGCCGGCCAATAGAAGAACTCGTAATAAATCACCCAGAGCCGAGAAGGAATTTGTAAAACACGGGTCAAGGTGTTGATTAAAGGAGCGGCGCGCCCCAACAGAAGAACTCCACGGAGAGGACAGGAGTCTAACCGCTCTAGGCCGAGGGTTAAAAAGCCAATTTACTGCAGCCAGGGACGGATTTTGCACCGCCACAATCACACCTTCGGGCCATTCGCATTTAATTAGATTAACCCCGCCGCCGCATAACAGCATTCCACGCCCGCCAATGTTGGTACCGAAACAAATAACTATTTGTACATTATATTTACTACTTATCTTCACTTTATCGGATAGAGAGAGAGAAAACAATCTTTATTAGGCTATTGGCCAGTGGCCTTTCCGCCTTTTATCGGATATAAAACAAAACACATAAAAAAATATCATCCAAAATATTAATACAATTAAAAAGACATATAATTTAATAAATTTACAATCATACACAGTTTTCACTTTATAAGATTCACTTTATAGATTTATAAGTCGAAAACTATTTTTGTGTATTCAATGCAGTTTTGATATGTGTATTATCCATTTAATACTAAACATAAACATGTGTGGTTTTCATTTACAACTTTAGTTATTTTTTTTGTATGGCAGGTAATCTATTATCGCATATGTTTCTTTTATGTTAGGGTAGTAGTGCCCTTCCGTGGTCGTATGCAGTATTCGTCATCATTTCGGACAGTCACACCTACAACACAACAGCAAGACAATTTTTTACTTTCTTCCTCTCTTCGCACCAGCAGGATCAATCAATCCTCCGCGGCGGCATTTTGGCACTAAGGAATTGACATAAAAAAATCCAAATCCAAAACTAGTTGAGTTTTTTTCGGTGTTTAGCAATTGGCATATGCTATTTAATATATATTGAAAAATTAAAAACACATTTATTTGCCACTTTTCATATTCTTTAATAATCTAAAAGAACAAAATAGATATCTTTCTTAGTCTATAAGATATGAAAGAACCAAAATTCAAAAAGATAGCATTTTCGTGTATTTGTTATAAATTTTTCATTTCAAGTGATATCGAAAAATTAAAAGCACATTTTCATTGCCACTTTTCATACTCTTTAATCATCTAAAATAACAAAATAGATATCTTTCTTAGTGTATAAGATACGAGAGAACCAAAATTCAGAAAGATAGCATTTTCGTGTATTTGTTATAAATTTTTCATTTCAAGAGATATCGAAAAACTAAAAGCACATTTTCATTGCCACTTTTCATACTCTTTAATAATCTAAAAGAAAAATATAGATATCGTTCTTAGTCTATAAGATATGAAAGAACCAAAATTCAAAAAGATAGCATTTTCGTGTATTTGTTATAATTTTTTCATTTCAAGTGATAACGAAAAACCAAAACCACATTTTCATTGCCACTTTTCATACTCTTTAATAATCTAAAAGAAAAATATAGATATCGTTCTTAGTCTATAAGATATGAAAGAACCAAAATTCAAAAAGATAGCATTTTCGTGTATTTGTTATAAATTTTTCATTTCAAGTGATATCGAAAAATTAAAAGCACATTTTCATTGCCACTTTTCATACTCTTTAATAATCTAAAAACAAAAAATAGATATCTTTCTTAGTCTATAAGATATGAAAGAACCAAAATTCAAAAAGATAGCATTTTAATGTATTTGTTATAAATTTTTCATTTCAAGTGATACTGAAAAACAAAAAGCACATTTTCATTGCCACTTTTCATACTCTTTAATAATCTAAAAGAAAAATATAGATATCGTTCTTAGTCTATAAGATATGAAAGAACCAAAATTCAAAAAGATAGCATTTTCGTGTATTTGTTATAATTTTTTCATTTCAAGTGATAACGAAAAACCAAAACCACATTTTCATTGCCACTTTTCATACTCTTTAATAATCTAAAAGAAAAATATAGATATCGTTCTTAGTCTATAAGATATGAAAGAACCAAAATTCAAAAAGATAGCATTTTCGTGTATTTGTTATAAATTTTTCATTTCAAGTGATATCGAAAAATTAAAAGCACATTTTCATTGCCACTTTTCATACTCTTTAATAATCTAAAAACAAAAAATAGATATCTTTCTTAGTCTATAAGATATGAAAGAACCAAAATTCAAAAAGATAGCATTTTAATGTATTTGTTATAAATTTTTCATTTCAAGTGATACTGAAAAACAAAAAGCACATTTTCATTGCCACTTTTCATACTCTTTAATAATCTAAAAGAAAAATATAGATATCGTTCTTAGTCTATAAGATATGAAAGAACCAAAATTCAAAAAGATAGCATTTTCGTGTATTTGTTATAATTTTTTCATTTCAAGTGATAACGAAAAACCAAAACCACATTTTCATTGCCACTTTTCATACTCTTTAATAATCTAAAAGAAAAATATAGATATCGTTCTTAGTCTATAAGATATGAAAGAACCAAAATTCAAAAAGATAGCATTTTCGTGTATTTGTTATAATTTTTTCATTTCAAGTGATACCGAAAAACCAAAAGCACATTTTCATTGCCACTTTTCATACTCTTTAATAATCTAAAAGAACAAAATAGATATCTTTCTTAGTCTATAAGATATGAAAGAACCAAAATTCAAAAAGATAGCATTTTCGTGTATTTGTTATAACTTTTTCAGTTCAAGTGATACCGAAGAACTAAAAGCACATTTTCATTGCCACTTTTCATACTCTTTAGTAATCTAAAAGAACAAAATACATATCTTTCTTAGTCTATAAGATATGAAAGAACCAAAATTTAGAAAGATAGCATTTTCGTGTATTTGTTATAATTTTTTCATTTCAAGTGATACCGAAAAACTAAAAGCACATTTTCATTGCCACTTTTCATACTCTTTCATAATCTCAAAGAAAAAAATAGATATCTTTCTTAGACTATAAAATATGAAAGAACCAAAATTCAGAAAGATAGCATTTTCGTGTATTTGTTATAATTTTTTCATTTCAAGTGATACCGAAAAATCAAAAGCACATTTTCATTGCCACTTTTCATACTCTTTAATAATATAAAATAACAATATAGATATCTTTCTTAGTCTATAAGATATGAAAGAACCAAAATTCAGAAAGATAGAATTTTTGTGTATTTGTTATAATTTTTTCATTTCAAGTGATACCAAAAAACTAAAAGCACATTTTCATTGCCACTTTTCATACTCTTTAATAATCTAAAAGCGAAAAATAGATATCTTTCTTAGTCTATAAGATATGAGCGAACCAAAATTCAAAAAGATAGCATTTTTGTGTATTTGTTATAATTTTTTCATTTCAAGTGATACCGAAAAACCAAAAGCACATTTTCATTGCCACTTTTCATACTCTTTAATAATCTAAAAGAAAAAAATAGATATCTTTCTTAGTCTATAAGATATGAAAGAACCAAAATTTAGAAAGATAGCATTTTCGTGTATTTTTTATAAATTTTTCATTTCAAGTGATATCGAAAAACTAAGAGCACATTTTCATTACCACTTTTCATACTCTTTAATAATCTAAAAGAAAAAAAATAGATATCTTTCTTAGTCTATAAGATATGAAAGAACCAAAATTGAAAAATATAGCATTTTCGTGTATTTGTTATAATTTTTTCATTTCAAGTGATACCGAAAAACCAAAAGCACATTTTCATTGCCACTTTTCATACTCTTTAATAATCTAAAATAAAAAAATAGATATCTTTCTTAGTCTATCATATATGAAAGAGCCAAAATTCAGAAACATAGCATTTTCGTGTATTTGTTATAATTTTTTCATTTCAAGTGATACCGAAAAACTAAAAGCACATTTTCATTGCCACTTTTCATACTCTTTAATAATCTAAAAGAACAAAATAGATATCTTTCTTAGTCTATAAAATATGAAAGAACCAAAATTCAAAAAGAGAGCATTTTTGTGTATTTGGTATAATTTATTCATTTTAAGTGATACGGAAAAACTAAAAGCACATTTTCATTGCCACTTTTCATACTCTTTAATAATCTAGAAGAAAAAAATAGATATCTTTCTTAGTCTATAAGATATGAAAGAACCAAAATTCAAAAAGATAGCATTTTCGTATATTTGTTATAATTTTTTCATTTCAAGTGATACCGAAAAACTAAAAGCACATTTTCATTGGCACTTTTCATACTCTTTAATAATCTAAAGAACAAAATAGATATCTTTCTTAGTCTATAAGATACGAGAGAACCAAAATTCAAAAAGATAGCATTTTCGTGTATTTGTTATAATTTTTTCATTTCAAGTGATATCGAAAAACTAAAAGCATATTTTCATTGCCACTTTTCATACTCTTTAATAATCTAAAAGAAAAAAATAGATATCTTTCTTAGTCTATAAGATATGAGAGAACCAAAATTCAAAAAGATAGCATTTTCGTGTATTTGTTATAATTTTTTCATTTCAAGTGATACCGAAAAACCAAAAGCACATTTTCATTGCCACTTTTCATACTCTTTAATAATCTAAAAGAACAAAATAGATATCTTTGTTAGTCTATAAGATATGAAAGAACCAAAATTTAAGAAGATAGCATTTGCGTTTATTTGTTATAATTTTTTCATTTCAAGTGATACCGAAAAACCAAAAGCACATTTTCATTGCCACTTTTCATACTCTTTAATAATCTAAAAGAACAAAATTGATATCTTTCTTAGTCTATAAGATATGAAAGAAACAAAATTGAAAAAGATAGGATTTTCGTGTATTTGTTATAATTTATTCATTTCAAGTGATACCCAAAAACTAAAAGCACATTTTCATTGCCACTTTTCATACTCTTTAATAATCTAAATGAAACAAATAGATATCTTTCTTAGTCTATAAGATATGAAAGAACCAAAATTCAAAAAGAAACCTTTTTTGTGTATTTGTTATAATTTTTTCATTTCAAGTGATACCGAAAAACTAAAAGCACATTTTCATTGCCACTTTTCATACTCTTTAATAATCTAAAAGAAAAAAATAAATATCTTGCTTAGTCTATAAGATATGATAGAACCAAAATTCAAAATGATAGCATTTTCGTGTATTTGTTATAATTTTTTCATTTCAAGTGATACCGAAAAACTAAAAGCACATTTTCATTGCCACTTTTCATACTCTTTAATAATCTAAAAGAAAAAAATAGATATCTTTCTTAATCAATAAAATAAGAAAGAACCAATATTCAAAAACATAGCATTTTAATGTATTTGTTATAAATTTTTCATTTCAAGTGATACCGAAAAATTAAAAGCACATTTTCATTGCCACTTTTCATACTCTTTAACAATCTAAAAGAACAAAATATATATCTTTCTTAGTCTATAAGATATGAAAGAACCAAAATTCAAAAAGATAGCATTTTCGTGTATTTGCTATAATTTTTTCATTTCAAGTGATACCGAAAAACCAAAAGCACATTTTCATTGCCACTTTTCATACTCTTTAATAATCTAAAAGAACAAAATAGATATCTTTCTTAGTCTATAAGATATGAAAGAACCAAAATTCAAAAAGATAGCATTTTCGTGTATTTGTTATAAATTTTTCATTTCAAGTGATATCGAAAAACTAAAAGCATATTTTCATTGCCACTTTTCATACTCTTTAATAATCTAAAAGAATAAAATAGATATCTTTCTTAGTCTATAAGATATGAAAGAACCAAAATTCAAAAATATAGCATTTTCGTGTATTTGTTATAAATTTTTCATTTCAAGTGATATCGAAAAACTAAAAGCACATTTTCATTGCCACTTTTCATACTCTTTAATAATCTAAAAGAAAAAAATAGATATCTTTCTTAGTCTATAAGATATGAAAGAACCAAAATTCAAAAAGATAGCATTTTCGTGTATTTGTTATAATTTTTTCATTTTAAGTGATACCGAAAAACCAAAAGCACATTTTCATTGCCACTTTTCATACTCTTTAATAATCTAAAAGAAAAAAATATATATATATCTTTCTTAGTCTATAAGATATGAAAGAGTGTTCTCAAACTATTTGCTCCGCGTCCCCTTTTACAGTTAAACATATCAAGGACCTCCTGAAGAATGGATAAATACATCTCGAATGATTTTTTTCTGCCAACAGTCACTTTTTCCACTTTGGGAATCATAGCTTTAAGCGTCTTTCGGACTGATATAGTTTTATTAATAAATCAGGATCATACAAAGTTTTAATTTCAACGTATTCTACGATAAAAAGTAAAATCTAAGGAATTGATATAAAAAAGTCTAAAACCAGTTGAGGTTTTTCGGTACAATTGGGTATTTAAATTAAATACAAAAATATATTGCTACTACTTATAAATTTCGATTCAGCATGTGATAATAATTCTAAAATTAATTAAATCCACTCCGAAACTAGTTTCTATGAACCGCTGTCAATATATTCTTATCATTGTGTAACATCTAATCACACCAAAAAAAAATTATTATCAGTCGCAAGTGCTTCCTGTGCACAAATATATATTTTACAGCCACTTTCGTGTCGGGCTTATTTGGAAAATAGTTTACGGTTTCTTTTAATGACCCTAAAATCCCATCAAAACGCACCGCATTAATATAATTACCCTCAATACTACAACTAACAATAGTAATAACAAGCCGAACGTGTTAATATTGCCATTACCGATTTAATTTTTGAAATTAAATGAGTTCATTATGGCGGGCAATTATTATTATGAGCAGGGTTCATTTTCTTATTGTGTTGTGTATAAACATTAGCATAATGATATTTGAACAGAAGCGGTTGTTTTCGGAAATTAAAACGTCTCATCAGAATGAAAATTAGTAATTACGGGAGCGACCAATTTCGTCGGGATTTTTAATTAAAACGGTGTTACAGCGCGGCTAGGTAATTTATAAAATATGATCTTTATTGCTTTAAATATGGGGTTTAGGTTTAATTTATGGGCGAATCGCGTAAATTAATAAACGGATGCAATTAAGAGATGTGTCGCGTGAATAATTTATGCCTTTCAAAACATAATGTGGGCTGCCATTGTTGGATTCAATAAGTGTATTAGTTTCCTTATGACTCGGCTCTTTATGCAGCGCGTTATAGCGTTAAATTCCACCGAAATTGCGGTCGGCCTTTTTTTTCTCTCTTTTTGTTCGCCTATTTGCCCGTAAATTCAGCCGCCCCCGGTTTGGGGGAGAGGGGCGGGTGGCAACTAATCAGGGACATTCATAAAAGTCAAATTGCGCGGCGCGCGGTAAATTTTAAAAGCGCAATGTAAAATATTTGCCACTAACCCGAAATAACGCCCGCCGTTTATCTTGCACGGGCCGTTTAACGCGGTCGGGGAGTCGCCAACTTTCCTGCAGTCAGCGAAACGTTATTTCAATAAACTTCTGTCATCCGATTCAAAATGGGGGCTGTTACGAAACACTGTAGCTAACACTTCCGGTTATGTATGTGCTTTATATCGCGTTCTGAGCCGCCACCCCCCTACGGAACGGCATTATGCACGCGCCATAACGATCATTACGATGCTATTCGATTAAAATACCGACAGCATAAACAGTTTTGAATTATGATTATCTAGTATGTTCGCTAGAACATTTATTTATTTCTTTTAAAAGAATGTGTTACTACAAATAAGTCAGATGTTGCCTACTAATGTTTTTTTTTTTCGTTCGTGTCATCACTAAAAGCAACGATATGGTTCGTAATAAATCCTGGATTGCATGAAAGTAGCTCGTATTTACTAATTTTGATGTATTTTATATAAATGTATATTTAGTTCAGGCATATATTGTTGAGATAACTAGGTGTGTGTGTGGCTGTTTTTTTTTTGCTTTCATTGTACGCGCAATTTGTTGTGACATGTGGTTGTGACATGCGGCGCGAAATGTGGCGTTACTGAAAAATCACTCGACCAACTGATTACTTAAACTCTATTAGTAAAAAGTACGCTCGTAAAAAAGTCGGAAATCAAAGAGACATTAGTGACAAAATTACACAGGAAGTACGAAATTGGTATCTTTAGTGTAAGCATCGTTACTGCCGGAACCGGGCGCACGTAAATGAAGTTGCACTAGAAAAACGTAAAATGACACCGAGGGCGTGTCCTGGACACTTACTTTAATATAATGATACATATTTAATTTGCCGTTTATAAGGATAGTTGTACATAATGCGGCGGCCACCAAATAGTGTGGGCGGGCTCATAATAAAAGAGCAACTTATTATTATCATACGCCTAAATATACTGTTCAGGCTAATGACAGTAACACATGGCATATGTAATTGCGCTTTCCTCGCCGGTGTCCCCAGCACGTGAACTGTCATTCGCTCTACACGATTTGCACACCTTGTACACTACACACCCACGATTATCCCAATTATTAAACAAACACGCCGCCGCTGTCAGGAGAGCCAGCAGAAAAAAAGCCGCTCGGCTCGCGTGGAAATTAATTTCAAATTATTGCTTACAAAAGAATCTTAATGGTGCCGGCCCTTTTTTAATATTGTCCACGCTAAATATTCCTCGGCTTTCTAAATGATTTCCCAGTTATATGATTAAATATACATTAAATAACACGTGAGGCGCCGTTTTAACATTTCGCCGGCACACGAAGCTCCAAATTACGGGGCGGCTCATTAAAACATATTTATTTATTAATGAGAGCCTTTCAATACGCGCACAATTGGTGACATGATACCCGACAGTAATTTGTTCTAACAAGATTCGTATCTCGCCTGTTAACGCGCCTCACAGGAATTGTCCTTTTTTTATTAATGCTACAAAACTATCTAAACGGATTACCGCCAAGAATAATACCGTTGAGTGGAATATATTTTTTTAAATATTTTTAAATATTAGTGTCGTCTTTATGAGAACAAATCTATAACGATGGCAATCAATTATTATGATTCTTTAATTAATTATTTATTTATTAATAATTAATAATTTATTGATTAATTACTTAAAGAATCATAATAATTTGTTGCCGTTGTTATTAACTACGCGAGAAGCATTAAGCTTTTATATTGGTAAAAGAAGTCATTTCGCCTAGCATAAAGTATGCCTACCAAAATCCATATTTTTGACAAACTACGCGAGACGCATTAAGCTTTTATATTGGTAAAAGAAGTCATTTCGCCTAGCATAAAGTATGCCTACCAAAATCCATATTTTTGACAAACTACGCGAGACGCATTAAGCTTTTATATTGGTAAAAGAAGTCATTTCGCCTAGCATAAAGTATGCCTACCAAAATCCATATTTTTGACAAACTACGCGAGACGCATTAAGCTTTTATATTGGTAAAAGAAGTCATTTCGCCTAGCATAAAGTATGCCTACCCAAATCCATATTTTTGACAAACTAAGCGAGACGCATTAAGCTTTTATATTGTTAAAAGAAGTCATTTCGCCTAGCATAAAGTAAGCCTACCAAAATCCATATTTTTGACAAACTACGCGAGACGCATTAAGCTTTTATATTGGTAAAAGAAGTCATTTCGCCTAGCATAAAGTATGCCTACCAAAATCCATATTTTTGACAAACTACGCGAGACGCATTAAGCTTTTATATTGGTAAAAGAAGTCATTTCGCCTAGCATAAAGTATGCATACCAAAATCCATATTTTTGACAAACTACGCGAGTCGCATTAGGCTTTTATATTGGTAAAAGAAGTCATTTCGCCTAGCATAAAGTATGCCTACCAAAATCCATATTTTTGACAAACTACGCGAGACGCATTAAGCTTTTATATTGGTAAAAGAAGTCATTTCGCCTAGCATAAAGTAAGCCTACCAAAATCCATATTTTTGACAAACTACGCGAGACGCATTAAGCTTTTATATTGGTAAAAGAAGTCATTTCGCCTAGCATAAAGTATGCCTACCAAAATCCATATTTTTGACAAACTACGCGAGACGCATTAAGCTTTTATATTGGTAAAAGAAGTCATTTCGCCTAGCATAAAGTATGCATACCAAAATCCATATTTTTGACAAACTACGCGAGTCGCATTAGGCTTTTATATTGGTAAAAGAAGTCATTTCGCCTAGCATAAAGTATGCCTACCAAAATCCATATTTTTGACAAACTACGCGAGACGCATTAAGCTTTTATATTGGTAAAAGAAGTCATTTCGCCTAGCATAAAGTATGCCTACCAAAATCCATATTTTTGACAAACTACGCGAGACGCATTAAGCTTTTATATTGGTAAAAGAAGTCATTTCGCCTAGCATAAAGTATGCCTACCAAAATCCATATTTTTGACAAACTACGCGAGACGCATTAAGCTTTTATATTGGTAAAAGAAGTCATTTCGCCTAGCATAAAGTATGCATACCAAAATCCATATTTTTGACAAACTACGCGAGTCGCATTAGGCTTTTATATTGGTAAAAGAAGTCATTTCGCCTAGCATAAAGTATGCCTACCAAAAACCATATTTTTGACAAACTACGCGAGACGCATTAAGCTTTTATATTGGTAAAAGAAGTCATTTCGCCTAGCATAAAGTATGCCTACCAAAAACCATATTTTTGACAAACTACGCGAGACGCATTAAGCTTTTATATTGGTAAAAGAAGTCATTTCGCCTAGCATAAAGTAAGCCTACCAAAATCCATATTTTTGACAAACTACGCGAGACGCATTAAGCTTTTATATTGGTAAAAGAAGTCATTTCGCCTAGCATAAAGTTATGCCTACCAAAATCCATATTTTTGACAAACTACGCGAGACGCATTAAGCTTTTATATTGGTAAAAGAAGTCATTTCGCCTAGCATAAAGTATGCATACCAAAATCCATATTTTTGACAAACTACGCGAGTCGCATTAGGCTTTTATATTGGTAAAAGAAGTCATTTCGCCTAGCATAAAGTATGCCTACCAAAATCCATATTTTTGACAAACTACGCGAGACGCATTAAGCTTTTATATTGGTAAAGGAAGTCATTTCGCCTAGCATAAAGTATGCCTACCAAAATGTTTAAATATCAGAAAATGCATGCAATCATTGCTATACAACTCTAGTGTAATTACTACTACTAGCTCAAAAACTATTAATTGTTTATACAACCACATCAAACTTTTTTATGAAATGTAATTCGAATGTAAATGATGAATGTTTTCACGGGTGTGTAATCGGTAATCGATGAAATTGATCGGGTTTCAAAAAAAAAAACGAGAGGCGGAGGCTGTTGTAACATCTCCGCGGCATTGTGGCATTGACAGTTGGGCAACAAAAGGAGATACCATTGTGGCGGGCAATTAGGCTCGGTTTTAAGCACAATGTAGCTCTGACGAATTATTTGCTTGTTTAAATGTTGTACGTTACAAACAAAACGGGGGAAAAGAAATGTGTATCGACGGGGTCGGGCCCGGGCTTGAAGATGCCCCCCCTGAAACGATATAAATCATTGCCATATGCACGGTCACGCTGATAATGTTATTGTCGAAACATAGACGGGGTGTTTTATCTCCGCATCTATCTATTCTAATTGTATTCTAATCAATAGTTATTATGTATGTATTTGTTATTTATTATGCGTAATGGCGGTTAATGTATGAGCATCGATTCCGTTTAAATATCATTGTTACGACGTATGGACTTGTAGGGATTTAATAATAGGCTAATTTGTCATTTTTAATGCATATTTAGAGCCCAGATGTTTGAATTATGTATAAGAAAAGTATATACAACAGAACATTCAGGGGGAGCTTTCTTTTGCATGTCACAATATTGATACTGGCTTTTCCATTTTACCAATGCCACGCACATTTATAATAAAAATATATCAACCAATTAAAAACACATATTCCACCCACCCCAAATGACCACACCGACATGCACACCCCGACTACATACATATGTATTTGTAAGCCCATTTGCATTAACATTTGATTCATAATCCTTTTAACTTAAATATAATAGCCTAGCTTCAATAATAAATGCATGGCTCATATAAATTAAAATCAATTACAACAAAATGTGTCGTAAAAATTTAATGCCAAAGCAATAATTTTTGATTGGGCTTCAATAAAATTCGGCCGTATTTGCGATTTTATAATAAACGTGCGGTAATAATTACGGCCGAAAAAAAGGAGCAGCAGTGCAGTGCCGGCTTTGTAATTGGGCGGTAATAAACGCTCAATTGGAAGTATTTAAACAAGATTAACGTTCATTACGTATCCCCCCGTTGCATATTTATAAAGCGTTTCTGCAAGTGAATATTCCGGGGCAGCGCGATAAGCGCATTTTTTTCCATTTGCGGGGCATAATTCCGCTATAAATATCGCCGGCCCGCCGAATTCGGGTATGTAAATGGCGCGGCCGGTTTTTTTTGGCACGAAAAAAATAACACAACGAGACCGCAACAATATGTGTTATTAAGGGGAAATTAAAAATGTGTAATAAGCGTGCAATTAGCATAAAACAAAACGCCGCATGGAAATATATTTCAGAGCCGCAATAATTATAATAATGAAATCGGGCATTCAAATTACACGCCGGGTTTGCTTGATGTGAGCGCGTACATTATTTTTTTTTTGAACAACAATTAATCTAATTAAGCGCGTGTTTATTTAGGTTCTAATTGGCTGATTTGTTTAATTTATTTGTAGACACGCTAAATGCCTATCTCTACAAACATACAGCATGTTCGCATGTTGCATTAATATTTATACGAAAAAAATATTTATTGTACCGCATTAAATTAATGGAGGGACTAAGGTTATTAAATCGCTCCACCCTTTTTCCCTTTTCATTTTTTAAACACCACCCGTTATTGGTGCACCGCCGACCGGAAGACCTTCCGAATCGTTCTATCAAATCGCACTCCATAAAACGCTTCCTTTTTATGATTATATGTTTGAAATTACACCGTTTAAAATATATTCATAAATTGTATGTAATTTCACTCGATTAATTTTATTTGCCACTTGTCACGCGTACCGCGATCCGGACGGATATTGTCGGAAATTTCATTTATGTTTTAAAGTAGAACGCCGTATCAAATTCACAAACAGGACTATTTTGACAGCAAATTGTAGTTGATTGTGGCAAACGAGTTAAGTGATTCATCAAAATGTCACATTTTATGTTTTCTAATTATTTAAAAAGCATGAAAGTAGGTAATAAAGAAGTGATATTTTCAGCTACTCGCATTATGAATAATAAATATAATTATTTTCCATAATGTATGTAATATATTTTATACAATATATAAAATTAAAGCCTCACACTAATAATAAGGTAAATAGGCATTTGATTAAATCAATAAATAATTATTTTCACAAATAAATATATAAAATATATAAATATATAATAATAAATTATTACACATACAATATATCCATATAAATAATAAATACAAGAAAAACAGGAAAATGAACTAAGCCAGATCAAATTAATTATATCTAGATGCTGAAATTATTCAACAACAAAAAATTAATATAATTCTAATCCAAATGAGGCAATCAGAAAATAAATCAATTTTCCACTGATGATTCTTTACTATTTATTCTACCTTCAAATTCATACAAATATCGTGGTTTTTATGGTCCATTCAAAAATGATTTCTAGATTTTGAAATAAAGTTTTTATGGTCCTCTCAAAAATGATGTCTAGATTTTGAAACCACGTTTTTATTTCTACCTTCAAATTCATAGAAATATCGTGGTTTTTTTTCAAAAAATATTTCTAGATTTTGAAATAACGTTTTTATTTCTACCTTTAAATTCATAGAAATCTAGTGGTTTTTACGGTCCTTTCAAAAATGATGTCTAGATTTTGAAATCACGTTTTTATTTCTACCTTCAAATCCACAGAAATATTGTGGTTTTTATGGTCCTTTCAAAAATTATTTCTAGATTTTGAAATAACGTTTTTATGATCCTTTTAAAAATGATGTCTAGATTTTGAAATCACGTTTTTATTTCTACCTTCAAATTCACAGAAATATTGTGGTTTTTATGGTCCTTTCAAAAATTATTTCTAGATTTTGAAATAACGTTTGTATGGTCCTTTCAAAAATGATGTCTAGATTTTGAAATCACGTTTTTGTTTCTACCTACAAATTTATAGAAATATCATGGTTTCTATGGTCCTTTCAAAAATGATTTCTAGATTTTCAGAAATGATGTCTAGATTTTGAAATAACGTTTTTATTTCTACCTTCAACTTCATAGAAATATCGTGGTTTTTATGGTCCTTTCAAAAATGATTTCTACATGTTGAAATCACGTTTTTATGGTCCTTTCAAAAATGATCTCTAGATTTTGAAATCACGTTTCTATTTCTATCTTCAAATTCGTAGATATATCGTGGTTTTTAAGGTCCTTTTTAAAAATGATGTCTAGATTTTGAAATCACGTTTTAATTTTTACCTTCAAATTCATAGAAATATCGTGGTTTTTATGTCCTTTCAAAAATGATTTCAAGATTTTGATATAACGTTTTTTTGGTCCTTTCAAAAATGAGGTCTAGATTTTGAAATCACGTTTTTATTTCTACCTTCAAATTCATAGAAATATCGTGGTTTTTAAGGTCCTTTCAAAAATGATTTCTAGATTTGGAAATCACGTTTGTATAGTCCTTTCAAAAATGATTTCTAGATTTTGCAATGACGTTTTTATATCTACCTTCAAATTCGTAGATATATGGTGGTTTTTAAGGTCCTTTTTAAAAATGATTTCTAGATTTTGAAATCACGTTTTAATTTTTACCTTCAAATTCATAGAAATATCGTGGTTTTTATGGTCCTTCCAAAAATGATTTCTAGATTTTGAAATAACGTTTTTATGGTCCTTTCAAAAATGATGTCTAGATTTTGAAATCACGTTTTTATTTCTACGTTCAAATTCATAGAAATATCGTGGTTTTTAAGGTCCTTTCAAAAATGATTTCTAGATTTGGAAATCACGTTTGTATAGTCCTTTCAAAAATGATTTCTAGATTTTGCAATGACGTTTTTATTTCTACCTTCAAATTCGTAGATATATCGTGGTTTTTATGGTCCCTTCAAAAATGATTTCTAGATTTTGAAATAACGTTTTTATGGTCCTTTCAAAAATGATGTCTAGATTTTGAAATCACGTTTTTATTTCTACCTTCAAATTCATAGAAATATCGTGGTTTTAATGGTCCTTTCAAAAATGACGTCTAGATTTTGAAATCACGTTTTTATTTCTACCTTCAAATTCATAGAAATATCGTGGTTTTTATGGTCCTTTCAAAAATGATGTCTAGATTTTGAAATCACGTTTTTATTTCTACGTTCAAATTCATAGAAATATCGTGGTTTTTAAGGTCCTTTCAAAAATGATTTCTAGATTTGGAAATCACGTTTGTATAGTCCTTTCAAAAATGATTTCTAGATTTTGCAATGACGTTTTTATTTCTACCTTCAAATTCGTAGATATATCGTGGTTTTTATGGTCCCTTCAAAAATGATTTCTAGATTTTGAAATAACGTTTTTATGGTCCTTTCAAAAATGATGTCTAGATTTTGAAATCACGTTTTTATTTCTACCTTCAAATTCATAGAAATATCGTGGTTTTAATGGTCCTTTCAAAAATGACGTCTAGATTTTGAAATCACGTTTTTATTTCTACCTTCAAATTCATAGAAATATCGTGGTTTTTATGGTCCTTTCAAAAATGATGTTCAGATTTTGAAATCACGTTTTTATTTCTACCTTCAAATTCATAGAAATATCGTGGTTTTTAAGGTCCTTTCAAAAATGATTTCTAGATTTGAAAATCACGGTTGTATAGTCCTTTCAAAAATGATTTCTAGATTTTGCAATGACGTTTTTATTTCTACCTTCAAATTCGTAGATATATCGTGGTTTTATGGTCCATTCAAAAATGATTTCTAGATTTTGAAATAACGTTTTTATGGTCCTTTCAAAAATGATGTCTAGATTTTGAAATCACGTTTTTATTTCTACCTTCAAATTCATAGAAATATCGTGGTTTTAATGGTCCTTTCAAAAATGACGTCTAGATTTTGAAATCACGTTTTTATTTCTACCTTCAAATTCATAGAAATATCGTGGTTTTTATGGTCCTTTCAAAAATGATGTTTAGATTTTGAAATCACGTTTTTATTTCTACCTTCAAATTCATAGAAATATCGTGGTTTTTATGGTCCTTTCAAAAATGATTTCTAGATTTTTATATAACGTTTTTTTGGTCCTTTCAAAAATGACGTCTAGATTTTGAAATCACGTTTTTATTTCTACCTTCAAATTCATAGAAATATCGTGGTTTTTATGGTCCTTCCAAAAATGATTTCTAGATTTTGAAATAACGTTTTTATGGTCCTTTCAAAAATGATGTCTAGATTTTGAAATCACGTTTTTATTTCTACGTTCAAATTCATAGAAATATCGTGGTTTTTAAGGTCCTTTCAAAAATGATTTCTAGATTTGGAAATCACGTTTGTATAGTCCTTTCAAAAATGATTTCTAGATTTTGCAATGACGTTTTTATTTCTACCTTCAAATTCGTAGATATATCGTGGTTTTTATGGTCCCTTCAAAAATGATTTCTAGATTTTGAAATAACGTTTTTATGGTCCTTTCAAAAATGATGTCTAGATTTTGAAATCACGTTTTTATTTCTACCTTCAAATTCATAGAAATATCGTGGTTTTAATGGTCCTTTCAAAAATGACGTCTAGATTTTGAAATCACGTTTTTATTTCTACCTTCAAATTCATAGAAATATCGTGGTTTTTATGGTCCTTTCAAAAATGATGTTCAGATTTTGAAATCACGTTTTTATTTCTACCTTCAAATTCATAGAAATATCGTGGTTTTTAAGGTCCTTTCAAAAATGATTTCTAGATTTGAAAATCACGGTTGTATAGTCCTTTCAAAAATGATTTCTAGATTTTGCAATGACGTTTTTATTTCTACCTTCAAATTCGTAGATATATCGTGGTTTTATGGTCCATTCAAAAATGATTTCTAGATTTTGAAATAACGTTTTTATGGTCCTTTCAAAAATGATGTCTAGATTTTGAAATCACGTTTTTATTTCTACCTTCAAATTCATAGAAATATCGTGGTTTTAATGGTCCTTTCAAAAATGACGTCTAGATTTTGAAATCACGTTTTTATTTCTACCTTCAAATTCATAGAAATATCGTGGTTTTTATGGTCCTTTCAAAAATGATGTTTAGATTTTGAAATCACGTTTTTATTTCTACCTTCAAATTCATAGAAATATCGTGGTTTTTATGGTCCTTTCAAAAATGATTTCTAGATTTTTATATAACGTTTTTTTGGTCCTTTCAAAAATGACGTCTAGATTTTGAAATCACGTTTTTATTTCTACCTTCAAATTCATAGAAATATCGTGGTTTTTATGGTCCTTTCAAAAATGATTTCTAGATTTTGAAATAACGTTTTTATGGTCCTTTCAAAAATGATGTCTAGATTTTGAAATCACGTTTTTATTTCTACTTTCAAATTCATAGAAATATCGTGGTTTTTAAGGTCCTTTCAAAAATGATTTCTAGATTTTGAAATCACGTTTTTATTTCTACCTTCAAATGCATAGAAATATCGTGGTTTTTATGGTCCTTTCAAAAATGATTTCTACATTTTGAAATAACATTTTATGGTCCTTTCAAAAATGATGTCTAGATTTTGAAATCACGTTTTTATTTCTACCTTCAAATTCATAGAAATATCGTGGTTTTTACGGTCCTTTCAGAAATGATTTCTAGATTTTGATATAACGTTTTTTTGGTCCTTTCAAAAATGACGTCTAGATTTTGAAATCACGTTTTTATTTCTACCTTCAAATTCATAGAAATATCGTGGTTTTTATGGTCCTTTCAAAAATGATGTCTAGATTTTGAAATCACATTTTTATTTCTACCTTCAAATTCATAGAAATATCGTGGTTTTTTCGGTCCTTTCGGAAATGATTTCTAGATTTTGTAATAACGTTTTCATGGTCCTTTCAAAAATTATGTCTAGATTTTGAAATCACGTTTTTATTTCTACCTTCAAATTCATAGAAATAACGTGATCCTTTCAAAAATGATTTCTAGATTTTGAAATAAAGTCCTTTCAAAAATTATGTCTAGATTTTGAATTCACGTTTTTATTTCTACTCTCAAATTCGTAGAAATATCGTGGTTTTTAAGGTACTTTCAAAAATATGTCAAAAATAACTGCACTAGAAATGTCGAAATAAGTCAAAATATGTCTAATTGTGTCAAAATGTGTCAAAACCGGTCAACATTTTTCAAAACGTGTCAAAAAGTGTTTAGACACGTTTTGGTATTGTGTCAAAATGTATCTAATTGTATCAAAATGTGCCAAAATGTATCAACACATTTTGATAAAAACGTGTAAAATTGTCTCAATATGTGTCAAAATGTTTTAAAATGTGTCTAAATGTGTCTAAATATGTCTAATATGTCAAAATGTGTTAAAACGTGAAATATGTCAATGTACGTCGAAAAATCGTGTGATGCCCACACTAGATATATTTTTTAGAATTTGGTTGTGCTTGTGAGTTTTAATAGACGAAATAAATATTAAGGGATGATCAATAGCAGTCCTAAATGAGAAAATAGATGGCTGTAGGAACAAATATTGAAAATTGTTGTATTGTGAAGGAATAAAGAAGTTATTATTATTATTATTATTGATCGACCTTAGCTACTTTTTAAAACATACTAGTATTATTATTAGCGATTAAACCCTTTCTTACAGCAAGGGCACAATCGATGAATCGTTTCCCCCAGTGGCAATATCAAATCGGAATGTTTTATTCTTGTCGAATTCAAACACATTAAGTGTGTTTGAAGTGGAAGCACCAATACAATTATCGATTGGGAACTATAAATGCTCGAAACTTTTTCATTCCCGCGTACAAATGGGCTGCCCATTTGGGGAAATCGATAGGGGCCGGCATGGAACAAAATTACCCACTCTGTGGGGGGAGGAATGCGTTATGCGCAGTTGGCTCCCCGTAGAACAATAAACATTTCAGCGGGGTGGCCAAGACAAAAAGGAAACTACTGCACTCAAATGGCTACTGCAACAAAATCTACTGCCCCGAATAAACTGTTTTTTTTTTTGGTATCACGTACTAAAAATACTAAAAAAACAGTTTACATTATTGAATATTATTTATAATTAAATAATTATAATTTAATTATTATAGGAATGGCGAACCTTTTTTAGGCTTCAGTGCAAACAACTTAACATACCAAATATTTGTTTTTGCATAATCAAACAACATTTAATTCAACATTTTAATGGAAAAATGTTGAGTGTATATTTTTGTTTTTAATTGCTTGAGATTTCTTCAAACACGTTGATCATTTTTATAATGCGTGCCACTTATGGCACGCGTGCCATGGGTTCGCCATCCCTAACCTGTGTACAATAGTTACTAATCAATGAATTAAGCGAATCAAGCCCAGCTCTAGTAAACACTAGGCATCTAATACTAGGGGAGTGCTGGACTAGTATGACCAACATTGTCAACTCCTCACCCGCCAGAGTTTTGTAGCTCGCACGCAAAATTGACTGGTGGGCCGAGTGAGTAGCCTTAAAGGGAGGTTTAACAATGGGCCCATTTTGAGGCCTAAATGTCTGTAGCTATGCTACCCTCCAGCCAACTATCCAGAAACGAATCAAGAAAATTAATGACAAATACATGTGAAGTATTTGTCATTAATTTTCTTGATTCGCTTAATTCATTGATTAGTAATGAAACATTTAATTTTTAATTTTCCGAGTGCAAGATCTGAGTGTCAATTAATTATCCTTGCAGCAGATGAATCAGTAAGTGAATTACAGATAATTCAGTTATGAAAAATTTATAATTTATAACTTTCCTAATAGCTACAGATCAATAAGTTTGGAGTAGTAAAATTAATTAAAGATATTTCATGTATGTAAAATTTTAAATAATTAATTTTCGGAGGATAATCAATTAATTAACCAAGTAGTTGAATCAGTAAAAGTAAAGACAAATTCTAATACTTTTTTTAATGCGAAACATTAAATTAAAAATTTAAATAGTCCATACAGTTTGAATAATTACAATTACTTATATGACAATTAATTATCACTCTAAAATGAGTTTCAAAATCAAATATACTCGTATTAGAATTTTTTTAAGTTTTAATTTAATCCTTAACACCTCCGGCTGTTAATTAACGTGGTAAAAAAACGGTCTATCGGTTGTAGTATGAGAATTAATTACCCACCGAAATGTGTTTTTTGTGTTGTGTTGTGCTCCAGGCTGAATTATATGATTATTATTGTAGTTAGTGACAACCATTAGGATTTATTTGTTTATTGTTACAATACACATGTTGTAATCCTTGAAAAATGTATTATAGTAAGTGGCAATTATTCAAAAAATTGATCAATAATAGAAAACGACGGAATTATTTCTATATCGCATGTAATGTAGTTACACAGCAGGAAATAGCGTGATATTATGCATAATACATAAAATTGTTTTATTATATTTACGAGCATTTATGTATTGAAGGTAAAATCGTTAAATATTTGGATACTTCCCGTTCTGTTTGTAGTGTAATAAGCTCGATAAAAGCTCGTCGTGGTGTATAGAGTTATTATTAACATTGCCGCTCGTAAATAAAAGTATTTATTAATCATTCTGTACTGAAAACATTGTACGTAATTACTATTAAAGCGGCGGTGGAAATTGTGTGTTCGGGGGGGCAGCAAAGAAAAGAAACTGCATTAAAAATGTTACGGCCGGCGGCTATCGTAAACGCAATCGGCGGCGGCGGCATGTTTAATTAAATAATCGCCGCGTGTGCGCCCGGCCGGAAAAATGCACCCCGTTATTTCTCCGGCCGAGAGCAGCCGCCCCAAACGAGCGCAGGCAGGCACGGGGATGTATAATTTTTAAATATTAATTATAGAGCCCAACGTGCCAAATGCCTATAGAGGAATAATAGACAATCTATGGGCAGGTGGCGAGGCAAATAACTGCAGACGATTATTCCCAAAATTATATTAACTTAGGTGTTTGTGTGTGTGTCTTCAGGGGCTCGTATAATTTTTTTACCGGGCTGCCTTTTTAACACGTACAACTGCAGATTGCTATCGTTAAATATTCCAACATCCTATACTTATTTATCTAATTGTATCTGTACTTAAACCACATGTCTTTAGGTTTAACAAAAAATAAATATTCATTTCATTTCTGAAACTTAATTATCTAAGAGCTACTGACTTAATTATTTCATGCAGAGTGAAATAATCTTAATTTTGATTAATATTGTTTGAAAATAATTACAATTTGTTTACATAAAGGATTTAATAAATTACATACTTATTGGAAATTTACAATAAGTATGTAATTTACAATTATTGTAAACAGCAGTAATTTATAGTTTTTGTCTAATCAAAATTGAAACATTTATTGAATACAATCTTACAATCTTGTTGCTATAAATATTAAAGTATGAAATGATTTCATAAATTTCATACTTTTTGAAATTTACAATAAGTATGCACAGTAAAATAATCTTAATTTTGGTTAATATTGTTTGAAAATAATTACAATTTCTTTGCATAAATTATTTCATAAATTACATATTTATTGGAAATTTACAATAAGTATGTAATTTACAATTATTGTAAACTGCAGTAATGTATGAAATTTTGTCTAATAAAAATTGAACCATTTATTGAATACAATGTTACAATCTTTTTGCTATAAATATTAAAATAATAATCAATTTACAATACATGTGAATATTATTATTAGTTATTTTCAAACGAAACTTTCTGTTGATTTTAAGCAACTAAAGATAAACCTTCCTTTAGTTGCTTTAGATTAGCTGAAATAAAATAAGATATAAGGAATAAAAGAATTTACTGAATTAAGATTTTGTATTGGATTATTTTTGGATCCTAAAATAATCTAGAATGGACTTTAAATAACAAATGATTCGAATTTAAAACAATCCCATTTGTATTCAAATCAATTATTAATTACAAGGTTTCTGATACTGTTTTTTATTTCACTCCAAATAATCATGACTAGTTCATTACGATATTGATAGTTCAGTTCGTTTAGAGATATAAAATTTGAACATGAATCTATATATAACTATATGTATACAGATCAACTATCATTATCGTAATGAACTCGTCATGATTATTTTTATAGATATGGGATACTAAATCCCATATAAAATGTATTGTCATAGATTTTTAATATTATATGTATTTTTTTTATTTTCAAAACTAGTTAGATATGAAACATATGTCGGGATATAGACATTAAGGTCGTTTTAGACAACACAATTTCTTAGCTCAAAAGTTGTTCAAGAAATAAATTCATATATCCTCCTCCCATACAATTTGTCCTTGACAAATAGAACGCGTTATAATTTTCCATTCGCTCTACCATCCAATTCAATATTTCAAATAATTTGCTGTATGACAAGAGACAATTTAGATTGTGAGACTAATTTTTGAGTCAAGATATTGTCTTGTCTAAAACGACCTTTACTATACATGCAAATATTTATTGAATTATTATTTATTTAATTATATAATTTTATTAGGACACATTAGCCTACACCGAGTAAGGTAAAAGGCAAATAGATAATATAATATATTAGGATACATCACATTATAAAAAATAATCATTAATATTAGAGCCATAATTTACTGCTTTCAAGTATAATCCTGTTTTTTTTTACAATTACACGCCTATTAATATTCATAGACACACAAATAGCTGTTGGTTTCACTTAGAATTTTGTAAAATTCATATATTGTTTATATTGCACCTATTAAGTAAAGGTTTTTATAGCTGGAAGTAATTAATGAGAAATGATTTAATTGATCCTTGTTACAGTCAATAGTTTATGCATGTATTAGATGTACCTCGTTATATTGATTCTAATTGATTTGTTCAAGAATATTTATTTTGGTTTTATTTTGTATTTAACTAATTGATCCTTGTTACAGTCAATGAGTTTATGCATGTATTAGATGTACTTCTCTATATTGATTGTAATTGATTTGTTCAAGAATGTTTATTTTGGTTTTATTTTGTATTTAACTACACCAATACCAGGTGTTTTGGTTTTATTTTGTATTTAAATACGCCAATGTCAGGAGTTTTGATTGTATTTTGTATTTTACTACGCCAATGCCATGAGTAAGAAAGGGGAGTAACCTCGTAAAAAAAACTAGGTTCAATATATAAGTGTGAATCCACCTTGGCAATCTACATATCTAGAATTTGATCTTGTTTTGGGGAGCCTGAGTACGGTCCCCAGAGGGGAGATAATTTTCGCGAATCACCTTTCACAGTTTTTCAGAGGTTTCCTGTGAAGTTAAGGCCGGGCTGACCCCCATAGACTAGATTTAATTTACAATTTTGCAAAATGAAGCTCTACATAAGAAATGTCTTGAAATTTCGTTTGTACCCCCTCTGCAACTACGTAATGTACCACCAGTGCTAGATGTACCCCAATTTGAAAACCTATGCTGTAGTACAATAAATCTATTATTGTTAAAATGTTCTCAAACTCAAACTCAAACATGTTAATAATAATAGATTTATTGCTCTACAGCATATGTCCTTAAACTGGGGTACAGGTACTGGTGGTACACTGGTGGTACATTTCGTTTGTATTCCCTCCAACAACGTAATGTACCAGTGGTACATGTACCCCAGTTTGAGAACCTATGCTGTAGAGCTATAAATCTATTATTATTAACATGTTCTCAAACTCAAACTCAAACTCAAACATGTTAATAATAATAGATTTATTGCTCTACAGCATATGTTCTCATACTGGGGTACATGTACCACTAGTGGTGCATTACGTTGTTGCAGACAGTACAAACGAAATGTACCACCAGTGGTACCCCAGTTTGAGAACATGTTAATAATAATAGATTTATAGCTCTACAGCATAGGTTCTCAAACTGGGGTACATGTACCACTGGTGGTACATTACGTTGTTGCAGGGAGTACAAACGAAATGTACCACCAGTGGTACATGTACCCCAGTTTGAGGACATATGCTTTAGAGCAATAAATCTATTATTATTAACATGTTTCAGTTTGAGTTTGAGTTTGAGAACATGTTAATAATAATAATAGATTTATAGCTCTACAGCATAGGATCTCAAACTGGGGTACATGTACCACTGGTACATTACGTTGTTGGAGGGAATACAAACGAAATGTACCACCAGTGGTACATGTACCCCAGTTTAAGGATATATGCTGTAGAGCAATAAATCTATTATTATTAACATGTTCTCAAACTCAAACTCAAACTCAAACATGTTAATAATAATAGATTTATTGCTCTACAGCATATGTCCTTAAACTGGGGTACATGTACCACTGGTGGTACATTTCGTTTGTATTCCCTCCAACAACGTAATGTACCAGTGGTACATGTTCCCCAGTTTGAAAACCTATGCTTTAGAGCAATAAATCTATTATTATTAACATGTTCTCAAACTGGGGTACCACTGGTGGTACATTTCGTTTGTACTCTCTGCAACAACCTAATGCACCACCAGTGGCACATGTACCCCAGTTTGAGAACATATGCTGTAGAGCAATAAATCTATTATTATTAACATGTTTGAGTTTGAGAACATGTGAATAATAATAATAGATTTATAGCTCTACAGCATGGGTTCTCAAACTGGGGTACATGTACCACTGGTGGTACATTACGTTGTTGCAGGGAGTACAAACGAAATGTACCACCAGTGGTACATGTACCCCAGTTTGAGGACATATGCTTTAGAGCAATAAATCTATTATTATTAACATGTTTCAGTTTGAGTTTGAGTTTGAGAACATGTTAATAATAATAATAGATTACCAGGACTAGGACTAGGATTAGACAGGAACCTAGGAAATGGCACAACACTGACCGTATTGTAATAATAATTTTGTATACAAATATGTAACTTGTTACTGAAAAATGGTTATACAGTTTCAAAATTAGGCATCTCCTACAATTTTTGATCCCTTTTGGGTTTGATATCCCTTTACTATGATACCTGTATGATTTTTATTTATTTATTACCTAAAAAGCGGGCAGTATTGTGCAATTTATTAGGTTCCTGTTTCTCTGAGGCTTAGAATCTAATTTTCTCAGTCATGTGAAACTAATTTAGCGTAAAAATAGGCAATTCACTAATAACCGTTTAGTGATAATAAATTTAGTTTTAGTTTAGTGTGGTAGTTTTTTTAGAAAATATATCAAATTGTGCATAAAACTAGATAACTCGCTGCTTAGTTATATAAAGGTATAAGTTTCAAAGTTTCGACGCTCCTACAATTGTTTATCCCTTTTGGGCTTAGATATCCCTTTACTGAGTCATATAGCAATTTTTTATCCCTTTTGGGTTTGATATCCCTTTACTATGTTACCTTTACTATTTGTATGTATTGCCTAATAAAAGACCAGTATTGTGCAATTTCCTAGGTTCCTGTTTCTCTGAGGCTTAATTTTCTCAGCCATGTGAAACTAATTTAGCATAAAAATAGGCAATTCACTAATACCCGTCTAGTGATAGTAAAATTAGTTTTAGTTTAGTGTGGTAGTTTTGTAAAAAAAATTCTATCAAAGTATGCATAAAACTAGATAACTCGCTGCTTAGTTATACAATGGTATAAGTTTCAAAGTTTCGACGCTCTTACAATTGTTTATCCATTTTGGGCTTTGATATCCCTTTACTGAGCCATGTAGCAATTTTTTATCCCTTTTGGGTTTGATATCCCTTTACTATATTACCTTTATTATCTTTATATATTTATTGCCTAATAAACAGCCAATATTGTGCAATTTTCTAGGTTCCTGTTTCTCTGAGGCTTAGAATCTAATTTTTTCAGCCATGTGAAACTAATTTAGCATAAAAATAGGCAATTCACTAATAACTGTCTAGTGATAGTAATTAGTTTTAGTTTAGTGTGGTAGTTTTGTAAAAAATTGTTTTATCAAATCTATCAAATTGATCATAAAACTAGATAACTCGCTGCTTACTGATATAAAGGTAAGTTTCAAAATTTCGACTCTCCTACAATTGTTTATCCCTTTTTTTTTAAATTCTATTTGTTAATCATATATATATATACATAAATAAAACATAAATACAATTCAGTAAAAAAAATAAACTGAAAATTATAATTTTCCCTGCGGTTGCTCCGGAGTGGGTCCTGGCCACCTGGTTTTGGGAAATCTCGAACAAAATGAAAATTAAGTTAACGTATGTATGTCTTTTGGACTAGATATCCCTTTACTGAGCCATACAGCACTGCGGACAGTACTGATATTTATTATTTTTTATATTTATTAACTAATAAACGGCCATTATTGTGCCATTTTCTAGGTTTCTGTCTATCTAAAGGTCGTTTTAGACAAGACAATTTCTTAGCTCCAAAGTTGTTCAAGAAATTAATTCATATATCCTCCTCCCATACAATTTGTCCTTGACAAATAGAAGACGTTATAGTTTTCCATTAGATTTACCATCCAATTCAATATTTCAAGTAATTTGCTGTATGATACGAGACAATTTAGATTGTCTCGCAACTTGACCAACTTTTGAGTCAATAAATTGTCTTGTCTAAAACGACCTTAAGGCTTACAATCTAATTTTCTCAGTCAATGTGGCTGTTTTGTTAATTAAACTAAAACTAATTTTGATAAAAATAAGTGATGTACTAATAACCGTCTAGTAATGGTAAGCTTAATTTAAGCTTAGTGTGGTAGTTTTTAAAAATAAAACATTAAATTCTATATAATTTTGCATAAAAATAGGTAACTCGTTACTCGGAGATCGTTAAAAAGGTCTAAGTTTCAAAAAAATTCAAGGCTTCTACAATTTTTTTATCCTTTTTGGGTTTGATATCGCTTTACTAAGTACTGCGAGCAGTACTGTCCTTTATTATTTATTATATTTGTTAACTAATAAACGTCCATTATTGTGCCATTTTCTAGGTTTCTGTCTATCTAAGGCTTAGAATCTAATTTTCTCAGTCAGTGTGGCTGTTTTGTAAATTAAACTAAAACTAATTTTGCATAAAAGTAAGTGATTTACTAATAACCGTCTAGTAATAGTAAAGTTAATTTATGCTTAGTGTGGTAGTTTTGTAAAAATAAAACATTAAATTCTATCTAATTTTGCATAAAAATTAGGTAACTCGTTACTTGGAGATGGTTATAAAGGACTAAGTTTCAAAATTTCGAGGCTTCTACATTGTTTTATCCCTTTTCGGGTTTGATATCGCTTAACTTAGTGCGAGCAGTACTGACCTTTATTATTGTTTATATTTATTAACTAATAAATGGCCAGTATTGTGCCTGTTCCTGTTTATCTGAGGCTTAGAATCTAATTTTCTCTAGTCAATGCGACAGTTTTGTAAATTAAACTAAAACGGATTTTGCTTAAAAATAGGTTTTTATTTAATCCTATGCCTTCTACCCCAAGGTGTAGGCGTGAATAAAAATAGGTAATTCACTAATAACCGTGCAATGGTGGTAAAATTAGTTTTAGCTTAGTGTGGTGGTTGTGTAAAAAAAATCATTAAATTTTATCTAATTTGCATCAAAATAGGTAACTCATTACTCCGTGATGGTTATAAAGGTATAAGTTTCAAAGTTTCGAGGCTTCTACTTCTTTTTATCCCTTTTGGGGTTTGATATCCCTTTACTGAGTTATACAGCACTGCGGGCGGTATTGACCTTTATTATTTCTATAAATGTATTAACTAATAAACGGTCAGTATTGTGCCATTTTCTAGGTTCCTGTTTATCTGAGGTTTAGAATATAATGGTCTCAGTCAATGTTAAAGTTTTGTAAATTAAACTAAAATGGATTTTGCAAAAAATAGGTTTTTATTTAATCCTATGCCTTCTACCGTAAGGTATAGACGTGAATAAAAATAGGCAATTCACTAATAACGGTCTAGTAATAGTAAAATTAGTTTTAGTTTATTCTGATAGTTTTGTAAAAAAAAATTCTATCAAATTGTGAATAAAACTAAATAACTCAATGCTTAGTGATGGTTTAAAGGTATATGTTTCAAAGTTTCGACCCTCCTACAATTGGTTATCCCTTTTGGACTTAGATGTCCCTTTACTGAGTCATACAGCACTGCGGGCAGTACTGACGTTTATTATATTTTATATCTATTAACTATAGACGGTCTTATTGTGCTATTTTCTAGTCTATCTAAGGCTTAGAATCTAATTTTCTCAGTCAATGTGGCTGTTTGGTAAATTAAACTAAAACTAATTTTGCATAAAAATAAGTGATTTACTAATAACCGTCTAGTAATAGTAAACTTATTTTAAGCTTATTTTAATTTTTTACTTTTTTATTTTTAACTTATTTAGTGTGGTGGTAGTTTTGTAAAAATAAAACATTAAATTCTATCTAATTTTACATACAACATAGGTAACTCATTACTGCGTGATTAATTATAAAAAAAACTTCTATCTTTATAGGGCTATCACTCGGCCACTGAGCTGGGTTAATTAATTATATTAAAACAAAATTCCGAATATTGTCATGGAAATATTTATTACCGACAAAAAATAACGTATTTTAGTTAGGAGCCAATTTAGCGTATTTAGTTTCTAAAAGCTACCACTGTATCGCTAGAAATAATTTATTATATCGCTAGAAATAATTTATTTAGGTGGCTTCTTTGTGAAACCACTAGGAACGAAAGGGTTAAAGTTTACTAACACACTCACAGAGAAAATATATAATTATATTCTCTATGAATGTGGTAGTTTTTGCGATGAAGAAGTATCTACGTGAAAATAAGTTTTGATGTTATGCCTTAAATATTTTGGATTTATTATCCATATAGTTTAGATTAATTTTATTTGCACGCAAGAATTTCTCTTTGAATCTGAATCAATTTTAGTTTTGCTATTCTATAGCAGCTTAGAGCAGATATATGAATTTAGCCTGTTCCTTAAATTGAAATTTGGTGACAAATGTTTTTACTTAAAAAAATAAAGACAGTTTATTATTATTATAATTAGTTTTAACAATATTTTCTTTCACAAAACTGCCAGATTTTTAGATAATAGATAATAAGGAGCTACATAAAATGGGCCATTTTATATATGCTTCTCTTAAATTCAGATTACAATTCAAACGAAGTTATTATAGTATGAAGTAAATTACTACTATACTGAAAATGCTGAAAAGTAAAGTCCATCAAGATACAAAACTAATGAAATAATTTCTTAAATCTTGATTACATTTCAAGCGAAGTTATTATAGTATGTATTGAATATGCTGAAAAGTAAAACCCATCAAGAAACATAAATATTGATTGATGTTATGCCTTATATAATATTTTGGATTTATTATCCATATAGTTTACATTAATTTTATTTGCACGCAAGAATTTTTCTTTGAATCTGAATCAATTTTAGTTTTGCTATTCTATAGCATTTTAGAGCAGATATATGAACTGTTCTTTTAATTTAAATTTGGTTGCAAATGTTTTTTCTTAAAAAAAACAGTTTATTATTATTATAATTAATTTTAACAATATTTTCTTTTAGAAAAATGCCAGATTTTTAGATAATAAGGAGCTACATAAGGACTATTGTATGTAGCTCCTTATTATCTAAAAATCTGGCATTTTTCTATCTTTTGAATCCAGATTACAATTAATTATTATAGTATGAAGTAAATTACTATGTACTGAAAATACTGAAAATCAAGATACAAAACTAATGAAATAATTTCTTAAATCCAGATAACAATTCAAACGAAGTTATTATATTATAAAGTATGTATTGAAAATGCTGAAAAGTAAGCCCATCAAGAAACAAAAGTAATGAAATAATTTCTTACAACCAGATTACAATTCAAACGAAGTTATTATATTATGAAGTAATTTAGTATGTACTAGGAAATGCTGAAAAGTAAAATCCATCAAGTAAAAAAAACGAATCAAATAATTTGAATATCATTTATTAATTCATATTCTAAACAATGAATAGACAATTCTATGTACAAATCTACTGCACAGGAGGTAAAATCAAATTACCTACAGACAAGAACTCTATATACACCGAACATAAAATAAAATATCAATATATACAGGTACACACATGTTTGCAACATAAGTGAGTAGTAGTAATATAATTCATATGAGAGAGGGAAAAAAATCGCATGATGAGGTAGGTGTAAAACTAATGAAGAGGCTGCCGCCGTCGTGCGGCCGGCCGATTTTCCCAGGCGGACTGCGTGCACACCACGCCGAGAGGGGGTGTTTTTATCAGTACAAGAATTTAAATGCGGGAGCGTTTCGTGCGCGCGATTATTTATTTTAGCTATGTATTGCATGTTAAATGTTTCAGATCTTTTATCTGACACAATCGGCTTCAAAAACGCCGTACATTACTCAACAGTATCGTGCCGGGGAGCATTTTAAAACGGGAGAAAATTGCGTATAGAATTTAGCCACCCATACAAATTATAAATCTATACATTGCGTGACGCCACCAAATATAATATATATATATAAATAGTCTTTTGTTTAAGTTCATATGCAGCTACGTCTAATTAAAATTATATCACATTTAGGTTTATATTTACAACAAATCCCTAACGAATATCTCTAATACAAATAAAAATGCAGGAACAATACCATTACTCGTACATTACAACAAATAAATAGATTTACCTTGTAGGCGAATCGTACAATACTATATTGTGTGTTTGCGAAGTGGCACATATTATTACATAAGGACTAAATATTTACAGATCAGACGGATCGTAGTGCCAGTTGGGGTACCCTCAGAATTTCCTCTGTTGGCGGAACGGCGTAATGATGATTATAGTACGTCATGGGGGGTATTAACATGGGCTGGGCTAGCCCTAAATCACAGTACGGGGTTAATCCCCATTGCACGTACGAGGGTGGCGGCGGGATTTCTTGGGGACTCGGCTCCGTCGGCTTATCGGGCGATATGAGGCTTTCGATGGTGAACGCGCGTTTTGGTCTAATTGTAGTAATAGGTTCTGTGGTACCTGGTGCTGGTGATGGGGCTCTTGGTGGCACGTATGGCGCAGCACAGGGTTCGAGCTGACTTTCCGACGGTGAGAAGAAAAATCGGTTAATATTCGCCAAAGCCGCAAGTTCGCTATCCAAAACATCCTTATCATTTTTCAACAACTTAAAACGTTTTCTTCTTCGCAATAAACTGCCATTTTCGAACATATCAAATGCTGCGGGGTGTAGCGCCCAGTAAGCACCCTTTCCGGGCCTATCGGGCCTCCTGGGGATTTTAATGAAACAATCATTGAATGATAAATTATGTCGTAATGAGTTTTGCCAGCGTTGCGTGTTGCGACGGTAATACGGGAATCTATCAGTGATAAACCGGTAGATTTCTGATAAGGGCAGCATCTTTTCCGGTGAGCTCCAAATTGCCATCGCAGTTAACGAAATATACGAGTATGGAGGCTTTTGGTCGCCATATGATTCTCTTGATGGACGAGGCATAATTAAACACACAAAAACACTTTTTCACACAACTATAACACTCAAGAGCTCAGGCATGTGTCTAGCCTTTCTCTCGACCAGCAAGTACGATACTCAGTGTGAAACTGTGGTTGTTTCACCAGAGGAAGCCGGCTTGAATAAGCCACTCCAACGTTATTGGCTACTACTTTACAATGGCACGAAGAACGCGCCCTTGTTCCGCCTTCCCCTACCGACAACGCCTTTCCAACACCCTACCTCATATTTATAACGATGTTACCATATCATAATAACAGGTCCCCCTCTCCCTCCACACACACTCTCTTTAATAATCAACCCAAAATCAATTATTTACAATTTAAATAAATACTGATTAACTAATCTTATCCGTACATAAAATGCAAACATACATACACTCAGTCCCTTTTTGCATTGTATCATGCATCCTCGATATGTCAGTACAGTTTTAATACAACTCAATGTAGTGCTTCTATTATACGGAATAAACGCGAATATATGCAAGGCTACTAACTCAACAGTCCACTGTTCGGACCAAAACTTTACGGGCTTTGAAGTGCACGGCGCGATAAATTACCTATATTTTAAAAACAATTTTCTTAAAAATTTCCTCATATTCGAAAACATTACTATAACGGGCGGTGTGTATCTCGCCAACAATCACATCGAAACCCTAAACCTACCCCACAATTGGCAGGACTTAACAGTAATCAATTTAAAATCAAATCGCATTAAAAAAGTTCATAAAAACACGTTCAGTGAGTGCTTAAAACTAAAAAAACTAAACTTAAACAGTAATTACATAGACACAATAAACGATATGTCGTTTTACAACATCTTCATAAATGACCTCGATCTGGGAAACAACTGTCTCACACAACACTCGTTTCTAAAAGAACTGCCTTATCTGACGCGGCTTAATTTATCCCACAACAAGATCACGGAAGTGGATACCTTCAAGAGCTACAACTTGCAACGTTTGGAATCACTGAATCTGTCCAACAACCACATCAATGGGATCAAATCCGGCTTCATTCAGAATTTGCCGGGCTTGCTGACTATTGATATGAGTAATAACAATATAAAAGAAGTCGGGGTTATTTTTTCGACTCAGCTAATACAAACGTTTAATTTGCAATTTAACGAGATTCGGGAGTTGAAAAACATTGATTTCAACAGTTATATTAATAAGGGCACTACTATCCAATTGGAACACAATAAACTTACGTGCAGCTTTATAGAAGCGCTTTACCGCAGCCAAACAACGAGGATTACTTTTGGGGACGTGCATAATGGGGATGGAGTGGTTAATGGCCGCAAATGTCATGATAATTATGTAGATAGAAATATTGATGTGGTTGTGAATACTGATAGTAAAATTCCCTACACCCCCGATATGGACAATACGGTGTGGGAAGGTTACAAGTATATTGTACCTTTCGTTACTGCCTGCATTCTGATAACGGTGGTTGTGAGTTGTGGCATCTTTATTTACTTCTGTCTGCGCAAAGACAAGAAACGTATGTATTTGATAATCAAACATTATATTGTACAACTAAATAAATATATCGTACCCTTGTTATAAAAGCAAAGAAACTTAAGTTTTTCAGAAAAAAACATAAAATTATTTCTATAATATTTTAGAATACTATAGAGGCGTCAAACATTTCTAAAAATAGATCTTTATTAGGCATTGTAATCCCCAGAAAATCAACACCATCATAATATACTATACAACTACAAATATATATATATATATATATATATATATATATATATATATATATATATATATATATATATATATATAATAATTAAATTTCTTCTACAGCTCTGTCCTCACTAAATTCTTTCTCATGTCAGTCTTTTACAGATTTCTATGCCTTTATTATACTATTTACTCACCTTTCTACACTCCCCCACCCAGTCTGTGTTGCCTAGGTGCCACTACGTGCGGCTCTTCTTACTACACAGCATACACGTGGTGTATTCTAGCCCTATCAACATTTTCCTTCCTCTTGCTAGCTTCCGAACAGCACCTTGGCATGCATACTGTGTCCTCCCTGCTCCACCCACACCGGGTTAAGTAGCTCGGGCGTTTTTCGCCTGCCTTTCTTGTCACTATACATCCCTCATTATGTCCCTAACCTCATTTCCTAGCCTTCCCATTCGTTTTAGCTTTTCATCCACCTATACCTCAGGCATACTCACTCTTTCACACATCCTTTCTTTATTCTCTTCATCTACTTTCTGTCCTACTGCTATAGCATGACATATCTCATCTACACCACCGGCACCAGTACTTCTTCAACAAACTCCTGTAATCTTTGCTCGCCTACACGGCAAGCTCATTCGATTGGTTTCCTGCAGAAGCACCGCCATAGGCGTCCTAGCAAACTCTTCAGAAACCAGCTTTGCTCCCCTCCTATTATATACTACTTTCGCAATTCCCACGCTTCCACTCACATATGCATCCCAGAACTTTACGTTATTACAAGATTACCATCCCACAATCCCACCAACTCTCTCATTTTTACTTGGATATCCTCCGAGCCATTCCCTCTTTTACTTACACCTACTCCAAATGACCAAACCAAAATCCTAAATACTTAAAATATTCACTCTCTCAGTCGTTCTTCCCTTCCATTGCAACTACGCTCCACTCATTTTATCGTTATTCGTAAATATCATCCATTTGGGATTTCCACATTCACAACTAACCCTAATCAAGGTACTTATAATTATTTCCAACATCTCTTCCATTTGTTCCACGCTCTTGTACCCAAGGTAAACATCATCTGCATATACTAACATCCACACCTTATTTCTTTCTACCATAACCCCTCCCTGTCCTACTCCTACATCTCATCCACACCAGTCGCACCAGCGCCTCTCCACCCAACTCCTGCAGTCTTGTACTCAAGTAAAACATCATTTGCATATGCTAACATCTACATCTTGTTTCTTTCTACCACAATCCTTCCCCGTCCTAGTCCTACATCTCATTCATACCAGTCGCACCAGCCTCTCTTCACCCAACTCCTGCAATCATTGTTCGAACTTTGCCATTCATACTTTGTCCTCCCTGCTTGGGCGTTTTTCACCTGCCTTTCTTGTCACTGTACAACCTTCATTATGTACCTAGCCTCAGTTACTAGCCTTCCCATTTGTCTTAGCTTTCATCCACCTACACCTCAGGCATACCCACTCTTTCACACATCCTAAATTCTCTTCTTCTACTCACTGTCCTACTGCTACATTTCATCCCCACCACCGGCACCAGTCTTTCTTCACCCTATAATCTTTGCTCGATTTTTGTTACTCTTCCACACGACAAGCACATCCGATTTCCTGCAGAAGCACCGCCATACCAAAACCAAAGTACTTAAAAAATTCACTCAATCGTTCTTCCCTTCCATTTCAGCTATTACGCTCCACTCATTCTACCCTTATTCCTAAACATCATCCATTTGGGTTACTAAATTCACAATTAAACCTCTCTTATCGAGGTACCTTCCCATTCTTTCCAGCATCTGTTTCATTTTTCCACTCACTTGTACTCAAGTAAAACATCAACTGCATATACTAACATCCACAACTTGTTTCTTCCTACCACACCCTCTCCCTGTCCTACTCCTACATCTCATCCACACCAGCCGCACCAGCCTCTCTTCACCCAATTCCTGCAATCTTCTACTGAAGTAAAACATCATCTGCATATACTAACATCCATACCTTGTTTCTTCCTACCACAACCTTTCCCTGTTCTACTACTACATCTCATCCACACCAGCCGCACCAGCCTCTCTTCACCCAACTCCTGCAATCATTGTTCGAACTTTGCCATGCATACTTTGTCCTCCCTGCTTGGGCGTTTTTCACCTGCCTTTCTTGTCACTCTACATCCCTCATTATGTCCCTAACCTCAGTTCCTAGCCTTCCCATTCATCTTAGCTTTTCATCCACCTACACCACAGGCATACCCACTCTTTCACACATTCTTTCTCAATTCTCTTCTTCTACTCTCTGTCCTACTGCTACATTTCATCCACACCACCGGCAACAGTCTTTCTTCACCCAACTCCTGTAATATTTGCTAGAATTTTGCTACTCTTCTACACAACAAGATCATCCGATTTCCTGCAGAAACAAAGCCATACCAAAACCAAACCAAAAACCTAAGTACTTAAAAAATTCACTCAATCGTTCTTCCCTTCCATTTCAACTATTACGCTCCACTCATTCTACCCTTATTCCTAAACATCATCCATTTGGGTTACTATATTCACAATTAAACCTCTCTTATTGAGGTACCTTCCCATTCTTTCCAGCATCTCTTTCATTTTTCCACTCTCTTGTACTCAAGTAAAACATCATCTGCATATAACTTCTACACCTTGTTTCTTCCAACCACACCCCCTCCCTGTCCTACTCCTACATCTCATCCACACCAGCCGCACCAGCCTCTCTTCACCCAACTCCTGCAATCTTCTACTCAAGTAAAACATCATCTGCATATACTAACATCCACACCTTGTTTCTTCCTTCCACACCCCCTCCCTGTCCTACTCCTACATCTCATTCACACCAGCCGCACCAGCCTCTCTTCACCCAACTCCTGCAATCTTCTACTGAAGTAAAACATCATGTGCATATACTAACATCCATACCTTGTTTCTTCCTACCACAACCCTTCCCTGTTCTACTCCTACATCTCATCCACACCAGCCGCACCAGCCTCTCTTCACCCAACTCCTGCAATCATTGTTCGAACTTTGCCATGCATACTTTGTCCTCCCTGCTTGGGCGTTTTTCACCTGCCTTTCTTGTCACTGTACATCCTTCATTATGTACCTAGCCTCAGTTACTAGCCTTCCCATTTGTCTTAGCTTTTCATCCACCTACACCACAGGCATACCCACTCTTTCACACATTCTTTCTCAATTCTCTTTTTCTACTCTCTGTCCTACTGCTACATTTCATCCACACCACCGGTACCAGTCTTTCTTCACCTAACTCCTGTAATATTTGCTAGAATTTTGCTACTCTTCTACACAACAAGATCATCCGATTTCCTGCAGAAACAAAGCCATACCAAAACCAAACCAAAAACCTAAGTACTTAAAAAATTCACTCAATCGTTCTTCCCTTCCATTTCAACTATTACGCTCCACTCATTCTACCCTTATTCCTAAACATCATCCATTTGGGTTACTATATTCACAATTAAACCTCTCTTATTGAGGTACCTTCCCATTCTTTCCAGCATCTCTTTCATTTTTCCACTCTCTTGTACTCAAGTAAAACATCATCTGCATATAACTTCTACACCTTGTTTCTTCCAACCACACCCCCTCCCTGTCCTACTCCTACATCTCATCCACACCAGCCGCACCAGCCTCTCTTCACCCAACTCCTGCAATCTTCTACTCAAGTAAAACATCATCTGCATATACTAACATCCACACCTTGTTTCTTCCTTCCACACCCCCTCCCTGTCCTACTCCTACATCTCATTCACACCAGCCGCACCAGCCTCTCTTCACCCAACTCCTGCAATCTTCTACTGAAGTAAAACATCATGTGCATATACTAACATCCATACCTTGTTTCTTCCTACCACAACCCTTCCCTGTTCTACTCCTACATCTCATCCACACCAGCCGCACCAGCCTCTCTTCACCCAACTCCTGCAATCATTGTTCGAACTTTGCCATTCATACTTTGTCCTCCCTGCTTGGGCGTTTTTCACCTGCCTTTCTTGTCACTGTACATCCTTCATTATGTACCTAGCCTCAGTTACTAGCCTTCCCATTTGTCTTAGCTTTCATCCACCTACACCTCAGGCATACCCACTCTTTCACACATCCTAAATTCTCTTCTTCTACTCACTGTCCTACTGCTACATTTCATCCCCACCACCGGCACCAGTCTTTCTTCACCCTATAATCTTTGCTCGATTTTTGTTACTCTTCCACACGACAAGCACATCCGATTTCCTGCAGAAGCACCGCCATACCAAAACCAAAGTACTTAAAAAATTCACTCAATCGTTCTTCCCTTCCATTTCAGCTATTACGCTCCACTCATTCTACCCTTATTCCTAAACATCATCCATTTGGGTTACTATATTCACAATTAAACCTCTCTTATCGAGGTACCTTCCCATTTTTTCCAGCATCTGTTTCATTTTTCCACTCTCTTGTACTCAAGTAAAACATCATCTGCATATACTAACATCCGCACCCTGGTTCTTCCTACCACAACCCTTCCCTGTTCTACTTCTACATCTCATCCACACCAGCCGCACCAGCTCCTGCAATCATTGTTCGAACTTTGCTACTCTCCCACATGTGGCAAAGTTTGCAAAGTTTCCTGCAGAAGCACCGCATAGGCGTCGATCTTTCGAATCCTAGCAAACTCTTCAGAAACCACCCTTTGTACTACATTCATACATTTCCACTCACATATGCACAAATCAATTCATAACATGAACCTAAACAAATTAGCACAATGTGCATAATCGTAAATTATTCGTCACACAGTAATTGCGATGCATTGATTTGTGTTAATATTAACGCTTATCAACATTGTGCGTGTCTAGGTATTAATAAAAGTATCGCGGATTGATATGAAACAGCTGATATGATAAAACGAATGTGGCCAAATAACAATTGCATATAGTTTAGCTATAAAAGATAATAATATTTCAGGTACACCTCCTGTTCCTATTCCTAATGGAAAATTATGTAGAAGACATTCTACGCAACGGAGAAGACCGCTGCCGCATCTAACAAATGGTAGTTGCAAATCGTGAACATGCGCCCCAAACTAAAAATTGTTTTATTTCAGAATATGAACTGTTGCCACAATCCTGCGAAATTCAGATGGGGGCTGTTAGGCCGCCTACACGACAAACACTACCCCCAGGTATTAATTGATATGAAGCTACTGATATGATAAAACTAATGTGACGAAATAGTAATTCCATATATTTTAGCTATAAATCATAATAATATTTCAGGTACACCTCATGTTCCCACAGGAAAAGTATGTAGAAGACAATCTACGCAACGGGGAAGACCGCTGCCACAACCACCAAATGGTAGTTGCAAATTGTGTACATGCGCCCAAAACTACAAATTGTTTTATTTCAGAATATGCACAGCCGCCTACACAACAAACACTGCCCCCAGAAGATGAGGACGGATATCTGCAGGCAAATGAACATGTTTACAGCATCGTGAAAATTGTTCCAACACAACAAAGAAATTATAATTTAAGTTAAATTAGTTTAGTACGTTGTGAACAAATATAATATAATATTTATATTATTTAAGTGAATGTATTAATGATTTAAGCGAAAAGGTTAATTATTACATCAACAAAATCATACTGAATGGAATGCAGTTCCAATAGGTACAACAAACACCCAACAAATTATTAATCGATTATAATAATACTAATCATCTATGCCACAGTTTTTCTTTGGTGGTTAGCAATATCCAATATAAAAGCGGTTACAAAAACTAAATCATATAAATAGAACTTAATATCTACGTAAGTAAAAAATAATAATAATAATAATAAATTCACTGATTAATAATATCGGTGGAGGGGCTGAACTGCATCTTATTGCTCATCTCGTATTCCTGTAAAAATAATTACAATGTATAGGATACACCATATATAACCTTGTTTCCATTAATTGCCTCTTACTAATAAAGAAGTCTTTAATGAGAACCAGATTATTCGTGAATTAAGGGTAGCCATGTTCTCAATCACTTAACCATCTTTAAAATGGCTACTTTTGATTCAAAAATAAATGTTCATTATGACAGATGATAGTCACTTGATCCTTAAAATGATTATGTTTGAATTGCTAAAGTTTTGTTATAGCTCCTTACAGACGATGCGGCGAACATAAACGCTTCGATGTGTGTATACTACTTATTAATATGATGTGCAATACAAGGTAAGTAAAGCAAACGTGGGGAGCAAGAACAAGTGGAAAGAGGACAAGAGGACGGCCAGAAGAAACTTCAAACGGTTCAATTACAAAAATGCTAAAAAATAAAGGGAAAACATGACAGGAAGCAAGAAAGTTGACAGCGTTTAGAAAAAAGTTGATTAAATTCTACAAACAATGCGATAGGGAAATACGAAAACAAATCAACCTCAACTCCTCATCAGATAAAAGAGGAAACTACTTTCTTTTGTTTCCTCTTTTATCTGATGAGGTGTTAAGGTTGATTTGATTTTTTTCCCTATCCGCATTGTTTGTAGAATTTGATCCAGTATTTCCTAAACGCTATCAACGTTCTTGCTTCTTGTCATGTCTATCCTATACTATACTACTCGCATGGCAAATGTACACAAATATTCGCTCTCGTGCATATTCGTTTGGTAAGCGATAAATACTAAGATCTCATATTCGCCACATCGTCTGTATGGAGGTTTAGATAGTGTAGTTTCACTTACATTGAGAAATTGTTTGACTGCAGGCGTCAAACACCTCGAGCACTCAACCTTTCCAACCCCTGACCCATCCGCAACACACTTGCACTTCTGGCAAGGACTCCTACGCACATCCTTGGCGATGAAATCAGCCCAGCTGGCTGCCATACCTACCTGTGGTAAAACCTCGCTATCAAAAATTGTTCCATTCGTACTCAACGCAAGCCCACTGTAGATATCCTCAATTGTCTGTATAACCTAGAACGAACAACGATTTTAAGTTTTAAAATCACAAACCTTTAAATTTTTAATTTACATCATCATTATTTGCAGTATTTACAGCCCCCAAACCGCTAACCGCACCCGCAGCATTGTTAATTCCAACATCCCGGGTGTAGTTCCCAAACGGCTTCGGTTTGATGACATGCAGCGTAACATCCTTCTCGCCAAGCATATTGTAGATTTGGGGCGCGTTATCCGCATCGGTGGTTAAATCGCAATGCGATAAAATAAACAGTTTAGAAACGCCCGGTCGGAAATTCAAATTCAACGCGTATTTCACAGCGTCGACAGCTTTATATTTTTCTGAATTCCTTCTAATGCGATCACTACAATAAATAACATATTAGTTCATGATTTACCTCTAAAATCCGACTTACTACTTGTATTTTATCTTCAAATTGTCACTGCTGGTCCAAATATGTTTGTTGGTTGTGTAGACATGTGGTTGTGGAAGGGTGCTACCACCAAACGCAACAGATGTGTATTGGGTGTTATTAAAACCGTAGCGGTTTAAAGCTGTATCCAATTCAATAGCCAATTTGGGTTGATCATCGAAACATCCCAGTTGGGTTACAAAAACTACGTCTACTGTATTTGGATTGTGCCCATCGAAGATTTTTTCACGCATTGTTATATCATTAGGGCATTGCACTAAAAAAAAGCTAATATCAATGATAGTACTAAAAAATAATAGTAGTATCAGTTACTCAAAAGCACAACCATCCTTTCAATTGAGGGTAAATATTAGGTAGCTATTAATGTAAAAGCTAATGACCTCAGTAACGAAAATCATTCAAAGAACCCCAGTAGCTTACTAGGAAGCGATATGTGCAGTCAAAAACCCACCTAGGGTTGTGTAGTGCTTAAGGTATACAATTTACATTTACAACACACACACAAATATTACTACTAGTATTTTACTTACAACAAAGCTCGGGCATATCCAAAACAACATTCGCCTTCCTGCAACGAGCCCTATACGCAGCAATAGCCGTACAAATCGTCGGCTTGCGTCCATCCCTCATATCATCCACACACATATCCAAAAATGGTTTCGGGTCGATCTCATCAAAACACTCGTACAGCGGTGAATTTTGGTTAACAAAAAACACGTTACATAAATTACCCATTAATCGATTCAATAACGGGGTAAGCGGCGCGGAGCTCCTCACATCCTCAGTATGTTTAACAGGCACGCACTCATTTTGCAACTTCCAGCTGCTAGTAAATTCTTGCAGGTCGTGCGTTTGCGTTCCGTTCGATAAAATAATGTCGGTCGCCTTTTCGTTGTCCAAAGTGCCTAGCAAACCGCCGGTTTTTCCAAACAGCCAGCCTGATAATTGTACCGAACAAAAGTCGTAGTGCATGTTGCAAATCATTTTGAAACCTTTGGTGCTTTCTACGATGACACTCTCGTGCTCTCTGGTGACGGTTATATGGCTGTAGATTAGAGGAAGATCCGCTCGGTTGCCATCGAAAATGATATCAAAGTCTGAATCGATTTCAATTGAGGCTCCGTTGGTTATGATACTAAACGATCTTTTAATAACACCGGTTTGATTCTTGTAGTTTATAACCAGATGGAATGAGTTGGTTTTGAAGTCGCTTGCTAGTAGGTAGCTGCAGTTGCCAATGAAGTCATAAAACCCGTTATTGAATGTGGCAAAATGAGACTTTCCGATTACCATCGCGAAGTTGTATGTGGGTGGCGCTATGGTTGGTTGTGTTAGATCATTAAGGAAGTTCTCAAGTCCATCAATTAAATCATACCGGTTTCTATAGAATTTTACGAATTGTTCGGTTTTGCGTTGAATTTTTTGATATAAAGGATGCTGTTCGAACGCTGGCGGTTTGTTGAAGGCTTCCCACTCGACTGGTAACGGTTGGCTTATTTCAATCAAGCCTATTTCGGGCCTAAAGACGTAATCGGTTTGCCCGAAAGGATTATCAAAATCGCCACTCTTGTCATCAAGCTCTATGAATGATAAAACATCATCTATGTCATTGCTGAGTCGGTGTACGATTGTTTTAAGGCCTTCAGTCATGTTGTGGTAGTGCCAAATCCATATTGTTTTTTGGTAGAATCGGTTTACGAAATCTCTGAACTCGTTTACAGGGGGTAGTTGGTTTATTCCATCGTATTTGCCGAATATTGCTTCGCTTAATGCATCTAGGTAGGGTTTGTAGTGCTCTGTTACTTTTTTGATGTCGGTTATGATTATTTCTAGGATTTCCTCGATTACATCGCCTATGGGTTCTAAAACGTCCGTCACGTGTAGTTCCTCCAGCCAGTTTATATACGAGGCATACACTTGTAGCATTTCTTTTGTTTCACGTAGGTTATATACGTAATGCTGCATTGTATCTAAAATACCTAGAAAAATAAATAGTAGTATAAATTGCTGTATTTGTTACTATTTGTAACTAATCTACAGAGGTCCTTCCGTCGTGTGTGCGTGAGAGAAAGTGTTATGACTTGCTACTTCTAATTGTAAGTAGCAACATTCTATATGTATTACCTGTTACCCGTGTGGGGTTGCTAGTCCCCCATCGGGCGCCTCCCCAGGTGGCGGATAGGGGAAAGCTCGTTAGATATGACGGGTACTGGGGAAATAAAATACCCAGGGCGGACCAAAACTAGTAGGACCTACGATATGGGCTCTCAAACATAATTTGGGGATCCTACCAACGGAATAGGAAGTAGCGTCTTACTCAGAATAAGCGACCAAAATGGGCGCCTGAAAAATCATTCGCAAATCCACTCGGAAAAGGGTGGCGTTTTGATGCCAAACTCCTTATGTAGGATTAGATCAAAATTCATGTCTCTCTCGATAGTTACAAAATCCAAGTAATAGAATAATCGATTAGGCAAGAGCCACCAGACAGCCGAGATAAAGAGAATCAGTTTAGCATGGGCTGCATTTGAAAAACTTGCACAAGTACGAATAAACCTAAACGAAGGTATGTTATGCTTGCCTACTCCCATTCATATTGTACGATCAGATCAGTCACCCTATTAAAGAAAAGGGCACAATAACTACGATCTGTCAACGTGCTATGGAACGTGCGATGCTGGAAATCAGCTTAAGGGACAGACAAAGGAATGAGGATATCACGAGACTACCCCAGGGCCGGACAGGTTACCTAACGAGTTCATTAAGGCAGCTGGGCCGGCAATCACGAGAAGCATTGAAGCCATAGGTGCATGGAAGAAGGCGTCCTCCTGGGACGATGGAAGGTGCTGTCTTCCATCGTCCCGGGAGGGTAATGATATAGGCAGCACTCCAGAGGAGAGTATCATGCGACATACTCAAGATCATAGCTAAGTATCTGAAGAACAGCTGGTTAACATATGAAGACACCGCAGAAGCATCGAAATGTGAGGTGACAGACACTACGGCTGAAGTGACAATAGCGTTGCCGACGATATGGCGCTAGTTGCCACTGGACGAGAACTTGGAACAACAAATCACAAGATGTAGGAGGCCGTAGAGGTGATGCAAAGATGGACGACAAGCGCCGGGCTGAGTATCACGCGCAGGATGACGGAGGTGACTCTACTCTCGGCCAAACGAATGACACTCGATGACACCACCATGCAAATGATCTCACGATACAGAGGAGGCTGAAGTACCTGGGAACTATACTTGAGACTAACGTCAATCACGCCCAGCATGTTTAGATGCCTAAATGTAGATAATTACATCACAAAATAGACCAATCATATAAATATCAAGTCACATAGCGGTCATTCAAAGCGTTGTAATTGACAATATTGATGACCAATACTTATGACATTACCAGATTTTGATTCAGGATTAAATTTTGAATCAAAAAAGTTTCAGTTGAACTCTTCACGACCGAAATGTTGATAAATACACAACAAAATGTACCAATCATACAAATATCAAGTCGCATAGTGGTCATTCAAAGCGTTGTAACTGATAATATTAATGACTAATATATATAATATTACCAGATTTTGATTCAGGATTAAATTTTGAATAAGAAAAGTTTTGGTTGTGCTCTTCACGGCCTAAATGTAGAAAATTACATCACAACATATACCAATCATATTACTATCGAGTCACATAGCGGTCATTCAAAGCGTTGTAACTGACAATATTGATGACCAATATTTATGACATTGCCAGATTTTGATTCAGGATTAAATTTTGAATAAGAAATATATTGGTTGTGCTCATAACGACCAATATTTAGATAATTACATAACAAAATATACCAATCATACAAATAACAAGTCACATAGCGGTCATTCAAAGCGTTGTAACAGAAAATATTAATGACCAATATTTATGACATTACCAGATTTTGATTCAGGATTAAATTTTTAATAAGAAATGTATTGGTTGTGCTCATAACCACCAATATTTAGATAATTACATAACAAAATATACCAATCATACAAATATCAAGTCATATAGCGGTCATTCTAAGCATTGTAACTGAGAATATTAATGACCAATATCTATGACATTACCAGATTTTGATTCAGGATTAAATTTTGAATAAGAAAAGTTTTGGTTGTGCTCTTCACGGCCTAAATGTAGAAAATTACATCACAACATATACCAATCATATTACTATCGAGTCACATAGCGGTCATTCAAAGCGTTGTAACTGACAATATTAATGACCAATATTTATGACATTACCAGATTTTGATTCAGGATTAAATTTTGAATAAGAAATATTTTGGATGTGCTCTTCACGACCTAAATTTAGATAATTACATAACAAAATATACCAATCATACAAATAACAAGTCACATAGCGGTCATTCAAAGCGTTGTAACTGAGAATATTTATGACCAATATTTATGACATTACCAGATTTTGATTCAGGATTAAATTTTGAATAAAAAAGTTTCAGTTGAGCTCTTCACGACCGAAACGTTGATCAATACGCAACAAAATGTACCAATCATATAAATATCAAGTCACATAGCGGTCATTCAAAGCGTTGTAACTGAGAATATTAATGACCAATATTTATGACATTACCAGATTTTGATTCAGGATTAAATTTTGAATAAGAAATATTTTGGATGTGCTCTTCACGACCTAAATTTAGATAATTACATAACAAAATATACCAATCATACAAATAACAAGTCACATAGCGGTCATTCAAAGCGTTGTAACTGAGAATATTTATGACCAATATTTATGACATTACCAGATTTTGATTCAGGATTAAATTTTGAATAAAAAAGTTTCAGTTGAGCTCTTCACGACCGAAACGTTGATCAATACGCAACAAAATGTACCAATCATATAAATATCAAGTCACATAGCGGTCATTCAAAGCGTTGTAACTGAGAATATTAATGACCAATATTTATGACATTACCAGATTTTGATTCAGGATTAAATTTTGAATAAAAAAGTTTCAGTTGATCTCTTCGCGACCGAAACTTTGATCAATACGCAACAAAATGTACCAATCATATAAATATCAAGTCACATAGCGGTCATTCTAAGCATTGTAACTGAGAATAATAATGACCAATATCTATGACATTACCAGATTTTGATTCAGGATTAAATTTTGAATAAGAAATATTTTGGATGTGCTCTTCACGACCTAAATTTAGATAGTTACATAACGAAATATACCAGTCATATAAATATCATGTGACATAGTAGTCATTCAAAGCGTTGTAACAGAGAATATTTATGACCAATATTTATGACATTACCAGATTTTGATTCAGGATTAAATTTTGAATAAAAAAAAGTTTCAGTTGAGCTCTTCACGACAGAAACTTTGATCAATACGCAACAAAATGTACCAATCATATAAATATCAAGTCACATAGCGGTCATTCAAAGCGTTGTAACTGAAAATATTAATGACCAATATTTATGACATTACCAGATTTTGATTCAGGATTAAATTTTGAATAAAAAAGTTTCAGTTGATCTCTTCGCGACCGAAACTTTGATCAATACGCAACAAAATGTACCAATCATATAAATATCAAGTCACATAGCGCTCATTCAAAGTGTTGTAAATGAGAATATTAATGACCAATATTTATGACATTACCAGATTTTGATTCAGGATTACATTTTGAATAAGAAATATTTTGGATGTGATCTTCACGACCTAAATTTAGATAGTTACATAACAAAATATACCAATCATATAAATATCATGTGACATAGTGGTCATTCAAAGCGTTGTAACTGAGAATATTTATGACTAATATTTATGACATTACCAGATTTTGATTCAGGATTAAATTTTGAATAAAAAAATTTCAGTTGAGCTCTTCGCGACCGAAACTTTGATCAATACGCAACAAAATGTACCAATCATATAAATATCAAGTCACATAGCGGTCATTCAAAGCGTTGTAACTGAGAATATTAATGACCAATATTTATGACATTACCAGATTTTGATTCAGGATTAAATGTTGAATAAGAAATGTTTTGGTTGTGCTATTCACGGCCTAAATGTAGATAATTACATCACAAAATATACCAATCACATAAATATCAAGTCATATAGCGGTCATTCAAAGCGTTGTAACTGAGAATATTAATGACCAATATTTATGACATTACCAGATTTTGATTTAGGATTAAATTTTGAATAAGAAATGTTTTGGTTGTGCTCTTCACGGCCTAAACGTAGATAATTACATCACAAAATATACCAATCATACAAATATCAAGTCGCATAGTGGTGAATCAAAGCGTTGTAACTGAGAATATTATTGACCAATATTTATGACATTACCATATTTTGATTCAGGTTATAAATATCAAGTCACACACCGGTCATTCAATGCGTCGTAACTGAGAATATTAATGATCAATATTTATGATATTACCAGATATTGATTCAGGATTAAATTTTGAATAAGAAAAGTTTTAGTTGAGCTCCGTACGACTTAAATTTTGATAATTACATAACAAAATGTATCAATCATACAAATATCTACGGACGCGGTAAAGGCAGACAAAAAACTGGCAAAAGTAAGTGGCACTGTGGTCAGGATCTCCTGGAGAAGCTATTCTCGGAAGACATCTACTGCCTAGGATATGCGGATGACACTGCGATCGTCGTAAAAGGACAATTCGCGGGAACAATCTCAGAGCGCACACAAGAGTCCTGAATATAGTGGACAAATGGTGTGAGGAGGAAGGCTTGTCCTTAAATCCTCTGAAAACCAGAATAGTTAACTATACAATAAAGAAGATTACTAAGAGAACTAATGCTCCTGACACATATAGGTGTAGACGTGTCATTTGCATCACAGGTCAAATACCTAGGAGTCATCTTTGACCAAAAACTTATACCTAACTCACATATAAGCAGAACCTCACAGAGAGCTACAAGAACCCTAGGTAGGTGCAGTAGAATGTGTGGAAAAAATGGGACCTGAACCCCTAAATGACCCTATGGCTATACACTAGGCTAGTAAGACTCATGATATCATATGGGTGAGTAGTATGGTGGCTCAAGCGTAAGCAAATCAAAGCGACTTCTCAACAGTACACAAAGGCTTGCCTTCCTGAGTAAAACTGGAGCCAGAAGAACAATAAGTCCTTGACCTACCATCATTACATATCCTTATTGAAAAAGAATCAAGATCTGTAAGTCACAGATTATTCAAAGATCAAACCCCAATAAGCAAACAGCACGGGGCGAACTACCAAGACCTGAGGGCAGACCCTATAATGGGCATGACAACTAAATACAACTGAAGTAAGGAATACGATTACGTAATATCAGGAAGAGAGGCCTAATGAAATGACCCAGCTTTCTCCTGGTTCACAGACGGCTCAAAAACAGTGGAAGGAGCTGGAGCTGGTATCTTCAGCGTCAACCGTTGAGCAATATTTCAATAAGTCTGGGCAAGCTTTCTGGAAGAAATAGTGACCATACAACACTATGCAAGGGAAGGGCTGAGACACAAAAGAACTAATACACGAATTGCCATCTACGCTGACAGCTAAGCAGCAATAAAAGCGATGGCTACGCCATAGATTGGTTATGGCAATGGTACTGCCAGTAGAGCCTTGGCGAGGTAGGTAGACAAAACAAACTAGCCTTAGCGTGGGTGCCAGGGCATAGTGGCATGTGAGGCAATAACAGGGCAAACGAAGTCGCATCAATCCCCTCAATCAGTCCGGAGCCCTACTGCAGTGTATTAAAAGCAATCACAAAGACATCCTTGGAAAATGGATCAATTATATGTGGGCAAACGAGCCAGGGTAGAGACACGCAAAAGAATTCGTAATAGGCAGTAGCCCCAAATTCTCAAAGCACTTACTAACCCAAAACAGGAAAACCGCCACAATAGTAGTAGGCCTGCTAACAGGCCATTGATGGCATGGATAGGCCTGGCAGAAGATCCCATAGTATATGCTCTGCGGTCACTTCCTCTTCCTGGTAGAACATACAGAGATTCTACCAGGAATTGGAAGTGACCGCAGATCATATACAATGCCACTACGACTCGCTATGTACATTGCGATCCAACGAAATCGGGGGCGGCAAACCACGACTATTCCAATATATGAATTAACCTAGATAGAAGCTTTTCAGGTTGTGAGCTAGGACACAGTAGTCCTTTACGGCCCTCAGGGAAGAACGAAAGCTCTACAGAGGGCACAGTGGTGTAGGTCCTGGAAGGCTAGCCCTTCTTAATCTAATCTAAGTGGCGCTGGGCAGGACATATCGCGCGAAATGATGTGTAATGGACAAAAAATATTATGCAGTGGAAACCACAAAGAACAAAGAGTACCCGTAAACTCCAGTTTATATGCCGAGACAATATACAGAGGTTAACGGGTGAAAACTGGATACTGGCATTATGTGTAATGGACAAAAAATATTATGCTGTGGAAACCACAAAGAACAAAGAGAAGTACCCGTAGACCCCAGTTCAGATGGCGAGAAAATGTACAGAGGTGAACGGAAAAAAACTGGATGTTGGCATGATGTATAATGGACAAAACTTATTATGCAGTGCCGTAGCCGCAGCCCCCAGTTCATATGCCGAGATAATGTATAGAGGTGAACGGGAAAAAACTGGATACTGGCACCACAAAACAGACAGACATGGAGGAAAATGGAAGTGGCCTGTGCCAAGGAATGGATCAATGCTGTAGAAGATGAGGATTTATTACTTGATAAAATGCCTGTCGTCCGGCAGGGGATGTTTTTTAACATTGGTTAAAGGCTATATTAATTGGATTTTCATTCACGTAATATAGGGATTACTATTATGGTAGAGGTTTCTTTCTGCTATGTTATCTAAGTGATAAGTGGTAACTTTCAGATTCATATTGGAATGATGACCACGCACTGGATTTAGCGTGGTCATCATTCCAATATGAATCTGAAAGTTATTGATCTGGCCAAGATTTAAATATTTCAGATCAAACTTAATAATGAGAATCATGTCACCATGATTCTCATTATTAGGGGGAATCCGCCAGTCCGAGGTCTTGCGATGCAAGTGATTACTCTTGAACGGGTTCACTTAGTCATTGAGGGTCGCAGTGACCGATACCGGGAGAATCTCTGCTTAGAGTCTCCTTGAGAGTGCAGTTCTAAAGCTGGAATTACATTGTGGAAGATTCATCAAGAATCGGTCTTGTGGTCATAATTCGCATTATATGGAGTCTACCATCTCACTAAATCTTGAATTACATTGTACTAGATTCGTCAAGAAAGTTAACCAAGGTTTTAGATTCAATTATTCATATACTATGTTCAGCTCGTACTATTACCAATCAAGTATTGAATAAACTGCATGCGCAGTACGTGTTTGGTCATAGTACGAGCTGCTATGTTCAGCTCGTACTATGAGCAAACACGTACTGCGCATGCTGTTTATTCAAGACTTGATTGGTAATAGTAGGAGCTGAACATCGTATATGAATAATTGAAACTAAAATCTTGGTCAAGTTTCTTGACGAATCTAGTACAATGTAATTCAAGCTTAAGTGGGATGGTAAACTCCTTCTATTGCGAATTATGACCACGAGACCGATAGTACCGTGAGCGAACGTAGAATTGAGCTTTGAAGAGAGAGTTCAATACTTCGTGAAACTACTAAGGGGTAAACCCGAGAAACCCGAAAGGTCGAAAAGGGAGATTCAGCGTGTCGAGCTTGAGCTGTGATAATCTATTACTTAGGCAAGGAGAAACTTTATGCCGTTACGCCGCCTTTCCAAAAGTTTCTTCCTAACTAGTTTTCGTCAAAAAACTACCCTCTAACCCTTTAAATAATTTATTACTACAATCTTAATTAAAATATATAAGTGTGAAATTGCTTCTTATCAATGTACATATCTAGACTTCGATCTTGTTAGATCTCATCAATATAGATCAGCTGGTGAGGATGAATTCACGCAATATCTCAAGTGATTATATACAAAGTAATTCAACTTTCCTTCTAGAGAAAAAGTTGAATTACACAATCTTATTATATATCTATCCTAATTATTAAACTATTGTTTAAATGTTCTTACCTAAAATAGCTATTTGTAAAATAGCAAGCCTCTGCTCGATATAAGCCACGAAATCATCCAATAGGCTCAAAAACGGCTCGAAGAAAATTTCAATCTGATCCTTCAAATAATCAATATACTTATCAAAATCATCCAATAATTTCACTGCAATCGCCTCCATTTCCTTGAGCGATTTCCTAGCATCACTAATACCATTTTTAAGGATCTCTTTAGCGTCGATTTTGATATTTCTAATATTTTTGATATCCTTCATTGACATTTCAATTTGCGCTGCCATTAAATCCATAGCTGATTGAACTGAATTCAAAGCGCCCCAGATGGCCTGCTCGCATTTGATTTGCACGAACTTAACATAATCCACAATTGGGCCTAAAACAGCCTCTAAATACATCCTGTAATAACAAAAACTATGTTTTAACCAACGCCTATAAAACTTGATGTCAACTTACTGTACTTTCGGATGTTTGAATAGTCGACACAAATAATTATCATTTGCTGTACATGTGAATTTATTATCAACGCAGTCCTTCAACAATTTACTCCTCTCATCACTGGCATATCTTGCAACGCGTTGCTTAATCACGCTGATATCCTTTATAAACTCTTTACCCAAATCATCATGTATGACATCAATCACCTCCTTCCCAGTGGCTTCGATTACAAAACGCAAATCGTTATACTCATCAAAAACAGCCTTATGAAACTGCAGATACAAATCGTTTTTCCAAAGAATTTTCGCCCATAACAGCTGCGATGTATTCAGCTTGACAGCTATCAAACTATCCAAATAATGTTTTCCGTACAACTCATGCCCTAAATCCACTCTAATCTCCCTCTCATTCGGCAACCCCGCGTAGAAAATATACTTCCTACTATCCCCATACGAAGCAATCATATTAACAGACGGGCTAATCTTCTTAAAATTGTACGTGCAACCAAGATTCAATGGGTCCTTCTCATTCACCTTCGCCTTCACTACGAACCCAAGACTGTCATCACCCGACCTACTAGCCGCTTCGAAATTAAAACTGTTTTTACTAGTTTCAACCTCTCCCAAAACCCCGAATCTATGATGGTCCACCTTAACAGACGCTTTAATAGCCTCTTTAGCATCCCGCTCATAATTTTTGTAGCGCAAAACAATGCTTCCGTTTGAAAAATCAACTCGGCGGAAGGAAGAAAAGTACAGCTCGTAATCGATTTTGGAAACAGGATGCCGCATTATGAAGTTCCTTTGGCTCGAAAATATATCCGAGTAGATTTTATTGTAGTACATTTCAAACTCGATTAGTTTATCAGGGTTGTCCGAGTACTCTAATTCGGCTCGTAGCGTTAATGGGACTGTTGTGTATTGGGACATATCAACTCGTAGTATTATATCATGTTCTAGGGCAGGTGATGATATTGAGGATACCATTTTTCCGGGTGTTATCGCATTTTTAACCACTAACATTGAAGTGGGTTCAATTCCCCATATTAATGTCCCTACCATTTGCATGGAGGGGGTTTTACCTAAAACCGCATCTATGCTTTGCATACACTTAAAAGTTCTAAATGGAAGCTGTAAGCCTATATCTGATACTACATGGATATTACTAGAGTTGGTAATGTTTTTAATTGAGGACCATGCCTGTATATGTTTTTCATTCCAACTAGTTTTGATTGAATAGATTTCATCTGTGGTGTTTTTTGTTGTGTTATAATCAATCACGAATTTATTTGAGGGTAGGATTAGTTCGGTTGATACGTTTTGGCCTATGTATAATCGCGCTCCAATTTGGGAATTCTCCGCGTCCCGCATGTCCCAACAAACACGCCCGTACGCGTCCAGTTTGTTATCGTTCAAATACTTGTACTTGGCTGAGATTGGCCACCAAATATTTTCGGCAATTACTGACAGCTTGTTGTTTTCAATTGAAAAGAATGAGTTGATTAGGGTCGCGTTGTTGATTTCAAGCAGCAGGCGGTTTTTGTGAATCGGCGCCGCGAGGTCGGTTAGTGTTATGAAGCCTATGTTTAGTTGTTTGGTGTCTAGTTGGGTTGTTTCGAACGTGAGTTGTACTGCGATTTCGGATAAGCTTGAGCCAACTAGGTTGAAATGCAGCATGTTTTTATTGAGGTGCGTTTTGAATATTATTTCTTTGTTGGTTTTTGATGTGTCTAGTGAGAACCGGTGGTTGTTAGTTTTTAGCACGGTGTTGATTTTATTCGAGCTCATATCGACTAGTAAATCGAATTCAATAAAATCACAGTTGCTGATTTTAATAGGTAAGTATATATGGTTTAATAGTTTTATATAGTTGTTGTTTTGGGATGTTAAACTGAAGATTAATCCAACTTTATTCTTGGGAAGATTTGGGTGTGTTAGGACTACCTTTAAAAGTTTTTCAAGCTGCATTTTGTATTCTAAATTAATCGAATATTGTTTGTATCCTGCAAAAGGTGTTTCTAAACTGCAATATAGTAATTTATGTTCAACTGTGTTCATATAATCGTGACTAATTGTGTATTTCCGATGATTTAAATCCATTTGATAAAATCCTTTTTTGGCAATTAACTTGAAGTACTCAAAATATTCGTATGGTATTAATAATTCGGTTTGTAACTGCATGTTTTTTACAGATAGATCGAAGTTGAATTTAAGATTTGTTTGGTTGCAATTGTAGCCTGTATTAATGAAAACTCTGTTTTTGTTAACATCGTGATTGAAGTAGAATGCGTATATTATGTTATTGGGTAGAATTAGTTCTATTTTTGGTCTAAATTCTTTAGGGATGTATATGGTGCCATCAAAAGTTTCAAATCCTTCCAAAAATGGTACGCGGAGATGTGTTTCAATGTCCAGTAAGTCATCTTGTAGTTTAAAGTCGGCTTGTATTAAAATGTCTCCGAAGTTGTCTGAGTTAATTTTGAGGTAATTTCGGCATATGTTGTGTTGTTCGAAATCCCATGAGAGGGTTAGGTTGAGTAGTTTTAAGGGTTTTAGATTAGGAGCAGTTATTTCTACGTTTATTGAGTTTCCGCGTGAGAGGCTTTGGTATAAAATATAGTTGCCTAACACCATATCACCTGATGCTACGTAGAATGTTACTGAATATAGTTTTGTAGCGGAAAATTCAATATTATATCGTCCGTTTTGTAGGTAGGGGCTTATTAGGTCTAGTTTGGCTACGTAAGGGTTTTCTAGGTTTAACACTAGAGTGGCTTTGTGGTCCATTTGTAGTGCTTTGAGGTTGATAAAAGCTGAAACTATAGTGTCTGTTGTTAGAATTGCTTCTAATTCGATTAACTTTTTATGTTTGTGCATAAGCTCACCAGTTATAGAGTATTTCCCGGATTTCGTTTTTTCTAGCGATAGGTGTGACTGATAAAGTTTTTCATTCAACTGTTTGTAGTAGGCTTTGATTTGTTTAGAGCTAGACTCCGTAAATGCATTTACAATTATCTCAACATTCCTTTGAGTGAGTACCGGTGTATCTATTCTAAACAGCAATGCATTAGCGGATAGTTCTATATAAAGGGTATGATTTATATTATGAATTATATCCACAAAGAAGTCCAATTTTGAAATATCAGAGTTTTCAATTTCTAACCGTAAGATCTTGTCTGCATGTATTTTAATACTATTCAAATTCTTCTTGAAATATATTACGGTTTCTTTAATATCGCTGTTGTAAGTATTCAGTGCTAAATTGAATATATCTCTACTGTTCGTATAGATTAAACTACTGTTCATTTCAGCAGTTGTTAGTTCTAGAGTAAATCCATCTTCATGCTTTTCCAAATGCGTTTCAAATGTTGTATCTTGTAGGTACGGTGTATTAACCTCCATGTACCCTTTGATTGTTTTTTCAAGATTTTCTGTAATTACTTTAGATTTGATATAAAATTCGTTATAAAATAAATTCATGGCATGTTTACAATCTGTACTCTCTCTCGTTACATATATTCCAATTTTATCAATATTAATATATGGGATGTTTGCAATTACACTGATATTTACACCATCAGCTATTCTTTCAATTTTTTCAATCACTTTATGATTATTGAAGATAATACCATACTCAATATCCGGTCCATTTTTGTGTAGCACAGTTAAAACATGTGTTACATTGTAGCGATCTGATCTCATCAAAAACTTACTATGTAATTGTGTACTGTTCACCAAATAATTCATTGTGATGTTATTAAATGCATTTAGGGAGTTTTGTTGTATTTTTAAAACACCTTCACTCGCACAAGTTTTTACTAAAACATTTAATTTCTGCTCGATTTCAGGTATGGATAGATCAAACTCTACATCCAAACTAGAGTTTGCAACAGCAACCATGTTATGTACAGTGAAATGTGTTTCTAAAATATTCCCAATTATATTAACTTGCAGATGTTTATCCTTATCCAATCGAGATTTAACATTAAGCGAATTGAATGCATCAAAAGGTGTTTTAAGAAGTATCGTAGTATCTTCACCATCAGATTCAAATTTAACATATGCATTTGTTACTGGTGAAGGGTAATATGCTTCAAACTCTAATATTTTCTTCTGCATATTATTTACATATGTGAAATTCATTTCTCCATTATATTCACCAGCCGCTCCAATAATTTTCATCCCAATATTATTCGGATCCAAATTCAAACTAGCCCCTAAATCCACAACCAACTCATTCCAATGTCCATCAGTTTTCAAATTATATACATCAACCTCATTCGTATAAATACCTTTTAAATTAACATACTTAGCATACTCATAAGGTGACTGTAGGTAAATATTGTATGCATTATTATCCAACCCCATGTTCATTAAAATAGCATCATTCTTAAACCGAAGCGACGCATTAAAGTTTTTATCCTGCATTTTAAGGAAAGCCTTTGCAACATCCTCATCACCATTAGGGTACTTTAAAAACAAATCCATTTCATAATCATCAGTATTACTTCTAGCTATAGCCCCGTTCATTTCAACTGTTAAATTATCTTTGCTCAGTTTCATTTCAAGAGTATTTTTTTCTTTATTAAATAAAGCGGTGAGGTTACACATTTTGAGACCATCAAAAGTACTACTAATGTTACCACTAAAAGCCACCCCTAAATCAATCTCAGTGCGTAGATCTAAATAATCGGAGCCCATTGCTGAACCGAAACTGAAGTTAATCTGCTTGTCATCACGTTTGTACTCAACTGTTGAGTTTAAAGGATCTGTAAGTGTGCTGATAAAGTTGATACTAATTGATTTATTGTAGTTGTCTAGGAGTGTATTCAATTGTAATTCAATCATTTGATATTGTGGCCAATTGATGACGGTGTGAAGGTTATAATGGTTATCCACTATTTGTACCATTGTGTAGAATTTTACCTCATTTAGTATATTTAGAGGTGTATGTAGTTCCAAAGCTGCTTTTATAATACCTTCAGGATTTGGATGGAAATCGCCTAGTATAATTAATTCCATTACACGATCCCCACATGATATTATTAAATAAGTATCCATAATAGATGATTTTAGGGTGTTGTTTAATTTAATACGGGTAACATGGTTTTTAATATTCTGAGTGTTTTTAATTAGATCAACCTCAAAAAATATCCTATTAGCATTTACATCACCAGACCACCAAATTGTATTATTCTCATCACGATCATCTGTTTGTAAGGATATCTGTATGGTCCCATTAGAGAAAGTTGGTGTAAAATCAATTGTCCCATTAAAAGCAAGATTATGATCAAAAAAGTTCGAGCGGGAGGTGTTAAAATGGTAACCAATTTGGCGCATACTACTATCAGTAAAATCATGATACACAAGCATATCAATCGGAATAAAATATTTGCTATACAATCGCGCATACTGGTAATCAATATCAGACCGTTCCTTCAAATTAGATTTTATAAACGTAAAAATACGTTCGGACTGACTCGTAACATTAAAACTATCAAATCGATCCCCTAAACTACCCTCAATAACCACCATAGTCGCATCAATCCCTAAAATACACTTCGCCCTACTATCCTCGAAATTCGCATCCAAATCAAACTTGAATTCATTCACATCAGCCTCAATCGCAACCGACTTGTAAAATCTAAACCTACCAACGATGTTAACTTTTTCAACATTAAAAAACACAAACTGCATGATATTGTTGTCCAAAACGAACTTCCAACTAGCAACTTCCAAATCATACGCCAAATCCAACTTGGAATTCAGAAGACTATCATCATGTTGCAGTTTAAACTCCCCACTCAACTCGTTAGTAGCATACTGTAGACTAGTTTTAAGCGTGACATTCCCAAAAACTTCTTTTAAAGAAGAACAGTGGAAGTCCAAAAACTTTGGTTTCAAATTGAAGTAGGTTTCACATGTTTTATACGCCTCGCACGGGTGGGTTAGGATTATTTTGGTTTCTTGGTTTTTAATAGGTAGAAGGATAGTAGCGTAGAATTCATTAGGATCGCCAAATTTAGATATAGAAAACTTGGTGTCCACCAAAAAGTCGTCGTTGATTTTAATAACGGGGAACGCCTCGAAGTTCTGCAGCATGTCCAGCTTGGAGTTGAATTTGAAATAACCGGTGTAGTCGCCGGGGGATAGTTTAGTGAACCAACGCAGTTCGAATAGTTTGTTGAAACTATTGTAGATTTGAAACTGGAGCGATTTTGATAGGTCGTAGTCGGAGCTGAATTGCAGGCTGAGGTTTGAGTAGTTGGGGATTAAATCGGGTGCTATTAGTTTAGCTTTGAAATCCATGTGGGTGTCTGCTGATAGGTTTTGTACCATTAGGGAAACTAGGTTCTCGCCGCTTTTGAGGACTGTAAAGGCGTATATTCCTGGGTTTTGGGTGCACTGAATGAACAAACGGTATTTTCCAAAACGGCTGGATGTGAGTAAAGTCATTTGGCCGCTACCTGCTGATATTTCTAACAGGGTTTCTCCTTTGAATTTTATACTTAAAATTTCATCACCTTTAGGGTTGAACTTTTTGGCGACTAGTGACATGTGGTGGTTCCTTGCGTTTAGGCTTATTCGGATTTTATCGCGATCCAGTTTGGATTCGAGAGTAAGCCGACTCCAACCTCTGATGTTTGTGGATGCATCGAATTTAGTTTGGTATATATCACTGAAGAGATTTAAGACATCCAGTTTCATTCGATAGGTATCGGATTGTATCATATAGGATGCTGAGTAGTTGCGTAATGAAGATAATTTATGAGTCCCTGTTACGACTATGTAGTTTTGTTGGTCGGGTTTATCTATTTGTACATTCAGATCATATTGCGAGAACTTACTCAATAGTTTATAACTAGAACCTTCATCGTTACTATAAGTAATATTTAGAGAGTTTGAATTGGTGGTAATATAAACATTTTGTAGTGGAAGTAAAATATAATCCAATTGAAGACTCGAGTTGATGTCATAGTTAAAACCTGAATTTTTTTTCCATAAAAATGTAAAATAATTGATTTCATCATTAGGAAAAGCTATTGTAAAATTAATTACTTTATTATGACTATTTGTTTTCATCTCAAATCTACCGTTATAACGTTCATTTGGCAAATCAATTTGAAATTTAGAAACCGCATTAATAACACTCAAAAAAGTTGTTGTTAAATCAACCGAATACACACGATCATTCTCATTAAAAACTACATGGGTTGTATAATCATTATTATTTTTAATTGTTTTAATTTCAAACGTAACCATCCCAAAATTAGGCGTAGTTATTTTACTAATTACCTCAAAATTATTATTATGTAATTTATGTGCAACATTAAATTTATAAACAACCCTCTCTTTTTGGTACGTTATATAAACTTCATACTCATTATTTTCAAAAGTGTACCCTGTTGTTAAATCAACACCACGTATAACATCGAAATTACTTTTCAAACCACACGACAATGTCCCTCTAGTACTCAAAATCTCAATCACCCCTTGTACTTGAACATCCAAAACCTCACGTGTTAAAATATTAGTTTGCAAATCACCCCCAAAACGAATCCCATTATTAAAACCATTTTTAATAAAAGCTTTTATATTGAAAATATGTGCACCACCATCAAAACGCAACCAAAGTTTCCTATCATCACCCTCATAGTTAATCCCGGATGAAATGCTTGTATTCCCTAAAATTTCGAAATTGGAAACCACTGTTCCTTTCAAATCTAACCCCTTATCATCACTTGCCACCTGATACCTCACCCTCAAGGTTTTAAACGAACCGAAAACATCATGCTGGTGATTAAACCTACCCATTAAACCTCCTTTCATTAAATCACCATTAACAACCAACAAATTCTTATCATGGTTCTCGAAATTAATTTTTAAACTCGTATTGTAATTAGTTACCAACGAAACTATCCCTTTATATTTTCCACCCAAAATCTCCCCCCCTATAGTAATAGTTTTATTAAAACTATCTAAACTGTAATCAGACTTAATTTGAGCATTTAACCCCTTATTGAAATAATCACCACTTATTTTTGATGTTAACACCATAACACCCTGAAGCCTGTCATCAATTAAATATTTTATGTTCAAACTAGAGTTATCAATTTGCATTCCACAGTTAACAACCTTAGTGACTTCACTGAAATCGAAGTCGGCTTCAATTTTAATAGGAGTGTCATCACCTTTATCAACCGCGAGCTGCATTGAGCTGGTTATAGTACTAAAACTGCTTTTAAAATCAACCAAAACGTTTTTGGGTAAATTCATATGGACAGCAGTAACCCCATTGTTATAATTTAGGGAGTAATTGAAATTAGTATCATCAAAACTAGCGTCTAGTAATTGGTTGAAAATATTCGGGCTTGTTTCATGTTTGTAGCGAAGACCTGATATCATTTTAGGGCTGTTTAGTGTAAAATCGTTTTCTACTAGTGTGCTCAACGAGTTGTACAAAAAAATATTTTTGATTTTATATTCGTTCGGTAACCGGATTTCAGTCACATATCTAAATCCCTCTCTATAGTAATCAATTGAAATACTTTCAGTCAACTTGTTAGATGTGAGTTTCCAGTTAAATCGATTTAACTCATTCGCAATGAGGCTTAATGATAAATCACTTTGTATAATAAAGTCGTTCCATGTGGCTGTTACAAGGGATGAAATTGGTTGCCGTTCGTTGCGAATAGTAAGCGCAGCTTTGTGTTCGAGTAGCTTTAAAAATACGGTCACATTTGTTTCAAATATTGGCAGAATTTGTCCTTCTAGTTTCACTAAAACTATATCCTTAAACTCATGCCCTCTTATAGTGAAGCTTTCTTTGAGCACCCCCAAAACTGTGCTATGAGTGAAATGGAGCGAGTAGTAGCCTGTTACTGGTGATGTTAGATCCATCCAAAACTCCATTGAGCCATGAAGGTTGCTCCATTTTAAAGCGATATTATTGTATTGTTTAAACAAATTCACAGTCACCCCTAATGAAACAACATCCTCATATGCTTTAACCGAGTACTCTAAAATCGTCTCCTCGAAACTTTCGAATGGGGTTTGTATGACTATCGTGGAAGCATCGCTTTGGAAATTAGATTGCACTCGAATACTCTTTTTGTGCCAGTACAGCTCAAATAACACGCTATTAGTGTTGTTGTTGTTCACATTCAAATTCCCACCGATCGGTTCGATTGTATTTGAAGGCGACTCCACTTTGAAGTTTGAATTTATTTGAAGACCATCCAGCTTCCAGTTAGATTGCGCGTTTATTTGGTGGTTGTTGTATACAAATGTGGCGTCTGTTTTGTAGTTGTCGTCAGCTTGGTGGCGGTGGGACATTGCTGCTCCGACGTTTGCAATTTCTGCTAGGGTCGTATTTAATTCTAAGTTACCTGCTAAGTGGGATGGCGATTTTGAGCCTGACACTAGGAAGTTGATGCTGTGTTTCCTCCACGATATGTCCGACTAGGTGGGGGGAAGTTAACAATTGTTTAAAATATTATACGTGAACGTGAAATAAAACATTAGGTTGTCGATAGCTTTTCTGAATTAGTTATTTCATCTGTAAAAACTGTTAGGGTTTTAGCTGCATTGGTTAGCGAGTTATGAGTAGTTGTTTTAGAATGAACTATAGCCACTCCGGGAGAAGCTAATGGACCAGGCTAAAGAGGACTCACTGGATGGCACAGTAATAACGGAAGCTAAAGATGCATGGTGCATGGTGCGTAGGGGAGTTCCCTCTGCACCGGCTACCTCCTCGAAGATCGCCTTGAGGGCGATCGCGTCTTTCTTCGCGGTTTTCGAGATGTTCCGGGTGTGGCCCGCCGTGTCCGTTAGTCTGTAGGCTATTTGGCGCGCCTCCACCAACTCTTGGAGGGCACTCCTCATGTCTTGGTAATATATTTGGTAATAAAAGATCTAAAGGAAAACAGAAGAAGGGTGGGTCTTCTGTTTTCCTTTAGATCTTTTATTATCAAATATATTACCAAGACACGAGGAGTGCCCTCCAAGAGTTGGTGGAGGCGCGCCAAATAGCCTACAGACTAACGGACACGGCGGGCCACACCCGGAACATCTCGGAAACCCTCAAGGCGATCTTCGAGGAGGTAGCCGGTGCAGAGGGAACTCCCCTACGCAGCATGCAAACACCGTCTGGGGAGGACTCCGAAGACCTACGACTCCAGCTGAAGGCTCTCAGAGGTTATAAGAGGCGAGCTGCACCGGAAACAACTAGAAAGCCAGGCAAACACGCACGCGCTAACGAGCGGCACTAACACGAAGGGTGAGCAGAACACGAAGGGTGAGCAGGAGAAGGTTGAGGTGAGCCTTTTTCCGAGACCGCCACATATGAGGACGCACTAAGAAGTGCTGGAGGAGGCCGCCGGCCCCTTACAAGGAAGTTAAAATGGTCAGCAAGAAGCTCGTGAAACTCTCACCATCCACGGCGATGGTCCGTTTCTGAACAAGGAGGGCCGTGCCCTACCGATCGTCAAAAAAATACTGGAAGACTAGTGTATGAACTTGCGGGTGCAAACCTGGAAGTCGTGCAAGTCGCCTCAATAACAAGGAAGACAGAGGTCCCAGTGCCACCCAGCACGACCAGATGGGTGACCTATTACATTGGGTGCAATACCACTGATGAACAGCAAACAAAGATATCCCTGTATGAAAGGACAGACGGGCTAGGCTACTGGCGGAGGAGAATGTCGTAGAAGGACTCGAGATTCGAGCTAGCCAGGATTCCGATCCAAATGGAGAAGAAGAACTTGAAGTATCAGATGGCCGGGACGACGCTCCAGGCATCTCTTTGGGCAGCCACCAAAGAACAGGGGCCACAGAGAATAAACGGGCTACCCCCGGCCCCACCAACAAGCAAAAACAAAACAAAAAGGAGGTGATAGTTCAATCCACGCAAAAATAAACCTACCCGGAATTGGTGCGTAAGCTTAAGTCGGCCCAGGGGAGAGCAGGGCCACGACGATGGATTAGACAGAGAATGGGCCAAAATAGACGCCCTTTGCGGAGTCAAAACCGGTGAGGCAGAGGGGGTTGGACATCTTAGCAACAAAAGCGGTGGTGGAGGACGCGATCAAGGCAGCAACCACCGAGATGGATGAACTCTTCGGGGTGGGAGAACCCAGGGTGGCCCGAGGATAAACCAAGGCGGTAACCGTCACCACTACCGAGCAGTAGCACTAACGGTCACCAAACTGAAGGTCGGAGTGGTGAACTGCAGGGCCACCCCTAGGGAGGAAATAGGCTACGGATGTGATCGGTGCTGGGAAGACGGGCATCGGACGGCGGAATATACAGGCGAGGACAGCCATCAAGCAAAAACAGAACAAAGAAGAGGTGATGGTTCAATCCACACAAAAATAAACCTACGCGGAATTGGTGCGTACGGTTAGGTCGACCCAGGGGAGAGCAGGGCCACGAGGATGGATTAGACAGAGAATGGCACGCTTTGCTTCAGAGTGAAGGACCAAAATTGACGCCCTCTGCGGAGTGAAAACCGGTGAGGTAGAGGGGGTTGGACATGTTAGCAACAAAAAGTGGAGTGCAGAACGGAGGAATATACAGCCGAGGACCGAAGACGCCTGTGCCTAAAGTGTGGCGAGCCAGGTCACCAAGCCCGGGCCTGCAAGAAGGAAACCCCCTATTGCGACCTATGCAGGGAGTAGGATGTGGGGCAGGCAGCATTAGTTGCCAGAAACAGGAACCGGCGATGGAAGAGGCCAAAAATACCACGGCCGGAGGCCCTAATAGGCCGAGATAACCCGATGCACAAAGGTAACCCAGGCGAACGAGGCCGGGCATCGCACGACCTGCTGCTCGCCTATGCGATGAAACAGGTCGTGATATGAACCTAATATCAAAAAAGTAGACCAGTTGTGAGTGTCGGATGTAACCATGAAATTACTGGGCATTCCCCATGGCCCACGGCACGCCAGCCAAGGGCATCATCTAGGCTAAGGTCCAGGATGTGACATAGCTAAGTGTTGCTGGCGACGGTAACACGCGCCCAGCTCACATACGCAGCACTCGCCTGGGTGGACGTCACTAAGACCGGGCGGAATGTGGACAGGCTGTGACGGAGAATGCGAACTGGAGCCATTTGTATAACAATGACATACCCTACAATCTCCACGGAGGCAGCGGCGGCCCCAGGTCATCTACTCATCGGGAAGCGAACAGAGGTATACCAAAAGAGCGGGAAACCGGGAACCCGCTCGCGTCCATCGACAAGAAAGCTGATCCCAACGATAGAGCCTTGAGTCAGCAGGGGACATGATGAGCTGGACCACTGGACCATCCAGACCCTATCCGGCCATGGATTATTCCAGACGTACCTTCACCATATAGGGAAGGCAGACTCGGCCAGTACTGTAGTGGAATGGATGATTCGGTTTACACCATCTACCATTGTTCCCGATGGCACGCCGAACGGTGTGGCTATAGGTTGAGCAAACCCCTCCAGAGGACATAAGGGCTAAACTGAACTGAAATCAATAAGGTGTGGGACGCATTCGCGACGGTGATGGGGAGAAAGTTCGACGACGACTTGCGGACCCCACGGACAGACTGACGGACGCCTGACGAACGGACAGACATGACAGCATAGCCAACGAACAAGAGACAGGACTAACTGACCATAAGTCGGTCACGGAGGGCTTAGGAGTGCCTGTAAGGCGGTCAAGCCCCCTGGGACAGAACCTGAGGTGTTGGTCTAGTCGGTAGGGTCCAATACGCGGGGTGAATCTGACACTACCCATGCCTACCAGTGGTGGTAATGATGGCATGGGTTTCTGGGTTTTCAGATGAAAAAAAAAAGGTTTGATAATAGCGTGAGCAGGATGTACAAAGAGTGGCGGGCAAAAGCGAGAGTGAATGAGATATTTAAAAGTACGCTATACGTATAATCAACATTGATTAAATGAATACGGCACCTCAAGAAGAAGAGCAAGACTCGTTTCTGAAGAGTCTGCTAGGACTCGAAAGACCCACGCCTATGTCAGTGCTTCAGCAGGAAACGAATCGGATGTGCGCCTGGTGCGAGTCGTGTGGGAGGTTAGTTTGAAGTTCAAGGAAAGATTGCGGAAAGAGATACTGATGCGGAAGGTGTGGATGAAATGTAGGATTAGGACAGAGAGCTAGTGGGGAAAAAATAGTGGAAGGATGTATGAAAGAGAGAGTACGTCTAAGGTGTCGGTGAATGAAAAATTGATAGGAATGAGAAGATTAGGAACTAAGGTATGAGGAAAATAATGAGGAATGTTAAGTGGCACAAAAGGCAGGTAAAAATGACCAAGAACTCGTACAACCCTGTTTATATGAAGTGGCGATTCCGAGGAAAACCTCCTAGCTGCATAACCAGGGAAGGGTAGAGCAGGGAGGTAGGCGCAGGATTATCTCGCTCTAGGCATACAAGTTTAGTATGGCTAGAGCGAGATACTGTTCAAAAGAAAGAGGAAGGAAAGTGAGGATGGGGCAAGGATATATCACCTGTGTAGTGTGTAGTAAGGGACACATGGTCGCACCTAAACAATGAATACGAGGGAGTGAAAGTAGAGTGGGTGGGGATTTGCAGAAATTGCAGATGGGAAAGGTACCGAAATCTGCAAAAAGATGGCTTGGCATATTTTCTCTGAAAGCCCCTGGTGTGCGATTTTGGAATTATCGCTATAATTAAACCTAAAAAACTCATAACTCGCTAACCAATAGCTATAAACTTAAAAGTTTGTACAAATAACAAAATCAGAAAATATATCAACATATTTGACGCACTTTAATAAAGCTATGGAGGGTGGCACTTCTTGTTATGTAGGGTTTAAAATTTATGAGACCCTTAAAATCCCTCCTGCACCCCTTTTATAACGATCATTATAGCTTCAATCTAATCTGTATATAATTTGAGCTTCGTAGCTGTATTGTAATTTGAAGCTACTCAAACTAAGCCTTTACATTTTAAATTTAGGTTTATTATAAAAACAACTACGTATATTAAAAATAGTAGTCAACTTACTTGTACTTCAAAATTTCCGGTGACCACATAATATTTCAACTGGAACTCCTGCTTTTCCAAATACTGGAAAGGTGTTTCCAGTTCTCCAAACCAAATACCTCCCACATTATAGATTTTATTTCCCACTTTCAGGTAGATCCTTTGAGATACCTTAATACCCCATGTGACATTCATAGTAACCTGTGTGGGCCTAAAATATATTCATTACATTTCTTTAAAACAGCACACAAAAAGACACTTACAGCAAAACAAAAGCGGCGTTGATTTTCTGATTAGGATACTCCACGTCCATATTATAAAGCCCCTTATAGGAATTCTTCTCGACACCAAACACGAACTTGCGGCTTTCATCATTATCCTTATCCCAAAAGAATTTCAAATCCAACTTCTCGACAGGTAGAATTAGTTTCGCGCTCAACTCAAAGTGCTGGTAAACATTTAACGCCAGTAGAACACTCATCGCCTCATTCGTCTGAGCCCCGTTAACCACCATCAGCCGCTTATCATTAGCCTGAATAACAAACGAAAACGTATCCTTCATCCAATTCATATGCCCCACATAAACACTATCCATCGTTCTCAATTGTGAAAAACTCAGAAACAAATCATTAGTCTTCTGCAGCGAAGCCGTCAGCAGCCACGGTGTGGCCCATCTTCCATTGCTCTCCGGGAAATCCAACGTGCAATTCACTTTATGATCCTGATACTCCCCAACCGAAGAGTTCGAGTAATCACCAACAATTCCCAAAAACCGCTTCTCGTCCGCCCCAACACCCCGAGTCCCAACCAAATCAAAATAATAATTCGCCCCACTCTCCTTCCGCATCAGCCCCGTAAAAGTCCACGTCTGTTTCGGGTAATACAACAAAACATACCCACTCTCCTTAGAAGCATCATTAGCATACTTCAACAACCCCTCAATTCTCTGCTCCAAATTCAACTGCACTAACGCGTGCATATTCAAAAACTCCTGCGTGGCATTATACACCACACCAACTTTATAATCAATACGTTTCTCCTTACAACTCAAATACGCATGCACATCGAAGTCAGTGAGAGTTTTATCGCTTTCAAATTTGGCCAGTTGTTGTGTGGTCCAAGTGGTTTCAAAAAACATCACTTTACCGTAGTTGTTAAAATACCAGTCCTTGCGTTCATTATGGAATTCAACTAGCAAATTGTATAAAGGCTTTTCCGAGCTTTCAAACTTAATAACAGCCTTATCCTCATAAAATCCAGCCCTTCGCACCTTATTTAAATTGCAAGAGTATACCAGTGTTTCCATTCTATTAGAGTTGAGACTGTAGGTTAAGTTGCTTGTAATTGTTAGATTTTCCGGGGTTGTTTGCACCTGCGCTTGTAGTTTTCCGTTGAAGTTTTGTGAGGACAGCGTTGTGCGGATGTTAACCGATTTCGCGTCACATGTCAAATCGCCGATGACTATAATAGGCTCCTTTGTGATGCCTTCTAGTTTTAAGTCAGCCGCATAAACGCCTGTATGGAGATAGCTCAGGCTGCCCGAAACCGAAGCGATTTGTTTCTGCTGGAAGTTCAAACGCGCTAGCGAATCGTATTTCAGTCCCTCGGATGCGTCGTGGACTTTAAAGGATGATTGTAGGGAGACGATTTCGCGGTTGTTGAATAATGTTTGTAGTTGGAAGCTGTATTTGTTGAATTCTTTTCCGGCGCTGCTGGATATTTCGAAGCTTGCAAATGGGGAGATTAGTTGGGCTTTTAGGGCTAGTTTTTCAATGTCTAAATGGTATGAGGCTTTAATTTTACGGTCAATTAGAGAGTTTGGGGTGTCTAAATATAAATACATTGAGTGTAAAGGTTTGTTGTTGCGTTCTTCGACTACTGTTTTGAGTTGTAGTTGGTAGCTTTCAAATGTATCGACTTTTTTAATGTTAACTCCGAAATTAAATGCGCCTGTTAGTGGGAAGTGGGGTGCTGTTGCTATCTGTGAGGCGTTTACATACTTTAGTTGATAGCATACCTCCATTCCGGTTATTTTACCGAACATTTTTTGCGTGCAAAGCTCTTCATCAACAACGTCATTGGATATATCATTTATTTTTGAAGTGTCCTCATTGTGTATCATGAAGACATCAGATGATACTCTAATAACATCCATTTGTTGTTTAGGTACGTTTATTTTGAGATCTACAACTTTTCCAGCGTTTATAATGGCATGCCCATCGATGTACGTGTTTGAATTCATAGAGCCGACGTATTGTACTCCTGTTTTTGAAAATGTTGTATCTACTGACATTGTAGCTGTTATTTGTAAGGATGCACTTGGGTAGACTTTTCCTTCAAGTGATATTTTGTAAGCCCATAGGTCTTTCAAATCGATTTTTCCTTTTACTGTTAAACCGATTGTAGCGGTTCCATTTGCAATCATTTCTAAAGGAAATCCGATGATTGTAGGGACTTTATAGGATGAATCCAGGAACATAAATGATTTTGTGTAATCAATATCATTCTCTCTAAATAGGTTCATTAGTATATCCAGAGCTGTTTTAGCTGTAATGGGTTCTCCTATTAAATCCTGTAGATTATTGAAGTGTGTATATGTTAGTTCGTTCCCAAATATTTTTGCGTAGAGTAGTCCAGCTGGATCCTTTTGTAGCACTTTTTCACCCACAAAATCAACACCAAGTTGTTGAATTTTATCACTTGTTTCACTATGGGATGTACGCGCGTTCTCTAGTAATGATTTAATTGAGTTATCGGAAAAGTAGCCTTCAGGCCCAAAAAAGTTCTCAACGATTTCCTCGAATCCTTCCATTCTAGCACCGATTTCAAAAACATTTACGGTTTCCCCAAACAGATCTAATGTGAAATTTAGCATTGCGGATCTTGGTAGGTATGATTCTGATGTGAAAATCACGTTACTTTCAATAGAGGCACCAGTGCCGACTGAGTCGAAAAACGTTGATGCCTCGTAGTTCCGCGAATATTTTCTGATGTCAGTGTTGAATTTGTTTTTCAAAAATTCGTTTTCCATTAGCTTGCGAGTGCCTTGTTTCCACTGCACTGAGGTTTCTTGTAGATTGGTTATATGTGTCCATACGAATGAACCAACTGCAAAAAGAATCCACGCTTTAATGTTCAACTCAAAACCAACCAAATTATGTCCATTCACTATTTCAAACGATTTAAACTTGAACTATTCTGTTTTTCAAAATTGTCTATGAATTGTACTCTCAAATGGATTTGGTGTTTTTCTATGTATCAAGTTTGATTCTATAGATTTGTTAATTAAGTTAAACCCTAGGCGTTTCATGGTTTTCTATGAATCAAGACGTAAGATTCTAAAATTTAAATTATTGGTATGTTTTATCGGATGGATTCGAAGATAAATCTTAGAGGTTTCACAGTTTTCTATGAATCAAGTCCTAAACTCCTAAAATTTAGATTGTTCGTACGTTTGATTCGATGGGTTTGAAGTTAAACCCTAGGGTTTTCACGGTTTTCTATGAATCAAGTCCTAAGCTCCTAATATTTAGATTATTGGTATGTTTTATTAGATAGATTTGAAGATAAACCTTAGGGTTTTCACAGTTCTCAATGAATCAAGGCCTAAACTCCAAAAATTTAGATTATTCGTATATTTGATTCAATGGGTTTGAAGTTCAACCTTAGGGTTTTCACATATTTCTATGAATCAAGTCATAAACTCCTAACATTTACATTATTCTTATGTTTAATTCAATGTTGAACCCTATTATTTTCATAGTTTTTTATGAATCAAGTCCGAAACTCCTAAAATTTACATTATTGTTATGTTTCATCGGATTTAAAGTTAAACCTTGGGGTTTTCACGGTTTTCTATGAAGCAAGTCCTAAAGTCCTAATATTTAGATTATTGGTGTGGTTGATTGGATAGATTTGAAGATAAACTTAGAGTTTTCACAGTTCTCTATGAGTCAAGGCCTAAACTCCAAAAATTTAGATTATTCTTATATTTGCGTCAATGATTTTGAAGTTAAACCCTAGAATTTTCATAGTTTTCTATGAATCAAGTCCGAAACTCCTAAAATTTACATTATTGCTATGTTTGATCGGATGGATTTGAAGTTAAACCTTAGGGTTTCACAGTTTTCCATGTATCAAGTCCTAAACTCCTAAAATTTAGATTGTTTGCATGTTTGATTCGATGGGTTGGAAGTTAGACCCTAGGTTTTCGCAGTTTTTTGTGAATCAAGTCCTAAGCTCCTAATATTTAGATTATTGGTATGTTGATCGGACGAATTTGAAGTTAAACCTTAGGGTTTTCACAGTTCTCTATGTATCAAGGCCTAAACTCCAAAAATTTAGATTGTTCGTACGTTCCATTCGATGGGTTTGAAGTTAGACCCTAGAGTTTTCGCGGTTATCTATGAATCAAGTCTCAATCTAAGCTCCTAAAATTTAGATTATTGTTATGTTTGGTTGAATAGTTTGAAGTTACACCTTTGGATATTCACAGTTTTTTATGAATCAAGTCATAAACTCCGAATATTTAGATTATTCGTATATTTGATTCAAGAGGTTTGAAGTTAAACCTTAGGGTTTTCACATATTTCTATGAGTCAAGTCATAAACTCATAAAATTTAGATTATTCGTATGTTTAATTCAATGGGTTTGAAGTTAAACCCTAGAATTTTCATAGTTTTCTATGAATCCAGTCTGAAACTCCTAGAAGTTAGATTATTGTTATGTTTGATCGGATGGATTTGAAGTTAAACCTTAAGGTTTTCGCAGTTTTCTATAAATCAAATCAGTTTAATCAATTATATTTGTATGATTAATCAAATTCATTGATTAAACTGATTTGATTTATAGAAAACTGCAGAAAATAGTGTAGTAGTGTAGTGCAAAGTCGTTTGAAATGATGAACATATCCATATTTTGGTTTGAGACATCCACACTTCCATCTTTGTTTGCAAATTGGTTTTACATTCATTAAACAACCCGAAAATGGGAAAAATTTACCTTGATTAGTTTCTTCGTTCATTAAAACATCCTTAACTTGGGCAAAAACGGCGTAGGACGCGCACTGCATGGTCGCCAAGTAGGAAGCGATGCGAATCTCTGTATTTTCGCGCGCGTTCGCAAAGTAGTCCTTAAAGTCGTCCAGGTTGTAATTCCGCACGCAGCTCATCCTCCGATGAGCTGCGATCGCTGCGAGGCGCAGCTCGACGGGCAAATCACGGTTCTGGAACGATTCGAAAAATTATTGATGCCCCCCGGGCGGCCGGGGCCCGTTCACTTACCGAATAACAAGTGCGCAAAAGGCCGAAGGACGTGGTTATGCCGGCATTACCTACACCTTTTAATGCTAATAATATGTGGTTGTGCTCGTCGGTCCCTGTGGGGGCGCAATTATTACCCAGGGGACCCTCGATCTCCTTAATCGCGTCCAGAACGGCCGGCCTGCTCAAACAACTCAAATCCTTCTTGCAGTACCTGTAGATCAAACTGGACACCGCTAGCACCGCGTTCTTCCTTATTAATTCCATCCCCATTAAAGGCTACAATTTCATACAATTACAACCAGAAATTGATAAGGTTCTAAATGACATACTGTTAAAGTTGATATTGTATGCAGTGACGGGTTTTTTATAAAGTTTAAGGATGCCGTCCATGTTTCCATCTCTTTTGTACTTATCTTATTTTGGGAGTACAAATGTTTCATTACGTCTATTCCCGATGTGGTTGTTATCAAAGAAACTGCGTCTATATAGAATTTTCTACAAAACAAAAACAGTTGGTGGCATCAGATCCATTTAAGCACTAAACGGCAAACATGAAAATCGGACAAATATAGAAAAATCCAGCGTAACTTATATAGTGATAAACAGCCTGAATATTCGGTAAACAGATAGAATAATTGATAAACAGACTCAATATTCGGTAAACATACTGAATATTCGGTATAAAAAACTTAATATTCGATAAACAGACTGAATATTCGATAAACAGATAGAATATTCGACAAACAAACTGAATATTCGGTACACATACTGAATATTCGGTATAAAAAACTGAATATTCGATAAACAGACAGAATATTTGGAAAACAGATAGAATATTCGATACACAGACTGAATATTCGGTAAACATACTGAATATTCGGTATAAAAAACTAAATATTCGATAAACAGACTGAATATTCGGTAAACAGATAGAATATTCGATAAACAGACTGAATATTCGGTAAACATACTGAATATTCGGTATAAAAAACTGAATATTCGATAAACAGACTGAATATTCGGCAAACAGATAGAATTTTCGATACACAGACTGTATATTCGGTAAACATACTGAATATTCGGTATAAAAAAACTAAATATTCGATAAACAGACTGAATATTCGGTAAACAGATAGAATATTCGATAAACAGACTGAATATTCGTTACACATACTGAATATTCGGTATAAAAAAACTGAATATTCGATAAACAGACTGAATATTCTGTAAACATAGTGAATATGCTGTATAAACAACTGAATATTCGATAAACAGATTGAATATTCGGTAAACAGATAGAATATTCGATAAACAGACTGAATATTCGGTAAACATAATGAATATTCGGTATAATAAACTGAATATTCGATAAACAGCCTGAATATTTGGTACACAAATAGAATATTCGATAAACAGACTAAATATTCGGTACACATACTGAATATTCGGTATACAAAAACTGAACATTCGATAAACAGGCTGAATATTCTGTAAACATACTGAATATTCGATATAAAAAACTGAATATTCGGTAAACAGATAGAATATTCGGTATAAAAAACTGAATAGTCGATAAACAGACTGAATATTCGGTAAACAGATAGCATATTCGTTAAACAGATCCATTTAAGGACAAAACGGCAAACATGAAAATCGAACAAATATAGACAAATCCAGCGTAACTCATATAGTGATAAACAGCCTGAATATTTGGTAAACAGACAGAATATTCGATAAACATACTGAATATTGGGTATAAAAAACTGAATATTCGATAAACAGACTGAATATTCGGTACACATACTGAATATTCGGTATAAAAAAACTGAATATTCGATAAACAGACTGAATATTCGGTAAACAGATAGAATATTCGGTAAACATACTGAATATTCGGTATAAAAAAACTAAATATTCGATAAACAGACTGAATATTCGATAAACAGACTGAATATTCGGTATACATACTGAATATTTCGGTATAAAAACTGAATATTCGATAAACAGACTGAATATTCTGTAAACATACTGAATATTCGGTATAAACAACTGAATATTCGATAAACAGACTGAATATTCGGTAAACAGATAGAATATTCGGTACACATACTGAATATTCGGTATAAAAAAACTGAATATTCGATAAACAGACTGTATATTCGGTAAACAGATAGAATATTCGATAAACAGACTGAATATTCTTTACACATACTGAATATTCGGTATAAAAAAACTGAATATTCGATAAACAGACTGAATATTCTGTAAACATAGTGAATATGCTGTATAAACAACTGAATATTCGATAAACAGAATGAATATTCGGTAAACAGATAGAATATTCGATAAACAGACTGAATATTCGGTAAACATAATGAATATTCGGTATAATAAACTGAATATTCGATAAACAGCCTGAATATTCGGTACACAATTAGAATATTCGATAAACAGACTGAATATTCGGTAAACAGATAGCATATTCGTTAAACAGACTGAATATTCGGTATAAAAAACTGAATATTCGATAAACAGACTGAATATTTGGTAAACAGACTGTATATTCGATAAACAGACTGAATAGTCAGTAAACAGACTCAACATTTAGTAAATAGACTTAATATATTCGGTAAACAGATTACATATTCGGTAAACTCACTTAATATTCAGCAAACAGACATATATTCAGTACTTACTGAATCGAATATTATTACTGGATATATATATATATATATATATATATATATATATATATATATATATATCCAGTAATAATATTCGATTTGTTTATACGTTAGACTGGATTTGACCGACTTACTTAAAACAATAAGTTGGCATGGATTAGGTTATAATTTCAATAACGTTTATGCTCGTAGATTTTTTTTTTTAACAAACTCATTAAATTAAATTTAAATACATATTACTAACAACATTTATGAAAGCCCTATCAGGTATCAAGGCTATTGCTTGCTAAGTGATTATTTTAAGCAATTATTTGAATTCCAACAGAAAAAATGTTTGAGGTGTTTTTAAAAAGCAGGGTATATATTGAAGTTATGTTTATATTGATATTAATGATTATCTATTTTGATATAATATATCTTATTAGATCAAAATAGATCATCATTAATTTCAATATAAACATAACTTATATTATATAAGCGTTATTCCTTATGAGCCCTAATTTTGACTACAAACCTCTGTTTCACGTTAATTTCATTTTTTTCATCAGTTCCAGTTCGTTTAAAATCTGAATTTATATGAAGATTTCAATATAACCATAGATTTAACCCTTAAATGCATGATTTTTTTAATTGTTATTAAATAATAGTTACCGCTTGCTAAAAAAACATAAGAATCGCCATTTATTATCAAAATCATGAATCATATGTATGCAGATATCTATACAGAATTAAAAATTTTAAATTAACGTTTTTAGACAGTGAACATTTGTAATGTTGCAGTTCTGCAACAATATGCATTTAAGGGTTAAGTGGTATCAGTCCTAAATCTGATTACAAACCTCTGTTTCTCGTTAATTTTATTAAAAACTTCAAGTAGCTCCGGCTCGTCTAAATTCTGGAAGTCATGCACCAGTCTGGAAAATAGTTTCGGAACATCAGCATCAACCCCGTCAGCGGTTTTTGCTTCCAGCGCTGTTAGAACCTCCAAAGTTCTAGCCATGTTCACACCAGCAACATCCTTGCTGGTGCTTTCGTACGAAAGGGAAGCTCTGCGGATGTTTTTAGGCACTACAATATTTTCAGATAATGAACAATTAATAGTAATTAATTCGCAATCGTACGTTTTACATCAAGAACAATTTTATCATGAATAGACCTCAAAACCAGCTCTTGTTTGACGGCCGTCATTGCTCCGCTGTCACCGTTTGAAAACGGCTGGAACACGTGCTGCTCCTTGCAAATTGATGAGCTTAAAATGTTATCCTTGTTGTATTTTTGTGTGCAGATCAGGTTGCTCCTAAAATTTGAATTGTTGTTATGTGTGACTGGATGATTCTAGAGTTAAACCTTAGCAGCGGTAGGGACTTTGCGTTGAAATTCGTAGCATACGGTACGGACTGCCAGGATAAATACTGCGCCATCCTGTGAGTGCACGCGTCCAAATTTTTGGTTTTCTCCACTGTTGTGAACTGGCCGGATTTTTGCACTTTGTATAGGGTTTCGCATGTGCCTGTGATATCGGTCTACAAACAAAAACGGTGCATGTAGAATGTAGGAAACATGTTTTTTTAAACTTCAATTTTTATATAGGGTTAACTGCTCAAGGGTAAGAGGAAAAATGTTGCGAGATAGGGGAAGCAGACGCTTTTCATAGGAGTAAAAAAATGATAAACAGACTGAATATTCGGTAAACAGATAGAATATTCGATACACAGACAGAATATTCGGTAAACATACTGAATATTCGGTATAAAAAAACTGAATATTCGATAAACCGACTGAATATTCGGTAAACAGATAGAATATTCGATAAACAGACTGAATATTCGTTACACATACTGAATATTCGGTATAAAAAACTGAATATTCGATAAACAGACTGAATATTCTGTAAACATAGTGAATATGCTGTATAAACAACTGAATATTCGATAAACAGACTGAATATTCGGTAAACAGATAGAATATTCGATAAACAGACTGAATATTCGGTAAACATAATGAATATTCGGTATAATAAACTGAATATTCGATAAACAGCCTGAATATTCGGTACACAAATAGAATATTCGATAAACAGACTGAATATTCGGTACACATACTGAATATTCGGTATAAAAAAACTGAATATTCGATAAACAGGCTGAATATTCTGTAAACATACTGAATATTCGGTATAAAAAACTGAATATTCGATAAACAGACTGAATATTCGGTAAACAGATAGAATATTCGGTATAAAAAACTGAATAGTCGATAAAAAATTTTAGATAGGGTTATCTGATCAAGGGTAAGAGGAAAAATGATGCGAGATAGGGGAAGCAGACGCTTTTCATAGGAGTAAAAAAATGATGAGAAAGAATGAAGGAAACGTTAGTAAAGGGCATAGAAATAAAGTTCAAAAATAAAACATCTCTACCATGGGATCAAATGAGAGAGATGGGTACCAAGTAAATCTAGTATTTTCCAGAATTTAAAAGGGGCAGATGGTGGGAAACGAGGAAGAAGTAATGGAAGTGTGGAAATAAAAAAATAAAACATCTCTATCATGGGATCAAATGAAAAAGAGATGGGTAGCAAGTAAATCTAGTATTTTCCAGAATTAAAAAGGGACAGATTGTGGGAAACGAGGAAGAAATAATGGAAGTGTGGAAAGAATACTTTGATGAATTGCTGATTGGAATGGATGAAAACAACGAGACCAGGGTAGAGGCCTTTATGGGTATCGGATTATCCTCGATCCCGAGTAGCTCCTCCAAAATCCGTTTTAGCCTTTCCGAGTTAAAGGGGATTAAAACGGATTTTCGAGGAGCTACGAATCGGAAAATCCGATACCCATACAGCCACAAGGCCCAGAACAGGAGGATGAAGGTGAGATCAAATGCCCTCGCTGGTAGTAATTACTACACAAAATGAAGATGGAAGCTGACGTGTAAAAATGGACCACGAACTAAACATCTTCATCAACAAAGCAGACATAGTCAGATTTATCAAAGTTCAGATGGCTCGGGCATATCATCAGAATGGACGAAGAAGCGCCGAATCAATAACGGGGTGAAAGCCTGTTGAAGCAATGGATAACATCGGTGGCAGAGGATCTCAAACAGATGGGCATTGCCAACTGGAGAAGGGTTACAGTAAACCGTAAGAGATGGAGGAAAGGAAGCCAAAACCTATCTAGGGTTGTAGAGCTCACGAAAGAAGAAAACGATAATTCATAAAAAGTAATTTATAAAATCTAACGTACACCCTAACTACTGATTGCTAAGGATTATAGCTAGGGTTATCTTTTCAAGGGCTTTTCCGCTGGGAAAGAGGAAGGTCGCAGGAGTTTAATCACCCGATATTTATCATAAATTCAAGCGATGGAGTAAAGGAAGCCAAAACCCACCTAGGGTTGTAGAGCTCACGAAAAAAGAAGACGATAATTCATAAAAAGTAATTTATAAAAACTAACGTACAATCTAACTACTGATTGCTAAGAATTATAGCTAGGGTGCTAGGGTTATCTGTTCAAGGGCTTTTCCGCTGGGAAAGAGGAAGCTCGCAGGAGTTTAGTCTAAAAAATATTTATTCACAGAAAACATCTAAAAACTCTGAAACTTGCTATTTTTAAATAATTGTAAAACTCAATATGTATTGAGGGGGCACCAATAACGTCGTCTGATTTTTATGGTCTTAGCAGTCAGAAGACACCTATTAATTTAATTAACACTATTTTTTTAATTAGCCATCTATCATCCACTTCTGAATATATGCCTCTCCTAAATCCTTCCAAGCTTTCTTGTCCTGTTCTTTTCTTATCAATTGTCTTTAATCTTTAATTAATACTATAATTAATTAAATATAAGTTAAATATAAGTTAAAAAAAAGTAATTGCTAAGAATTTTATAAAAATCAGTCGACATGGTTCTCTCAATACAATACATAAAATTGTTCAATCTCCGGTAATCTTCTACAAGATATTTGTTTGATTATTTAAATATCTTCAAGCATTTGTAATTATATTAACCTTGCCTAAGGGCATGTGGCTTCCGCATTAAATCATCTTGCTGCGACTTTATAGAAGTATATTGCCTGAAGTACCAATGCAACATCAACTAACCACTAAACTAGCTATTATATCAATAATTCAAGTAGTTGTCCGAGTAATTCAAACTGCAACGAGTAGTTAAACATGATTTGATTCATTGGATAGCAAATCATGATAAACGCGCTGTAATAATTCACTTATGGCTTAAGAGATTGCGGAATTAATAGCTACAAGTGATCCGTTTAAAGTGCATATAATTTACCTCATGCACAAGAGTATCCTTCTGCAAATCCTGCATGCTGTTTTGAAAGCTTGAAAGCACCCCTTTTTTAACATCCAAAACCTCTTTGGCTTCATCCTCTCCGGCGCAGATGATGTCAATTTTGCCGCCATGGTAGGAAAAGTGCAGTGGGTGTTCCTCTAAGCGTTCACGGAACTTTATAAAATCATCTCCTGGTGGGGTGGTGGTTCGTAAACCATTCCGCACCTTTAGTTCCTCCATGGCAACGCGTGATATCTTAAAAAACCGCGTATTAGGCTTTTGAATCAAATTTGAAACGAATACAAACTTTTAAAACAAAATCGCATGTTGAAATCACGTGAATTTCAGCGGAAAATCTCATCCGCACCCCACTTTCATCAGGCACCACAGCATCGCGCGTCGCATTAATTAAATTCCGAACATCGCCGCTGTAGTTGTAAACATAGCTCTTTCCTGGCTCGTAGCCGAAAACATTTTTTTCCTCTACAATCAACAAACAATCAAGTTGCAAACATGCCAAAAAAAAATAAAATAAAATTCAATTACCTTTGCAGTAGCGCGAGCATTGGAACGATCCGGACGCTGTGGTCACTAAAATTGCGCGTCGTTTTCTAAATGACACAACCAAACCACCCCCAAAAATCAAAACTTACCAGCCGCTAGCAGCCCCGCCACAAAAACCAGCCTCTTTGAAGCCGTCATGGCCCCCCGCACACACACACACACACGCACAAAATCAATCCAGTATTGTTTCTTGTCACCAACAAAATCCACCCGCGTCAAACAACAACATACACAAAACGCGCGAACTAGGAGCTTACGACATGAAATGTGTGTTTCAGAAGTGAAAGATTACCACTGATAAAACGAAGCGAACTGCCACCAAAGGTCATATCAATAGATTACGAGCGGAGAACAGTACAGAGATCATTTCGTTTCTTCGTCGGCTCCTCACAGAAGTACTTCAATCAATTTAGAAAACAATGTTATCGCGTTTACGTCAGCGATAAAGCCGGGCCTGTTGTTGTTAAACAGTTCTTGGTACAACGCCAATTGCAGAGGCCCGAATGGAGCGCACGACCTCCCCAACTTCTTATTTATCGCCTCTATTTGCCACCATCGTACTTACAAATCACGCGACTAGCCGGTGCTTCAACTAATGAGCCCCACAGCGACCGCCAACTTGAAAAGCGGAAGGGTTTATTTAATTAATCAAACGTAATGGGCCCCCATGCTCTGTTGCGTCAATTGCATAAGTGCATCAGCGGGCCAAATAATTGTCACAATAATGGCTGAATTGCACGTAGAAAGAAAGGAAAAAAGAGGAGGTTAAAGTTCAGGCCGGCGATAAACTGTGCGCCGATAAGATTGTTTACGAGTTAAGGTTGCTAGAGGAGCACGCGAAGGATTTTTCGAAAGAACTGCAGTTTTTTTGAGCTATTTGCTGATATGGTAATTAATTGCAGGAATTAGCAAATCTGGTTTTGATGCTGCATTTTTGAGATTATTAAATATACATATAAATTTGATTAAATTAGTACGCGTGGTGTGGACTGATTATGAGTGCATTTATATTTATAGGTATGATTTTATTTTGATTGCTGAACATTCAACTCGTTTTGGAATAACATAAATGCAATTGCAAAACTTTTAAACGGGTTCCATTGAAAAATTAACATCTTTTCTCACTAGTTCATAAAAGTACTAGAGGTCCATCAACGTAAAGGAACTCCATGGGGAAAATAACATATTATATCGCACTACTATACCTAACAGTGAAAATAGTAAACATAATAATAGCAATAAGAATGAAACAAAATTGATCCAGTTTAATATAGAAAATAATATCAGCAAATAGCTCAAAAAACTGCAGTTCTTTCAAAAAATACTTCGCGTGCTCCTCTAGCAACCTTAACTCGTAAACATTCTTATCGGCGTACTGAGCATCCTTTTTCAAAATAAACACATAGACAAAGGTTGCTGGGTATATCCAGATAGCAAAACCGTCAACCAAATCAGTCACTGTTACAAACTAAACAAGCAAAAACCGTAAAAGACATAAGGAGCTACATAGGTGCATACATGGGATCATTGGTTAGGATTAAGATAGATCAAGAGTTACCAAGAAAAAAGACAAACAAAATCAAAAACCCGGAAACAAGACAAGATTTTCAATTAATAGTCGGAAAAAAATTATTCGAAAAAGTGCAGTTTTTAGAGAAAATCTGTGTCCGTCTTTCCAATCCTGTACAATTCGGATTGCAATGTTCCCTGTCCTCTCAGTATTTGCGTCGTCCAGTGGTCAGTCGTTCCACTACCGGTCTTACTAGTGAAAAGGGCTCATCGTTTGCTGTTCCGCCCCATCTGTTTTACCATTTAACAACAGTCAATTCCCAGGCCTCGTTCTTCGGTGTCCTATGATATTTTAATCCTACGGTACGTTTCGTCCGTTTCTTCCACCGCGAGGTCGACTGGGTTCATTGTAGTGAGGACTTCAATCGCGTCTACTGACGTCGTCTTGTAGGCTCGAGTGATCCTAACCGAACTGGTGCGCAACGCCCTTCTAAGTCTATTGCAGTTTACTACCGGTCATGAAAGCAGCATCAATGACCTCAGTGAGGCGATCCAGTATCCTTCCGTTCTCTTGGCTAGGCCATCGAGAAGGCAAAGCGGCCTGTAGGTGCCGGGGTCAATCAGTGGTTTCCTCGGCTTCGGTATTAGCACGAAGCGGGCGGTATTCCATCCCTTCGGATAGTGCAGGTATTTTGCTATGACCGTTATCTCAGGAGCCGCTGCCTCATTTGGGTGTCCGTCCTGGCCCGGCGCTTGCTTCCCTGGGAAGTTTTCATGTGCTGCCTGTACTTCCTCCTCCGTCCAGTTTGTCATGGGGGTCTACTTTGAGTCGTCCCTCTCTTCTTGGAGTTCGTCGTCCAGTCCTGGGGGACTGGGCGTTTGTCCTGGCCGGGTGGTCGTGATATAATGGTGGTCGCTTAGGGTCTCATCAGGTAGGACTCACCCAGCCTGCCAGTTATGCCGATGTCATCGTGATATCTACGAATGATGCCTTCTTTAGAATGTCGGCATTCTTCCATCATTGCACACAGTCAGGCTCAGAGTCGTTGCCATCTCTGCGACTGCATCCCCTCTGGTGTCCAAGAAGGGGGATCCCCATGCTAGCGATTTCACGTTCAGGTCGTCCGCCCCGACACGGTTTACAATGACTGGCTGTACCCGCATTGATGTGGCAATGGCAATTAGGAGCTGTTGTGCTGCTGCCCTGCTCAGGTTCGCCTGGAGAATAGTTGTCTTTATGCTTGGTTGGAGGGGTGGTCACCTCCGTCCAGCCCGCGTTCGTAGGTCCTTCGTTTTAGAATTAATAATAGGAAAAAAAATGATCTGAAAAAGTGCAGTTTTTAGAGAAAATCTGTGTCCGTCTTTCCACTCCTGTACAAGTCGGATTGGAATATCCCGAGTCCTGTCAGTATTTGCGTCGTGCAGTGGTCAGTCATTCCACTACAGGTCTTACTAGTGAAAAGGGCCCTGGTCCACTCCGCGTTTGCTGCTCTACCCCATCTGTTTAGGAGCTGTTGTGCTGTTGCCCTACCCTTGCTCCAGGTTCGCCTGGAGAATAGTTGTCTGGTTGGAGAGGTGGTCAACTCCGTTCAGCCCGTGTTCGTAGATCTTTCCTTTTAGGGGACACCTTAACCGCGTGGCTCTCGGTCTCGCACAAGGTGTCCCACTTTTGCCGGTCTTGGCCTATACGATCGTTTGCCTTATGGCCGTCCTCCCAGCTGCAGGTACAGCATTTCGGGAGCTCTTCCATCCAGGTCGCTCTACACGTCACCAGCGCAATTTTGATTCAGGCGGCTTTTTTTCTCCAGTGGTGACCGTGACTATCTTGGTGCTATTGCTCGCTGGTGGCAATTCGACCACTCTTACGCTGTCTTCTTCAACACTGGCTTGCCTGACAGCCTCCTCCACCTCCTACATAGTAGTGAGGACATCAAGGCCTCTGATGTGAATTGTAGCGCCCTACCTCCTCACATGGGCTTCCGCGCCTATTATTGCCTCGCGCAGTCTATCAACTTTTTCGCCGCCGTCTTTGATCCGCAGGCGGAGGTTCCCTCTTTTCCGCTTTGGCAATAGTGTTTTCGGCAGCTTCGGGCTCTCTAACTCTTTTCACGAGGTCCGCGTTTGTTGGCCCCGGCGTCGGTTTGACGATAATGTCATCTTGCTTTGGTCTTGCTCTTTTGAGTATCGACTTTGTGGAGCAGCTACTACTAGTGACTAGTAGTGACACATGCTGACGTCACCCTGTACAATTAGTATGAGCGTGACGTCAGCAAGTGTGCCTACTAGTCACTAGTAGTAGCCAAACGGAGAGGGCCATTGTCTTTTCTGCCACCTTATTCAATTTTTGTGCCCCGCTGTAGAAGTCCTCCTCGTCACTTTATTTAGAGGACCAATCACACATGATCCGCGTGGTTGACATAGTGCTTTCAGCCCCGTTGCGCATTTCCGTCTTGCTGATCACGTTCTGGTCTCGCCCGGCGTTTGTTCATAGTCTCCTAACTCATAAACCAGTCGCCCATTGGTCTTCTTCTTTCCGAGTATGGGGACTGTAGCTTTGGTCTATGAGTTTGACCGTATGCGTGTCCCTTCTGGCCTCTGCGCCACACCTTCTGAATAGTTCTGGACAGTTGGCCAGAGGGTAACATAGCTACAGACACAAATGGGCCCATTTTGAAACCTCCCTTCAAGGCTACTCACTCGTCCCACCAGTTAATTTTGCGTGCGAGCTGAAAAACTCTGGCGGATGAGGAGGTGCCAATGCTGGTCATACTAGGCCAGCACTCCCCTAGTATTAGATGCCTAGTGGCTAGAGCTGGGCAGGGGCACATTACATGCTCTGCTGTTTCTAGTTCTTCATTGCACCCTCTACATAACGGGCTGTCTACCAGACCCATCGTGTGTAGGTGTTTGTTTAGCCGGCAGTGGCCAGTTAGGATGTTGGTCAGTATTTTCAGATTAGTTCTAGATAAGTTAAGGCGGGCCGTGGCTGCAATTTTACAAGGTTGCCTAATTGCCACACCTGGTGTGACCGTGACTTTCTCAAATACTCCCTCAAGCCAGTAGATTGCCTTAGTGGGAGCTGCGTCCACGTAGGTGTTTGCCTGATTGATTTCGGCCCTTATCCGCCTCGCCGCCTCCTCTGACTTCCCGGTCGCCTTGTCCTGGTAGGCCAGTAATTGAGTCTTCATTTCCGTTAGCGCCTCCGCCACTTCGGGACTTTCGTTGTCCCATTGTCTCTTGTATGCCTCTAGGGAGAGTTGTCGCTTCACTGCCAGGTACGTCTTTGCTGGGTCCTTGTCCGTCTTGACCAGGAGGGACGTGGCCTTCCGTTTGTGGTTTGTGAGGTCGATTAGGCTGAGCTAGTGGTCTCCATCAGATCGGTTTGCACGGATCCTGGTCGGTGTGCGTGGCGTGAGGCCGCTTGTTCCAAGTATCCTGTCGAGGTCGGCCTTATAACTTGAGTGCGGGTGTCGACTGGTGTCTCATTTTGGTGTTCTCTTGATGACGGTCGGAGGTGCTCACTCCGACACCCGACTCGACCACCCCCTGAGCCCTTAACCATTCGTTGCAGTATTTCTGTGGAGAAACGGCTGGCTATACCACAGGTCCATGTTGGTTTTAGTATTGTCTTGTATAGCAGCATTTTCTTCTTAAGGGACATAAATGATCTTCTTCCTATGAGCCAGTTTATTTTATTGAGTCTGATATCTAGTTCGCCATAACGTGAGATTTCCAGCTCCCAGTCTCCTGTCTATATGCATACCTAGGTATTTGACAGTGTCTGTGTGGGTCAGTGTTTCGTTGTTCATGGTAACACCATTGTCCAGTCTCCTCTGCGTGTTGTGATAGTAATATGGCTTGATTTTGTTGCACTTGCCTAATTTATCCATTTCTTTAGCCACTTATAAGGCGCTTTCGTTTAGCATGGATTCTCATTGCTAGTCGCCCCCGTGGCGTGCAGTATCGCTCAGGTCTTGCGGTCGTGCGCCGCCTGTTGTAAGGGCCGAGGTAGAATTATGCGCATCGGAAGCGGCAAATAGAACAAGAAGCAATAAGCCCGTGCTAGCCCAGAGTGATAAACGAAAGGCACTTTAAAGGCTTTTTCTAGGCTGGGGTTGCTAAGAAGTAGTGCGGTGTCTGCAATTGGCGGTAATGACATTCTGCGTTTGTAGTAAGTCTGCACTAAAGAGAACATAAGACTGGCCCTAGGACTGATCCCTGTGGCACTCCTGCTCTGGTTACATGGAATGATGAACGACTTTCTTGGTGTTTTATTCGAAATATTCCAGGCATGATTTCTTCTTCTTTTGGTGCCCTCTCCTTACAGAAGGTTGGCGACTATCATGTGGTACTGTTCTTTATTTTGCGCGCAATCACTGTGGCATGATTTGACTATTGCGAAGAACATATATTGCGAAGAACAATATAGTAGTTTTAGTTTTAGTTTCAAAACTAGGCCTTTTGTCGAATGCCTGTTGTATGTCTAAGAAGGCTGCCAAGTAATATTCATTGTGTTCCATAGTTTGTTTGGGTGTACTCTATTGTTGAGTGGTTTCTGTGGAAATCCGAATTGGTGTTCAGGGACTAGTTGGTTCTCTATCAGGATTGGGTGCCGTCTTTTCAATAGTACTTTCTCAGAGAGTTTTGACATGATTGGTAGGAGGCTTATTGGGCGGTAGGACGATACATCAGTAGCTGGTTTGTCTGCTTTTGGTATCATTAGTATTTCAGCAACTTTCTAGTGTTGTGGGAAGTAATACATTCTGAGTATCGCATTGAACAGGCCATAATAGCTATTCTGGGTAGCTTCAGGATTTTTGCTGTTATTAGGTCGTAGCCTGGTGCCGTTTTTGGTTGTAGTTCTTGTATTGGCACTTTTGTGTTGTAGTTACGTTATTTATTGGTGGGAAGGGATTTTCTAGGGATTCATAGATTTCATTGTCGCCATCGCTGGTGTCATCTGACTCAAATAGTTTTGCAAGATGCTGGGCTATCAGTTCAGCTTTGTCTTCATCACTGCGTGCTCCTTTGCCATTTTCACTACGTAGAGGTGGTGCTGCTGGAGACTTTTTGTAGTTTTCCACAGTGAGTAGTCATATCTGACTAGACTATACAGGCTTTCAATGTGTTCTTTGAATGTGTCATTCTTTATCTGTTTAAGGATATTTTTTAGTTGTTTATCAGCTCTGTTTAGAACAGGATGTACAGGTACACCGACGTTCGCCTAACTCAGTCTAGGGCAATTGACTCAAATACATTTGCAAGATACTGGGCTATCAGTTCAGCTTTTTCTTCATCACTGGGTGCTCCTTTACCATTTTCACTACGGAGAGGTGGTGCTGCTTGAGTCTTTTTGTAGTTTTCCACAGTCAGTAGTCATATCTGGCTAGACTAGACAGGCTTTCAATGTGTTCTTTGAATGTGTCATTCTTTATCTGTTCAAGGAGATTTTTAGTTGTTTATCAGCTCTGTTTAGAACAGGATGTACAGGTACACCGACGTTCGCCTAACTCAGTCTAGGGCAATTGACTCAAATACATTTGCTAGATACTGGGCTATCAGTTCAGCTTTTTCTTCATCACTGGGTGCTCCTTTACCATTTTCACTACGGAGAGGTGGTGCTGCTTGAGTCTTCTTGTAGTTTTCCATAGAGAGTAGTCATATCTGGCTAGACTAGACAGGCATTCAATGTGTTCTTTGAATGTGTCATTTTGATCTGCTTAAGGAGTTATTCAGTTCATTATCAGCTCTGTTTAGAACAGGATGTACAGGTACACGCCTAACTCAGTCTAGGGCAATAGAGGACTGGAGGTTAATTGCAAGGTTTAGGTGTGGGTGCGTGGAAACGGGAAGTAAATACTGGATGGATGAGGACTAGAGACATTTCCTCTTGGTTTTGTGGAGGATGCATTGGTTTGGTGAGTGTGTTAGTGGGTGAGGATGGCAGGAAGGAATTTAAGGACATGCATGGACGAGGCCTAGATGGTAGATGATTCTGTTATCTGATTATTTGTAGGGTAATTATTATTTTATTCAAGTTAATGATAGTATATTTTAAAAGGCAGCTATTTAAAAATGAATCAATATTATTGCGTTTGGATACAGGCATAGACAACTACTACTGGATACAGGTCACCAAAGTTGATTTCGTTTTATAGATACATTATGAAAACAGTCTTAATTTGTATTAAATAAAATCAATAAATTACAATATTAATCAATTAATTAATTCGAAAATTTGTATGGTGCCCACACACATATAACTTTAGTACAATCGTTGCTAAATGTGCAAACATATTTTCTCCTCAATTTGTAACTTGTATTATGCAACCAAACATACATCAATTTAAAATTGAATTTTAAAAACATTTAAAAATGAAACTCGTGTTACTAAAGGTTTAGTTAATTAAAAAAAATGTAATTAGTTTAAAACAATTGTACCAATTAGTATAAATTTTGAAATTAATTAATTTCGGCGGGAAACATCAGCCCCCAGGGTCATTTGTTTACACACCGTGCTGTTGGCAGCCCTGCCTCTCCCCTAATTGACATTTAATCTATTATTTTTGTACTTTTAAGTACGTTTTTGCACCTTTATTATTGTAAGAAGAACTAAACAAATGTGATAAAACCCTTAAGCTAGTACCCGGAAAGATTGTGCCGTCACGTTATAAATGATGCACCTGAACGCGGATATATCGAGCGCGCTGCAGCTGCTGGAGGATATAAAACACACCGTCGACGAGCTGGACGACCCCAAGCTGCAGGCGAACACCTCCACGGACCTGAACCTGCTGATATCCGTGCTGGAGAATCCGATCTTCAGGAGCATCGTCACTGTGCAGGACTCGCTGAGCGAGCTGAACCAGCAACTGGGGCAGCACCCCTCCATCCTGCCCGTGGACTTCGATATCACCCCGTCGGGGGAGCTGGCGCTGAGCGTGCCCCCAGGAGGCGACCTGTACGATGCGGGCTATGGCGAGGACTACCAGCACTCGCGGGACTTCGACGAGCAGCGCGTGCCCTCCGCCCCTGTCTCACCTGGCTCGCCCCAACTGCACAGTTTTAGCGTGACGGACGACAAGATGCTTCTGATTGATGGCAAACCCTTAGACCCGAACATTACACATCATGAGGTACTTATGTAAACAACAACTTTGTAGTACACATATGAGCATGCTTTATTAACCAGTAATTTGATGCAATTACTTTTCGTTCTGCCTCTTAACACATTTTATAGGTATAGCCAATTCAGTTGTTTCATTGCCGTAGAATGTTGGCATCCACCAAGTGGTAATATATTATTAAAGCACCTTGTAGCAGGGGGTGTATCCAGAGTTCATTTCTAAAGGCTGTGAAATATTTAGGACCTTTCGAGCTATTTAGCTTTTGCGAATTCATAATTATCTTATGTCCTGAACATGGAGGTGCCCTGGGTACACAGCTGCCTTGTAGAATAGATCACAGTGTTATAAATCTATATATATATATATTTTATATTGAACTTTTAAGAACATTATACGTGTTGTTAGCCATGCATTTCCCAAGTGATACTTTCGAAAATAAAGATGTTTTGAATTTTTGAGTGACAAACCAGTCTTTATATGGACCCTACTTGCCTCAATCAAGATTTAGTGTGTGGGTTTATTTTTCACACGAAATTCGTCTGCCCCCCCCAGATAGGAAATCGATATTCAAAGATAAGTCAAAATAGATGTGGTGTGGTTTTTCTCTCTCTTTTTTAAAAACATATTTGTGTTTCGGTGTTTCATGCATGCACAATATTTGCTGCTACCTTCATTTGTGGGCCTGTTTTTCTAGTCTACTCTAGAAAAATTGGCTTGTGCAATTTGCTATGCCCTAGGGGCTTGTCACATTTAAACAGAGTTGATGTGTAATTTTTTTTCTGATATATTTATCTATATGTTTACAATTTCCATGTAATGTTCGTAGAGATAACCCTTTAGAAGTATGTTTGTATTAAAAGGGCAAGTTATTGTAATGAAATTAAAATTAGTAAAACAAAATCACTAGTTTATTAAGGGCCTGTTACTAGTCATGTCTACCAAACATAAATAATAATTTCGATTTGTGTCCGGGCTATTACAATACTTTATCCATACTACATAAAAAAATAATTAGTGTCAGAAAGGGGGTGCAATGATCAAACTACACCCCTCTAATGATTTAATTTATAAAACAGTAAATATATATGCACCTTCTATCTACAATTGCTTGTAGGAAAAATGAAACAATTTTAATTGAATAGAAAAACATATAAAATCATATTTTTATGTAGTGGTGAGAAAATGTGAATATGATGAAATTTCATGATTTCCCCCTGTTTCAACTCAGTAGTATTTCTATTTCAAATACTAGAGAGAAGTACTGACTTTGGTGTTAAATAGCTTAAAAACTAGCAACACCATAATTTTTGATTATGACTTTAGTTAGACCAATATATTGTTAATGCATTAGGAACGTTTTAAAAATATCTATCAAGTGATTTTTGAAATATTTAGATCTAAAGAGTTGTGTTGTTGCTATATGATAAGAATTGTCTCATTTTCCCCCTTAAAATACGACAGTCTGTAGGTTGCACATGCGTACTGCGTGTTCCTCGCATGCCGCATGCGCACTATTGCGCAACGCCTTAGCAATGTGCAATTTTTTCGAGACGATTTTATGGCCGGAAAAGTTGCACACTGCTTTATCCAACCCAACTGTTTTTGAAATGAACACCTGGCCAAAAATACGACGGTTGGAGGCGTTTTTTTTTTTCGTGCATGATATGTTCTAGTTATTAATATTTGTGTGTACTCTTACATTTCATCCACACCTCCTGCAACAGTCCTCGCAACTCCTGTATTTTTTCATGCCCCATTTGGAAGGTGTGGATTCCTCTCTCTACTGTACTGCCCCTTACTGTTGCTTTACATACTTTGTCCTCCCTGCTCCACCCTCCCTTGGTTTTGTAGCTTGGGAATTGCTCCTGCATTTGCCACTCTGCATAACCATATTTGGGTATACTCTTACATTTCATCCACACCTCCTGCACCAGTCCTTGAAAATCCTGTATTTTTCATGCCCCACCTGGAAGGTGTGGATTCCTCTCTCTGCTGAACTGCCCCTTACTGTTGCTTTACATACTTTGTCCTCCCTGCTCCACCCTCCCTTGGTTTTGTAGCTTGGGAATGGCCCCTGCACTTGCCACTACACATCACCACAGTTGTATGTCTCAGTCTCAGTCCTGCCTTTCTTGCCACATCCCCCATTCTCTCCCTAATTTCAGTTCCTAGACTTTCCTGTCAGCTTTTTCTCCATCCACACTCCAGACATGCCTACTTTTTCATATCTCTATCTTTTCTGGTGCGAGGGTGTGGATGAGATGTAATCCTACTCTTACCTCACGCACCAGTCCTCCAACTTTTTCTCAAACGTCACTACTCTTCCACACGATTCCCACCGCATGCTCCTCTGAAACCTTTCCTACAGGAGCACCATCATAGGCATCAATCTTTCGAGACGTAGCAGATTCTTCAGAAACTTACCAAGCTGCTTTTCGAATATATCCCACTTTCGAAATCCTTCCCTAATTTCTAAACACCATTCATTTGTTTTTCCACATTCACTAATATCCCGATCTTATATTATTAGGTATATTCAACATCATTCTTTTGGCCACAAGCATCACATCATCACATGGTTTTTCCTACCACAATCCCTCCCGTTTGCTAGTAGCTAACTATAGTTATCTCAAATTGTAAATTCATCCCATTTTATTTCGGGTTTTAAACGACATATTTATGTCTTTTATTTTTTTAAAGCCAACAGAAATTACATGCACATGATTTACAATTCTCGAAATTAGCGTAACCTGTTTCGGTGGTTAAAATAGGTACTTCGTATATATTCGGTTTGATTCGTGACAGCTAACCCTCAGTTAGTTGATAAAATTTCACTAATCATCTAAAACTGCATTAATTAGAACATAGAATTATTTCAGCCTGATGGAAATGTTAGTAGGTCGCAGATAAGTACCACCAATACAAGATCTGAAAAGAAGGTCCTAAGAACCCATCCAAGCTAATGTGTGGTATATTTCTAGGCTTTACGGATGATTCAGAAGGCACAAGGGTTGGTCGTGGTGCCCCGGCTGGACGAGGACGCGATCCACCGATCGCCCTCGGCCGTGAGCGATGCATCGAAAGCGGGTTCGGATACACTGCTGAACACCGAGTGGGCGCAAGTGGAAGCAATAGAATTAGTAAATGACGGCACCGGTTTGGGTTTTGGCATAGTCGGCGTGCGGACAATGGGGGTGGTCGTGAAGACCATACTGCCAGGCGGTGTGGCGGACCGCGACGGGCGGCTGCAAAGCGGCGACCATATATTACAAGTACAATCGAACAGCTTGAGTCGAATGAAATAAATTGACTATATTATTGATATGTTTCAGATTGGCGATGTGAACTTGCACGAGATGGGCTCGGAACAGGTGGCGACTGTCCTGAGGCAATCCGGCACGCACGTCCGCCTGGTGGTGGCCCGGCCCGCCGACCTAACAGCAGCTGAATACAAGTACCTTAGTAGTACGGCCCCCTTAGTCCCGACTAGGCTTTTAACCGAACCCGCCGAATTAGATCGCTACCTCATTCAACATAAGTATAAGGCAATATTTCACACCCAAAACGAGTTCAAAGAATATTTATTCGAGCCCCCTTCTAAAGGGTATAAAGGTCTATCGCGCATACCAGCGTCCCCATCGTTGCCCTTGCTCAACTTAGACATGGCGATGAAAATGCCCGAAATGGAAAAGTTCACAGTTGAGTTAAAAAAAGACGCGAATGGCCTGGGTATAACCATCGCGGGCTACGTATGCGAAAAGGAAGAGCTATCCGGTATTTTCGTGAAAAGCGTGAGCAAGGGCAGCGCAGCCGACTTGAGTAGTAAGATTCAGGTGAACGATAGGATTGTAGAGGTGGACGATGTGTCCTTGCAAGGATTCACGAATTTACAGGCAGTCGACGTGCTGCGAAGTAGCGGGAGTATAGTAAAGCTGGCACTAGAACGCTACCTTCATGGTCCTAAATTTGAGCAACTGCAACAAGCAATAGCGGCTAGCGAAACCAAGCCAACACCCTCTAGTCCACCTAAACCACGGTAATAAGACCCCACCAAAAAAAAAAACGCAATAAAACAAGCAATAATAATCTCTTTACGCTAATTGTTACAAACTACTACTACCTTTAAATACTTGTCCAAGATCAATTACGTAGTAACTTTTTTGTTTCCGTTTTTTGTTTCCGATTTTATTTATTTAAACATAAATTTCAGATTTCCAAAGGAACACTCGGATGGGGAGTTTTCGCATGAAAGTTCCCTCGTGACAGAGCCCGTCGAGACAAAAAACGAGCACTTGTCGATATTGCATGATAAACAATACCAGACTGAACTGACGCCGGAAATAGAGGAAGTGATCACGGCGAAATGGTCTAAAGTCATGGGAACAGACGCTGAGATTGTTGTGGCTCAATTAACCAAATTTGGAGAGAGGGGTGGATTGGGGATTAGTTTGGAAGGTACTGTGGACGTGGAGGATGGACAGGAAGTTAGGCCACACCACTATATTAGATCTATACTACCTGAAGGGCCCGTAGGGAAGAACGGCAAGCTCAAATCCGGCGACGAGCTGCTGGAGGTGAACGGCCACCGGCTTTTAGGCATGAACCACCACGAAGTAGTTAGTATTTTAAAAGAACTGCCTTTAGATGTTCGAATGGTCTGCGGCAGAACGCCGAACACGCACAAACCACCTGAGCAGCACCCCCTTAACGAACGAAGTGTACTGGGCGGAAGCTTACAGAACTTGTTACCGGCGTCCGATCGGCTAGTCAAAGCCAAGTCCGATGGATCGATTGCCACCGCGGCTGGCGCTGCGGAAATCTCATTTAGCAAGATGAAATCGCGGTCGCTAGAGCCGCTAACCGGGCTGGCCATGTGGAGCTCAGACCCGCAGATAATCGAGCTGGTGAAAGGCGAGCGCGGTCTAGGCTTCTCCATTTTGGACTACCAGGACCCAATTGATCCAAACGACACGGTTATCGTGATACGGAGCCTAGTTCCGGGCGGAGTAGCTCAAATCGACGGCCGGCTAATACCCGGCGACCGTCTGCTCTTCGTGAACGATACTGTTTTAGAAAACGCTTCCTTAGACCAAGCTGTACAGGCCTTAAAAGGGGCTGCGAAAGGTGTTGTTAGAATAGGAGTAGCTAAACCACTGCCAATTACCGACACTGTTGCATTTAATACCCAACAGTTAGCAAGTGAATCAGAAAATAAATCATTAGCACCTAACCATAATTACGATTAGTAATATAATAATAAAATAAAACATATTCCCTCCTGAAAGCCAGAAACTCACTCATCGTTATAAAATTTGTTTTAATTATTATTTTTTTACTGAAAGATTATATTCATCCGTTTCACTCTTATAAGTTCCGTTTTCTATGATTGGACAAGTTCTAGGACTTAAGCATATCAGGTGACGATGTGTTTAAAAACTATCTAGCAATAATTATATACATACAAAATAAATATATACATACAAATAAATAAATATATACAAATAAATATATTCCAAGCTAGTTTTAACTAAAAAAAAAATATACAACAAACAATGCTAGTTATCAACTTTTGACGTCTTCCGTTCATTTGTTTGAATGTTACTTGTTAGTTATTGCAGTTGATACCACATTTATATTAATAATAAAAAAAATATATACATCAACAAGAAAAGTATTAACAATTATTATACAATTTGTTTAATTTGGTAGAGTAATAAAATTATGTGATTGCATTTGTTGAGGTTTGCTAGTTCTTTGTGTGTTTTGTTTTAGCTGTGATGTCATGTGATGTGGTTTCAACAGCAACAGGGGATTTTCCGATCACTTTTATTGGTGGCTACATGTTTTTGAGGAACAAAATAGCCAGCTTTTTTATGAGATACTTTCTAGTATTAAATAGTAACTAGTAACACGGTCATCTTTGATTATGACTTTAATGGATAAATAAAATGTCAATTAAGGTGGTTTTTGAAATATTTAGAAATTAATTCAAGCGGTTGTTGTACACTGTGCCCCGCTTGAGACAGGAACGGAGAGAGGTTGAGCGGTGCATTGAGGTATGGCACAATTCAAAACACTAGGGCCTACCGTACAATCTCCATCAACGCGGTGGGGGTACTGGCCTCATCCTTACCAGCCGACATGCTGGCCAGGGATAGACTGGAGACCTACCAGGTTGGGGAGGAAAGGGCAACCGTTAGGACAACCACACTGGCTGCATGGCAGGACCCGTGGAGCCGGAGCGAGAAAGTGCTTGCCTCTACTGCTAAGCACCTGTGGACGAGTATACCCTTCTCACCCTTACCCCGCATGTGCCTAGCCACGTGAGCGAATGTACACGGCCTTGGACAGGCCAGTGACGACTGGAACCCTCGTGGGACTCGAAAATGAGAAGAAATGGGATGCAGCTGCACTATTCGCCGAAGCGGTCGTCGGAACGAAGTTCCATACCAGCCGACCTGCTGGCCAAGGAGAGGCTGGAGACCTACCAGGCAACTATAGTTGGGGAGGAAAGGGCAACCGCTAGGACAACCACACTGGCTGCATGGCAGGACCCGTGCAGCCGGAGCGAGAAAGTAGCTTGCCTCTACTGCTAAGCACCTGTGGACGAGTATACCCTTCTCACCCTTATCCCGCATGTGCCTAGCCACGTGAGCGAATGTACACGGCCTTGGACAGGCCAGTGACGACTGGAACCCTCGTGGGACTCGAAAATGAGAAGAAATGGGATGCAGCTGCACTATTCGCCGAAGCGGTCGTCGGGACGAAGTTCCATGCCAGCCGACCTGCTGGCCAAGGAGAGGCTGGAGGCCTACCAGGCAACTATAGTTGGGGAGGAAAGGGCAACCGCTAGGACAACCACACTGGCTGCATGGCAGGACCCGTGCAGCCGGAGCGAGAAAGTAGCTTGCCTCTACTGCTAAGCACCTGTGGACGAGTATACCCTTCTCACCCTTATCCCGCATGTGCCTAGCCACGTGAGCGAATGTACACGGCTTTGGACAGGCCAGTGACGACTGGAACCCTCGTGGGACTCGAAAATGAGAAGAAATGGGATGCAGCTGCACTATTCGCCGAAGCGGTCGTCGGGACGAAGTTCCATGCCAGCCGACCTGCTGGCCAAGGAGAGGCTGGAGACCTACCAAGCAACTATAGTTGGGGAGGAAAGGGCAACCGCTAGGACAACCACACTGGCTGCATGGCAGGACCGGTGGAGCCGGAGCGGGAAAGTAGCTTAGAACCTGCGATCTCATACCCTCTATCCGTCACTGGCTGGAAGGAGCACACGGTGAGACCACCCAACTGTTATCCAAGCATGGGTGCTTTTAACACTAATTGGTCAGAATCAAGAGGGCTAAGCTAAGCACCTGTGGACGAGCATGCCCTGCCCCGCATGTGCCTAGCCTTGGACAAGCCAGAGACGACTGAAACCCTTGAGGGACTCATGCTCGAAAATGAGAAGAAATGGGAGGTAGCTGCACTATTCGCAGAAGCGGTAGTCGTGACGAAGTTCCAGTATAGCCTAGCACGAGGAGAAGACGCGGAAGAATGTCTCAATATCCAGCATCCCTTGCAGGTGACGTGGGGTTTAACTGGTTGGTCAGCCCTAGATGGGTTGGAATCCAGCATCTTCCGGGAAGAATGCTAGCGTGGCCCCCCAGGCATCTATGAAGATTCCCCACCTCAAGCCAAAAAAATAGGGCAGTTGCTCGGACTTCCGGATAGGTGCAAGTTCCAGGATGACTTAAACCGAGGATCCGTAAGGCCGCAGAAGAATGCCACTCCGACGAAACCAGCGGCCAACACGGGAAAGAAAGAGATGGAGGTCGACTCTAGGGCCCTGTCCCTTTGACTACTACTACTGACTAGTAGTGACACATGCTGACCTCACCCTGTACTATTAGTATGAACGTGACGTCAGCATGTGTGACTACTAGTCACTAGTAGTAGCCAAACGGATAGGGCCTAGATGAGTCGGAATCCAGCACTTCCCGGGGGAGAATTGCGGAGAGGTCTATGAAGATTCCATATGCCAAAAGAACAGGATGGGTAGAGCATTGTATAAGTGTTGAAATGGAAGGTGAGAGAGTGAATTGGTTTAAGTACTGAGGTTTTTGGTTTGAGTGTAGACGTGGTGGCACCTAAGCAATGAATGTTAGTGAGTGGAAGCAGAGTGGGTGGGGAGTGCAGAGAGGTGAGTGTTTAAGTATAAGTGTAGACGTGGTGGCACCTAAGCAATGAATGTTAGTGAGTGGAAGCAGAGTGGGTGGGGAGTGCAGAGAGGTGAGTGTTTAAGTATAAGTGTACTATTAGTATGAACGTGACGTCAGCATGTGTGACTACTAGTCACTAGTAGTAGCCAAACGGACAGGGCCTAGATGAGTCGGGGGGGAGAATTGCGGAGAGGTCTATGAAGATTCCGTATGCCAAAAGAACAGGATGGGTAGAGCATTGTACAGGTGTTGAAGTGAAAGGTGAGAGAGTGAATAGGTTTAAGTACTGAGGTTTTTGGTTTGAGTTTAGACGTGGTGGCACCTAAGCAGTGAATATTAGTGAGTAGAAGCAGAGTGGGTGGGGGAGTGCAGAGAGATTTAGTGGTTAAGTATAAGTGGGTAGAGCATTGTATAAGTGTTGAAGTGAAAGGTGAGAGAGTGAATAGGTTTAAGTACTGAGGTTGTTTTTGGTTTGAGTGTAGACTTGGTGGCACCTAAGCAATGAATGTCAGTCAGTGGAAGCAGAGTGGGTGGGGGAATGCAGAAAGGTGAGTGGTTAAGTATAAGTGAGTAGAGTATTGTATAAGTGTTGAAGTGGAAGGTTAGAGAGTGAATTGGTTTAAGTACTGAGGTGTTTGGTTTGAGTGTAGACGTGGTGGCACCTAGGCAATGAATGTCAGTGAGTGGGGGAGTGCAGAAAGGTGAGTGGTTAAATATAAGTGGGTAGAGCATTGTATAAGTGTTGAAGTGGAAGGTGAGAGAGTGAATAGGTTTAAGTACTGAGGTTTTTGGTTTGAATGTAGACGTGGTGGTACCTAGGCAATTAATGTCGGTGAGTGGAAGCAGTGTGGGTGGGGTAGTGCAGAAAGGTGAGTGCTTAAAAGAGTATGGGATAAGCGCGAAAATCTACAAAAGGTGGTAAAGGAATTTAGGTTAGGGTTAGCGAGGGAATAGTCCGAGGAGTTAGGAACTAGGTTTGCAAATAATTAGTTTAGTTCGTATTGCTAATTAAAACCAAAATGTGTGTACTTACATAGGAACTTTTGAACATTATTTCATTATAAAGTTGTTCAAACAATGTTATGTTCGAAAACATAACCGGTAAACAAATGTCAAAATTATGTTTCTAATTTTGGACAGAAAATGTCAAAATTAACGATTTTATTAGTACTTTCGCGCGCTAAATTATTAAAACGAGCCGTGTCGTAACAGCGCGTGTGCTGGCAAATAACTCTGCGCGTCACACGAAAAATATCTAATTACATCTAATAATGCTAGTAAATATATTTGTGAGAAACAGAGCGAGTCACATGATGATACGATATTTTGTTTATTTTAGTCCATTGTGGCCGTGAGTTTTGCCCGTCAAGCGCGCCGCGGGCAAGCACACACACCATTCGCCAATTTGCTAAGTTGCGAGCCATTTCTGGGCGACGAGCATAGAAAATCCAGTTAAATTAACGGGATTAGCGGGCAGTGCGCGCCGTTTGAAATAAATTGTGAAAAGTCAGCCAGTTGAAACCGGAATCGATTTCCTGAGATCTGCGAAAAGGGACGGTATGGAATTGTGAAACGTAATCTGCTCCCGATTAGATTACCAAAGTGCACCCTTGTGCAAATAGTGCGGCGGAATGCTGACGTTGAAGTGCGTTAGTGCTAGGACGCTGCTATATTTTTCCCATGTGAACTTAGTAGTGGTGGAAAACTTGGTTGGCCGAGTGCGAACAGCTGACGCCCGCTGTTACTCCGTACACAAAAGCTTGTTTAAACTCAACGAAATGGCAGCGCCACTCAATAGCTTCAAATTCAATCAGTACGATTGTTTAGGATTCGACCTGGACAATACAGTATGTAGATACAAGGTTAGCAATATGGTAAAAATGGAGTACAAATGTATAGTTGACTTTCTTGTTGAAAAGAGAGGTTATAGTGATAAATACCTGAAACAGCCCATTGAGTCGAACGTGGATTTCATGATTAAAGGCCTTATTCTTGACGTTAAAAAGGGTAACGTATTGCGCATTGCACCCAATGGCACTATTCTACATGGTAGCCATGGCACTAAAGAGCTATCGAAGACTGAACTTACACAGTATTATGGCAATAAATTCCATTGGGAGGTCACTGATACATTCACGAAGGATCCTCTGCATACATGGAATGGACCTTTATCACAATCAATGCGTACGTTATTAGATTATTTTGACATGCCTGCCGGTTTAGTATTTGCAAGGGCTGTAGATACTCTAGATGAACAAAATGGAGGCAAGTTGGATGAATATGATATATATACTCATATATTTGAAGCCCTGCAAGATATGTTCATTAAAGACCATTTTCAGACTGATGAGGGTGGCTATTTTCCACTTATTAAAGCCAACCCGCATGAGTACATTCACAAATGTAGTGATCGTTTGATTAACTGGTTGAAACAGTTGAAAGCTGAGAAGAAAACGCTTTTCCTCATAACAGGTTCTAATATTGATTTCGCCTCACACACTGCCTCCAATTCCATTGGGCCAAATTGGAAAGACTTGTTTGATATTATCATTTGTTATGCTAAAAAACCGGGCTTTTTCACTCAGAAGAGACCGTTTATTGGGTTGGATGGCTTCATGGAGACTCATGAGGTTGCAGCTCAGGATCTCCAGAGGGGTGCGATTTACACTTGTGGCAACTGGGAGGGGCTGCAGGGTTTTCTCAAGAGGGCCTCAGGCTTGGAGAATCCCAAGGTGATTTACATGGGTGACAATTTGATTCAGGATGTCTACACACCATCAGTGCATGGTGATTGTGATACGGTTGCTGTTTGTGAGGAGCTTGAGGCTGAAGGAGTTTTTGGGCACGAGTGCAAGCATTTCGATGATACTTTCTTGGTGTCAAACACTTGGGGTTCATACTTCCATCATGAAACTGAGAATAATTCGACTATATGGAAGGATATTATCAACAAACATTCAAAACTATGCATTCCCAGTTTGGAGTATGCTGCACAATTTCCAATTGATCATGACTATTATGAGAATTAATTCTTTTGATATTATTTTTTTTTTATTTTATTAATTAACCCAAATGTTACCGTTGATGTTATTTTTATTTTAAAGTATTTATTTTATTTAATAAAACATACTGTGAGTATTATAGCAATACATAAATATATAATATATTTTTTCATGTGCATGTTTGTGATGGTGGAGGCGATACTACTTTGCCAAAGAACAGAAAAATACTTTTAACATGTACTCAATTCAAATAAAGTGATGTCCAATAAAATTTCTTACTGGATTGTGTGTGTTTGTTTGTTTGTTAGCGGATTTTTTTTTTTACAAATATTGCAACCTTGCCACGAATATACGCGCGTGCTATTATATAATTAAAATTCGCACGTGCATATTATCTGCGTTCGGAACTTTTACCATCGCTAATCTGTCACTAACTATGTGATAAGGTGCACTGTGATTATGTAAAAGGCTTATCTGTTTAGATTAGAAGGCCTTGTATGTGTTTTTTTATAAATTGTTGTGCTTGGTGAATTTTATTGCCACACTCAATATTCTTTTTTTTTAAGTATTATCTTTATTAGTGCCAAATATCATAGTTCATAATCTCATAAAAATAACTATGATGTACGATACACAGTAATTATGGATTGGTTCTAGAGGATTAGGATATAGAGAGTGAACTGGGCCCTGATTTTGGTTCTGTTTATCTATTTAAGTCATAATCAAAAATTACTGTCTTGCTAATTTCTATTTTATTTAATGCTAAGTAAGCATTTAATAAAAATTCCATTTTCTATGTTTTACCTGTAAATTTTTCAAAAATCCCTTAGTATCAACAACAGACTAAAAAAAGTCTCAACATACTATTCTTCTCAACTTAATGATACTACTGAGTCATGTGTTTAAATCTTAATCTGACCCTGGGGATAGCAAAATGATATATGTATCATACAATTTTTAAATATCCTTATCTTTAAGAAAGATAAGGATATTATATAAAAATTGGATGATACATATATCATTTTGCTATACCCAGGGCCAGATTAAGGTTTAAACACATGAGATGACTCAGTAGTATCATCAACTGAACAAAAGAAGTCAACTTGCTATTATATTCCAAGCTATTCTTAACTAACGAGAAGGATATTTCAAAATTAGATGATACATATATCATTTTGCTATCCCCTAGGCCAAGATTAAGATTCAAACACTAATAAATGACTCATACTGGTATCATGAACTGACTATTCTCCTAAACTGACAAGAGTGAGGTGAGGTTCAGAAGAGAGAGGAATGAAAGTATGGATGGGGCAAAGATATACCACAAAGTGAGTGAGACAGAGGGTCAACCTCATCCACTTTCTCTCCTACACTACCCTTTGGTAGATTTCCATGCCTTTCTTGACCATTTACTCACCTTTCTGCATTCCCCCACCCACTTATCTTTCACACCCTCACATTTGATGCTAGCACATGTCACTCCTCTTACATATGCTGTGTATCCTTGCCCCATCCACACTTTCATTCCTCTCTCTCTTCTGAACCTGACCTCACTCTTGCCATACATACTTTGTCTTGCCTGTTCCACTCTCCCCTGGTTATGTAGCTTGGGGGTTGTTTCCCACATGTGTCTCAGTCTACTATTATTCTCAATTAGAGGGTGGGATATTTAAAAAATATTCAATATGCATATCATATTGCAATTCCCCAGGACTAAATTAAGGATTAAACACTAACAAATGTCTCAAACTAGTATCATGGCATTCAGAATTTTATTTTAACCATGATAAAAACCTATAAAAATATTTATATGTCATCGAATCGCCCACAAAAAATGTGGTTAAATCATTTAAAGTGATCCCTACAATTGGTATATGATGGTGTGCAATTATATCTTGCTGGTCAGCTCGGGAACAGCCTTGAACAGGTCAGCCACCAGTCCGAAGTCTGAAACTTGGAAGATGGGCGCATCGGGGTCCTTGTTGATGGCGACAATGGTCTTGCTGTCCTTCATACCGGCCAAATGCTGGATGGCACCGGAAATGCCGACAGCCACGTATAGGTCCTAAAAAATGGACAGGTTTACAATTATATTCTGCTTTATTGGGACACTTCTGGGGTCCCTATTCCGGCATATTCGATGTTAATATCTTATCGATTGGAAACAGGTCTTTTATATGTCCCAATTAAGCGGAATCTATTGTATATAAACAACATGAATATTACTTCAGAAAAACCGAAAAATGTCTGAAAAACCGTATTTTGCTTGCAGTTTTTTGCATATTGCGGGAAAACGGTAAGAGCTAGCGGAAAACATCCAATGGGTCATTTGTTGGGCTTGAAATTCTCTACAACTTTACAATTTGAATCATCCTTCTAACGTTAAAAATAAAAATGTTATCAAGAAAAATCGTTAATTAGCCCAAAAATCATGTTCTCCATACAGTTTTCTGCATTTTGCCAGAAAAAGGTTCAATATAGCGGAAAACATCCAATAGGTCATTTGTTGGGCTTGAAATTCTCTACATCTTTACAATTTCAATAATCCTTCTAACGTTAAAAATAAAAATGTTATTAAGAAAAATCATTAATTAGCCCAAAAATCACGTTTTCCATACAGTTTTCTGCATTTTGCCAGAAAAGGTTCAATATAGCGGAAAACATCCAATAGGTCATTTGTTGGGCTTGAAATTCTCTACATCTTTACAATTTCAATCATCCTTCTAACGTTATAAATAAAAATGTTATCAAGAAAAATCGTTAATTAGCCCAAAAATCATGTTCTCCATACAGTTTTTGCCAGAAAAAGGTTGAATATAGCGGAAAACATCCAATAGGTCATTTGTTGGGCTTGAAATTCTCTACATCTTTACAATTTCAATCATCCTTCTAACGTTAAAAATAAAAATGTTATCAAGAAAAATCGTTAATTAGCCCAAAAATCACGTTTTCCATACAGTTTTCTGCATTTTGCAAGAAAAAGGTTCAATATAGCGGAAAACATCCAATAGATCATTTGTTGGTCTTGAAATTCTCTACAACTTTACTATTTGATTCATCCTTCTAGCGTTTAAAATAAAAAAGTTATCGCAGTAAATGTTTGAATTTTCCAGAAAACATTAGTAGAGAAATATGTTTTGTTTTCAAATGTTTCAGCGAGACTAGTGAGTAGTTTGTTTTTAATTACCGGAGCTACGATCTTTCCAGTTTGCCCAACTTGCAAGTCGTTGGCCACAAAGCCAGCGTCTACAGCAGCTCTGGAGGCTCCAACGGCGGCTCCCATCTTATCAGCAAGATCGTACAAGAGCTTGAAGTTGTCGCCGGACTTCATACCACGGCCTGAAATGAAGACAAAATATAGACAATTGTTTATTAGAATAGAGTTTCAAAACGTTAATTACATTGTACTACATTTTTGAAGAAACTTTAACAACTTTCATTCAAGACTGCTACAGTTGAATCTTGCACTTATACGGTTCAACAACAGTTTTGTATAGTGTAGAAAAATACTATGTTTGATTTGCAATGCTTACCTCCACTAATAACAGCCTTGGCACTGGTAAGGTCGGGACGATCGGACTTGCTCAGCTCTTGACTGACGAATACAGTTAAATCAGTTGAGTAGTCACCACCCACTTTCTCAGTGGCTGTTGAGCCACCCTCCATTTTATCAGCCTCGAAGCTGGTACCACGCACGCTAATTACCTTGACGGGGTCTTTGGCTGTTAGGGTCTGTATAGCATTACCTAAACAAAACATAAAAATATATAAATAATGTAAGCACTATTGGTGGACAACACCTGCAGTGGAGTGAAAGTGATTGTAATCCATCCAATCATGTTTGAACCCTATTTGTTGTAACTCAACCAATCATCTTTGAAGGCTATTGATGTTTAGTCTACTGTTAGCTTGTGTCAAAGCTAACAGTAGACTAAACATCAATAGCCTTCAATGATGATTGGTTGAGTTACAACAAATAGTCCCCGACAAATAGGGTTCAAACATGATTGGATGGATTACAAGAAATAAAATCCATTCAATCATGTTTTAACAACTTTGGATAGTTGGCTGTAGGGTAGCATGCCTACAAATACTTAGGTTACATTGAGAAATGTCCCTAGTTAATATAGCAATTTTAAAAAATGTACTGGGTTCAAAAAATAAAAGAGACTCAGATAGTTCTGAGTTTGGAGTTTGTAGGCAGTTGCCTAGTATAGCATTGGCATGTTCTCACCCTCCAACATCATATAACTTATATGTAGGATAAACAACTCATTCATCCCACCAAACTATCATGGGTACAAGCAGTAGGACTTTCAAGGGCGAGGAAGTGCCAATATTAGCTCTACTAGGCCCTGGAGGGTTAAGTAAATGGCCTAAGGAGGTTTCATTATGTAGCCTAAAAATAAGTAAAGGTAGTATGAGTTTGAAGGCAGCTGCCTAGTATAGCATTGACACCTTCTCACCCTCCAAAGTCCTACAACTTATATCTAGGATAATCAACTCATTCATCCCACCAAACTATCCTAGGTACAAGCTGTAGAACTTTCAAGGATGAGAAAGTACCAATGCTAGTTATACTAAGCCAACACTGCTTAGAGGGTTAAGTAAGTGGCCAACTCATTCATCCCACCAAACTATCATGGGTACAAGCAGTAGGACTTTCAAGGGTGAGGAAGTGCCAATATTAGCTCTACTAGGCCCTGGAGGGTTAAGTAAATGGCCTAAGGAGGTTTCATTATGTAGCCTAAAAATAAGTAAAGGTAGTACGAGTTTGAAGGCAGCTGCCTAGTATAGCATTGACACCTTCACCCTCCAAAGTCCTACAACTTATATTTAGAATAAACCACTCATTCATCCCACCAAACTATCCTAGATACAAGCTGTAGAACTTTCAAGGATGAGGAAGTGCCAATGCTAGTTATACTAAGCCTATACTGCTTGGAGGGTTAAGTAAGTGGCCTAAGGAGGTTTCATTGTGTGGCCTAAGTTCTTAAATAAATGAAATAAGTACAAATAGTAATGAGTTTGAACCTTTTCACCCTCCAAAGTCCTACAACTTATTTCTAGGATAAACCACTCAGTTATCCCACCAAATTATCCTAGGTAAAAGCTGAGGAAGTGCCAATACTCTGCTTGGAGGGTTAAGTAAGTGGCCTCAAAAGGAAGTTTAATTTTGTGGCCTAAGTGATTCCTACTAGTACAACTATTCAGATTTGTTCAAAGATGATTGGTCAGGTTACAATGAATAGTCCCCAATAAATGGATGCTATTTCATGCAGGCCCTAGGCAATTAATTTGATGCCTTTATTAGATGATAGATATAAGTATATCTATCATCTGCAGAAGACTGATGTGGGAGAGGAAAGTGACGAGGGCAGATTTTACCCCCACTAGATTTTGCAAAATGATGTTCACCTATGCTATTCCCTGATATGAAAAACCTACTAGATTTTACAAGGTTAAAGTAATAGATTTATTATTCCATTTTTGTATACCTCATAGACCTTTCAACCAACACAAGCAAACTCAGTTTTTTGGAGGTGAAAGGTCTACCTTCTGGGTACTACTAATTTGTTACCGTTTTTTTTTTGGGTTACATTTTCCCATTTACCTGCATAGATGCTGCGAATAAATGTATCAGGACTCTTGATACCAATCACATCAGAAACTGGTGAGACGTCCAGTTTGGCGGCAACACGCGGCAAAAGGGCCTTCCCAAAAGCAGATGCCCCAGCAACTATGTGAGTGAAATTATATTTCTTCTGGGTCTCAAGCACCAGCGGGGTGATGCTCTCAGGGGTGAACCCATTGAAGGCATCAGATTCAGCAACTAGCACCCTGGCAAGACCTCCACTTTTTGCTACAGCCTCAGCAGCCTGAAATAAAACATATGAACAAAAATTATTGTGAATGATTTGGAATACATATATATGTCATATAAGGCATCGAGGACAAAAGTGGACTAACCCTCAAATTTTAAAAATCTAGTTTTATGTTATTATTGTATAATCCTATAATTTGGAGAATAGTATATATGTCATATGAGGCATCGAGAACAAAAGTGGACTAACCCTCAAATTTTAAAAATCTACAAATTACTACTAAAATTTGAGGGTTAGTCCACTTTTATCCTCGATGCCTCATATGAAATATATACTGTTTTCCAAATTATATTATTATACAATAATAACATAGAACTAGATTTTTAAAATTTGAGGGTTAGTTCACTTTTGTCCTTGATGCCACATATGACATTATACTATTTTCAAAATTATATTATTATACAATAAGTTTGAGGATTAGTCCACTTTTGCCCTAGATGCCTCATATAATATATGTAAAATTCAATCATATGACCTTCGGTACCCTTACTAAATATAATTTGTGCTAATATTTTACTGTATAATTTTTTTTACAAATTTATGTTTGAATTTAAATTATAATATAGTAATAATTTGAGTGAATCCATATATGAAATTATTATTATTACTAGTACTAACATAATGATTAACCCTTATTTGAAGGTTAGTCCACTTTTACCTTCGATGCCTCATATGATATATGTATGTAAAATTCAATCATATAATCTTTAGTACTCCTACTAAATATAATTTGTGCTAATATTTTACTATAGAATTTTTTTTACAAAATCATGTTTCAGTTTAAATTACAGTATAGTAATAATTTGAGTTAACCCATATGTGAAATTATTACTTACAGGTCCACATTTCTTTCCAGCGACAAGAACAGTGATTTCCCCACCCAACTTCTTGGCTGCAGTCAGGGCATTTTGGGTGATGGGCAGCAGGGCCTCATTGTTGTGCTCTGCGATGATCAGAGTGCTCTGCAGCCTTTTCAATTGGCTGGAAAACTGGGTTTCACTTAAGATTGCAGTGGTTCATTAGGGTTGCAAAAAAACCTTACCTGGACAGAAGCCTGTCGGGAGCACGAGGAAAACATGTTGGAACTGCTATTTACATAACAGCTCTGATAACTCGAGCAGTTTCAGCGGACGGTATTAAACTTATCAAAGTCCAAAGGCCGACAACTACGTCACGTGACACGTTATTTCTATTTGATTTTGTTGGATTGTGGAATATTTGGGTTACAGTTCTGTAGTGACATCTGTTGTCTGGTTTATATATAACTAACTGGTGTATAGGCAACTAGCATTCAAGTTGCGGACAATTATTTATTATATCAGTTTAATTTGTAGTATAGCAATGTTATACCATCATGTTGCAACTGTCTTATGTGACAGTCTCAAGTCTCATTCATACAACATCTATAATATGATAGCACATAAGTAGTCATGGGCACTATAGAAATATCGATACTACAATATCGATATTGGTTAACGATAATTTTCAAACTAACAATGTAGATGGTCTGATACAATATCCAATATATTGTAGGGTATAAGTAGTCTTGAGCAATATTGATATATCAATAGAACAATATCGATTTTAGTTAACAATAATTTAAACTAACAATATTGATGGTCTGATACAACATCCATAATATAATAAGTCATAAGGAATCATGGGCACTATCGAAATATCGATATTAGTTAACGATAATTTTCAAACTAACAATGTCGATGGTTTGATACAACATCCAATATATTGTAGGGTATAAGTAGTTTTGAGCAATATTGATATATCAATAGTACAATATTGATTTTAGTTGATGATAGTTTTCAGATTAACTGATAACTAGACTAGAACCAAATTTATTAATTATTTACTAGACACCTACATGCTTACATCATGCAATGAATGATAAAAATATATTTTTTCATTATAAAGTTATATGCAAAAACAGATTTTTTTAGATAAACTGTCAAATTTAGTCATCAGATTTTTATCAAATTCTATCGGATAGTTCCTGTACTAATAACAAACAAAATTTCCAAATTTGCTCGCGATCCATACAGCCGTTTTCCCGGAAATTTTGTTCATACACTCATACATGGACAAAAAAACCTTTCCAAAAGGCTTTTCCAGCGGTAAATGGAGAAGATCAGAGGAATTTAATCGTCCTTAATTTCACAGAAAACCTCTGAATAATAGTAAAAGGTGATTCGTTTGGATTTGAAACCGAGCTCCTCAATACTCAGTACGAGACGGCTGATGACTCGAACCACTAGGTTACTGAGTTATGTTCATACATATACATTTTGTTTTTGATTTTTCGCAAAAATTATTTTAAAAAATTTGTTCAGAATCTAATTATAAACTGATTATGAATCTACAAAATTTTCATACAAATAGACCGCTTAAAAAAAACTTTGTATTTGTCTCAGTTAAGCTTACAGTTAACATCAGTCAGATATTTTTTGGTTATGACTCAACCATTTGACTTAGTTCCCCTTCATATCCCACCGCGAGCGAGCGACCTATCATTCACGCTCGCCCTCACACAGTTGGAAGAAACAAAATAGGTCAAAGTTGTTAAGTATTCCTGTAAAAAGGATTGTTGGGGTGTAAAAAGTTTAAAAAAAAAATAAACAGGATTGAAATAATTTATTTCTTAACTGATACAAAAATAGAAATACCCGTTACATTTCCGCCTAATAATACTTCCCTAGATCAATAAATATTTTAAATATTTAAACTAACAGCCTTCATTGCACGTTAAATCGAATATACTCTGTATTTCCAATATCCGGTGGTACTTTTCTCTCATCACATAAAATTGGACTAAACGATTCTTAAGTAGTTTCAGATCTTTGGATTGAGATGGTGGCTACAACACTGATTTTTTCTAATACTGCACTAAAAAAAACCAACTAAGGAAGTTTCTACCAATTTAAACACCTGCAGGGCGAGTAAATGCTATCAAGAATAACTATTGTGATTGAACATGGGGGAGGACGGTTGCGCAGACTGGTTGTGCGCAGCTAGCCTCGTCGCGCCGGCGCGATTCAAACTACGAGCAGTTTTAAACGTCGGGGTTTTCGATGGCGAGCGCAATGCCCATCCCGCCGCCGATGCAGAGGGAGCAAACGCCGCGCTTCTTGCTCAAACGGCGGAGGTTGTGCACTAGGGTGACCAAGACGCGAGCGCCGGAGCAACCAATGGGGTGGCCCAGAGCGATGGCGCCGCCACTCACGTTCAGCTTTTCATCGGGGATTCCCAGCGTTTTGGCCACTACAATTGATTGCGATGCGAAGGCTTCGTTCACCTCGAACAAGTCGACGTCTTCTATGCTCCAGTTTACTTTTTCCAGCTGGAGAATATTTATAGATACAATTATATTAGGTCATAGTAAAAATTTAAGATGATGTTTGACTCAGTTCGATTCACATTTTGACTTGAAATTTTCATTGATTCATATATATTCACATACGTGATACAATTATATTAGGTCATACCAGAGGGAACTTGTTGATACAACATATTTATATCATTTTGATGAAGAGAAATTCGCAAACAAGTGCTACCGTTTATATCACGAAACTCATGGTAAATGCAATTAAGTCAGTAGCAATTCACCCAATCGCCATAACTAGGTTGGTGGTTCGGATCCACCGCTAGTAGGGAAACGTTTCTACAATATGTTAACCCTGCTAGCACCTCATGGATTAGTGATGGGGTTTTTTCAAGAACCGAGAACAGCTGTTCTCGATTGTTAGCAAAAGTCGGTGTTCTCGATTCTTAAAAGTTCTCGAGAACTTGAAGGAGAACCGAGTACAGAAAATCGAGAACTCGAATTAACCGTGGACCGAGAACAGAAAATCGAGAACTTTAAAAGTTTAAAATAAATCGTACTTGTACAGGAATAAACGAATCTGTAAAGTGCACCGACTAGGCAACACAATTTTGAATTTAATGCCTTTGTATACTCTTGAAAGGTGTCGGTTCTTGGTTCTCTGTTTTTCGGTTCTTGGTTTTCAGTGCTCGGTTTTCGGGTCTCGATTCTCAGGTCTCGGTTCTCGATACCTTAGAAAACTGTTCTCGGTTCTCGTTTTTTAGTACTCCATTCCGGAATGTTCTCGAGAACCAAATTCTCGATTCCGGAATGTTCTCGAGAACGAAGTTCTCGATTCTCGCCATCACTATCATGGATGTTGTATGAGGCACACTATGTCCGTGAAGGCCTGCGGTGCTGAATGTGGGAGGGTGGATGTTTCAAGACCAACTGTATACCAAACCGGATATATATGTGTATTGGATGGTATGAACATGTTACTATATAAGATGTTACAAATATACATTACCAGCTTCTTAATAGCCTCAATAGGGGCGACACCCATGATGAGAGGGTCGATGCCGACCTCAGCGGATCCAATAACGCATGCAAGAGGAGTCAAGTTGCGGCTCTTGATCTCGAAACCATCAACAAGGACGAGCATGGCAGCGCCGTCGTTGATACCTGAAGAGTTGCCGGGTGTAACCGATCCGTCCGCGTTGGAGAACGCTGGCTTGAGTTTTCCCAGCGACTCAATGGTTGTGTTGTTGCGTGGGAACTCGTCCTTGTCGAACACCTTGCCGGAAACATGCGGGATGGGGATGATTTCGTTGGCGAAGTGGCCCTCACGCTGCGCAACGGATGTTTTCTGCTGGGAAAGCAGGGCGAACTCGTCCTGGGCTTGGCGGGACACGGTGAAGCGCCGGGCGACCTCCTCAGCTAAACATAAAACAGTGAGGGTTATAGTATGAGGTTACAGCTAGATTGTTGTTATAACAACAACCTTTTATGTACTAGTGCATGGTATAGATGCAATACTTAAAGGGCTATTATATGGTAGATAGGCATTCAAATAATAAAATAAAATATATTAATTAAAGGGAACATCAGGAGCGTTAGAGGAGTGACAAAAAAGGACAAAATGAGGATATAAGAAGAGAACTAAATGTAATACCGACAATAAAGTACATAGAGGAAAGACAATGAGGATGGTGGGGACACATAAGAGACAGCACCAGCCAAAAGAATATGGGGAGTAAAAATAAAAAACAAGAAAAAAGGACCAAGACCAAGAAAAAAATGGAAGGAAGCAAAGAACTGGCAATAAATAGAAGAGAATGGAAAAAATGTATAAGAGAATAGTAACATAACTAGTTTACTAGTGTATTTTTTAATACCATTAAACCGATATTCCGTCATTTTGGGAATTCATTTCGTGAGTTATATATTTTGCAGTTTACTGGTATTAAAAAATATTAGCAACTCAAATTTTAATCATGGAACGAACTCAAATGCTGAATTGTCCGTATTTTTACAGACAAGAATCGCACCCCATGCAATTTTGATGTCCCTGTGTACATTCTACTAAACGGGACAAGAATGGATGTGGTATCATTCTGGATTGAAATAGTCATATTGTAACTAAACAAAATAATTGATATCTCCAATGGTAACTACACTAACCGGTTCTGCCCATGTGGACATGGTGCATGGCGTCGTTCAACCCATCAGTCAGTAGCGTGTCTTTAAGGCAAGTATCCCCAATTTTTGTGGGGTTACCGCGCAAGTATATGGTATGCTCAGCTTGAGTCATGCTCTCCATACCCCCGCAAAGGACGATCTTGGAGTCGCCCGATTTGATGGCATTGCATCCAATTACAACAGACCTGAAATATAAATGTTATTAATTATAATGGATGAACACGAAGACAAAAGCAAACAACACAACAAGAGTGGACAAGTACTATAAAAAACTATCATTTATTTATATTATTATTCAATATATTCAAGCGAAATATCTATAGTATATTTCAATATAGTACAGATACTAATAGAGTGTTTATTATTATTTAATATGTTCAAGCCAAATACTATATTTATATATAGATAATAATTATGAAAATTATGACATAGATATGTAGATACATTCTGGAACTTGCGTAGGTTGTTAATTCTTATCTACTTAAAATATTTTCAAGATTTGAATATTCAAACTGCGACAAATACTCAATTTGAAAACATGCATAAAATTTAAATGCATTTAGCGTTATCCAAGTAAATCGGGCATGTGGGGTCAAAGTGTACAAACAGCAAAAATTCGAGGTCACGCCACCATTAGAATTTATGGTCGCGATTATGTTGAAATGTATGAAAAACAGATAAGTTGGACTTGCAAGTAGTTATGGAGATTATTGTCTGCATTTAAAAAAAATCCCCTTAAAATCTAAGAATTAATTATAGATAGATATCCTTACAAACAAACAAATATTAAACTAGGATGTAATACAAGTAGATTCGTAGAAGAAAAAGCAACAGACATAATAAAATGGTTAAAAGTCAAAATCTTGTCTTTGGAACTGAAATTTCAATTAGTAAATAACTAATGAAGGATATGAATTTTAGTCTCAGTCTCAGACATTAATAAACTATGATGGAATACAAGTAGATTCATAGAAGAAAAATCAACAGACATAAAATGGTTGAAAGTCAAAATCTTGTCTTTGGAACTGAAGTTTCAATTAGTAAATAACTAATGAAGGATATGAATTTTAGTCTCAGAAAAAGACTAAAATTTTAGAATTATATTCAAATATCTTCAATTTTTTTTGTATATCCTTTGAAATAAAAATTTGATTACAATCAAAAATAATTAATAAATAATATAAATAATATATTATAATTAATTATACACAATAATGAAAGTAGTACAAGAAAATATTGATTTGAGAGAAAGTGTGTCATCAAAAATTGTTTGATGAGCTGTAATTTATTCCAGCTTTCTATTGTAACAGCCTGGAAATGTATAAAAAATCTGTTTTATATCAAATATAACCAACCTTGCTGGTTAAAATAATTGATAAAAGTGATCATATTCTATAAATTTATGGAATATATCCACTATTATTTTAAGAAATTATAGAAGATGGAGAAAAAAGGAAAGGGACACAAAATAAGACAAATTAATGAGACTAAAAAGGCAAAATGCAACAGACTGATACAAAATGAGACATATTGATATGAAATGAAACAAAATTAGACAGAAGAGACAAAATAAAGCAAAATCATGATAAAATAACAACAAAAATGAGACAGAATGAGATAAAATGAAATAATATTAGACAGATAAGACAAAATGAGACAAAATAAAGATAAATTAAGGTAAAATAGGATTAAATAAAATATCAACAAACATTCATTTGAAGCAATTCCAACCAAATTGGATCAAATCAACTCAATTTTTTGATTTTTTTTTTAAATAAAAGTGATCATATTCCATAAATTTATGGAATATGATCACTTTTAATGAAAAAAATGGATAACAACGGAAAGGGACACAAAATAAGACAAATTAATGAGACTAAATAAGGCAAAATGTGACAGACTGATACAAAATGAGACATATTGAAATGAAATGAAACAAAATTAGACAGAAGAGACAATATAAAATAAAATCATGATAAAATAACAACAATATCAAATCAAACAACCAAATCGAATGAAATCAAATACAATTTTTGAGAAATATCTAACATTATGATTTAATTTTAATTAATCAATTCAGAAAGTCATGTGGTGCCCACACCAGATATTTTATTTAGTCTTTCGAAATTCAATTAAATTTAAAAAATATGCATATCTCAAAGATTCAGATGTTTTGAATATTGATTTTAATTTTACAATATTCCCAAAAAAAACACTGATTGCTTATCATAAGTTTGTAGGTCATCACAATTTGCATAATTTAACACAATTGTAACTTGATAACAGTTAGCAATTTGCATTTTACAAAATATTTTTGAATTGTATACCAAATTACATAAAATGACGCTAAAATGGTTTGTTTTGTTATTTCATTTTATTCTGTATTTTATTTATTTTGTCTTTATTTGTCTCATTTCATCTCATTCTGTCTCATTTTGTATCAGATGAGATGAAATGAGACAAAATTGGACAAATAAGAACATTTATTTTGTCTTTATTTGTCTAATTTTGTCTCATTTCATCTCATTCTGTCTCATTTTGTATCAGATGAGATGAAATGAGACAAAATTAGACAAATAAGAACATTAATTTTGTCTTTATTTGTCTCATTTCATCTCATTCTGTCTCATTTTGTATCAGATGAGATGAAATGAGACAAAATTAGACAAATAAGAACATTTATTTTGTCTTTATTTGTCTAATTTTGTCTCATTTCATCTCATTCTGTCTCATTTTGTATCAGATGAGATGAAATGAGACAAAATTAGACAAATAAGAACATTTATTTTGTCTTTATTTGTCTAATTTTGTCTCATTTCATCTCATTCTGTCTCATTTTGTATCAGATGAGATGAAATGAGACAAAATTAGACAAATAAGAACATTTATTTTGTCTTTATTTGTCTAATTTTGTCTCATTTCATCTCATTCTGTCTCATTTTGTATCAGATGAGATGAAATGAGACAAAATTAGACAAATAAAGACAAAATAAACCTAAAATAGGATAAAATAAAATAACAACAAGTCCAAATCTAATCAAAATCAAATAATTTTTTTGAGAAATATCTTACATTCTGATTTAATTTTAATTAATCAATTCAGAAAGTCATATGGTGCCCACAACAGATATTTTATTTACTATTTCGAAATTCAAATCAATTTAAAAAAACATGCATATCTCAAAGATTCAGATGTTTTGAATATTGAAATTCTACAAATATTCCCAAAAAAACACTGATTGCTTATCATAAGTGTGTAGGTCATCACAATTTGCATAATTTTACATAATTGTAACTGGATGATAACAGTTGCAATTTGCATTTTACAAAAAATTGAATTTTATACCAAATTACATAACATGTATGATTATATAAATTATATTATAAATCACAAGTTTCCAAATATTCAAAAATCTAGTTTTTTTTTTGCAATGAGTACTTAAATTGGCATTCTCATATCATCAACTGTTTTTGCAATACAGACCTTCAAAGTCAAAAATTTCCAAATGACTAGAACATATTTAATGGTGTTTTATAATCATTTTTCATATCCAAATAAGTATAAATTACAATAATTCAAGTGTATACCTAATTCAAGCATAGACATCAATTCAAGTGTAGGCCATAACTCAAGCCTAATTCCTAATTCAAGCATAAATCATAATTCAAGATTAGGCATTAATTGAAGAATAGACAATATTTGAAGATTGGACCATAATTGAAGTATAGGCCCTAATTCAAGTATATGCCATAATTCAAGCCTGGGCCTTTAGGTTGCAGCCTAATGATATATCCAATCTTGTCACATGAAGCTAACAAGTCACAGCAACAAATGGAAACCCTCAATAGAAACATATTTGTATGAAATAAACTGTCAGAAACAGGATTCAACTGTTGCTGCAAGTTGTGAAATATGTAATTAACTTATTTTAACCATGATAATTCATGTGTAGGCCTAGTTCAAGTATAGGCCATAATGCTACTGTAGGCCTAATTCAAGTATAAGCCATAATGCTACTGTTGGCCCTAATTCAAGTATAGGACCTAATTCAAGTACGGGCCCTAATTCAAATGTACCCTAATTTAGGTGTAGGCCCTAATTCAAGTGTAGACCATAACTCAAGCCTAGTACCTAATTTAGGCATAAATCATAATTCAACAGTATACAATAATTGAAGAGTAAACAATATTTGAAGATTAGACCATAATTCATCCCTGGGCCTTTAGGTTTCAACCTAATGATATATCCAGCCTTCTCAAATAAAGTAGACAAATGCCAGCAACAGGTAGAAATCCTCAAGCAAAACCAATCTGTATGAAATAAACTGTCAGCAACAGGATTCAATTGTTGTTGCAAGTTATGAAATCATGTAATCAACACACTTTATGCCTGATATTTCAAGTGTAGGCCTAATTCTAGCATAGATGTTAATGCAAGTTAGGCCCTAATTCACGTGCAGAGCATAACTCAAGCCTAGTACCTAATTTAGACATAAATCATAATTCAACAGTATACAATAATTGAAGAGTAAACAATATTTGAAGATTAGACCATAATTCATCCCTGGGCCTTTAGGTTTCAACCTAATGATATATGCAGCCTTGTCAAATAAAGCAAACAAGTGCCAGCAACAGGATTCAATTGTTGCTTCAAGTTACAAAATCATGTTATCAACTCACTTTAAGCCTGATATTTCAAGTGTAGGCTTAATTCAAGCATAGGCATTAATGCAAGTGTAGGCCTAATTCAAGCATAGGCATTAATGCAAGTGTAGGCTCTAATTGAAGTGTAGGCTGTAATTTAAGTGCAGGCCATAACTCAAGACTAGTTTCTAATTTAAGTATAGATCATAATTCAAAGAGTAGGCAATAATTGAAAAATAGACCAGAATTGAAGCATAGGCCTTAATTTAAGTATAGGCCAAAATTCAAGCCTGGGCCTTTAGGTTTCCACCTAATAATATATCCAGACTTGTCAAATGAAGCAAACAAGTCGCAGCAACAGGTGGAAATGCTCAAGTATAAAACAAACCATCAGCAACAGAATCCAACTGTTGCTGCAACTTATAAAATCATAATCAACTCACTTTAAGCCTGATCCACACAGCATACTGATTGTCGTGGCAGGTACATCAATGGGTATCTTGGCATTCAGTGCAGCCTGACGAGCAACATTCTGGCCCTTACCAGCTGACAACACATTCCCAATGAAGATATCATCAATGTCAGTGGACTTGAGCCCTGAACGCTCAACAGCAGCCTGCAGGACAGGCTTTGTCAGCTCAACAATGGACATGTCCCCAAATTGGCCCTTGAGGTTGCCTGTAAACTTACTTACTCAGTTTTTGGTTTTATAACAGTCGGCATATCTTACCAATTGGGGAGCGACATGCGGACACAATATACACAGATGAACTCATTTTCGCTGAAAACCCGGGTGTGAGCTCGACACAAACAAAAACTCGAATGAAAGCAAATTCAGCCGGGTCTAGTTAGAAATTCTTTTAGGAGAATGGTGGGGGTGAATCAATAAGCAACCGATATAGAAGTGAGCTGTAAAATTATCAACAGCAAATGCTATAAACTAATTGATATTTATTTAGTATGTAGTAGTTGATTGATTTATATTGATTAAAACAGCTGTTATATTTATAACTATTATTGTTGTGCGCGTGCGCCATCTATGATCCATTACAATTTTATTTTGACAGCATTTTGACAGTTATTAGTTTTCTACGTTTCGCATCTATTTTCTAAAACTTTGAGGCAATAATAGTAATTATCTATTTAAGTTTTGAGTTCCGTATAAAAATTAATAATCTAATTAAAATGTTTTATAAATTATTGGTTGCACACGCCATCTGCTGTCAAAATCATCCGCGCCATCTGTTGCGCTGTCATGCCGCCAACTTCACAGCGCAGTTTGTTGTATTATGATTGTCGTGCGCGCTTAAGTGTGGTGGTGCTGTAGTGTGACGGTGTGCCAAAATGGCAGAAAACGGACAGGACAACTCCGATCAATTAAAAAACATAGGTAACGTACATTTGTTTCTAATAAGCACGCCCGCCCGCCGTATATGCCGTGCACGGCACTTGCCGCATCGCCCATATCGACCCCCTGCCCCAACCTTCCGTTATATAATCCAGCCGATTCGACCATCTGTAGGTTGTTAACTCCTCGATAATCAAATTCAGCTCGCCGCTTCCAAAATCTCGCCGCCGGGGGCCCCCCGGCGGCCGCTGGGGGCCAGATACGGCCCGATGCGGCAATGTCGTGCGTGTGTCATTTATGCCGCGGCCCCGCGAGTGTGCGACTCCAAGGATGAAAACACCACCCTCGCTCTCCTGGTCTAAAACTGCAGCCACCCAACCCCCCATAAGTGTCCACGTAACTCGCCGCATTTGGGACATTTAGCGAACAAAAAAAAAATAATGGGCCCCCCTGTGCGTCCGCCGTATTTTTGGAATCCACAACAATGTGCATTAAAACAAAACCGTCATTTAATTATAAACGCCAGCGTTTCGGACTTATAAATACCGCTCTTATATTTATACAGATGACACGGGGCGGTTTAAATTTAAATCGCCCCCCCAGCACCAGCAGCGTTCGCAAAAACGCCGACAATCCTGGAATACCAGCCTTGCCCATGAGGCCGGCTCCTTTTTATTGATTAACACCTCTGGATAACCAATTATATACTAGATTGGCTAGTGTCTGGTTGCTTTTTGCTACTAATTGGGCTACAGCTCGATTTACAGTTTGAATTACACAGTCATGTGTTCGATTATGTTTCGTATCATTTTAGTACAGTGCAACCCATTTGGGTGGATAATACAATGATTTTTTAAGTTAAACATTCTAAAATAATCAAATGTTTGCATCTGGGTACACATTAACAAACTCATCAAATATTTGTTGGCATCTGGTACCTAAACCTAAACTAATTTCATATGTATTGCCTTATATATAATAATAATATGCATCTTTGATCTCAATGACACATGGTCCAGCCATGTGCCTCTATCTACCATGACATCCACATAATCTGACTTCCATTCGCTGGATTACAAAGTGCTATGCTCCCAGTCATGTATATCTATATAAAATTTCAATATTATCCAATTCTATCAACCTCAAGAATATCCATTATAGATTAAACTACAAAATTTACATGTTAATTCACCAGATACAATTTACAAGTAACCTAAGTTCTGTCCATATTACTACATATGTCTCGCCTTATTGTATTAAGTTCAAGGTCACTCAAAAGACAATAATTTTTCAACAAAACAATGAAAATGTATAGCCCTATACAATTACTGCCACATTTTTGTGATACAATGCCATCAGAAAGCATGAATGTTGGAAAGTTATCCACTAAAATATATTGACACAGTCAGTACAACATATTGATTCAAAGTCAGCAGAATAAGTCATTACAATATTTTGTGCTTCAATTTCAGTAGAATAAGTCATTACAATATTTTGTGCTTCAAGGTCCATAGAATAAGTCATTACAATATTTTATGGTTGAAGGTCAGCAGAAAGTACCAAAATTGCAACAATTATCCACTAAAATTAATCATTACAACATTTTGTAATTCAAGGTCAGGAAAGGGCTACAAATATACAAGTTATCCATTACATTAAATTGACAAAACTGTCATTTAAGGTCAACTGTAAGATCCCATGATACAAGTTATCTGCTAATCCACTAATGTATATTTTAACAAAGTCACTACAACATTTTATGATTCAAGGTCAGCAGAAACCACCAAAAATTCAGTGGTTATCCACTATTATAAATTAACTAAGTCATTACAACATTTTGTGATTCAAGGTCAACAAAATGTACCAATCCACTAAAATTAATTCACAAAACATTTTACAATTCAAGGTCAGGTGATATCTCTAAAGATACAAGAGTTATCCACTAAATTTAATTGACAAAATTGTGGCCACATTTTATGATTTAAGGCCAGCTATAAGAACCAATGATTTACCTTATCTACTAATGAACATTTTGGTACATTTTGCGATTCAACGTCAACACAAAGCTTTAAGGATACAAAAGTTATCCACTAAATAAAATTGACAAATCATTACATCATACCAAACCTAGTGGTTACAAGCGTCGCCTGATACAAACGAGAAATACAATGATGTCACCTACTGGGCATTAGCAAACAAAGGTTCAATTCCCATCACCATTCACAGTTTTCAGAGGTTTTGTGTAAATACCAGAAGATTAAACTACTTTAGTTTGTCTCTTTACCGGCGGAAAAGCCGTTCGACTGATAAATTTCATTTTGCGATTCAAAGTCAGGAGAAATCTCTAAAGATACAACAGTTATCCACTGAAAATAAATTGACAAAATCATTAGAATATTTTGTGATTCAAGGCCTGCAGTAAGAATAAAAATACACATTTCAAGGTCATCCCAAAACTTCAAGAATACAACAGTTATCCACTTAATTTAATTGATAAAATCATTACATCACTTTTGGATTCATTAATGTATTAATATTCATCAAGATATTTTTAATTAAAAATCAAACAAAATATTTCTCATTCAAGGTCACCATGTTGATGAATCAAATGTTGATTAGCTTCTAGTTTCTTGGCTAATTTAATTGATAAAATCATTACATCACTTTTGGATTCATTAATGTATTAATATTCATCAAGACATTTTTAATTCAAAATTAAACAAAATATTTCTCATTCAAGGTCACCATGTTGATGAATCAAATTTTGATTAGCTTCTAGCTTCTTCTTGGCTAATTTTGAAAATTCTTGAAATATTTTGCCATTCAAGGTCACCAAGAACCATAGTGAGAGATACATTGTTTTTTTTTTCATTTTATTCTTAATGTATTCATATTCATCAATATAATTTTTATTCAAAATTAATCAAAATATTTACTATTCAAGGTCACTATGATGAATCAAATATAAATACACACTTTTAAAATCGATACGTTTTGCCATTCAAGCTCACCATGAATCATACAATGATTTTATACTTTTCTTAATATGTTTTCAAGGTCATTTGAAGAATCTGGGCTTGGTGCGTGGATTTAGAATGTATTTAGAAAAGTAAACTTGTTCATGTATTCTCATGTTCAGCAATTAATTTCTCGTTTCAAGGTCATCAAGAATCATAATGATATATACAATAAGAAATATGTATACTTTCCTTCTTAATATTGTTTTATTTTCAAGGTCATTTGAAGAATCTGAGCCTGGTGATCGGCTTTAGAATGTATTTAGAAAAGTAGACTTGTTCATGTATTCTCATGTTCAGCAATTAGTTTCTCGCTTCAAGGTCATCAAGAATCATAATGATATATACAATGAGAAATATGTATACTTTCCTTCTTAATTTTGTTTTGTTTTCAAGGTCATTTGGTGCATGGCTTTAGAATGTATTTAGAAAAGTAAACTTGTTCATGTATTCTCATGTTCAGCAATTCATTTCTCTTTTCAAGGTCCTCAGGAATCATAATGATATATATAATGAGAAATATTTATATTTTCCTTCTTATTTTTTTAGTTTTCAAGGTCATTTGAAGAATTTGGGTCTGGTGACTGGCTTGAGAATGCATTTAGAAAAGTGAACTTGTTCATGCATTCTCATGTTCAGCAATTAATTTCTCGTTTCAATCAAGGTCATCAAGAATCATAATATATACAATGAGAAATATGTATACTTTACTTCTTAATTTTGTTTTGTTTTCAAGGTCATTTGAAGAATCTGGGCTTGGTGTATGGCTTTAGAATGTATTTAGAAAATTCAACTTGTTCATGTATTCTCATGTTCAGCAATTAATTTCTCGTTTCATGGTCATCAAAAATCATAATGATATATAAAATGAGAAATATTTATACTTTCCTACTTAATTTTTGTTTTGTTTTCAAGGTCATTTGAAGAATCTGGGCCTGATGATGGGCTTGAGAATGCATTTAGAAAATTGAACTTGATCATGCATTCTCATATTCAGCAATTAATTTCTCGTTTCAAGGTCATCAAGGATCATAACGATATATACAATGAAAAATATTTATACTTTCCTGCTTGTTTTGTATTCAAGGTCATTTCAAGAATCTGGGCCTGGTAATTGGCTTTAGAATGCATTTAGAAAAGTCATGTATTCTCATGTTCATCAATTAATTCCTGGTTTCAAGGTCACCATGAATCATAATGAGAGATACAATGATATACTTTTTGATAATTTTTCAAGGTCATTTGAAGAATCTGGGCTGTGGCTTTAGAATGTATTTATCATAAATTAATTTCCCTTTTCAAGGTCATCAAGAATCATAATGAGAAATACAATGATATACTTTTCTTCTTCATATTTTTTCAAGATCAATTGAAGGATCCAGGCTTGGTGTGTGGCTTTAGAATGTATTTATCATCAATTAATTTCTCTTTTCAAGGCTACCAAGAATCATAATGAGAGATACAATGATATACTTTTCTTCTTCATATTTTTTCAAGATCAATTGAAGGATCTGGGCTTGGTGTGTGGCCTTACAATGGATTTATCATACAGTCTCGCATAAATCTAAATTAATAACTTTTGTAAAAGTATATGTATTTGTTTTCGTTTTGAACTCGTGTAGTAAGGACATATTTCGATTTATTAAAAAAGGCTATCGTGCCTTGTATCCTTGAACAACTTTTAAACAAATTACGTCCTGTACAAATGTAACTTAATAAATTCTTTAAAAGTATATGAGTTTCCTTTCGTTTTTAACTTGATAATAAGGACATATTTTGATTTATAAAACAAGGTTATTATGTGTGGTGTCCTTAAACACTTTTAAACAAATTAAGTCCTGTACAAATTTAAATGAATAACTTCTCTAAAAGTATATGTTTTTCTTTTCGTTTTTAATTCTGTAATAAGGACATATTTTGATTTATAAAACAAGGTTATTATGAGTGGTGTCCTTAAACACTTTTGAACAAATTGAGTCCTGTACAAATTTAAATGAATAACTTCTCTAAATGTATATGTTTTTCTTTTCGTTTTTAATTCCGTAATAAGGACATATTTTGATTTATAAAACAAGATTATTATGAGTGGCGTCCTTAAACACTTTTGAACAAATTAAGTCATGTACAAATTTAAATGTATAACTTCTCTAAAAGTATATGTTTTTCTTTTCGTTTTTAATTCTGTAATAAGGACATATTTTGATTTATAAAACAAGATTATTATGAGTGGTGCCCTTAAACACTTTTGAACAAATTAAGTCCTGTACAAATTTAAATGAATAACTTCTCTAAAGGTATATGTTTTTCTTTTCGTTTTTAATTCCGTAATAAGGACATATTTTGATTTATAAAACAAGATTATTATGAGTGGTGCCCTTAAACACTTTTGAACAAATTAAGTCCTGTACAAATCTAAATTAATAACTTCTATAAAAGTATATGTTTTTCTTTTCGTTTTTAATTCTGTAATAAGGACATATTTTGATTTATAAAACAAGGTTATTATGTGTGGTGTCCTTAAACACTTTTGAACAAATTAAGTCCTGTACAAATCTAAATTAATAACTTCTGTAAAAGTATATGTAATTCTTTTCGTTTTTAATTCTGTAATAAGGACATATTTTGATTTATAAAATAACGTTATTATGTGTGATGTCCTTAAACAACTTTTAAACAAATAACGTCCTGTACAAATCTAGATTAATAAATTCTCTAAAAGTATATGTACTTGGTTTAGTTTTTAATTCTGTAATAAGGACGTATTTTGATTTATAAAACAAGGTTATTATGTGTGATGTCCTTAAACAACTTTTAAACAAATAACGTCCTGTACAAATCTAAATTAACAAATTCTTTAAAAACATATGTATTTCTTTTCGTTTTTAACTCCGTAATAAAGTCATATTTTGATTTATTAAATAAGGTTATTGAGTGTGGTGTCCTTAAACAATTTTTCAATCGTACAACTCTAAATTGATAACTTCTTGAAAAGTATATGCTTTCTATTTAACCTAGGTAATAAGGGCATATTTTGATTTATAAAACAAGGTTATTTATTATGTGTAGTGTCTCCAATAAACAAATTAATTCTCCTACAAGTCTAAATTAATAACTTTTTAAAAAGTATAAACATTTTGTTTGATTTTTAAATAAAAAATAAGGTTCGATTTATAAAACAAGGTTATTGTGAATGGCCCTTTAAAGGCGAGAAATATGAAATCTATAGGCGCTTGGTGCGCTGTGAAAGATAAACATTTAAAAACCGGAATATTAAAGCACCATGCCGCTGTTTGTTTATGGAACGATTTGTCGCGGCCGTTCCGGCATTATTGCCCCCAAAGGGCCGTGTTTATTAAATGCCTGCACGTGTCTGCACTGCACAGCTTTGCACATTCTTTTTGTACGCCCCTCCGAACCCGTTTTACCCGCATGGGTTCCCGGAAAGTTTAAAATAGTCCCCACTGAAATTCAAGTGAGTCAGACTACGACGACTAAAGCCAATATTCCAGAATGGATTTATACTGAAATAAAATATATTTCAGAGGGATATTTTTAATTTAATTGTAATTTTTATATTGACAAAATAAGTAATATTAATAATAATAAAAACTATATTATTATTATTAAAAAACAATACAAATTCTAATTAGAGGACATTGGGTAATTACCTCTACCTTAATTATACCAAACCATTCCTGCCCAATTCTGGACGTCTAGATTTTTATAGACATGCAAAACATTGCTTACCACTAAGTTACCACTACCGCGCTTAATGTGAATGGCCCTTTATATTTCGTTTGCCGCTACGTTAGCTGCTTTTGTTTATCGCTCGGGAGCTGGTTCGGGCTGTTCCAAATCAGCTAAGATCAGCCCAGAACAGCACCCGAACGATATACAAAAGCGACTGTTATTGCAACCACGCATATTGTGAATGACCCTTTAATTATGGTATAAAGGTCTAAGGAAATAAGTCAGATGAAATCAGTGAAAATACGGATCACAATATACACACTTACCAATTAGCTCTTTTATCACATTAAATGATTGGTTATTCTCAACATAATAGAATATTGTAGTGACGCCTTTTCTTGTATGACTTTTGTTGCAAGAGTGCGATATAATGGAAAATATTCTTATGAAATTTATTAGTAGCCACTTCGTAGTTAAATACCATCAGCAGTCATTATTATTATATGTGTTAAACAATAACAAAGACCACCCACTAGTTTGACAAAAACCGTTGGCGTTTGAATCGCGAATAATGAATAGAAACAGGGAACAGGAAACCGTCAGTTGTATTAATAGTAATGTCACGTAGTTACAGAATATTATTCAGGATGAAAGAGACGAAGGTTTACTTAAAACGTAACTTTCAGGTCGATTATTTTATATAGAATAGTTTGCGCCGTGTTCGATTTTTGCTATCTAAAACAATCTAGAATTATTTAGCTTGGGGTAGACGTAATTAATCCATATTTTCATGGTTCTTCTAACGCTATACTGTGTAAGTTTATTTACAGAACGACTCGCATTACATTTATTTTAATATCTCGTATTGATAATGGCCGTTTTGTTAAAACAAAATGGCGGCCCGACATTTACAATTATCGACGCGAATGGGTTTAATTTATGTCAAGTTTTTACTAACGGAAAATTGTTATATTCATATTGGTATTTCATTACCCATGAAAATTGGATATCTTATGTAGCCAGACTGATATCGATAATCTTTGTAAATAGCTACATTATGACCTTACAAATCATTTGTCAATACATTAGTTAACTTTCTATGTATAAAAAAGAATACACCCGTCGATATTACACATTCGTAAATGTATACCAATGAAAACTTGGATGTATTTCATCGAGTCAGTCTGATATTACGTATCAATTAGTGATAAATAGTTAACGAGCCATAAAACTCACCTTAATTGAGCCTGATGTTTTATTAAAATAGTTTTTTAAATATAATTAGTGAAAGAATCATGAACAATGTGAAATTGATATTTGTGCGTGGCAAAAGTTTCGAGCGAAATCAATACTTTGCAATGTAATTAGTGTCGAAACTGATATAAATGTATTAAAAGTTTCCTACGCTCCAATATTTTAAAGTCTGTAGGTTTCTATACTGATAAGAGGCTAATTAAAAGTTTGCCCGTCTGGAATCAATGTGCCTCGAATATTTTTAATGAAGAATAATGGGAACAATGCGCGCAGTTTATATATGTGGATAATTAGTTTTTAATGTGATGCAGCCGCATTGGTGGCGCGCGCGTAATCTAATTAAACATAAATATTCTATATGCACATAAAACAGTACTTTTATCGTATTCAAACATCAGGTGGATTTCAAATGAATTATCGAGCCGCGTTTAGAAGGCACGCGCGCGGGAGCGGCCGAGGGTTTCGAATTCCGCACACGGGGGATTTCGCAGAACAAGTTCGCAATTACGAACAGAAATTTCCCAGAGATTTTACAGTGAATTTTATCTAATAAGGTTCTTATTTGACGTGGCGCATCGTAGTTTCATGGAACCTATCTTTGGTGTACATAAAATGTAATAAGAAACAAAATAATAAGTAATAAGAAATAGACCCAGTTCAGTGGGCTAGTTGTTAGAAGCGCCGTATTGATCATATGGCGAGCGAGAGTTTTTTAATTTCTGTGAGAAGGAGTCTTCTAAAGACGCCCATGATCTAATCGACGAGCACGGACAGTGCCGGATTCACCCCGCATTCTCGTGGGGCGTCTACCGACTAAACCTCCTCACATCACACGCGGGAGGTGTGATCCAAAGTAAAATAAAATTACATTAAATTTTAAAATATGTATATTTACTAGTTTTCACTTATTCAATAAGCCCGAAGAAGGCGATCTTCGCCGTGTAATGGCTCGACAAACGATATAACAATCGCAGAGCGCAAAGGCGCCCAACGAACTATATAAAGCATCATTCACATAGAGGTTAGTGCCGTTGCATCGGTAGTGCAGAAAAGTTAAATCAACGGTGTTGGTTTCAAGCGTTTAGATTGACTTAGTGGTAGTGCAGAACTGTAGCGGTGCGGTAGAAGCTAGCTAGGTTTTAACTTTTACCACTGCACCGCACCGAAGATTTCTACTGTCCAATCAACGAGAACGATTGCGACATGCGCAACATGTGCACAAGTCGAGATATCTCAACTTGACATTTAACGCTCCACGAACTGACTTCACTCTTGGTTTCTGGTTCCCTCGATTGGTGCATCTATCTGAAGAGTGGTCACCGCTTGTACCGTGTTGCCAACAAATATCTTCTGCAGCCAACTGGTGTCCAGATGTCGGGAAACTGGCTGCCAGATGCGGGGAAACGTATCAATAACTCACTAAAAATCGTTCTAAAACACAAAATTCCCGCTAAGACCTTTATGGACAGATTCGCGAAGCGCCCATTTATAATATAAATATATAGAGTAATACAGATTTGGGTTACGGTACCCACGCAATGTGGGGCCATTGCAGCAGGCTTGACCTCCTTCAAGGCACACTGAAGCTATCCTCACGTTGCCGTGGCCTAGGGCGGAGATCCTGGCTCGTCAGGTTTGTTTCTTGCGTCCTAATGCTGTGGTATGTTGATTATCTATGTTGCAGTGGGTTGGTACCCTCCGCCGTTACCTCTGGCCTTATTATTTTCCCCGTCCCGAGCCCTTCTCTTTATTGGGCATCGGAGCCCCCCTCTGGCATACCCTGCATAGTGTGCAGTACGCAGTCTTCCCTTTGCACTGTCTTGTCTGGTGGCCTTCCACGCCGCACCACCATTCCACTGCACTCGTAGGCCCGGTAGCCATCCAACCAACAGCGGCTGCAGCCTTACGGCAGTTCTACTCTTCTTGTTGCTCTGCATTGTATCATTCCCACTTGCAGCCTTGTTGCTGCTAGGTCATCCGCCCTTTTGTCAGTTGCTGTTACTGTTATGTTCTGCGTCCTGTTCCGGACCGGTATAGGCTGGTCTTCCCCATTCTTAGTTGCTGCCTTGATGGCCGTTTCAACTTCTATTCTTCTTGTCAGTAGGTCCAGTCCCCTTATGTGTAGGGCTACGACTGGCCTCCTGACTCTGAGCTCGGTTCATGGTTCCTTCGCGCTGATGTTCTCAACTTTGGCGCCACTGCCCCTCACCCTAATCCAAAAGTGTCCGTTTTCAGTTTTCTCGAACGACATTGTTGTCCCCGTTGTCGATCTGCAGGATCCTCCGGACTAGGTCTGCATGCGTCTGCCCTGCGGTCGGTTTCATCAATATTGATTCCTCCTTCTTTGTCTTGGGGTTTGCCTGGTTGGCAATGGCCGTTTGATGGGGATTTCCAGTTGTGTGTTGTTCCTCCAGGCCCCTGATGTTGCTTACACCTTCGAACCTACGAAATGGTATTCAGGGATTTTCATCATGTCCTGGGTGGGCAGCCTTGGCGCCTCAACTACTATTGCTTCAGCCCTGTTTGTCTTTGCGATTTGCCTTACGCGTCGAATGCCATAGTAGGTACTTCGTTTTGCCGCGTTGGCAATGGCCGTTCCTTGGCGATTTCCAGTTGTGTGTTGTTCCTCTAGGACCATGATAGTGCATTGCACCTTCGAACCTGCGAAATGGTATTCAGCGATTTTCCTTATGTTCTGGGTGGGCAGGCATGGCGCCTCAACTACTATTGCTTCGGCGATTTGCCTTACGCGTCGGATGCCATAGTAAGTATTTGGTTTTGCCGCCTTGGCAATAGCCGTTCCCTGGCGATTTCCAGTTGTGTGTTGTTCTTCTAGGACCTATAGTTCCTTGCACCTTCGAATCATCGAAATAGTATTCAGCGATTTTCCTCATGTCCTGGTTGGACAGCCGCCTCAACTACTATTGCCTCTTTCTCGTTTGCCTCTGCGATTTGCCTTAGGCGTCGGATGCCATAGTAGGTACTTTGCGTTGCTAATGGCCGTTCCCTGGGGATCCTACTTGTGTGTTGTTCCTCCAGGTCCCTGATAGTTGATTGCATTTTCGAACATGCGAAATGGTAATCAGCGATTTCGATCATGCCCTGTGTGGGCAGCCTTGGCGCCTCAAGTACTATCGCCTCTATCTCGTTTGGCTCTGCGATTTGCCTTACGTGTCGGATGCCATAGTAAGTACTTGATTTTGCCACGTTGGCAATGGCCGTTCCCTGCGGCTTTCCAGTTCTGTTCCTCCTCCTGGTCCCTGATAGTTGTTTGCACTTTCGAACCTGCGAAATGGTATTCAGCGATTTTCCTCATGTCCTGGGTGGGCAGTCTTAGCACCTCAACTACTATTGCCTATGCAATTTTCCTTAGGCGTCGGATGCCGTAGTAGGTAATTTTCTTCATCTCATTGGTGGTATCGCACAGTTATATATTATATGAATCGCTTTTTTTTCTGCACTGGGCTGGCGGGGAGATGCACCTCTGTGGTGGCCACCTCATCCACCTTCAGATTTAAATTTCAAGAGTTTCTCGACCAGCCGCCCAGTTTTCCTCTTACTGCCGCTTGTCACTGTTCTACATTATTTGTCTATTTCGAGACGCGGGGGCCATTTTGTTGCTTCCCTCCTTATCATCTTCACTTTGTGGAAGGTGCTTCCTGCTTCCTTGTATTTGGGTGTCTTCTGACTATGGTTTGCTTCATTGTTTCTACCAATTAGGCTTCGGATGCCGTAGTAGGTAATTTTCTTCACCTCACTGGTGGTATCCGACACTTATATATTATATGAATCGCACAGTTTTCTACGCTAAACTGACGGGGAGGTACACCTTTGTGGTGACCACTTTACCCACCTTCAGATTTAGATTTCGAGAGTTTTTTGACCAGCCGCCCAGTTTTCCTCCTCCGGCCGCTTGTCACTGTTCTACATTCATCGTCTATTTCGACACACGGGACTGTTTAGTTGCTTCCCTCCATATCATCTTCACTTTCTGGAAGGTGCTTCCTGCTTCCTTGTAGTTGGGTGTCTTCTGAATATGGTTTGCTTCATTGTTTCTACTTCCTCTGATGTAGGGTTTGGTGCCATTTGATCGACTTGGCATCTCAAATGGTTCAGCTGTGCTTGTGTATCCCTAATCTGTGTTCTTATTGCCTCCATCTCCCTACCCCATTGCGCTTTTCCGCCTTCAGGACCTTCAGCTGGTATTCGAGGCCTTTCGCTTTGACGCTTTGGAGGATTTCTAGAGGGGTTCCGGTTTTTCCAAAGAGCTGCTCGTATTTCTCACAAAAACCGCCTCGTCAGATTTTGCGTCCTTGACGCTATGTTGTTACAGCTGTGTTAGTCTTAACACTTTACCTCTGAGTTCTGCCAACTGTTTGTAGGCGTCCTGACCTTCGTCTTCGTCCTCGCTATCTGTTTTGTGGTGCTTCGGCAGCTTCTTCTTTGCCCCTGTTCTGCCAACTGTATGTAGACGTGCTGACCTACGTCTTCGCCCTCGTTGTCTGTTTTGTGGTGTTTCGGCAGCTTCTTTTTTTGCCCCTATTCTGCCAACTGTATGTAGGCGTCCTGACCTTCGTATTCGTCGCGCTGTCTGTCTTGTGGCGCTTCGGCAGCTTCTTCTTTTCCTCTGTTGTGCCAACTGTATGTAGGCATCCTGATCTTCGTATTCGTCCCCGCTATCTGTTTTGTGGTGTTTCGGCAGCTTCTGTTTTTGCCCCTATTCTGCCAACTGTATGTAGGCGTCCTGACCTTCGTATTCGTCCTAGCTGTCTGTCTTGTGGCGCTTCGGCAGCTTCTTCTTTTCCTCTGTTGTGCCAACTGTATGCAGGCATCCTGATCTTTGTATTCGTCCCCGCTATCTATTTTGTGGTGCTTCGGCAGCTTCTTTTTGCCCCTGTTCTGCCAACTGTATGTAGGCGCCTTGACCTTCGTATTCGTCGTCGCTGTCTGTTTTGTGGTGCATCGGCAGCTTCTTCTTTACCAACAGGGCCGCCTTCCCGTATGCCTGGTGGCTTTCCTATTGGCCGCCTAGGTTGTGGGTGGTTTCCTTCCTCGTAAGTTCGAATTTCCAGCCCTCAACATCCAATCGTTAGCTATTCCATGCTGTTTTTCGGTTTATTGCTTGGTTCTATTTCCGTTTAACTTTTGATCTTTGCGAGTTCTTGGTGACATGCCACCTCCTTCATATGGATTGGTGTTTTCAATGGACTCTGGTCCCGTGTGTGCTTCTTTTGCTGCTAGGTGGTAGTCGGATGACGGTCGGGTGGCGCCCACTGCGATGCCCTCACCGACCTCTGCACGATATTCGGTTTATTGTTTGCTGTCCATTAGTTCCTTTTATTTTAAGGTAAAAGTAGTGCCCTTGGTCATATGCAGTGTTCGTTATCATGGTTTTTATCACTCTCCTTCTCTTTTTCGGGCTCTTGGTCACTTGCCTTAGTTCTCGAGTGTCCGTAGTGCACTTGCCTGGTGTCGAGGTTCCCTTTTTATCCTCCCGACCCTGTGCCAACCAGATCGGCGAGACCCTCACCGCCTCCCAATGTTAACACGACCCGGCGGAGTACCTCTACTGACATTGTGAGGTTCCACCCTTTGGGTCAGACCCGCAGTGCAGAAAGAGAAAAGAAAAAAGAATCTGTTCCCCCTCCCAGGTCTATCCCGGTATTAATCAGGGACAAGATTTTGTTTTTGATAGAAGTACTGGGAGAACCCCTAGCCCTCGATACGTAATAGCGTCGGGGTCGGAAAAACTGACTGAAGAGTGGGAAAATGGCTGTAGTACGGAGGCTCAGTCATGCAAATAGTTGTGATCAGCTCCAGAACATCTTAGCCATCCTGGACGACCAGGATGGCGTCGCATTCCTAAGATGTTCTGAGGCTCATCACAACTATTTGGGCTACTGAGCCTCCCTTCTATAGTCATTTTCCTACTCTTCAGCCATTTTTTCCGACTCCGACGTTATTACGTATCGAGGGTTAGGAGTTACCCCACTTTTTCCATAAAAATCAAAATCTTGTCCTTTTTCCTACTCTTCAACCACTCTGGCTTCTTTCCGACCCCGACGCTATAGTTCTCGATACCTAGAACTATGACCCTTACTTCTGTTCTTCTATCAAAAAAATAATATTCTCTCTGATTCATGTCGATGGAGCAAAGAGGAAGAAAAATTTTTCTTTTCCACGTTTGCGGATGTCGCCTCATTGGGCCTCACACCACGACAAGGGCCCTGTCTGTTTGGCTACTACTAGTGACTAGTAGTCACATGCTGACGTCACGCTCATACTAATAGTACAGGGTGACGTCAGCATGTGTCACTACTAGTCAGTAGTAGTAGCCAAATGGACGGGGCCAAGGTGTGTTCTTCGTGGGGGTTATAAGTAATCTAGACATTTTGGAGCTAACTATGTGCTAAAACCTTAATTTTGATAAAACATGTATTAAAATATATCACAAAATCATTCCAATATGCCGTCGCATATGTTGAACCCGTTCAAAATCTGTTTCTCTCGCACCGGAGACAAAACGTGTTCACATTGGCGGCTATCCAAACATCTTAAAAATGTCTAATATTAAGTCGTTTCCAGTGGCGGATCAACGTTGCTGCCGTATTGCCAGATGCAATCTCGTCTCTCGCGCGGTGCAACAATTTAAATCGGATTGATTTAGTTGCACGCGCCCCTCGATTGAGGTGCGGTGCACGCGATAACGCTGAATGGGACAGTGAGAGAGAAAAAAAGGAACGACCACTTAATTGATAACTGCGTTTCGCGGATCAAAGGTTGGGCTCGGTGCGATTAGAAATCCGATTACCGCTTTCACCGCCCGTTTTTTCGGCCAATTTCACCCAAAAAATAATCGAATAATTAATACTTGCTACGGGGGGACCTAGACTCGGCATGTAATTCGGTTTAAGCGCGGCCCTTCGGGAGGTCAGGGTTTAATTGAATTACGCGCGCTTGGTGTTTGCGGCGGAGTCAGCTGTGCCCGGCCGGGGAATAATAATTGGTTGTGATGATGATTCAAGTGGTAATTGCAAAATGCTCGGAGCACGTCGGATTTATCATCTATACAAATAGATTCTCGGGAATAACGGCGTTTTATCGTTTGTATTGGGTATTTGCTTATTTGGCATATGTTTTCTTGGGTAAATAGACAAAAGCAAATAGTTGTTATAGATTAAAATACATACATTTAAAAATTCTCATTAATAATAATCATTTATTGCATAATATAACTTAGATGACAACAATAAGTAATATTAAATTGTGGGTAAAAATATACTTAAGCCTTTCAGCCCTGGCATCTACTTACTGTTCCTCTCCTTACTGTTCCTCTACTTACTGTTCTTCTACTTACTGTTCCTCTATTTACTGTTCCTCTACTTACTGTTCCTGTGCCTGTGCCTATGCCTATGTCTGTGCCTATGTCTGTGCCTATGTCCGTGCCTATGTCTGCTAAACCTAAACATGTTTGCTTTTAATCACATCCCAACAAGGTACTTTAAAGAAAATCCATGCGTTTTAGAATCCTTTGGATTTTTGATGTGTGTGATTAAGCGTATTAATAATTACCAAAGAAAAAAATATGTTCAAATTTAAAAATCCAGGGCTGAAAGGGTTAAATAACAAGTTATTCATTAAGAAGACGCTAAACTAATGAAGAATTTAATAAGTTAAGAAACAAATAACTATAGCCTTTTCATCTGCATTCAACAATTGATCAACTCCTGGACATAGGCCTCTTCCATTTGCCTTAATGTTCGTCTGTTTTGTGCTGCCAGCATGCAGTTTTCTCCCGCTTGCCTCTGAATATCATCTCGCCATCTTAACTGGAGCCTTCTTCGTTCTCTTCGTGGTTTCCATTGCATAATGTTTTTTTGTTCATTTCAAATCATTTCGCGCAGGACATATTGCGCGAAATGGACATAGGCTTCTTCCAGTTGCCTTCATGTTCGTCTGTTTTGTGCTGCCATTATGCAGTTTTCTCCCGCTTGCCTCTGAATATCATCTCGCCATCTTAACTGGGGCCTTCTTCGTTCTCTTCGTGATTTCCATTCCATAATGTTTTTTGGTTATTTCACATCATTTCGTGCAGGACAATTGCGCGAAATGATGTGAAATGAACAAAAAACATTATGCAATGGGAACCACGAAGAGAACGAAGAAGGCCCCAGTTAAGATGACGAGATGATATTCAGAGGCAAGCGGGAGAAAGCTGGATGCTGGCAGCACAAAACAGACGAACATGAAGGAAAAAATCGCCAGAGACGGAAACTCACACTCTAAAAGGCCCCAGGCAGACCACCAAATGTCATCAACAATTGATCTCTTAAATTATTGATGACAAATAATAGTAATTTACTGAAACTAAAACCTTTTATTATCATTTTAGTAGAGAAAATCGATTAAAATCGCTGTGTTAGTACGTGTTAGTAATTTTCTTGAAAAACAAAATGGCGGCCCGACGCAACCCAAGCGTTCTGTGGTAACCGAACGAAATTGTGGGTTAGTTAACATTTTATGATACTACAAACCGTTTTAAAAATTAAATTAATTATCCTTCGATGTACCAATTTAAAATTTTAATCGCTTTTTAGTAAAAATTGCCTCGCAATTAATTCCACACCGCAAAAACATCCAAACGTAACCCTGACATGATAACAACCGCTGCGCTACAAAAATTCCTGTTTTTATCCTCCTGAAATTGGTTTGCGATTCAATTAATTTTTTTTTGCTCAAAAAATTTTTAATCGTGCCAACACACACACACGGATTTCACGCCGTGCACACCGGAGGAATGTGTGCGGCGTGTGCCGGCGCAAAAAAAAGGGGTTGCGATGCCGGCGGGGTCGCGTTTGGAAACGGTAGCGGTTTGGCCCGGGGGCCGCGTCGCGATACGGAACGGCATGTCGGACTCCTTGGCTTGAGCAGCTTGAGTGCGTTTCAGTCGCTCGGCTCAGCTCATCGAAGTCGGTTCGCGATCCGCGCGCTTTCACCCGCCGATCAAACGTGCTCGCTCGCCGCGTCATGATCGATCAACAACGAGAAGTGACAAACAACACATACACACCCCGATTGTAAAATAAAAAAACTATAAACCTGATGACTGCCGAGTTTAAATAGGAAAATGTGTAGGAATAAAGCGAGTTACGTGTTACGATAAAACCGGGGCCAATAATTTTTTGGCACTGACTTGTGTTTGTGACTGCTAAAAATGTTAACGGTGACGGACCACATGTTCCTGGTGCCCGAAAGGGCCCTATCAATGGACATCACGCGGTTGCAGGAGGACCTTGCAGGACTAGACTTTGATGCGCGCCTGCTACAGGTGGCGCCCATGGGGAACGTTTGGATCTGTGAGTGTTGCTCCCAATTAACGTTATTTGGGACGCCTAAAAAAAGCAAAACGCATCGGAATGCCTAGCTCTCGTGACCCCCCTCCCGTCTTTACTAGTATACAACAACAAAATTTACGTACTGCTGCTCGCGAATAACTTTTTTACGACTTAATTTATTTTTAATTGTTCATAACCGGTAATATAATTCGAATGTGCTCTAAATTCATACATTACATGTAGAAATATTGGAGCATGGCAAATCTAATTGCTAACGCATCAACTTTTGGACGATTAATTAAAACAAACACCGGCGTATCAACGTCCTTATTTCACCTCTGCGATCGATACAATGTCAATCAATTCTTAGCTCTTTTTTTTCGGGGCCCTTCCCCCCTCGTGGGCCGCGGTAACATCGTACAGCACGCGCTACATTATGTTAAACGACATTAATAATTTATGAACGCTTTTCATTGCGTCCATACAATGACCTCAACCTTTCGCTGTGCTGTGCCATGCGCTGATTAAAATAATATTTATGTGTATGCAATAATAAAAGCCAGCGAGCGCGCGCCGGCTGCCCTTTTCGGATAATTGCAAAATCAATCATTTTCACATTAGGAACAATGCGATTCGAGTAGCGGCGCCGCAACTCACATTCCCAGAAAGCACACGTACACTACAAATTCAAGGCACGTATGTGATAACCCCACACGACCCTGTAATTCAATCGGATACTGCGAATAATCCCTTACTGATACAGAAAAAATGTCAACTACATACGTAGTTTTTGCTTTACAATCCTTCTTATTTGAAAGTACTATTACATTTTTAATTCTGTTTTTATATAATTTGTATTCGCGATTAATGATGTTGTCGTTTGATTGTCGCAATAAAATTACACATTTTTGTGTGAGGGTGGTAAGGTTGTAACCATCACAAAGGCGTTATTCCTATGAAAATGTAACAATAAACAACGCAGTTGTTTTTTAATTGCATTGTACTGAGCCTGAAAATCCTATCAATCTCGTTAGCCAAAATGGTTTGCAACATAATTATAAGATGGACTTTTTGAGGCATAAATGTTACATAATATGTCTAATTGTTGTAATATGTTTTATATATGAAGTTAAGGTACATGTCGCGTGTTTACACTCCCCTGAGCTTCTCCCTTTATTAGCGGAAAAGCCCTTGGGCTCATTGCTATAAATTAGACTAATTTTTTTTGTAACTATAAATCTCTATACAGCATATATAACTTAAAATGAAAACCGTTCAAAAAAATATTTTATTATACACACAGCCGTATTCTGCAAGGATACAGCAAAGGGGAGCGTCCCAAATATAAGTTTCACAAAGGCACCTCTCACCCACGCGACGGTGCTGTTTATATATGATGCAAAACAATTTTTAAACACAAAGAGTTTATGGCTAATTTTCTGCCATACACTCTAGTTGATGGCAAAACAATGTTAGCGTACAAATTGCGCAATTCCAGTCTCTTCTTGAATAATGTGTTATAAAATTTAACGTATCTAGTCATTTATTTATGATAGCAACACCCAGTTTATAGTTATACCATTAAATAGAGTAGATGGTAGAAATTGAACTACATACTTGTGTCTAAATAAAATTAATTTTGCGTGTTTCGCGAATTATAAATTATGTGGCAACGAGGCTCGTCCAGAAAGTAAAAGTATTCGATTTGTATATTTTAAAAAAGTATATAAAAAATTACAGGCTTTGTTGGTATATATGTCAGTTACGTCTACACGTAGTCGCCTTCCCGTTCTATGCAGGTTGTCAGCCGTGGCTAGTAATGGGGGAGAATAGACAACTTTCTCAAGAGCAACATTCTCGAGAGCAATCTGGGATCGAGTACTGAATAACGAAAACCGAACAATTTTCTTAAGTATTGAATATCGAACACAGTTTTCTAAGGTATTGAATACCGAGAACAGTTTTCTAATGTATTGAATACCGAGAACAGTTTTCTAATGTATTGAATACCGAAAATAGTTTTTTAAAGTATTGAATACCGACAACAGTTTTCAAATAATAGTAATCGCGCGCAGAGAACTCTAAACTATGTATTTATAATCTACCTCTAACAATACATATGATAAGGTAGTATATGATTTCATATTGAAAAGTTCTTGGTTCTCATAATTACCTGCCCAAAACTACTTCCAGCTCCTGGCATGCGGTTCTTGGAAGTCGATATCTGTTATCGTTTAATGAAAATTCTCGGTTCTGTTCTTGGTTCTCTAGAACTTTTAAAATCGAGAACATCGAGTGTAAAACATCGAAGAAACTGTTCGTTCGCCTCCCTTCAGACTGACATGGGTGGACAAAATTCAACCTGTTCTCGGTTCTCGAAATCCCCCCATAGCCGTGGCACAAGGAGGTGGCGGTGAGGAGGGCATCAAAACCTCCTCACCGCCACCTCCTTCCAGTTCAGGATCTTTTGTTTCACCTACTCCAGATCCTGAACTGGAGGAAGGAGGTGGCGGTGAGGAGGGCATCAAAAAGCTTGTGCCACGGCTAGTCATGGGGGGATTTCGAGAACCGAGAACAGCAGGTTGAATATTGTCCACCCATGTTAGTCTGCAGGGAGCCAAACGAACAGTTTCTTCCTGTGATCGTCATGAACGTTCGTTCTTCCTTCATCAAACTCACGATACCACTTAAATACGTTCGTTCGGTTCATAAAACCCTCACCATAAACAGTTTTAAAGGATAAATAAAACGATTTTTTATCACACTTCAGTTACACTTTGCAACTAGTTTCGGCTAAGCTCTAGCCATTTTCGAGCTCCTCCGATAACTCGGAGTCTCGGAGGAGCTCGAGTTGCAAAGTGTAACTGAAGTGTGATAAAAAACAAAGTAAAAAATCGTTTTATTTATCCTTTAAAATGAATTATCACAAAGTAGATGCCTTAACAATCCAATAAACAGTTTTGATCCGTGAAAAACATTCTGTAGGTATTTCCTTCTGCATGAAGGAACCTGATGACTAGGATTGCCCACCGTCCCCCTTTTGGGAAGCCAGTCCTCTTTTTGGTATGTCAGTCCTTCTTTTGGTAGTTCAGTCCTTTTTTTGGTAGGTCAGTCCTCCTTTTGGTAGGTCAGTCCTCCTTTTGATAGGTGGGATGCTTCCCTCCTTCATGTTCTGGGAGGTGCCTTGCAACCAGTGCTCGACCATAGTCTCGAATGCTTTCTGGTAGCTTGCATACTTAACTTTGCTAACTTACTCCCGCAACACGTTCATTACCGCATTCGCCTCTTGTTTCACTACATAGCTAGGAATGTTTTTTTTTAAGTCCAAGCATACTCTTCAACGAATACACTTGAAGTTTCAAGTCCAAGCATACTCTTCAACCAATTACACTTGAAACTTCTCGATATCAGTCCATTCGTTTCCACACCTCAGTTCAGCACCGTACATAATTCTACTCCTCACACGTTCATCTCAAAGAGTCTTTTTTTTACAAAATGCATCATCGAATCTTTTCTCTCATTCATTCCACAAACTATGTGCTGTTAATTTATAAAAACCGCAACCCAGGTCAGCGGCCTAATAGATAGAGGTCGGGGGAGGACAAACGTCTCGTTATTGAGAATTTGAGAGTAGATTTCTAACCCCATTGTGGACGAATTATCGCGATACCCCTTTCATAGTTTTTACTCTCCGAGCACATCACTGATGTATAAGGAAGGAAATGGCATCGCGAAAACGCTTTCACGTTTTGTAATTAAGATTGTAGAAATATGCGATAACTTTCTGGGGAAAATAAACTACACTATAAGGAAGGTATTGTTGTCGCGAACAATTTAGAAAAGAAAATCAATTTTCTTTGCGTTTTATAACTAAAATGGTCGAAATAGACCCGATGTTGGCGATGTCTGTATGTATGTATGTCTGTGAACAAAAATGTGAGAATAAAATTGGCAACATGTCAGCAAATGTGGGAAAGCGTGAGAAAATTTACGAAAATGTGGGAAAGCGTGAGAAAATTTACGAAAATGTGGGAAAATGTGTTAAAACGTGTCGAAATGTGTCAAAATGTGTCCAAATTGAGTCAAAATATATCAAAATTGAGTTAAAACATGTCAAAATGTGAGCAAATGTAGGCAATCGTGAGAAAATGTATGAAAATGTGGGAAAATGTGTTAAAACGTGTCGAAATATGTCAAAATTGAGTCAAAATGTGAGCAAATACGGACAAACGTGAGAAAATGTATGAACATGTGGAAAAATGTGTTAAAACGTGTCAAAATGTATCAAAATGTGAGCAAATGTGGGAAAACGCGAGAAAATGTATGAAAATGTGGGAAAATGTATTAAAACGTGCCGAAATGTGTCAAAATGTGTCCAAATTGAGTCAAAATATGTCAAAATTGGGTCAAAACATGTCAAAATGTGAGCAAATGTGGGCAATCGTGAGAAAATGTATGAAAATGTGGGAAAATGTGTTAAAACGTGTCGAAATATGTCAAAATTGAGTCAACATGTGAGCAAATGCGGACAAACGTGAGAAAATGTATTAACATGTGGAACAATGTGTTAAAACGTGTCAAAATGTGTTAAAACGTGTCAAAATGTGTTAAAACGTGTCAAAATGTATCAAAATGTGAGCAAATATGAGAAAACGTGAGAAAATGTATGAAAATGTGGGAAAATGTATTAAAACGTGTCGAAATGTGTCAAAATGTGTCCAAATTGAGTCAAAATATGTCAAAATCGAGTCAAAACATGTCACAATGTGAGGAAATGTGGGCAATCGTGAGAAAATATATGAAAATGTGGGAAAGTCTGTTAAAACGTGTCGAAATATGTGAAAATTAAGTCAAAATATGACTAAATGTGTCAACATTGAGTCAAAATATGTCAAAATGTGAGCAAATGTGGACAAACGTGAGAACATGTATGAAAATGTGGAAAAATGTGTTAAAACGTGTCAAAATGTGAGCAAATGTGGGAAAACGTGAGAAAATGTGGGGAAATGTATTAAAATGTGTCGAAATTTGACCCATTTCGACACGTTTTAATACATTTTTCCACATTTTCTCACATTTTGACACGTTTTAACACATTTTTCCACATTTTCATACATGTTCTCACGTTTGTCCACATTTGCTCACATTTTAACATATTTTAACTCAATTTTGACACATTTAGATAATCTGTCCATATTGAGTCAAAACATGTCAAAATTTGAGCAAATGTGGGCAATCGTGAGAAAATGTATGAAAATGTGTTAAAACGTGTCGAAATATGTCAACATTAATTCAAAATATGTCAAAATGTGTCAAAATTGAGTCAAAATATGTCAAAATTCAGTCAAAATATGTCAAAATTGAGTCAAAATATGTCAAAATGTGAGCAAACTTGAGAACGTGTCAAAATGTATCAAAATGTATCAAAATGTGAGCAAATGTGGGAAAATGTGTTAAAACGTGTCGAAATGTGTCACAAAGTGTCAAAATTGAATCAAAATGTGTCTAATTGAGTCAAAATATGTCTAATTCAGTCAAAGAAAGTCAAAACGTGTCAAAATGTGTCTAAATGTGTCTAAATATGTCTAAATGTGTCAAAATGTGTTAAAAAGTGTTAAAAAAGAGAAGCATCCGCACCACTTAACTTCAAGTTTAGTATCCAATGTAACTACAATAAAATCGCCGCTAAACTTGGATTGAAATTGCTCTTTTTTAGTATATGTTTCTGTGCCATAAAAATAAACGGAAAACAGCGCATAAAAGTTGTACTGGTACCATGTTTTGCGATGCACTTGCGCGCGACATGGCCAAATTAATTTGCTGCGAATGTGTTTACCGCCACAGAAATAAACCCAGCGGCCTGCGTAGTTGCGCGATAATCAATTAATTCTATTATTATTCTATTGAATCGCTCGTGACCTTGTTGTGTTCATCAATCCCCGCGTTTTTTCGGTGATCTATTTGCGCCAAACTGTTCTGATTAATCAATGATTTATATGTTGCGTTAGTAAGAGTATTGAGCTGGTATCCGATACCGGTATGCGGGATGCTTATTTTGCATTGTCACACGTTTTGAGGATTCAACTGCCTATGTAGGTATTTGATTTGTAAGCAAAAAAAACTCGTAGCTGCGCATAACAATTAAAAAGAAACATATACGTAAGAATATAATACATATAGTGAAAAGTTGTTAAAGTATTTAAAACGTATCAAAATGAATCCAAATGTATCAAAATGTAACAACATGTGAGCAAATGTGGGAAAACGTGAGAAAATGTCTGAAAATCTCTGAAAATTAAAACGTGTCGAAATGTGTCCAAATGTGTCCAAATTGAGTCCAAACATGTCAAAATGTGAGCAAATGTGGGCAATCGTGAGAAAATGTATGAAAATGTGGGAAAATGTGTTAAAACGTGTCGAAATATGTCAAAATGTGTCAAAATTGACTAAAAATATGTAAATATGTGAGCAAATGTGGACAAACGTGAGAAAATGTATGAAAATGTGGGAAAATGTGTTAAAATGTATCAAAATGTATCAAAATGTAACAACATGTGAGCAAATGTGGGAAAACGTGATTTTTTTTTATGAAAATGTGGGATGATGTGTTAAAACGTATCGAAGGGTGTCACAAAGTGTCAACATGTGTCAATTGAGTCAAAATATGTCTAATTGAATCAAATTACGTTTTGGTCTGATGACAACTAAGGGAAGAAAAGCCATAGAAACATGAAACAGTTGAAAGGCGAGGCACTTTCAAGTACAAAACTAACCTAGTGACCAAATAGTAGGTTGGTTTTGTACTTGAACGTGCCTCGCCTTTCAACTGGCTTCTCTTCCCTTAGTTGTTATCAGTCTTGGTCCCCAACTGTTTCATAGTACCTATGACTTCTCTTCCCTTAGTTGTTATCAGTTTTGGTCCCCAACTGCTTTATCGTATATATGGCTTCTCTTCCCTTATTTGTTATCAGGCTTGGTTCCCAACTGTTTCATTATATCTATGGCTACTCTTCCATTAGTTATCAGCCTTTATTCCCAATGGGTGTGCGCCGCATTGATGTCTCCCCCGACAATTAATCTGTGACCCTGTTCTTTTAGGAAGTCTATATATAGTTCTTTTTAATCGCATGTCTTGACGGACAATGACTATGACATTATGTCTCTCTGATGTTACCGTCTCCACAATCTTTCTCCATTCCGTCCTGCACAACTTCTGCAGCTCGTTAAAATAATCCCCAGCTATTTTCTGGATAGTTAGTTCTGGATAGTTGGCTGGAGGGTAGCATAGCTACATACACTTAGGCCTCAAAATGGGCCCATTGTGAAACCTCCCTTATGGTCACTCACTCGTCCCGCCAGTCAATTTTGCGTACGAGCCGCAAAACTCTGGCGGGTGAGGTGTTGCCAATGCTGGTCATACTAGGCCAGCACTCCCCTAGTATTAGATGCCTAGTGTTTGCTAGAGCTGGGCTAGCTATTTTAGGCTTGCCTCAACGTCATCCCTCCATCTTAACCTGGGTCTCGTTGCCAGTTGTTGATCCCCAGCTTTAGCTAACCTGGGGCGTCCTGGCGGTCTTCTAGGACGCCCCAGATTAAGATCAGTTTTTTCGCGCTGAAAGTTATCGCATATTTTTACAATCTTAGGTAGAAAACGTGAAGGCGTTTTCGCGATGCCATTACCTTCCTTATACATCAGTGATGTACTCGGAAAGTAAAAACTATCTATAAGCCGTTAGGCTTTTCCGCCGGTCAAGGGAGGAGTTGAATCACTCGATATTTATCTTAACTCCACAGAAAACCTCTGAAAAACTGTGAACGGTGATTCGCGAAAATTTACCCCCGTGGTGTTCGAACTAAAGCGCCCGAGCATTGGGGAGCTTGAGTTCGAACCCCACCAGGGCGAATTTTCACGAATCACAGTTCACAGTTTGTCAGAGGATTCCTGTACGAGCCGGACGACGCCTCTAACCACTTGGCCACTAAGCTGCGTTTAAATTACTATTGTTTATAATTTTAAACTCTTAGCCTCTAGACATGAAGGCGTAAAAACTCATATTGTTCATTTATTTGATTGAAGCCTCATGTACGAGTTTGAACTAAAATTGCTTTATCCAGCTTGACAAACTTTTACATAGCCTCTCTAACTTCACTAGGCTCCAGAGAAGAGTGGCTATTTTGGACACGTCTAGGACCCAATTTTTACTAAAGAGGCGATTAAAATTGTAAATGACCGCATTAAAGGTGATTAATTTAATTTTTAAAATTATTTGTACGATAATAAAATCCTAATCCAGCTCAGTGGCCGAGTGGTTAGAGGCGTCGTCCGTCTCGTACTGAGCATTGGGGAGCCTGAGTTCGATCCCTAGCGGGGCGAATTTTCGCGTATCACCTTTCACAGTTATTCAGAGGTTTACTGTGAAGTTTAGGTAAATACCGGGTTTATTAAACTCCTCTGAACTTGGCTGATAGCCCTATAAAGATAAAAGTTTTTTTTTTTTAATCCTAACTACCACGCAATTTTATTTGGTTACTGCAAAATACTCGAGTAGCGTCGGCCCGCCATTTTGTTTTTCATGAAAATTTGTTTAGCCTACTAAAATAGCGAATTTTGTTGTTTTTTTTCCAACTAAAACAATTAAAAGGTTTTTCATTTCATTAAAAATCACTAATTTTTTTTTTATAATTTTAAACAATTGCACTCTTAGCTCCTTAGCAGCCTTAGCAACTTTCCGTGAATATTCCCAAAATAACAATATTGCGCCTTATTGTCCTTAGGTATAAGTTATTTGAAATCAGTATTTGTATGTACTCATTATACAAAGTAAATGAGTATGTACTCATTATACAAAGTAAATGAGTATGTACTCATTATAAAAAGTAAATGAGTATGTGCTCATTATAAAAAGTAAATGAGTATGTGCTCATTATACAAAGTAAATGAGTATGTACTCATTATACAAAGTAAATTAGTATGTACTCATTATACAAAGTAAATGAGTATGTACTCATTATACAAAGTAAATGAGTATGTACTCATTATACAAAGTAAATGAGTATGTACTCAGTATACAAAGTAAATGAGTACATAGAACGCACATGAACAAAAGTCACTGTTTCTACCATCTATAACAGAGGTGGCCAACAAGTCGATCGCGAAGCCAACTTTTGTCGATCGCTCGCTATGTCATAACTTGGCAGTCGATTAGACTACATACTTGATAAATAGAGTACTAATGACAAGCAAGTCCATCGTGAGATAGTTTTAAGATAAAAAGTAGATTCTATGTACATAAAAGGTGGCCACCACTGATCTATATAATAATATTGTATCATGGTGAATTTTTTCAATCGTTATTTTTTATTTCTTAGTAGTCTATACCCGAAATTTGTATATACAAAATAATCCTAATTTTAACTGATTGCTTCTATCTTTTGTTATAACATCCCCCATAACTCGCAACTACGTTTGTTAATGAATATCGTGGAAATAGAAATAAATGGCGTTTCTGTAAAACATGGTTGAAATAGAGATTATTTCTATTACTATAAAAATATTTGTATATACTAATACACGATCCCGGCCAGATAATTATGTTAATTTTAATTGCTTAGACCCCAATCAGTAGAATTTCACTTTTTTTTTTCTTCCAAACAATTTGCGCAGTCGGGGGGGAAACGGATGTTGCGCCCCGCGACGAAAGCAAACCGCTTACCTCACCGTCGCAAAACAATTTCTCACCCGGAGCGATAATTGCCCAATGTTGGCGTCCAGAAAAACTATGCGCGGCTTTCTCTGCGACAGATTCGCGGTAATTGCCGGTTTTCGGCCTAGGCCGTTAATTAAATCGGACTCGTTCGCTAATTGAGCGCGGCCGGGGCACGCGAATAAATGCGGATGTGTTTCGTGGCCACTTTTTGTGTGCTGTTTGTGTGTGTGTGTGCACGTTTACGGCGAACTGCATATTTCATTTACCATTTGCATAATATCCGTAATCATGACGTATGAATGCGCTCGGCTCGTTCGAATCTACTTGGCCGGTGGTACGCTCTACATAATTTTTTGCGACTTGGATATCAATAATTGTAATGATTGTATAATATAGCCTGGACAATTGTGTGCTCTGGATAAGTATAGGCACGTTCGTTATAAACAATTGGAGCTTGCAACGGATTTTTTTGTTATCATACGTTTTTCTTCATGAACACAATTGTTTGTAACAACTCAATTTATATAGTACTTCCACGAATAGGCTTTTATTGCTTATTCTATTAAATCAAAATAAGTTTCTCTTATACTTATTTTCATTTATTGCCGAATTTTAGTACCATCAGAAATTGTAGGGACTTTAGTACTTAATTAATATCTAATATAAATTCTTGATTATCATTACCACCCTACAAAGTGAAACCTATTTGAATCTAACTGCCACATCAAATGCATTATGAATTTAGTGTGTGTGCTCGCCCGGTCGCGTCGCTCAACTTTCCACTTTCTACGCGTTTTCGGCCCGAAAAATCCGCCGGATTACATCCGCACGGTGACTAATCGCGAAAAGAAATCATAATCTCGGCTGTCTCAATTTAACCGATTAAACAGCGCATAGATAGGCCGTATAATATTTATTTTCGCGGTTGCCCCATTGTTGTGGATTTTTCTATTGTCTAGGCGCGCCGCAGAAAAAGTCACGTGTGCCAATTCTCCAATTAAAAATAATTATTGAATAGATAACGATCGCGGCCGTATTGTTCGGCGAGTTGAGTTTCCCTTCTTGTTTGTACAGTTTTTTTTTAAGCGGTCGATTAATTGAATCGTGCTCAATTAAAAATATGAAAATGATATTAGCGCCGCGCGGTGGTTTTCTCCGGCTGTTCCGCATTGCTGAAGATTTCAAAGTTTTATGAAACGAACCCGTAGTTCAGATTATATTAGCACGCGGAGTACTAAAAAAAGGCGTTTTAAAGTACTAATGTTATTATTGCGGTTGTACGGAGTTCACCGTTAGTCGCGCGCGCAAAAAAAAATGACAACAACGAACGTGTTTCAAGAGCTCGCAGCTGAGGCGGCATGAATTAATTGAAGCACCCACGAAATAGGCGACGGGGTTTGATTGAAAAATGTACTGGGAATTTCTCACCTTCCCCCGCGTGACTCAGGCCGCATGGGAGTGCTGCAAATATTATCAATTCGCGTATATACACAATTTGAAAGTAAAATATCAATCGCGCGACTCTGGTAATTATAAGCATTATTAAATCAAAAGGTTGCGCATTACGGCGGCTCGCAATTAAACCGCGGCCGTATGATTATTTCGCGCGATCTATTGAGCAATTTGCGCCCGATCAATAAAGGAGATTGCGCGCAAATCGCCACAATACTTTCTTTGTGTATGTGTGTGCGCGCCGTAATTGCACGGTGGACCGTCATTTTTAAAAGCTTCAATAAGCAAGCGAACTTTCCAAACGGCCGCCGAAAAAACACCCAGCACACTTTCGTGCAGCAGCAGCCATTATGCAACACTTAAAATGTTCCTAATTGGATTTTGTTTCGATTTATGCAACGGCATTTTCTAATTATCATCAACCGGTAAAGAGAGAGATGGAGGCAGCGACGAAAAAAAAATATGTAAACGCCGTTTACGTTTCACTTATACAAATGCACATGTTTAATATTTGAAGTTTATTAGCGTTGCGTGGCCTCACTGCACATTTAGGGCAGTGTTTGCTTGAAGGAATTTGTTTAAGCGCCTCTAATTTTTGACAATATTTGGAAAGCAATTTGTTTGGGTTACTGACTGACTATAATGCTTTTGACGCATTAGAAACGAAATGAATTTTAGACCTCATCTACGAGTTTGAACTAAAACTGCTTTATCCAGCTTGCTTGGTTGACAACATTTTACATAGCTCCCCTAACTTCACTAGACACCAGAAAAGCTATGCATAACTATGTCCTTAGATTAGCTATTTTAGACACGCCTGGGACTAACAAGCGATTAAAATTATAAAGATTAATTAATTTTATTTTTAAATTTGTTTGTAGTATAATAAAATTTTAACTACCACACAATTTCATTTGATTACTGCAAAAAACTAGATCAGTGTCGGGCCGCCATTTTGTTTTTCAAGAAAATTGGTTTAGCGCACTAAATTAGCGATTTTTATTGTTGAAAGCAATTTGTTTGAGATACTGACTGACTATAGTCTTTTGACGAATTAAAAACGAAACAAATTTTAGACCGAACAAAATTATTAAATTATTGAGTTATTTACTCGAGTTGTAGTGAATCTAAAGCGACTACATTTGTACAGTGTTTACCATATGCTTACAAAATAACTTACAAGTTTCGAAAATATAAACTTAATTGATATATAAGTGTGAATTCACGTCTTAGCAATCTACATAACTAGATTTCGATCTTATTAGATCTCATCAGTGTAGCTCAGCTAGTGAGGATGAATTCACACAATATCTCGAGTGGTTATATACAAAAATCATACAACTACCCCCCTAGGAGGAAAGTTAAACGCCATCTGGCAGCACCACATCAATTATCAATGCACACCCATATGGTAATAACCGTCAACATGCCTATGCCATCAGGATCACTATTGCTAATTGATGTGGTTCCGCCAGATGGCGTTTAACTTTCCTTCTACTACGAGATTAGTTGTATAATTTTTGTATATAATCACTCGAGATATTGTGTGAATTCATCCTCACTAGCTGAGCTAGACTGATGAGATCTAATAAGATCGAAATCTAGATATGTAGATTTCTTAGGGGTGGATTCACACTTATATGTTTTACAACATTGGCTTTGTGCTGATATCTCAGGCACTCTGTTGGAATATTATTCCATAGAGGGCACTACCCGGTGATCCTGATGCCATGAGCATGTTGACGGCTATTTCCATATGGGTGTGCATTGCTAATTGATGTGGTGCCGCCAGATGGCGTTTAACTTTCCTCCTAGGGGATTAGTTGTATAAACTTAATTGAATGTGTGGCAAATTTGAAAAATTTCAAATTGCTATAATTGTCAAACATATTAGGTGCTAATAACTCGAGTTGTAGTGTATCTAAACGAACCAAATTTAACGAACCAAATTTAACGAACCAAATTTAACGAACCAAGTGTTAACCATATTTATACAAAATAACCTAACAAAGTTTCGAATAATTTTTTTATACAAATATTCACACGGCCTCTAACCCTCTAGAGGTGGTTGATCTATCATACGCCGCCGGACGACGGGAATCTCACCTAGCATAAATATATTAAAGCAATAGAAATGATGATGACCTATTATTTCATGATTGATTTTATTGTCGAGCCGCTCGTAAATCAGCACGATTCGGCTAGAAAAAAAGTTTCTTCCGGCGGCCTACTTTCGTGCGGCATGCAAATTGTGTGCGGCATCATCCCATAAATCGCGGGCGATTATCGCGCGCCGCGCGCAAATCTGTCGCCGCCGCGACGCTAATCCGCGAAAGTGAAATGCAAAAAAGTCCCACGCCGCGGCGGGTTTTGCAACGTTCAAAGTGACTCCGTAAAAAGCTGTTAAATCAGCTCTCTCGGCAACAGGAGAATGCGTTTACGAGTTTTTAACTGCACACGGCGGGTATGGACAGTTTTTTTTTAAGTGTTCGTTTGTTTGTGGGGCAATACGTGGGTTTTGTAAATATTTTCAGTTGGCTGTTGGCCAATTCTCGAATCAAGAAGTAACTACAACTACAATTTTTGGCAAATGTGCCTTTAAAAAAAACGAATGCCATCATGGTTTATAATAGTTTTGTTAGGCTACGTGTTTGAGTCTCTCACTCATACCGAGAGGCGTTTTTGTTTCGGGCGAAGGAAGGGAAATCTTCTAAAGACGTGGTTTTTCATAGTTTTGTTAGGCTACATCTTTGATTCTCTCACTCATACCGAGAGGCGTTTTCTTTTTCGGACGAAGGAAGGAAAATCTTCTAAAGACGACGTCGTGGTGGATTCAACAGGGAAGATACCGACTAAAATCCACCTTTTCGCTATTCGGGGAAAGAAGAGGGTTCTGCCTTACCGCAATATCTTTGCATGGTGTTATTTCTGAACTTGTCTGGCCTGCATCGCCTGCCTGGCCATCTTCCCTGTCTCAGCGTGCTCTCGACTAAACATGAGTGCACGCTGAGAGAGGGAAAATGGCCAGATATTTCCACCCAGTCTATCTCACTTGATCATCATACCCACGATGTTGAAGCTGATATCGTCTGGCTTGTTGCACTCTCCATCTGGAAGTGCCTTGTTCTCCACCTCTCGCACAACATAATTGTGTGTTTCGACGTGTCCTCCGTCCCGCAGTACACGCAGTTGTCATCTTCAAGCAACGTCTTCCTCTTTAGGTAGGAACCAAAACAAACATGGCCTGCCAAAAACTGTATTAAAAAATAGTTCACTTCTCCGTGTGTTCCCTCGTGCCATTTTCGTACAGACGGTATAAGCTTCTTCGTTCATCTTCCCGTCTGAGCCTCTATTGAATACTCCCCCTCCCATCTGTCGAGGGTACCCTCGCGGGCTTCCCTTTTGAACGCCGCGCTGTGCATCTCCGGGGCGTATGATCTCTCACTTGCCAACAGATGGATGGGAATCAGGCCTGCGACTACTTGGATGGCCAGCGTGGAAGCGCAGGCCACACGGATTGAGGTCTTTCCAAGATCAGTCTGTTTTTAGCTGCACGAAGATGTAGGGACCGTATAACAAAATCGAATGTCACTGATGTGATTATCCTTCTCCGACTCTGCCTCGCCCCATGCATGTTGAGCAAAAGTCTGCCTAGGTGTTGCATTACTCCCTCCGACTTTTTGCCCGTCAGCGCTATATCGAGCGCCCAACGACACACCAAGATACTTTTAAGTGACTTTGGCTGTAGATCGTAGCTCCACCGATGTTAAGCCTGATCTGCCGTAGTGTCCTCCCAACAAGGATCACAGCCTCCGTTTTACGCGGAGCCAGTTTTAGTCGCCTCGCGGACATACAAATTTCAACCTTATCCATTAGCATTTGATGTGAGTACCCTTCTCCGGTTCTGCCTCGTCACATGCATATTGGGCAAAAGTCTGCCTAGGTGTTGCATTGCTCCCTCCGACTTTTTGCCCGTCAGCGCTATATGCCTGCCAAAGTTGAGGTTCCTGCCCAACGACACACGAAGATACTTTTAAGTGACTTTGGCTGTAGATCGTAGCTCCACCGATGTTAAGCCTGATCTGCTGTAGAGTGTTCCTCCTAACAAGGATGATAGCCTCCGTTTTACGCGGAGCCAGTTTTATTCCCCTCGCGGACATCCAAATTTCAACCTTATCCACTAGCATTTGATGTGAGTACCCTTCTCCGGTTCTGCCTCGTCACATGCATATTGGGCAAAAGTCTGCCTAGGTGTTGCATTGCTCCCTCCGACTTTTTGCCCGTCAGCGCTATATGCCCGCCAAAGTTGAGGTTCCTGCCCAACGACACACCAAGATACTTTTAAGTGACTTTAGCTGTAGATCGTAGCTCCACCGATGTTAAGCCTGATCTGCCGTAGAGTGTCCTCCCAACAAGAATCACAGCTTCCGTTTTACACGGAGCCAGTTTTATTCCCCTCGCGGACATCCAAATTTCAACCTTATCCACTAGCATTTTATGTGAGTACCCTTGTCCGATTCTGCCTCGTCACATGCATATTGGGCAAAAGTCTGCCTAGGTGTTGCATTGCTCCCTCCGACTTTTTGCCCGTTAGCGCTATATGCCTGCCAAAGTTGAGATTCCTGCCCAACGACACACCAAGATACTTTTAAGTGACTTTGGCTGTAGATCGTAGTTCCGCCGATGTTAAGCCTGATCTGCTGTAGAGTGTTCCTCTCAACAAGGATCACAGCCTTCGTTTTATGCGGAGCCAGTTTTATTCCTCTCGCGGACATCAAAATTTCAATCTTATTCTCTAGCATTTGGGCTCTGTCCTCTACCTGTCCCTGCCGCTTACCACCATGGCCAAGTCATAGCCAATGATATTGGAACCAATACAGGGTCCCAACGTTAAAACGCCGCCGTAAAAGACATTCCATAATGTTGGCCAAAGTATGAGGCACGCCACACGTCATGGGAAGTGACTTGTTTGCCTAGGGCAGGAACATTTCTCCTTATTTGAAGAGCTATCTCTTCGATAGGGAGATACTGCCCTATCGAAGAGATAGCTCATCAAATAAGGAGAAATGTACCTGCCCTCGAGTTCATTTCCGATGTCGAGTTGTAGGCGTTTTTCGCGTCAAGTGTTATGAGGGCTGCGTAACCCCTCTTTTGATTCAGGCTACGGCGATTGCTGATTTAAGGACCGCTTGAATGGCATCTATTGTAGAGCGGCACTACCTCAAACCAAATTGTCGTTCCGATAGTCCAACTCCGTCCGTGATTTCATTCTTCAGTCTTTCATTCAAGATATGTTCAAAAAGCTTGCCAAGAGCACTTATCAGGCAGAGTGGCCTATATGCCTTTGGTTCACCTTCCTTCGTCATCTTCTCTAGTAGCACTAGTCTAGCTGTTTTTCATTTTCTAGGAAAGTGTCCTTTCCTGACAAGGTCATTGAACACAGAGCTCAGAAATGCAGGAGATTCCTCTGTAATCAACTTTATGACCTACCGATGCTGAGTTGTAGGTGTTTTTCGCGTCAAGTGTTATGAGGGCTGCGTAACCCCTCTCTTGATTCAGGCTACGGCGATTGCTGATTTAAGGACCGCTTCAATGGCATCTATTGTAGAGCGGCCCTACCTCAAACCAAATTGTCGTTTCGATAGTCCAACTCCGTCCGTGATTTCCTTCTTCAATCTTAGCCTATTGGGCTTTGGTTCACTTCCTTCGTCACCTTCTCTAGTAAAACTAGTCTAGCGGTTTTCCATTGTCTAGGAAATGTCCTCTCCTGAGAAGGCCATTGAACACAGAGTTCAGAACTGCAGGGAATTCTCCTGCAATCAGCTTTATGACCTACAGAGGTACCCCATTTGGGCCTGCGGCCTTACCCTTCCTTAGTCTTTTCCCTGCTTAGTTCGTATATTCTCGTATATCTATGTTCTGAATGATCAATACCGGCCATCGAACCCTGTCGTTGGAAATAAATAGTTAGCTGGCTATTGCTAGTTGTTGATCGCCGGACAGGGTGATCGGTGGCCCCTTTGCTATCTTGCCCATCACAATCCTGAATCCCTTGCCGTGAATATCCTCGTCTACCTCGTCACATAGCTGCCTCCAACTTTGCGTCTTTGAGGCATTTATTGTCTTCCTGAGTGCCCTCAATTTCCCCCTATAGAGCTCATCTGTCTTGTTAGAGCGAGACAAGGCAGATGGCTTGTGATCGTTCTGCGAGTGGTGATGCCGGATTTTCGCAGTTCTGCGATTTGGTCGTCCCACCCCTTGCCCCGAATGTCCAGGTCTACCTCGTCAGACAGCTGCCTCCAACTTTGCGTCTTCCAGGCATTTATTGACTTCTTCAGCGCCCTCCTTTCTCATTGTAGAGCATTGGTCTTAGTCTTCATCTACGTCTTGTCTCGCTCTCAGCCGTGTGATCGTCCTGCGAGTGGTGATGTAGGATTTTCGCAGTTCTGCGATTTGGTCGTCCCACAACTTGTCCCAAATGTTCTCGTCTACCTCGTCACACAGCTGCCTCCAACTTTGCGTCTTACAGGCATTTAATGACTTCTTCAGCGCCCGGCTTTCTCTTTGTAGAGCTTCGGCCTTAGTCTTCATCCACGTCTTGTCTCGTTCTCAGCCTTGTGATCGTCCTGAGGTTGGTGGTGCAGGATTTTCGCAGATTCGCGATTTGGTCGTCCAGCCACCAGTAGTTTGGCTTGTGTCCCTGAGACCTGTTTCTCTTGCGATTGCTCAGTCTAGATCTGCTTCTTCTGCCCTGTCCAGTCTTTCTATTTGCCTATAGAAGGAATTGACTAGCTTCTCAGAGCGCTCCTTTTTGAACTTCCAACCTCTGACTCGCTCTATGGATCGGCGTAGGTACTCTGTGATGGCAAAATAAATGTTTGCGTGGTCACTCAGGTTTTCTTCTTCTGACACCTGCCAGCCGTTAACACGACTCGCCAGTCTTCGTGAGCACATCGTGACATCCAAGATGGAGGAGCTACCATTCCTTGAGAACGGCCGTGTTGAATATATCCTGAATCTGGCCTCTCCTGTCCTCTGCAGGAGATCCAGACGCGCCTGATTTTGCGTTGAAATCTCCGCCGACCACCACAAGTTTGCGTTGTCCTGATAGGCCTGAAAGGGAGGTTTCACAATAGGTCTACCTCTGCAATTCACCTTCGTCAAGAAATATGAACGAGTTTTAAGTTTCAATTATTCATGTGCTACGTGCAGTTCGTACTATAACCAATCATATCCTGAACAGAGGACGGGCGCAGGATGTGATTGGCCATAGTACGAGCTGAACATGCGTACTTGAAACTGCAAACTTGTACAAGTTTCTTGATGAATCTAGTACACTGTAATTCACGCATTAGTGTTTGCAGCTGTGACCACACCAACCAACTATCCAGGGGAATATACCATAATCTTTAGTAGAGAGAAATGTAAAACGCCTCTCGAGAACCCCAAAATGAACAATTCGCATCCACAACTTTACTATACTTCGCGCAATGGAGGAATTGTGTAAGAAATATGCGTGATGATCACGTGATTCTTCAAAGCTACGCAAAGGCGATACTTTCAAGAAGCCGATTTATACAGGCCAGCAGTATCAACGGCATTGTTTTCGCAACCCCTTTGTGCTACGCGTGCATTTACTACAGTGTAATACGGACGCTTTCAATAGTCCTGCCCACCGCAGGACTATTGAAAGCGTGCATGCAGTGTTTACTCAGTTGCGCGAACTATAGTTAACAAAAACATATTATTGTAGGTCCTATTTAATAAGATTTGACTTCTACATTCTATAACTACGAATTATGATCATCAATTCTTATAAAAAAAGTTTCATGTCGATCAAAATGATATAAAAAGCAAACTAATGTGTTGAACAATTTTTTTCGAAATTCAATCCAAATATTTCTTATAAAATTACTTAAAATTTCAAGCGAAATCGGCCAAAACTAGCCAAAAGCAACCACCTGTAGCTCCTTTGCATCTCCAATCCGCTCGAGTCTAGTTTTTCTATATTTGCACCGCTAAAAATGGTGGATACACGCTCGCAACACCCACGCGCGCATTTTCTAATTGAATTTTATTATTGAGGCGTCGATTCATTTCCATCCTGGATGATTTATGCGGCGGCCGCGAATGCGAAATGAACCCGCCGCGTGGCCGGCGGGGAGGAGGGCGGCTTTCTTTTCTGCGCCATAATGGCTTGTTTATTCGCCCCGCACCACACAAAGGTGTGCGTGGGCGAGGAAATTACCATGGAACGTTTTTTTTTCGTGTGGATGTGCTCGCATCTGATGTATCGATCGACCCATATATGTACTCATTAAGGGGTGGAACTGGCCGTGCCCCCACACCGGCGCGACACGAGGACTAAATTGTTATAAGCATGGAATTTATACTTGTCCAATAAATATTCATTTGTATCTGGAGTTTATCTTGTCAGGAGATGATGCGGCAGATACATCAAGAGTTATTTAGAATTAAATACATTAAGGTCTATACTTATTTCTTTATGTATGCTCATAATATGTATATGCTACATTATCTAGTATTTATCCTGATTTCATAGCATGAGCTTAGATCATCTATAGTTTCAGTCAGTTTGTGTGGGTTATCCTTTTTGTAACGTCCACCTGAGTTTAGTTTTACTGTCTGGCATTCTTTGGCACTTGTATCTCTAAGAGTATAAAAGTCTTTATCATGCTAAGTATCTTTCGACAATTGTCAATTATATTTTTCTATTATTATTAAGGTTTAAATAAAACATATATTTATAACAATTTACAATATGCGTCGATCGCCCCCGTCCATACAGCAAGGGGATAGCTCTGACACCTGTGCAATAATCAACAGTTTAAGCTATCTCTAGTAATTTCTATGACTGTTACTAGTATATATCTATAACTGTTACTAGTATGTATCTATGACTGTTACTAGTATGTATCTATGACTGTTACTAGTATGTATCTATGACTGTTACTAGTATGTATCTATAACTGTTACTAGTATGCATCTATGACTGTTACTAGTATGTATCTATGACTGTTACTAGTATGTATCTATAACTGTTACTAGTATGTATCTATGACTGTTACTAGTATATATCTATAACTGTTACTAGTATGTATCTATGACTGTTACTAGTATGTATCTATGACTGTTACTAGTATGTATCTATGACTGTTACTAGTATATATCTATAACTGTTACTAGTATGTATCTATGACTGTTACTAGTATGTATCTATGACTGTTACTAGTATGTATCTATGACTGTTACTAGTATGTATCTATGACTGTTACTAGTATGTATCTATGACTGTTACTAGTATGTATCTATGACTGTTACTAGTATGTATCTATGACTGTTACTAGTATGTATCTATGACTGTTACTAGTATATATCTATAACTGTTACTAGTATGTATCTATGACTGTTACTAGTATGTATCTATGACTGTTACTAGTATGTATCTATGACTGTTACTAGTATGTATCTATAACTGTTACTAGTATGTATCTATGACTGTTACTAGTATGTATCTACGACTGTCATGATATATTTTTTTTAATCAACAAATTAAGGATCTATCTCAAGTATTTTTCAATGACTATCACTAGTATGTACCTACAACTATCACGATATTTTTGCAATTACAACACATGAAGCTTCAATATTGATCGCTCTGTGGCTAATAAATTGCAATGGTTCCCGCCGCAGGCAATATTAATCAATTAGAAAGCCGCCGTTTTAATTGCTAATCCCAAAATAATAGCGACAGCCCGCTCTTATCGCACGAAAACGGCTGCGATTAGCTCTAATCGCTCGGTTTGCTAAACAAACAGCCGTGCCGAAACAACTGAAAAGTTTCCATCGCCTACATTTGTGTTTAATTAATAGCCGCGCAACACAATCATAGTAATAATCAAACGGGGCTTAATAAAAAAAATAATTGGATCTTTCACCGGCCGTAATTGCCCCCCCGCGTGCGACATCTATCGGCCGTAATTAATCGCCTAACGTGTTTTAATTTAATTAAATAATAACCGATCGGGATAGCGGTGTGCCGTTACGTTTCTTTTTGTATGTTGTTACGTGTATGTGTGTGGTTAGAGAACAATTTTAATGTCGTTTGGTACGATTTTTTTTTAATTACAAAATTCTGTTCCACCGCTTGCACGCGACCTTCGTCCTCGTTATTACTTGGCAGGTTTGTCGCGGATTAATCGAGCACGTTATCTTCAGGGACGCCGTTTTTCCAATCACGATGATTTAATCACCCAAAAAAGAGGCAATAATTGTGTTTTCAAACGTTCCGAGATAATTATTAAAGTTTATTTTAAATTACAAACTAACTAGACCAGTTTTTCCCAAAGTGGACCATACAGCCTCCTAGGGGCGCTCAGACACCACTCGTGGCTTATTGAAGTGGCGCTCCACTAGCAAACCATTCAGTTGTTTATTTTCTTTGCCTGATTCTTGCTTCTCTGCTTTCTTTGTTTACTTAGTTTAAAATTATAATCTATTTGGTCCTTGCTTATAAGAACTTTTTGTCTTATCTGACGCTGTTAGGGTGAAGTTGACCGTAACTGCCTCAACAGTTCCTTCTGCGCCTCCATTTACGAACGCTGTTAAACCACTTGTATACTTAGTTTAGTTTTTTAATATCTGGGTACAAGTTCCCGTATTTCGTTGAAAGCTTCTCCAGTTTGCTAGTTCTCTAACCACATAGGATGCACCCTTCTTGAAATTTGCACATTGACTAACTTAATAATATTCATCATATTATCCTCGTCATCATCCGATGACGAAAACATTTCCCATGTAGCACTGAACTGAACCACCTGACCGCCACACATGTGTTGATTAAACGCACCACAACCGATCCACACCAACTCCACGCTTCTGTACCACGCCAGTGCCACACGCTATTCGTGTGCGAATTGAGCCTAAAAAAGAAGTTATTGTTAGTAGGTAATTCATTTTCCAATTAAACGCACAAAAAGGTTGTAGGTTGTAACCAATCACTGCTGAAGTCAGAGAGACGCTGAGTAAATTTGAGCTGGAAACGGAACGCTAGGCCAACAAGTTTGGGAACCTATCAACTATCAACAGACTAACATGTTTATAGAGAATGCATAACATTTCGTTTTAGTTTACTATTGTGAATATTAAAACGCTGCTGCTACATCTACCTATCATCAGGTGCACCGCAGGTGACTGCTCTGTAGACTGACTCAGCCACAATCTTTTCGGTGATAATGGCATAGTCATATGTGACACGAATCATCTTTTATTTATTTATCTATCTATTTTTAAGTTTCTAATCAGAGACGTGACTATTTTTGTTCTTAATCATCCGGGAGGCTAGACCTGGCGTTATCCCTGGGTAGTACTCGATTCCGGCCCTCCAGGGTCGACCTACCAGCTAAACCCCATCTCTTTTCACACCCCAGGTCCGCGCATTACTTCGGGCATGTGGGGATTTCCTCGCGGCTAGTCAGCACCGCCATGGTACTACTGCCCTTATCGTTCTATCTCTTCCCTGATTCTTGTTCATTATCACCGTGACGTGTCATTTGATGTCTGACTATGAACTAGTCTCTCGAGGATTATGCTTGGAGTCCTCCTGGCCCCCTAATTGCATCTCATATGGTCAGAGCGAGGACAGCCCGGTGTCCGTTCCTGCTGAAGGTTGGGGACCCGTCGTTTAAGATGGCCTGGTGATCTTAAACGACGAGTCTCCAACCTTCAGCTACTGCCCACGAAGGTGGCGAGTACTCTGCTATCAGACTGCTACAAGCTGTGCTGTTGGCGTTAAAGTCGTCTCCTGGGATGATGCGCGTCCCTTGATGGTGTCCAGGTGGCCATGCACCGGTCTATGGGCAATTCAAACCAGTCGGTACTCTATTTGGTGGCAGACAATGAACTAAAATCTATTGGGTAATCTCTACGCATAAAATGTATTTTCTCATTATATATGTGACAATATGTACATTACTGTCCAAGTGATCAAAATCGTGTAATTTTTATCTAATCAGCTGATCAAACAATAACAAAGATCAGCTGTTTACCTACTAGTTCGACGAAAATCATTGACATTTGAATCGCGAATATCTTCTGGTCGCTCTTTGGTATACGTTTACCAGGATCGTGTTCCCCATATGTATGCCACGTCTAGATCGCTGCCCCTTCATCTAGCCATGTCGTCTTCTCCATCCACGTCTGGATCGGCTCACTGGCTAACACGGCGGCGTAACGCCTTTTGCGGTTGTGGCCTATAGGAGATCGTGAGCCGCCCGGCACCTGTTTAGGTTAATCTGGAGCGGGCGCAGCTCTAATGCGACTGTCTTCCCTCGGCCCCTGTTTGCGCTACCTCGACACATATGGATTGCACATTTGTTTGTCATGTGAGGAGGAAAAAGCCTCATTGGTACCTCCTGGTGTTAGAGGCGCGGGTAGTGTAGGATTCACCCAGGTTTTTTTCCGGGGCGCCTACCGAATAAACTTCTGTCACTAGGGGCTTGTCTATCTCGGAGGCACTCTTCCTTCCTTTCTTGCTTATCCGCTTTCAGGGCCTCCATTTGTTGTCTTCGGTTCGCAGGGGAGTTTTTTTTTAGTGGTTCCAAATTTCCCAAGGAGCCACTCGTACACGTTGAGGATCTCCGCTGCATTGACTTTTGCTTCTTTTGGAATACTTCGTGGTTTTGCCGCAGTGTTGTGACACGTAGTACTGCGTCTCTGATTCCTATTAGTCGTTGATGGGCGTTCTGCTCCGTGTTTGTCTACCGATTCGGTTTTGGGTTGTGGCTCCTATTTTCCCCTCTTAAACCTCACGTTCTGTCACTAGAGGCTTGATCGCCTCGGAACCACTCTTCCTTCCTTTCTCGCCTTATCCGCGTTCAGGGCCTCTGGATAATTGGTTCTGGATAGTTGGCTGGAGGGTAGCATAGCTACAGGCACTTAGGTCTCAAAATGGGCCCATTCAGGGCCTCACCTGTTTCTTAAGTTCTCTGTCTTCTGGGGGGTTTGATAGTGGTTCCAATGTTTTTCAGGAGCCGCTCGTACTCTTTCCAGATCCCCGTTCCTTCAACTTTTGCTTCTTTTGGAATACTACAGTATTTGTGAGCCGTAGTACTGCGTCTCTGATTAGTTGTTGGTAGGCGTTCTCCTCTCTGTTTGTCTGCTGCTTCGGTTTTGGGGTTTGACTCCTTTTATCTCCTCTCCTCTTTCTGGTGGTGTGGTTGCCTTCCTTTTGGCTGTTTCGGGAATGTCTTCGTAGTCGTTCTCGAGCGACTTCTTAGTCCCACATCTGGTCATTATGTTGGCTGTTGTGTCGCCCTTGACTGCTTGAGGGGTTCGTGGGGTTCTGCTGCTTTCACTAACAACCTCCTTCTCGTCTAGTTTTGTTTTCGGTGGTCGTCGGATGACATTTGGGGGCGCACCCACTCCGATGCCCACACCGAGCGGTACGGGGGGATCCACCCCGTGCTCCATAAACGTGTGTTCCATTTCAGCTTTATTCATATCGAGTTTGTAGTTTTTAGTTATTGTGCAAAATTTCTAAATCACATCCGATGACATGGGTTGCTCCTGGCTAGTGTCCACACTACCCCTTTGCTATATGAATGGTGCAACACAGTGCTGAGATCGACACATATCGACGCATGCATTTAGCTGTAATAACATCCTTTTGGAGTATATTTTTTTAAATTAATTATTGCTTAAAAATTCACTCTCTGGTAGGACGCGAATCCACGTCTCCGACTTTCGCGGTTGTCGCGCTACCAACTGCACCACGGAAGGTTGTAGTCGATAGCATGTTCGGTATGTTGAATGGTTTTGGCGTCTACTACGTGGTAATTCATTTTCAATAAAGGAGATGAATAAAACTACTATGTTTTTTACCACTTATAATAAGTGGTAAAAAACATAGTAGTTTTATTCATCTCCTTTATTGTTCGGTATGTCAAAATTATTCACTCAAATTGACGTTTGAACTGGGTTTTTTTTGGATTTCGCTCATACAGCCGCGTCGATGTGTGACTAATTAGAAGGTGAATTTTTGAATGGTGCTTTCCTCTCGGATAATGTTGAGTTTAATTTATAGTGAAATTATTCTAGGCGTATACGGCTATCTGACCGAAGAATCACCATATATATCAATGTTAGATTAATTATTGCTCAAAAATTCACTCTTCGGTGGGACTCGAACCCACGTTTCCGGCTATTGCGGTCTTAGCGCTACCAACTGCACCACGGAGGGTTGTAACTGATAGCATGTTCGTTATGTCAAAATTATTCACACAAATTGACGTTTGAACCGTGTTGAGAGGCCAATGGGTTTTTGGATTTCGCTCATGCAGCCGCGTCGATGTCTGACTAATCAGAAGGTGCATGTTTGAATGGTGCTTTCCTCTCGGATGATGTTGATTTTAATTTATAGTGAAAGAATTCTTGTTGTATACGGCTATCTGGCTGAAGAATCACCAGATATATCAATGTTTGAGATGAAGTTTTGCTCAAAAATTCACTCTCCGGTGGGACTTGAACTCACGTCTCCGGTTATCGCGGCCGTCGCGCTACCAACTACACCACGGAGGGTTGTAATCGATAGCATGTTCGTTATATCAAAATTATTCAGACGTTCAGTTTGAACTGTGTTGAGAGTCCAATGGGTTTTTGGATTTCGCTCATACAGCCGCGTCGTTGTATCACTAATTAAAAGGTGCATTTTTGAATGGTGATTTCCTCTGGGACAATGTTGATTTTAATGTATAGTGAAAGAATTCTTTCTGACTGAAGAATCACCAGATATATCAATGTTAGATTAATTATTGCTGAAATATTCACTCTGCGGTGGGAACCCACGTGTCCGGTTATCGCTACCAACTGGAGACGTGGGTTCGAGTTTCACTGGAGAGTGAATTTTTGAGCAACAATTAATGTAACATTGATATATCTGGTGATTCTTTAGTGAAATTGTCGTATACGTCAAGAACTCTTTCAATATATATTTTTATATCTACACTCGATATCATTTTCTCCTTTACGTTGTCATGTATCAAAATTGTCACCCGCTGACTGAGATCTGACTGGGGTACTTGAAGCTTCGGAATAATTAGTTTGTTTTGATTATCATATTACGATGTGTTGATACTAGAGAATTCCATTCTGGGCTTTGCTGCAATGGTTTCTCCGGGTATTTTGCATCCATATACCTTAGACCTCGTTCATCCGTATTTGGGACCGGTTTCCCTTCCCCAGGACAAAGAGTTGCCCTAGCTAGGCTTTGCTGCAGTAGTTTCTCGGGTTTCTTTTGCATCCATATACCTTTGACCTCGTTCATCCGTCTTTGGGAACGGTTTGCCTTCCCCAGGACAAAGAGTTGCCCTAGCTAGGATTTGTTGCAGTGCTTTCTCGGGATATTTTGCATCCATATACCTTTGACCTCGTTCATCTGTCTTTGGGACCGGTTTCCCTTCCCCAGGACAAATAGTTGCCCTAGCTAGGCTTTGCTACAGTAGTTTCTCGGGGTATTTTGCATCCATATACCTTTGACCTCGTTCATCTGTCTTTGGGACCGGTTTCCCTTCCCCAGGACAAAGAGTTGCCCTAGCTAGGATTTGTTGCAGTGCTTTCTCGGGATATTTTGCATCCATATACCTTTGATCTCGTTCATCCGTCTTTGGGAACGGTGTCCCTTCCCCAGGGCAAATAGTTGCCCTGGCTCCAAATAGCTGTGTCAACCCGTAGGTTTTGGACTACTTATTTCGATAGTCATTCCGCCGAGTATTAGGTTACTTTGGCCTGGGAACTAAATCTTTATCTGTGGGAAAATTCGTATGAGTAAAGGTGTCATCTTCATTATCTAGTCATTTTATCTGTCAGGTGTCATTCTCGTATCTAGTAGGTGTCATCATTTTATCTGGCAGGTGTCATAATCTTATCTAGTAGGTGTCATCATTTTATCTGGCAGGTGTCATCATCTTATCTACTAGGTGTCATCATTTTATCTGGCAGGTGTCATCATTTTATCTTATCTTATCTGTAGTAGGTATTTGGTCACTTTGGACTCGTTATCTTGCAGGGTGCACCGCGTGCAGATATTTGAGTTTAGCATCCTGCACACTAAACCCCTTACAATCCGGATATTCTAATTCATTATAGAGGTGGCATTTTCTAAAAACCGCACCCAAATAGAAAAGCATCATTCGCGCCTGACGTGTGCAATTAATTTTTAATTGCTCGCGCAAATACATTTAAGGCATGTGTGAGCAATAAATCGAATGTTTGTTAATATACTTTGTACGATCGGTTTATTAGTTAATTAGCGGAGCGTGACGAATTGTCTAATTGCGGCCCGAATCCACGATTATAGGCATATGATGGGCGTTATTCATTTTCTTATCTTATCAGCGGTTGCTGGTAAAAAAATAATAATAAAGTCGTTGTATCGCCAGTACGCGCTTTGACTTCTTAATAATAGCACGCGCATATTTTGGAATGTTTAATGTTAGTGGTGATGCACCTTTGGAGTGGTAGAGAACGCTCAGCTGAACCCGGTGAGAGACTGCATTGGCGTTTCATTGAGTTCGCCTTATGTGTCGCGATACATAATTAATATTCGCATCGGCCAGGGACGTGAGGCGCGCGCACTCGAGCAGGTATTTATTTTGCTCACAACTAATACGACAATTGGCCAGTCTGCATGCGCTCGCGATATCACAGGTGATTGATTTCGGATGCGAAATGGGTCCTGAAATGGGCGGCCGAGGCATACCCAGCAGCTCGCTACAGCACTTGCGGAGCATCCTCATCTCCTCGCTGCCGGAGGAGAACATCGGCGCGCACGATAAGCACCTTAAGAAAGTACAGTTTAAAGGTTTAGGTGAGAGTGTTACGCATTTTACACATTCCTGCGAAGGCTGAACGGCTTTGGCAACAACTGGTTACATAAAACCGCCCATTTTCGCTTCCTCGCACTCACAGCCTCACATTTCAAATAACTGTCCATGCGTAAATTAACACCGCCACTAATTACCTAACATTCGGGGGAGGAAGAAACCGTCCCGGAACAACCGCGGAGAGGAAAATAAAATAACAAACACAAACCGGCGCGACCTTCGCGTTTTAATGTAAACGATGATGCGGCAACGGCAGGAATTCCTCCGTGCCACTTAATTTAACATTTAATTACCAGCGCCACCCGAAGTCCAAATCGAACGGCCTTGGCGAGCGTGCCACGATTTTCATTTCAATTATCGCGTTCTTATTTATAACGCTAAACAAATTTGCAGAAAATGCATTCCACACACACATACATATCGTGACCAACACCTGCGATTGCCTCCATGATTTCATTAGCTTGAGTGTCGTTTATTTCTATTTAAAATACACCTACCTGACGTAATTTGTATAATTAATTCGGTTTCAAAAGCTTTAAAAGATATTAAAAACAACTGGCAATTACTTGTCCATCAGCAAACCTTAATATTACAAGCAATACCAATTCAAATGTTCATAACGGACTACAAACTATAATTTAATTAAAGGATAAATACAACTATGTTATTTTATCACATTAGAGAAATCAATCTTTAGACAATCGGCCCTTGGCATTTCCGCCTAGTTTAGTTATTATTATCACAAAGTAGATGCCTTAACAATCCAATGTTATATGTTATCGACATTCGTTTCCTGAATTTTAATCCTTTTTTGAGGGGATAAGTCTTTCAATTCGGACTTGTAAGGCTTGTGCATCGAACTGTTCGTTGTACAAGTCTTGCAATTTAGCATTCAGAGGCTTATCCTTCAAAACAGGACTAATGAAACATATATAAGTGTGAATCCACCCCTTAGCAATCTACATATCTAGATTTCGATCTTATTAGATCTCATCAGTGTAGCTCAGCTTGTGAGGGTGAATTCACACAATATCTCGAGTGGTTATATACAAAAATGATACAACTAACCCCCTAGGAGGAAAGTTAAACGCCATCTGGCGACACCACATCAATTAGCAATGCACACCCATATTAATTGATGTGGTGCCGCCAGATGGCGTTTAACTTTCCTCCTAGGGGACTAAGAAAGTTCGAGAACCCCTCGGAACTGTAAAGAAAATAGACTATACTTAATCGGATTCATACTTATTTCAACTACAACCCAACTACTTCTAGCAATAAAGTTTCACATACAACACTAAACATATCACGAAATGCAATATTAAATCACTCCAGCTACGGTTAGAGTCACTAGGTTATCTCTCCGCATTTTGCTGCTGCCACAACGCGGCTAGAATAAATACGCCACTTGTGACAACTGCACCGTTAAAGCCACCATTCATATTCATGTGTAATTGCTTAATTATCCGTATAATCGCGGCATCGTCACCGCTGCCTCTGAGTAAGCGATATTTAGTATCGCGCGATTACGCGATTGCCCGTAATGCCGCGGAATGCGTTTGGTGTGTTTGTTTACTTTCTAAAACAATGCGCTTTACTCTGCCAACAAGCAGGAAGCACGGTGCGAAAAGCGCGCGATTTTCCAGCACATGGGGGGGGCGCTAGAAACTGCGGAAAAGCCGCGCGAAAATATTTTTACTACGGCGCATATCATTAGCGATTTGAAGTACTCCACATCGTGATTTCTAATTGCCGGTCAGGACAAGATGAAACGTAATTATTATTGTTCGGCCGAGGCAATTTGCAATGTGTCTTGAGGAGTGAAATCGCGGCCCTAATGGAATTTAATGAAATCTATTGCAATATATCATGCTATCCATATATATTTTTATAAAAGCTAATTAATGCAGATGATAAATTATATTAATATATAAATTCATTTAATCCCAACCCTTTTCTACCGTTAGGTGTAGGGACTATTGCCCTGTGCGTTTGGCTACTACTAAGGCGCTTTCGTTTAGCATAGTTTAGCATTACTAGTCGCCCCGTGGCGTGCAGTATCGCGGTCGTGTAGTAATCCAGTACTTCCTCTACCATTCTCGCTAGCATGAAAATCTACTTACTACAGTAACCCTATTCTATCCACTTGACCTTCCAGTTTGTCATCGATAGTTGGGGTACAAACTCATTAACGTGCTTCCCCCTTTATGCACTGTAACCATCACACCCACGCGCCAATCGTTTGGCACCTCCAGCGTTCCACTCCACACCCTAGGCTCTTTCGTTTAGCATAGTTTATCATTGCTAGTTGCCCCCGTGGCTTGCAATATCGCTCAGGTCTTGCGGTCGTGCGCCGCTTGTTGTAAGGGTCCAGGTAGCATTATGCGCATCGGAACCGGAAAATAGAACAAGAAACAATAAGCCCGTACCAGTCCAGAGTGATAAACGAAAGGCACACCCATATGGTAATAACCGTCAAGCCATCAGGATCACCGGGTAGTGCCCTCTATTGAATAATATTTCAGCAGAGTGATTGAGATATCAGCACAAGGCCAAAATTACCATAAGGGTGTGCATTGCTAATTGATGTGGTGCCGCCAGATGGCGTTTAACTTTTCTCCTAGGGGGTTAGTTGTATCATTTTTGTATATAACCACTCGAGATATTGTGTGAATTCACCCTCACTAGCTGAGCAACACTAATGAGATCTAATAAAATCGAAATCTAGATATGTAGATTGCTAAGGGGTGGATTTACACTTATTTATGTTTTATAAGATTGGCCTTGTGCTGATATCTCAAGCAGTCTGTTGAAATATTATTCCATAGAGGGCACTACCCGGTGATCCTGATAGCAACGGTTATTACCATATGGGCATTGTTAATTGATGTGGTGCCGCCAGATGGCATTTAACCTTCCTCCTAGAGGGCTAGTTGTATCATTTCTAAAGCTCTGTTGACTGGAACATAATTTATCCAGCTCATTGCTTCCAGGCCTCTTCCATCCTCTCCAATGTCCTTACATTCCTACACCTCCTTTTGCAACTTCTTAGACTCTTCAAATTTCCTGTTACAGTACTCTTCAAGCTGATTTCTACTTCTCTCAATATCATACTGCATGCTTCCTCTCGTCTCCACTCACGGTCTGCCTTGACAGCTTCAATTGATACAGCAGGGCTGTATCAATTGAAGCTATGGAGGCAGACTGGGAGAGTATGGATTCTATCATGTTATCATCACGCCCTTTAATTTATCTATCATTTCTTCAAAGGAGTTGACCCAGCCAAAATCTATTTGGCTTATAAGAACTGTTTGTCTTATCTGACGCAGTTAGGTTGACCGTAACTGCCTCAACATGTCCTTCTGCTCCTCCATTTACGAGCGCTGATCCTTGTTTTTTACTTGTGATATTATCGCCTATTTGGCTTACTGAGAAGGTCTTGGGCGCTTCTTTTTCTCCTGTATCCGCTTTTAGTGTCTTCTGTGGTCTATTCGATTTTATCTCTTATTCTCTTCTCCGTGATTCTGGCTAATATTTTTCCCGGTACGCTGACTAGCATGATTCGTCTGTAGTTAGGCGGGTTCTGAGTCCTGAGGGAAGGATGATTCAAATTGCAAAGTCATAGAGAATTTCAAGCGCGACAAACGGACCTTTAGATGCTATCCTTTTCCCGGATAATACCAAAAATTGTGTGAAAATTGTGAATTTTGATCCTTTTCACGAGTTTTCGACCGACGAATGTTTACTTATTAAACCTAGAAGGATAATTGAAATTACAAAGTTATAGATAGTAATTTCAAGCCCCACAAACGGCCCTTTAGATGTTCTTCGGTATCGCTTACCGTTTTCCCGGAAAATGCTGTGAAAAATGTGATATCGCTAACCGTTTTCCCGCAAAAAGTTGATAATGGTGTGAAAAATTTGATTTTTGATCCTTTTCACGGGTTTTCGACTGTACATTTTTACTTATAATACCTAGAAGGATGATTTATATTACAAAGTAGGGAATTTCAAGTCCGACAAACGGCCCTTTAGATGTTTTTTGTTATCTCTTAACGTTTTTTTTCCGGAAAATGGTGTGACAAATGTGATTTTTGTTTGTTGAACCTAGAAGGATAATTGAAATTACAAAGTTATAGATAGTTTAGATGCTCTATCCTTTTCCCGGATAATAGCAAAAATTGTGTGAATTTTGATCCTTTTCACGAGTTTTCGACTGACGAATGTTTACTTATTTAACCTAGAAGGATAATTAAAATTACAAAGTTATAGATAGTAATTTCAAGCCCGACAAACTGGCCTTTATATGCTCTTGCTAAATGCTGTGAAAAATGTCATATCTCTTACCGTTTTCCCGCAAAAAGGTGATAATGGTGTGAAAAATGTGATTTTTGATCCCTTTCGACCGTAAAGTTTTACTTATTAAACCTACAAGGATGATTTAAATTACAAAATCATAGAGAATTTCAATCCCGACAAACGGCCCTTTAGATATTCTTCGCTATTGCTTACCGTTTTCCCGGAAAATGTCAAAAATGGTGTGACAAATGTAATTTTTTCACGGGGTTTCGACTGTAAATGTTTACTTATTAAACCTAGAACGATGATTTACATTACAAAGTTATAGAGAATTCCAAGCCCGACATACGGCCATTTAGATGTTTTTCGCTATCTCTAACCGTTTTCCCGGAAAAAGGTGATGATGGTGTGAAAAATGTGATTTTTGATACTTTTCACGGGTATCCGACTGTATGTTTTTACTTATTAAACCTAGAAGGATGATTTAAATTACAAAGTTTTGGAGAATTTCAAGCGCGACATACAGCCCTGTAGATGTTTTTCGCTATCTCTGACCGGTTTTCCGCAAAAACGCGATGATGGTGTGAAAAATGTGATTTTTTTATCCTGTTCGCGGGTTTTCCGCTGTAAATTTTTACGTATGAAATCTAGAAGTATGATTTAAATTACAAAGTTGTAGGGAATTTCAAGCCCGAGAAACGGCCCTTTAGATTTGTTTCGTTATCTCTTAACGTTTTCCCGGAAAATGGTGTGACAAATGTGATTTTTGAATGTTTTAACGGTTTTTTCGACCGTAAAGGATTACTTAAGGATGATTTAAATTACAAAATTATAGAGAATTTTTAAGCCCGACGGGCTTTAGATTGTTCTTCCCTATCGCTTACTGTTTTCTCGGAAAGTGGCAAAAATGGTGTACAACAAATGTGATTTTTTCACGGGGTTTCTACTGTAATTTTTTACTTATTAAACCTAGAAGGATGATTTAAATTACTAAGTTATAGAGAATTCAGAGCTCGACATAGATGTTTTTCACTATCTCTGACCGTTTTCCCGAAAAAAAGTGATAATGGTGTGAAAAATGTGATAATTGTATGAAAAATGTGATAATGGTATGAAAAATGTGATAATGGTATGAAAAATGTGCTAATGGTGTGAAAAATGTGATTTTTGATCCCTTTCCATCGTAATTTTTAAAGTTATAAGGATAATTAGTATTACAGAAGTTATCCAGACTCCTGGTTGCCGGATACGGCTTTAGTTAATTGTAGAGGGTTGAAAAAATCCCAATAAAATGCTTATATTAGTTTTTAACCGTAAGCATAGAGATCTCGCTTATCTTAAAAGATACGAGGTTGGTTAAATTGAACATTTTTTTGTACTGATCAATAATATAAAAACTGTTTTTACGATATTAGAAAAATATGTTAGATAACATTTTTTCTTGTTTAAATAAAAGCATTTCTACCTAAAACATTATTAGTACTAGGTACTTTTTGGGCTCTCACGGATTCATTTGTATTCGCGTTCGCTCAAACGGGGATGTCACATAAATGCAAATATCACTTCTTTTTATCTATCCGGTCTCCACGGCGAAGCACAGCGAGCATTTTAATGCAAAAAACGCGTGTTTGCTTAATTAACACCACAATGTAATGAAGTTGCGACATGCGAGGAACATTGAAAGTTGTACTCGTCGGGGTGTGAAATGCGTTTTCTATAAATTATCACTATTAAATTATTACAGTCTACTATTAAATTACACCTGTATAACGTTTTAATTATCATGCTATTACCAGCGAGCGTTTTTTTTAAATAGACTTCTAAAGTACTACTTGTATATTTAAGCCTGGTTATTATTATATACGTTACAAAACTATTACATTAACTAAACTAAAATCATACAACTTTCCCTCTATGGGGAAAGTTTAACGCCATCTGGCGACACCACATCTATTAAAAAAGGATTTGCACATATATGTTTTAACTAAACTATTTATATATAAGCCCTGTATTCAAAAACGTCTGTTAAAATAAAAAGTTTACTTAAATGCGAAATTGATCTATAAATTTTAACTGAACTGATTTTGTTAAATACTTAGCCGCCCTAAATCGGCAGATGTCGTTTAAGGGGAGTGCTTAACTAATGATTAAAATAATGGTGGATCTAAATAACCAGCGACTAGTACTTTTAGCAGACTTGGTGAGAACGGGCGTAAGAAAATTAAACGTTTTGGAAGATAACAGATAACAATAAAAATAATTGCCACCATTGAAATGTCCATTAACAGACGTTCATGAATACGGGCATAAATATTACTATATCCCGGCTCAGTGGCCTAGTGGTTAGAGGCACCGTCCGTCTCATACTGAGCATTAGGGCGACTCATACTGAGCATTAGGGCGTCTTATACTGAGCATTAGCGCGACTCATACTGAGCATTAGGGCGTCTCATATTGAGCATTAGGGAGATATAGACAAAACCCCGCCGTAGGCGAATCACTGTTTTTCAGAGATTTTCTGTGAAGACACGTTAAATACTAGGTGGTACAGGGAAAAGCTCAGAGGATTACCCTCCTCTGAGCTTTTCCCTGTACCAGCGGATAAGCCCTCGGGCTGTAAAGATAGAAGTTTATTAAAAAAACGTCCATCTTTATAGGGCTATCAGCCGTGAAGGGAGAAGCTCAGAGGAGTTTTAATCACCCAGTATTCACCTTAATTTCACAGAAAACTGTAACAGGTGATTCGCGAAAACTCGACGGCGTTCGCCAATGCTCTGTACAAGACGGACAGCGCCTAATCACTCGACTACTGACATTATTATTACTATAAAACTTACTATAAACTATTCAGCAGTGATTAAACGTCCAAAAGTCTACAACAGCTCCAATATTATTGTAAAAGTCTATTAGCAGTCTATTATTTATAAATAATCATTAATATGATAAAAGTTGTTATAAACTATTCAGCAGTGATTAAGATCCAAACGTCCACCAAGGTTGTTACAAACGAAACAAAAAGGTGTGATTGTGGCTCGTTAGAACCTAGCAGCAGTAATTGCGTATTATTATAACTTTTTTTTCTCCTCACTCGGGTCGCCTTGACTTTGAAAACACGGCGTTCACGCGCGCAATATTTATAGAGCATTCCGAAAATAAACGAGGCTGCGAGAAGTGCGTTACGGGCGTAACGACTAATTCGGTGTTTTCTTTGGTTTTTTGCAGCTGGGTCCCGTCCTTCGTCTGCGGCTAGGGGTACGTATCCGACACACGATTTAACCATCCTGCGTTTTATTTTTTTTGTTACTAGTTGAGAACAGTTGTATTATGAGGTGGTACATATATTTTAGGTGGCACAATGCACTGGTTTGCATATGTGGGGCCTGATCCCCCTTTGTTCGAAGGTAAAGGTGTGTGTGCTCGCGCGCTTTTTAGTAGTCATCGGTAATCTCATTAATTTGCTGCAGTTTTATCCTAATCCACTAAAAAAATCTACCTAAGTGCATTGACCGTGTGGCATGTTTTGTGTGTGTGTAGCGTTGTAGGCGCAGGTTCTAATGTGTGGTATTTTGCAGAGGATAGAGAAGCTAGGATAAGGTCGTTGAAGGAGCGCCAGAATGAGGAACGGGCGAAGAAACTTGAGGAAATTAAGAGCCAAGCACTGGCCGCGCAAAGGTATAAGGAACAAAAAGAGCATGAGCGGCGACAGAGGATTGAACAGTTGCGTGAACGGGAGGATGTGAGGAGGCTGCAAGTGGAGGAGCGGAAGAAGGCGATACATGAGGCTGAGCGGGATCGGCTGGAGTCGATCCTGAGGAGGAACCAGGAGCGAGAGGCGCGTATTGAGGCGCGGAAAAGAAATGACAGGAGCTCGATGGTTTTCGCTTTTGGTTCCTCCACGCCCCGCATGCTCGAACCGACTGATTCGATCGGCTCGTTCTGGGGCCACCGCCGAGCCACGTCAACCCAAAACATCACCTGCACCGCCGTTCCTCTAACCAGAAGACAATCCGAAAGGGAGTTGGATGGCGGCAGCAAGAAACGCGCCACGTCAGCGGGTGGACTCGAACGGTCCGGAGAAGGTATTTATTTCACAACTTATCTCAAAACGACTGTACAGATCTTTTTTATTTCGTTGGCTACTCTTTTTGGCGGAACTACTTTTTCGGCTGTAGGTTTTTCTCTCTCTCTTTCTTTCGGTGTTATTTTACAGATGCCCTCCGAATGTCCTCGTCTATGCACGAGATTATCAACAGCGCCAACGGGGCCCCCTCAAATCACTCTAGCGTGCCCTCACATTTATTGATTCGGAGCTCGTCCGCCCATTTCGGTATAAAAAAATCACTCCAAATTTATTATCGTTGTGCGGCTGCTTTAATTTTCTTCTTGTATTTGTGACTTATTTAGTTTTCTTTATATAGTTATAGTTTCTTCTGTGAACGTCCCCGATGTGCTTCTCTTTTTTTTTATTTCCTTCTTATCTGTTTATGTGTGTTGTAGCTTGTTTTGTTATATTCTACTTCTTTCTATTGCATGGAATGCTTACAGGGTTATATATAGACCGCCGTGAACTTATCCCTAGCGCCTACTAGGGCCAGTCACATTCGCTATTAAACTCCGGGCGTTTATAGGGGATAGTAATGATTGCTCTTTCTATATCAAATGTATATCCAACTAGCGTGTACCGCACTACCATCAGGATTCCCTAGATATACAATGCCTTTAGGATTCCCTAGATATACAATACCTTTAGGATTCCCTAGATATACAATGCCTTTAGGATTGCTGAATGATACTCCCCATTTGAATAAAATTGCGATGGAGTGTCGGTGATATCGTGCTAGCTGATATCACTGACACTCCATCGCAATTTTATTCAAGTGGAGAGTATCATTCGGCAATCCTAAAGTCCTATTACTCGGTAATCCTAAATGTATTGTATGTCTAAGTAATCCTGATGGCATTGTAAGTTAACTGAGTTTTACCGTATGGGTGTGCAGTGCAGTGTCAATTCTGTGGTTCACGCTAAATGGTTATAAATTTGATCTCGAAAGAGTAAATGCATGTTGATGAAGTTTTACCATATGGGTGTACAGTGTCAATTCTGTGGTACCCATCAGATGGCGTTAAACTTTATCTTGAAAGAGTGAAGTGCAATCGTTGCACTATAAACCGCTTGAGATTTTGTGAATTCATCCTCTAAACTCATGGGGTCTAGAGCTCAGTCAAGACCCAAGTACTGTATACAAGAGGACATCGAAATTACATAAGGACGTTGTGGACACGTGACGCGCAATTTTGACCGTCGGACATTGTGGAACCGTGACGCGCAATTTTTACCGTCGGACATTGGCGGATCTCACATATACTGTGTTGTCATGTTATATAGGCGATATAGACAACTTTAGGCAGTTTTCGTTTATTACTAATTGCTGCTCTTGTTCTATTTGTCGTGCAAGCCTCTCCCGATGCGCACAATTCTACCTCGTCCCGGTGCATGACCGCAAAACTAATATGATACAGTACGCCACGGGGCGATTAGTAATATTAAACGAAAGCACCCACCGGCTGCGTACGATAGCTGCAGGGAAATTAAGGGCACATTTAAATAAATCTGCCCTTGATTCCCCACCTGATCCTGTCGTAATTTAAATTCGTTTTCCAATAAACAAATCGGATCTGGCCCAATTGCAATGATATTTAAATTCATCTGCGTGTTCGTCAATTCGATGACGTTACATTTTTGCCGTTACCGGATTGGTCAACGGATAATGCGACATCTTCTTGTATACAGTCTAACATACAAACCCGATCTGGCCGAATTGTAATGATATTTAAATTTATCTGCGTGTTCGTCAGTTCGATGACGTAACATTTTTGCCGTTACCGGATTGGTCAACGGAAAATGCGGCATCTTCTTGTATACAGTCTAACATACAAACCCGATCTGGCCCAATTGCAATGATATTTAAATTTATCTGCCTGTTCGTCAATTCGATGATGTTACATTTTTGCCGTTGCCGAATTGGTCAACGGAAAATGCGACATCTTCTTGTATACAGTCTAACATACAAACCCGACCTGGCCCAATTGCAATGATATTTAAATTTATCTGCGTGTTCGTCAGTTCGATGACGTAAAATTTTTGCCGTTACCGGATTGGTCGACGAAAAATGCGACATCTTCTTGTATACAGTCCAACATACAAACCCGATCTGGCCCAATTGCAATGATATTTAAATTTATCTGCGTGTTCGTCAGTTCGATGACGTAACATTTTTGCCGTTACCGGATTGGTCGACGAAAAATGCGACATCTTCTTGTATACAGTCCAACATACAAACCCGATCTGACCCAATTGCAATGATATTTAAATTTATCTGCGTGTTCGTCAGTTCGATGACGTAACATTTTTGCCGTTACCGGATTGGTCGACGAAAAATGCGACATCTTCTTGTATACAGTCCAACATACAAACCCGATCTGACCCAATTGCAATGATATTTAAATTTATCTGCGTGTTCGTCAGTTCGATGACGTAACATTTTTGCCGTACCGGCTTGATCGACGGAAAATGCGACATCTTGTATACAGTCCAACATACAAACCCGATCTCACCCAGTTGCAATGATATTTAAATTTATCTGCGTGTTCGTTAATTCGATGATGTTACATTTTTGCCGTTACCGGATTGGTCGACGGAAAATGCGACATCTTCTAGTATACAGTCTAACATACAAACCCGATCTGGCCCAATTGTAATGGTATTTAAATTTATCTGCATGTTCGTCAGTTCGATGACGTAACATTTTTGCCGTTACCGGATTGATCGACGGAAAATGCGACATCTTGTATACAGTCCAACATACAAACCCGCTCTGACCCAATTGCAATGATATTTAAATTTATCTGCGTGTTCGTCAATTCGATGACGTTACATTTTTGCCGTTACCGGATTGGTCGACGGAAAATGCGACATCCTCTTGTATACAGTCCTCGGTCTAAACCTAGTTATTTTGCCCACAAACGCGTTCGCGTCCACATTTAATTCTTTACAGTTGTATAAAAACTACTCACCGGATGTAAACAAATATTCTTGTTTATAAAACTGTTTATTAATGTTTTAAGGATAATAATATGCAATTATTTTTTCATATCTTAAATTATAAGACCGCAAAGAATTAGCTGCGGCGCGCGATCCATTGATTTAAAAGATGGCAAAGTTACGGATAAGTTCATAGCGATTAAATATAGTACTAATTTATAAGTTTGTGTAGTGTTTAACATGTTTTGGTATGATAATGTGAACAATTCGATTTAATAATAAATTATATCATAATTGTTGTCTGAACAACATATGGATGGATCCAAAAATGTGCCCTGAAAAAAAGTGCCGGTGTTTCAATTTCAATTCGTCCATTGTATTATCATTGTACAATTTTAGATGTATTACAACTAACCCCCCTAGGAGGAAAGTTAAACGCATTGTGTGAATTCATCCTCACTAGCTGAGCTACACTCACGAGATCTAATAAGATCGAAAGATATGTAGATTGCTAAGAGGTGGATTCACACTTATATAAATTTTAAATGTAATAATTTACATTGGATGGTGCTAGGAATTCTCGTTGAAACCTCAAAATGACGAATTAAGAGAAAGAAACTTTATGGTTGTAGTAGTAGAATGAGAGTTTGGTAGGTTGGTTTGTGGACGAGCTGCCTATATATAAATACACCTTTATTGGCATTCTAAATTACACTTTTTATTTAATGGTTTGGGCAGGGGTAATTTTTCCTCTAACTCAACCCATCCCAAGATTAAAACAACAAATAATAACAATAGAAATCTTATGGTAACTACAAATACCAAAAACCAAACCTTACCACCGCCTTCTCCCACTTCTTCCTATCTCCCACCTTCTACCCACCACTCCCCTTCCTTCAGCATCTCCCACATTTACTTCTCGCATTTAGATTCCGCTAATGCGGAAATAACTGTAACTCCCATTATGCTTTTAAGCAACGATTTTCAAAATTATCATGATGACCTAGAATGGGAGAGTATTTTGGTTCATTTTAATGCATCATCAATTCATGTAAAACATTTTTTGGTTTAATTAGATGTAAAGAAAAACTCACGGTGACCTTGAAAAATGAGAAACCATGCATTGTATAACAAAGAAAATTGGTTACGAACAAAATTGGCAACATTTTGAATTAGGTTCATAGGTCCAATTTTCCTCTTAACTCAACCCATCCCAAGATTAAGACAACAAATAATAACAATAGAAATCTAATGGTAACTACAAATAACAAAAACCAAACCTTACCACCGCCTTCTCCCACGTTTTCCTATCCCCCACCTTCTACCCACCACTCTCCTTCCTTCACCATCTCCCACATTTACTTCTCGCATTTAGATTCCGCTACTGCGGATACATTATCGAAGCCAAAGACTCAACCCATTCCAAGATTAAGACAACAAAAAATAAAGAAATCTTATGGTAACTACACATAACAAAAACCAAACCTTACCACCGCCTTCTCCCAATTTTTCCTAGCCCCCACCTTCTACCCACCACTCTTTGTTCTTCCTTCAGCATCTTCCACACTTACTTCTCGCATTTAGATTCCGCTAATGCGGATAAATTATTGAAGCCAAAGACCAGGTCTAGGAATGATTCTACGCTCTTTATATCAAACTTGCGCCTACTAGAACGAAATGGCATACCATTCTTCTGTTCCAGCAGGCGTCTTTATCTACCGATGCACCTAAAGATATCGCAGTATACCTTTTTTTGTTCTGTTAGGTGGAAATTTTCTAAAGACACCCATGCCCACCTATCACCACTAGGTGTTAGAGGCATGGGTAGTGTCGGATTCACCCCGCGTTCGGGCTCGACTAATATCAAAACTCACGTTCTGTTGCTCAAGGCACTTAAAGCCTCTCGCGTCGCTCAGTTAGTCCTGTCTCTTGTCCTGCCTAGTTCGTCTTACGGTAGTCCAGTGTTATTGTCGCAGATCGTCCGTATACTTCCGCCTTATTACGGCGTTCGCGAATTTGGTCACTGTTTCCCACATCGCGTTGCTCTCCAGCATCCCTTCTTCCAGAGTGGCTTCCCCTATCTCGAGCCACAGGGTGGCCCGTTCACGGCACCAGCGTTGTTATCGATGAAGCGTGTAAGCTGATTTCAAAGATACCTTCTCCTGATAGAAAAGGCCCCAAATGGCCAGATGCCACTACTGTCGTAGGACAGATGATCATCTGATCTGATCACGACAGTAGTGGCATCTGGCCATTGAGGCCTTTTCTATCAGGAGAATGTATCTTTGAAATATCTCCTGTATGGATAGTATCTGTGTGGTCATATGATCCAGCTCTCCGTGTGTCCGGTTCATCCATGGTTGGATTCAGCATTCGTGGCCATCTCTCGATTACGCGTTTTCTGGCTTCAATCTTGGCTTCCTTGCGGTCAGTATCTCTCTTGGTTGCCGTGTAGTTTTCTGCCCGCTCTTCCATGAGCTGGCCGGCTGGTGTTGCCACGGCCAGCACTTCTACCACGTCCATCGAGGTGGTGAGGTAGGCCCGGGTGATTCGAAGAGCGCTGATGTGCAGCGCCTTCCTTATCCTGTCTGAATTGAGCTGGGCCTTGATTGCCCCGAACCAGGCTGGTGCTTCATACAGAGGCACACCTTCAATCAATCCACACCATTGTATACAGCAATCGATCGTTCGGGGAGTTGGACGCGTGCCGTCCTCTTCTCCCCCGCACCCTCGATGTTTGGCAGCAGTCTCGACAGAGCTGCTTCCGTCCTGGCTGCCTTCGCCTAACGCCTCTTCTTCCGTGCTGGCTGCCTTCGCCCAACGTCTCTTCTTCTCTCTCCCCATCAGTTGCGTCAACGCGACAGTTATGTCGATGTGGGATGCCGATTCTCTTCTACTGAAGGTCGGCTTCCCTCCCACGTTTCAGACAGGTCGAGAGCTCTATCGCATCGGTGGTTGCTGAACCCCATGCTGCGGATCTCGCGTTCAGGTCGCCCGCCACGACGACCTATCCGCTTGCAGCCCCGACCGCTTGCTCTAACTTGTCCATCCATTGCGTAGTTCCTGCTACAGTATGGTGATAAGTAGCATCTGAATATTGTTATGGCCCACATCTTAATCCAAGCGATTCCCGTCGCGGGTGTGACCATGGGCCGCGATGGTGCCCATTGTGGTCGCCTGAAATTTGTATCGCGGTATACCAGTGGCCACTCGTTCCAAGTAGTAAAAACTTGTTTCTTTATTCAGGGTGATCTTGAAAACATAATAATACAAAACAAATTTACTTTTCTAAACAAAGCCAAGAACAAAGTACAGATTCTTCAATTAGGCTTGATATTTAAAATATCTTGATGAAGACAATTTTAATCTCTACCTCTCCACACTCCCTATCTCACTCTGAAAATGTTCAGAACAATGGTATGAAATAACTGTATCTCCCATTATGGTTTTAAGCAACGATTTTCAAAATTATCATGATGTCCTTGAATGAGAGAGTGTATTTTGGTTCATTTTAATGCATCATCAGTTGATGTAAAACATTTTTTGGTTTAATTAGATGTTAAGAAAAACTCATGGTGACCTTTTAAAAATGAGAAACCATGCATTGCATAACAAAGAAAATTGATTAGGGTCAAAATGGTTGGGCAACATTTTGAATTAGGTGCATAGGGTAGGTTATTAAAGCCCATCGGGTTTCAAACATTCTGTACGTTGAGAAAGAGTTCAAGAGGATTTGAGGACTGCGTTAGTTGAATAGCATGAACAAATTAGAAGCGAGAAATTAGAAGATTCTGATGAAGCGCGGAATTACGTTGAAAAGGTTTAGTTGAAGGGGTATTTGTTTTCTAGGTACTCCACCACAAACGCCGGCCGGCTGCGTGAGCGGGTACGTGGGGCGGCGCCGCACTGATCTAATGCCAACCATTCCATCAAAAGAATCACCGTCCTCGGGCACGCGCAAGCCCTTTACTCGATCACCAGGTAGGGCATACTCGATGTCGCGTTTAGACCAACTGTCGAAGCCCCGCAAGCGGCCCGACTTGGCGCCCGTGTCCGAAACCTCGTCGCCGCGCTCCCTCACCCACCATCCCCAGTCCTCCGTTAGTCGAAGCATGAGTCACCTAGCCGTTAGCAAGCTAGGGCCACCCCAAAGACCTCTGCGCAAGTCCGATAGCCGCAGTATGCACCAGCTATCTGCCGCGGCGCCTTTGCCACCCCCGCGCACCACGCGCGCCACGCAACTCCGTCAACAGAAATTAGCTAATGTCAGCAGCTCAACGGAAGGTATGCAATTACGAATTAATCTGGTAGGCGGATAGACCAACTCTAATACCGGTGACTGGTGAAATTAATATAAAATATAGGAGGAGGCTACCAACAAAGCTTTTCACACAACAAACCACTAGCTTCATACAAAACAAACAGGCTAACCAGGTGGCTGGCACAAATCACACATTTCCTCGCTCTCTAAAATAAATAACCATTTCAGGCTTACTAACAAAAAACCCTGAAACGACTCGCATATTAAAATGTAAACATTTTGTAGCTCCATCACGACCCAGCAGTTCTCTTAGTCAACAAAGCACCAGCAGCGTAACTAGCTCCGTGAACATGCGAACGCGGCCAATAGCAGCGCCCAGGAGGCCGCGCCCTGCGAGCATAGCGGTGACGGGGGTGACCACCGACAAGAACGCGTTCCTTCTGGGCGACAAGAACACCAAGCCGCCGCTACCGAAATCGCGCAAGTCCAGCTTAGTCAAGTCGCAAGAGAAACTCAAGAAGAGATCGATCAACTCCCCCACGGAAGGCACGCCGAAATCAGTCCTCTCCCCAACCACCAACAGTGCCCCAATACTGCAGCACATTGAAAAATCACTAACCAAACTAGATGAGCCCATCGAACCTAGCAATACCGACACCAACACCACAGAGTAACACCAATTCACCCCACTCACCCTATACAAATCTAACTTGAAACACATATTTGTAGGCAATTAATCAACTTTGATAGCGTTGAAAATGATATCATGGAGGAACCAGCGGAGATCAAAGAAACAACCCCACCACCACCTCCACCGCCCACCATTGAAACAGTTAGCAATAACCCTGTCGAACCAGTCGAGCCTGAGAAACCCACCAACAATAACGACGACGACCTAACCGACGTCGTCGATATGACAGCTTCAATGATAAAAGTGCGCATCACAACAGAAGAGGAAGCTAAAGCTGCTTTAGCCGAAAGGAGACGTTTAGCTCGCGAGGAAGCCGAAAGATTAGCTGAAATGGAGCGCATGCGCATCGAAGAAGAAGCTCGACTGGAGTACGAGCGGCAGCAACGCGAAGAGGAACAACAGCGGGTACTAATTGAACAAATGAAAGCGGCTGAACAGGAGCGACTAGAAGAAGTAGAGTATTACCCCATTAAAACCATATCAGTTGTAACGTTAATATGATTTCAGGCTATCAAAGAAGCACAGAAGCGGGACGAAGAAGAAAGATTACGGAAAGAGGAGGAGAACCGCCAGAAAATCCTAAAAGAAGAAGCCGACAAAAAAGCTAAAGAGGAAGCCGAGCGGCAAAAGGCGGAGCTCGCGGAAAGACTAAAACACGAGGAAAAGGAACGGGAAGCGCGAAGAAAACGCGTGGAAGCAATCATGCTGCGTACACGGGGGAAAAACAGCAGCACGACACCACCACAGGTAACTAATGTCTCCTGAGATAACAAATAAATAAACGCTGCCGCTTTAAACTGACTAAAAATATATAATACATGATATGTATGATTTGTAATTTATATAATATGTATTTATGCTTAAATAAATATAATTTTGCTTCAAACCCAACCCCGCTTATGCTTATGGTTTTGTTTTATTAAACTAGCTTGACCGTGTGTTGATGATTGTATTTTTATTAGACTGAGGAGAAGAATGAGGAGAATAATACTGAAAAAATAAATGGTTCTAAATCTGACACCTCAGAAAATGGACACAAGAATGGAAAAGATATAGAAACTGTAGATAATATGTAAGTACACCTACAAAACACATATCTAAAATATACTCAAGATTATTTTGTAGAATTCCGGTCGAAACGCTAAAAAATGCGAACACAGTGAACGTCGACTCGCTTAGCACTGACGACACGTTAAATTCAAACAACTCCTGGCAACGTAACACGCAGCAAACAGGTAAAACACGCAAGACAGTAAATCAAAACTGATTAACTACAGTTGTCATTTTTCATTGCAGATTTGTTGATGTGAGTTGTCACGGTTTGAATAGGTGCTTCAGATTATTAAAACTTTTTTTTATTGTACACATATGAATATAAATGGTTATATAAATAAATTTAGTTTGTTGCAAAAGTAGGATTGCCGTTTCGGTGTGGTTGACTAAAACGTGAACATATAATAACATATATAAATATATAATATTTTTTTTCGATTTTTGACGTGCAATAAAACTAAAAGCATTTGCGAGATTGAACGGCAATTTTATTTTTTTAGGTGTATTTAGAAGAAGGAAAAAAAAACAGTATACTGACTGAGATTATTGTGAAATAATTTGATTCGCGTTTTTGTTGGTTTTTGTTTTGTGTTTCAATCCTGATCAAAAACAGTTGCAACTCTTTATTTGAGTAATTGGTGGGTCCATATGTAGATGTAGATTGTAATTGGTGTTAGTTGTAATACAGTATTATTTTTATTTGAAATAATGGAATCTCGGCATGGATTAAATGTTGGATTTAAGCGCTTTACTGATTATTATTTTTTTTTTACATAGAATTTCATACTAAATGGTTGTGTTTGATCAGGATTCCGTTATCTTCCAATTATTTGTGTATGAGCTCGGTCTTTAACTAGTCATCTTAATCGAATGTTGAGTTGTTTTTTTAATGTTATCCTTTTGTTTCGCTGATGTGCTTTTTTAAAAATGTGTATACGTGATGATCAGCAATTCGGTATCATGAGGCACAGATTTTACTATTATTGTAGGATATGCATTTTTAGTCAGGGTATCTCTATATGCCTTGCGTGGATTTTCATGTTTCATTTCCCTGTACATTTTGTGGATTCGCGTGGAGGTGAGAAAGTGAGAGAGTTTGTTTCATATTTAAAAAAAATGTTGGCATTCTGCGTAATTATATTAAAGTAATTATATGTATACTGAGTGTTCAATAAGAACGTAGCTAGGCTGGGCACTCTCTATATGTAATAAATCTAACCTTTATATATATTTGATTGATACAACATACCCTTATATTTATGAATGAAGTAATTATGTAAGTGTTATTTATTAAGGTGTTTTTTTTTATAGAATAGACTAAATTCCGATTTAGCATTGCCTCTTATAAAAGCAGTATAAAGGGCTATAATGTTTAATCAATATGTTACAATAATTTTAAGATAACAAATTACTTGGTGTAAAAGAATTTTCAAGTATTTAACGTATTCTAATACCACCCGTGTAGGACATCCACTGCTTTTAATCGAAAACTTTTTATATACCTATTTGTAATTAATTCAGAAACAAGCCTGTACCGTTATTTCATTTTAGTCGTCGCGCCGGGAGGGAGCTAGAGGGCTACACTGTTTTCCCTTAAAAGTGGTCGGTATTGCATTATTATAACGGATTATACCTAAAACACAAAAAAAAAACATTGTAAAAATTTGCTTGTTAATCAGTGCTTAATAAATTTAATAGATTTATTTATCAAAATTTATGTTAAATATATTTTTAAATTATTTATAATGTGATTTATTCATCCTTCTACATCCCCCTATATATTCTACTTACTTACGTACTTTATTTAAATACATCACCACTTTGTATATATTGTGGCTTCCTTCTAGGATGACTATTTGAAGACTTACATCTACTGGGATAAAATAGAATTACGAAACTATTTTTTTCATTATATTTTTGAGGAAAATCCTCGGTGCCTACAATTCGCCGTCCGCTAAAAACGATTTTCCCCATAAATGCAACTCTTCCCATTATTCTCTCTCTACATTTACCCACTTCCTGTCCCATGCCTACATTTTCACGCCTTTCCCATTATCTCTTAATCTTTCCGCAATCCCCTACCCAATCTGCTTTCACTTGCTCACAATCGTTGCCTAGGTGCCACCCCATGCTACACAGTACATACATATACATGGTATATCCTTGCTCCATCCATACTTTCATTACTCTGTTTTCCGAATCGAATCTCGCTGTTGCGGCACATACTTTATTCTCCCTACTCCACCCTGAATATGTACTTAGGGGGCTCCCCGCATTAGCCACTCCACATGACCAGGGTTGGACGGGCTCTCAGTCACTCTCTTCCTGGCATCAGTTCCTTGACTTCCCGTTCTCCTCAGCCTTTCCACCCAAACCTCGGACATTCCCACTCTTTCATACATACATACATCCTTTATCCCTTTTCCATTATTCGCTCTCTGCCGTGCATTTCATCCACACCTATGGTAAGAGCGAGGTGCGGTTTAGAATAGCGGGGAAGGACTATATGATAGGGCACTATTCACATAGTCCTTCCTCACTATTCTAAACCGCACCTCGCTCTTGCCATACATATTTTGTCCTCCCAGCTCCACTCTCCTGGTTATGTAACTCGGGGGGTTTCCCCCGCACTTGCCACTCCACATAACCAGGATTGTACGAGCTCTCAGTCATTCTCACCTGTATTTTTTGGCACTCAATATCCCTAATTCTTTCCCTGACTTCAGTACCTAGACTTCCCACTTTTTCGCACATCCATCTTCTATTCTTGTTCCATCCGATCTCTGCTCCATCATACATCTCATCCGCGCCAGTCTCCTCCTCTAACTCCAGCAATCTTTCCTCATTCCTTATTCCTTCATCAACCTCCCACTCGATTCCCACTAGATGCGCATCTGAATAATTTTCTGCAGGACCTCTGTCCCAGGCGTCGATTATTCGAATCCTAGCAGATTCTTCAAAAACCATCATTATTCCCTGTGGATTATATCCCACTCTCGCAATCCCCACCCTTCCACTCCATACAACAAAATTGGCTTCACACACGCATCCCAGATCTTACACAACACTTATTAATAGGTTACCATCCTACTACCTCGCCCATTTTGTCTTCGCCATCTCCTCAATCCATTCCCGTCTTAGCTGGCACCCACTCTAACTCTACTTTCTGCTCTACTCACTCTTATTTCTAAACATCATCCATTTCGTTTTTTCCACATTCACTACTACCCCCTATTATCAAGGTACCTTTCCAATATCCCTTCCACTCTCTTGGTCACATGCACTACATTATCCGAACATCCATATCCACATAGTCCTTCCTCACTTTTCTAAACCGCACCTCGCTCTTGCCATAAATACTTTGTCCTCCCTGCTCCCCTCTCCTGGTGATGTAGCTCGGGGATTTCCCTCGCACTTGCCACCCTCCCACTCGACCCCAACCAGATGCGCATCCGAATAATTTCCTGCAGGAGCTCCGTCCTAGGCGTCGATTTTTCGAATCCTAGCAGATTGGTTCAAAAACCAGCCTTATTCCCTTTCCATTATATCCCACTCTCGCAATCCCCACTCTTCCACTCCATACAACAATATTGGCTTCACACACGCATCCCAGATCCTACACGCTACTAATAGGTTACCATCCTACTACCTCGCCCATTATTTCTTCGCAATCTCCTCAAGACATTCCCGTCTTAGTTGGCACCAACTCTAACTCTACTTTCTGCTCTACCCATCCTTATTTCTAAACATCATCCATTTGGTTTTTTGCCACATTCACTACCACCTCTGTTATCAAGGTACCTTTCCAATATCCACTCTCTTGGTTACATGCACTATATTATCCGAATATGCTACCACAACTTGGTTCTCAATATCCCTCTTCGCCTGGTTGGGTGTTCGTCGTGTATTCGTTCTTGTTTCCGTCGTGTGCGTCGTTTGGTGTTTCGTTCTTATTTCTTCCTTCTGCGGTCTATCTCGGGTCTGTCTTACTGGGTGTCTGCGTATCTGTTTAGGTGTCTTTGTATTTTCCCTTCTTCACTGTTTATGCAAATGTTGTGAAGACATCCCATCTGGTCTGGCTCTCTGCCATCAGGCTTGTTAGCACTTCTAGTGGTGTCGCTCCCCCATCTCAAGCCACATCTTGGTGTGTTCCCTCGTCCAGCGCTGGCAACGGTATATGGTGTGGACTATGTTCCACAGTAGTAGCGGCATTTTGGACTTGCCGCCTTCCCTATCCGGTGCAGGTACGACTGGAATACACCGTGGTAGGACAGGGCCTGCGTGGTCCAGTGATCCAGCTCACCGTGCGCTCGGGTCACCAAAGGAATCAGATTGGAACCTTCCTCGTCCACGTCGCGTTTCTAGATTCCTTCCATCTGCTCTGCCATTTGGTCAGGGTGTCTCTCCTCGCGTCCACTTTTGCCACTTTAAGGGCACATCCACGGATGCAGTGCAAGTCCAGGCAATACGATACCTGGTGATCTCATGGTGGCCGAAAGTGCCAGGATATACTATGAGACCAAGAGAGAGTATATCCTGGCAATGCGATACCTGGTGATCTTATGGTGGCAGAAAGAGCCAGGATATGAGACCAAGAGAGGGACGGTCTCATAGTATATCCTGGCTCTTTCTGCCACCATGAGATCGCCAGGACTTCGACTACATCCGTGGATGTGGTGCGGTATGCCCTTGTTATACGTATGGCGGTGGTTCTGAGTGCCACCCTCAGTCTCTCTGAGTTACACTGGGTCAGCGTTGCGTTGACCCAGGCTGGGGCTACGTATAGCAGCTGGGCTCCGTCGCTAGTTGTTTTCGTTTTCCCTCGCCCGAACCCTCCATGTGGGCAAGCAGCCTGGCTAGGCCGGCTTCCATCAACGCCCCCACCTTCTGACCACAGAACGTCTTCTTCCAATCCCTTTGTACATCCCACCTTAATTTTTTCACCCGTTGGATCCGATCTCTCTTCTTGATTTATAAACTTGTCCTAAGAGCATCATCCACTTCACTCTCCGAATCTTCCTATCAACTCCCCCAGCATTCTAGTCCTCTCTATCCGTTTCCAACTCGTCCAGTACTTCTCTCAGCCTCTTTAGGTTTTTGTAGCAAGAGACCTTCCATATAATTCTTCTACACATTCCTACTTTCCCAACGTCCAACCCCGTAGTTTCATTCAACAACGCCTTCTTCCATCTCCCACTATTTTGCCAAATCGGTATCCACCGTCAACTTCATCTTCATGAGTAATGACCATCATTATACCAATTCTGTAATTTTATAATAATCGATTCGCTGTTGGTGCCATGATTTGGTTTAGCTGATCTGAGTATTGGTTTTTTTCTCATGGCAAATAAACTATAAGCCGCTTTCGTTTATCGCTCGGCAGCTGTTCTAAGCCAGCTAAGACCAGACTAGAACAGCTCCCAAACGATAAACGAAAGCGGCTTTAGTTGGATATGATAACGCGCCATTTTCAACAATTAATGTATATAACACACGGCTATTGAATAATATATCTCTATTATTTAAAATTGAATCCGCTAGTCCAGTTTGCAAATACAAATGCAACAAACAGCTGTTACATAGCAGATTATTAAATCACGCAAGGGCGGTTCCTTCAGGACCGACGGGAATGATGACCCCGCGTACCCTAGTCATTGCTATTATTAGTAATAATAAGTACATGCTTCAGTTATTACATATATAATTTTATAACAACCGGTTCGCTGTTAATGCAATGAATTGGTTTAGCTGATCGTTTTGTTTTTTTTGTCATGGCAAATAAACTATAAGTCGCTTTCGTTTATCGCTCGGCAGCTGTTCCGGGCTGTTCTAAGACAGCTAAGACCAAACTAGAACAACTTCCAAACGATAAACAAACGCAGCTTTAATTGGATCTGAAAACACGCGCAATTTTTCAATAATTAGTCTATATAACACACGGCTATTGAATAATATATCTCTATTATTTAAAATTGAATCCGCTAGTCCAGTTTGCAAATACAAATGCAACAAACAGCTGCTACATAGCAATTTATTAAATCACGCAAGGGCGGTTTCTTCAGGACCGACGGGAATGATGACCCCGCGTACCCTAGTCATTGCTATTATTAGTAATAATAATAAGTACATGCTTCAGTTATTACATATATAATTTTATAACAACCGGTTCGCTGGTGGCGCAATGAATTGGTTTAGCTAATCGTATTGGGTTTTTTTGTCATGGCAAATAAACTATAAGCCGCTTTCGTTTATCGCTCGGCAGCTGTTCCGGGCTATTCTAAGCCAGCTAAGACCAGGCTAGAACAGCTTTCAAACGATAAACGAAAGCGGCTTTAGTTGGATCTGATAACGCGCCATTTTTCAACAATTAATCTATATTACACACGGCTATTGAATAATATATCTCTATTATTTAAAATTTAATCCGCTAGTCCAGTTTTTTTTTGCAAATACAAATGCAACAAACAGTATGTAGCAACTGTTTGTTGCATTTGTATTTGCAAAAAAAAAAACTGGACTTGCGGATTAAATTTTAATTAATAGAGATATATTATTCAATAGCCGTGTGTTATATGGATTAATTGTTGTATTAAATCACGCAAGGGCGGTTCCTTCAGGACCGACGGGAATGATGGCCCCGCGTACCCTAGTCATTGATATTATTAGTAATAATAAGTACATGCTTCAGTTATTACATATGAGTATATCTGATTGTCTACGTTGAGGACTATTTTCCGCTTATTATTATTATTATTACTCTCCTTTTTCTACTATGAAGAATACAATGAATTCTACACCTTTCTTTCTTTTTTGGGTTTTATCCTCTTGTGGGCACAAGAGGACCCACAAGAGGATAAAACCCAAATAAGAAAGAAAGGTGTGTATTGGGTGTCGAGGTTGGTTTCTATTAGCTTCTATTGTTTGTAGAATTTTATCCATTTTTTCTTGTCTTCCGAATCTTGCTTTGCTTATCTTCAGGTTTTTTCGTTTCTACAACTAAAAGGATATATGCATTTCTTGCTAATTAATAATTATTTTAAAATTAAGAAATTTAATCCTTTTTAAATGGTCTTCTGTTTAAACCATAGTGTAATATATATATAATAATATATTACACTATGGTTTAAACTAAAAGGACTATTAGGTGTAGGCTAGTAGAATTTTCCGTTTGTTATTATTATTGTTATCAATTTTATTTTTCACTGTTTACACTTGGGTATATACGGTTGTCTAGTTTGTAGACAATTTTCCCATTATTATTATTATTATTATCAATTTTCTTTTTTACTGTGTACACTTGGGTATATATGGTAGTCTGCTTTGTGGATAATATTCAGTATTAATAATAATTTTTGATTCGTAATCTTACAACGTAATATCGTTGATTATAGTATTATAAATACTTCAATCAACGGTAATACATTAGGTTTATAAGTCATAAATAAATCCATTCGTTTAAGAGGAACAAGATGTGTACCCTTTTGAATGAAAGGATTTGTTAGTGAATTCTAATCCTAATATATTACAATGTAAGCTTTCCAGCCTAAAATTATTATTAACTAAAAAAAGTTAATAATCCTGAAAATGTTTTATATTTTATTTCGAAAACTGTATTCGTTACATTTGAGTATACAAGATTGTCTACGTTGTGTCGTATTTTCGGTATATTTTTATTATTGCGCTCCTCCACCCCCTAAATACTAAAGGATTTATCGATGTCCACCGCTTTCCCACACGCCTGCGTGTCCTTTCATGCAGCCTATAAATTTCTTTATAAAATCCCGGGGCCAACATCTCAAGTAATTTGTTGTTTTGAAGTCGCAACATTTTTAGTCGCTACAAAAAGCGTCAGGATTTTTTTTAGTAAATTATTCAATTAGTCTCATTCTTCAGGAACATCATAATTATTTATGTCTGAATAATTTCAATTGTAACATTGAATTACGAGAAATTCCTTTCTACGAAGGACCCGTAGAATATCAATTTTTCAGATGAACAAAATATATAATTGATGTAAATAAGTATATAAATGATGTAAGTAAGACGGTTGGTCTTATTTTTTTGGATAGTCCCATTCTTTGTGAATATTTTGACATCAAATTTATATCAATTGTTACTTTGAATTTCGAGAAATTCGTTTATTAGTGCAACCTTAAATTCGCAATGTTTTTCAATTTATCAGATAAACAAAATATATAATGGATGTAAATAAGTATATAATTAATGTAAGTAAGACGGTTGGTCTTACATTTTTTGATAGCCCCATTCTTTGTGAATATTTTGATATTAAATTTATATCAATTGTTACTTTGAATTTCGAGAAATTCGTTTATTAATGCAACCATAAATTCGCAATGTTTTTCAATTTATCAGATGAACAAAATATATAATTGATGTAAATAAGTATATAAATGATGTAAGTAAGGCGGTTGGTCTTATATTTTTTGATAGCTCCATTCTTTGTGAACATTTTGACATCAAATTTATATCAATTGTTACTTTGAATTTCGAGAAATTCGTTTATTAGTGAAACCATAAATTCACAATGTTTTTCAATTTATCAGATGAACAAAATATATAATTGATGTAAATGTAAATTCGTTCATTAGTGGAACCATACATTCGCAATGTTTTCAATTTATTTTTCTGGTAAATAAATTATTAAAAACATTTTTTTTGGCATATTCTACACAGCAAAAAAGAAAAACAACAATCAGTTCTAACAACTCAAACACCGTACTCATACCCTTCGCACGTGTAAAACCACCTTACCGCCCCTCACCCACTTCCCCTTCCACGACAGTCTTCTGCAGATTTCCACGCCTCACCTGTCTGCAATCCCACACCCACTCTTCTTTCACAGCCTCACACCCTGACAATCACGGGTAAATAGATAGCAACTATGATTTATTTCTTGATTGTTAAATTTTTCATATAACAGCAACATTATTTCAACGGTAACCATGCATTAGGAGAAATTCCTTTGTCTTAGAGAAACCACACGAATGTTCATTAATTATTCGGATGAACATAAATCTACTTGGTGTAAATAGATATCAACCATGATTTATTTCTTGGTAGTCTCATTCTTCATGAACATTTTGACATAAAAATTATTTCAATTGATACTGTGAATCTCTAGTAATTCGTTTTCTTCAGCGGGCCTATAAAATCGCAATATCGGTTGAAAAACATACTTGGTGTATATAGATATCAACCATGATTTATTTCTTGATGAAATTTTTGACATCAAAATTATTTCAATTGCAACTTTGAATTTCGAGACCACAAACAGTCGGCATGAGACATACAAAATTCATTAATATTAAACATTATTATGTTTGAAGCTACAGACTTCAAACATAATAATGTAAATGTAATGTAAATAAGGGATGGTAAGGTTATATAATAATTATTATGTTGCAATATCTACAGATATTTGATGCAGTTATATGAAAATTAAAAGATTCGATTGAAATTTGTTTGTGTTTATAATAAAAAAATATTATATTTGAAGTAGTTGTCTGTAAATAAGGAATGGTAACGTAAATTAATGATAATGCAATATATAGATAATTGATGCAGTTATATGAAAATTAAGATATTGGTTTGAAATTTGTTTGTGTTTATAATTAAAAATAATTATATTTGAAGTAGTTGCCTGTAAATAAGGGATGGTATAGTCAGTTATATGAAAATTAAAAATTATTATATTTGAAGCAGTTGTCTCTAAATAAGGGATGGTATAGACAGGTATATTGGTTTGAAATTTGTTTGTGTTTATAAGAGACGGTCACAAATATAGCAGGACTCCTAGCACGAACCGCGCCTTTTTTTCATTAAAATCTTTCTACATCCTAAACGTATTTTATTTTGGGCGTTATACTCGTAAGGGTAAGCAATTATTGTAACCACCCACTAGTTTTATAATAATATTAATTGATTTTAAAACGCTTTATACTATATATTATATACCCGCGCTTGTGTACAAGATCCTTAAATATATATATATATATATATATATATATATATATATATATATTGTGTTCTACAATTAATTCTTGTTATTTTCACATCCGTATGACTGTCTACGTTATTGATCGTTTACTCGTTTATTATTATTATTATTCCGCCACTCCTCCTAGCAAATACGAAGAGATTTGATCGATTTTCCGTCCATCTCTCTCAAGCGTGTCTGTCCTGCCAGTCCGTCCATTGCCCCTCAAAAACTCGAAATGTGCACAACGCAAAATTATTAATGAACGTAATTATGGTTATATTTTACAGTTACTAAATATGCGTAATGCAAAATAATAGCCAACATTTGTTTCATTTAATTTATCGATCACAGGATAATTTTATTATCCTTCAATTTTATTCGCATAAACTAAATAAAAGATATTATAATTTTGAACATATTATAAAGTCTCTTTAAATTGGTTACACATTGCATAATTATGACATTTTCATTACTAGTATTACATTGAATGATAGTGTAATGGATATTAGATGTGAGCTATAATTATTACCCGTGAACATTATTATTGGCTGATTAAAAGTTCCAATGTCGCAATTAATTATCGATTTTGCGCCACCGCGCCGGCTGCAATGATTTATTACCGGCCGGAAGCAATAAAAATCGATCGGTGCGGTAATTATGCAATTGCTATTCAATGCGGTTTGGGCTATGCGAATGCGGTAATTGGCAAATCGGCAAACGCGTTAAGCGACCGTGAAATTGTTAAAAACATTTCAGCAGGCTTGTTGTTAACGCAGCTGCCTTATTGTGCGCAAATTGCATTGCCGCGACTGGCAACATTATGAATAATGCGGTTTAACTCATTTAATTATATAATTATGATGTGCGTTGTTGTTTGTTACAAACTGAACGTGACTGGCTGTCCTGTATTGGATTATTATTGAGAGGGCGCAAACAATATATTCAAATAATATTCAATCAATATATTATGCTGTAGTATTATTTGCAAATTCGTTAATGTTATATGGTTGGAAATACACATGACTATTTAAACATCTAATTCTCGCACTTTATAAATCTCGCTCTTTATAATTAAGATTAAGAACACAATATAATTTTAGTAAAATACCACAAGAGGTAATCAACCCTCCGTCATGGTAAGTTGCGTCACTTACCATGACGGAGGGTTGATTACCAGACTGTCGGATTTTGGGGGGGTCTCGGCCAACATCTTAGAGTCGTTGTATATCCAAAAGGCTCCCACTTTTGATATGCAATGACTCTAAGCACCAGCACGTGGTTTTTGTTGGCCTCTAGGGTTGGTCCTAGGTACTTTAGTTTCCTAGCAATGGAGAACGGTGCCCCCAACATCCTTATTTCGATGACATCCTGGATACCTGCTCCCTTAGAGCAGAGCAGGGCGACTTCGGTTTTTGTAACGACGATAGCAAGGCCGTGTACGTCATTTTCCTTCAACCACGCAAAATCCCGTAAAGATACTATTCGCCGATCTTAATTCTCAAGTTGGTAATGAAAAGAAATTCAAAAGATGAGTGGGCAAATATCCAATCTATATGAGGACTAATAGGAACATAGAACGTCTTATTGAGGTCCTTAAGAAAGAAATTTGATATGAAATGAGTGACTACTCATGACAAGAAGCTACTCCAGAAATGTAAGACCTAGAGGTCTCCAAATCAAATGTTGGGAGAACTTCAATTTGACCATTTTGTGGTCTCAACTAAAACAATATAGGATTTTAAAACTATCAAAATACATTCAGACTAGACAAGAAAGCCACCAGAAAACATTTTGTAGTGATTAATAAATTTAATAACAAGAAACTGAAGGCATACAAAAACTTCTTCGAAAGCCTATTCCAGAGCAAGTAGTGCAATATGATATGGGAAGAACTCAGACAAGGATAATATAAAACTGCAACCGTTTGGCCTAACGTGTCGCTTACTCTACGCTCAGTAGGGTAGAAAAATCCGGTTTTCTCGGACGGCTGCGCCTCTTAGTAAATGTTAACAGTAGGAGGCTTGTTCGACTATAATAAAAAAAAACGTGCACGTACCCCTAACCGGCAGTCGCTTCTCCCCCACAAAGACTAGGAGAACCGATTTACTTTAACGATTTGAAACCGATACTTCTCTCGTACTGGGCATTGGGAAGCCTGAGTTCGAACCCCATCTGGACGAATTTTCGCGAATCACCTTTCACAGTTTTTCTGTCAAATTAAGGTGAATACTGGGATATTAAACTCCTCTGAGCTTCTCCCTTGACCGGCGGAAAGCCTCACGGCTGATAACCGTATAATACTAGAAGTCTTTTTTTATTTCGAAGAACTCTTAAACTGCGCACAGCGCAAGGACAACAGGAATATTATAGTATCAAGGTGTACAATGCGAATGAAATTCTTAACTTGGTCAAATCTCATAAAAAGTAACGTCGCTGGGAGCTGATACAGAATGGCACAATGCTTCAAAAACACAGAGCAGCAAAGGTCAGAAGCTCTGGAGAGTATCCTTCAGAAAATATTACTGCTTGTTTTGTGAAACTTTGTTAATCAGGAGTGTCTGTGGAACTTAAGTAGTGCAAAGTGTGGATACAGAGACATGAGGCAGGGTGCGTTCGAAGAACTCTTAAACTGCGCACAGCGCAAGGACAACATGAATATTATAGTATCAAGACGTACAATGCGAATGAAATTCTTAACTTGGTCAAATCTCATAAAAAATAACGTCGCTGGGAGCTGATACAGAATGAAACAATGCTTTAAAACACAGAGAAGCAAAGGTCAGAAGCTCTGCAGAGTATCCTTCAGAAAATCTGTGATAAAAAGAAGGTACCAAGAGATTGGAAAACAGCGTTAATTCATCCGTTGCATAAGACGGGGAGTAGAAAAGAGGTGAATAATTGTCTCGGCATATCCTTACTACCAAACTGGTAGTCTTAATGACGATTCACGATCGAAAAAGAGCCCGGTGAATATCAAGGACTACCAATTGCATAAGACGGGGAGTAGAAAAGAGGTGAAGAATTATCTCGGCATATCCTTACTTACAACAGAATAGAAGCGTTTGAGATGTGGATCTTTCCAAGCATGCAGAGAATATCTTGGGTGGAGCATATCACGAATAATGAGGTCCTTAGACGCATGGACAGAGACAGAGAACTATTGGCTACTGTGAAGAAACGTAAGACAGCGTACCTAGGACATATCTTCAGAAATACAAACTATAGCCTTCTAACATTAATAATGGAGGGCAAGATAGAGGGTCTCCGTGGTCCAGGACGAACGAAATGCTCCTGGTTAAAAAACATAAGAGACTGAACTGGTCTGGACTCTCACTCATTGTTCAGAGCATCACAAGACCGTGCGGAATTTGCCATGATTGTTGCCAACCTTCAGTAATGGAGAAGGCATCTAAAGAAGAAGATATCCTTACTACCAAAGTGATAGTCCTTATGACGATTGACGATCGAAAAAGAACCCGGTGAATAATCAAGGTGGCTTCGTGCATCGACCAGATATTTAAGCTGGAACCAATCATAAGAGAAAGAAATTTAAGAAATAAAACTTTTTCACCCAGCTTAGTGGCCGAGTGGTTAGAGGCGCCGTTGGTGTCGTCCTGAGCATTGGGGAGCCCGAATTCGAACCCTATTGGGGCGAATTTTCGCCAATTATCCAGTTTATTAGAGGTTTTCTGTTAAATTAATGATTAAACTCCTCTGAGCTTCTGTCTTTACCGGTGGAAAAGCCTCATGGATGATAGCCCTATAAGCATAGAAGTTTTATAATACTAACTTTCTTGGTTATTTTCGTCCACTTCAAGAAGGATCGTATAGCTTCTTGAAGTGGACGAAAATAACCAAGGCAGACAAATGCTATTTAAAACACGTGAAGAATTTCAGATTGACGCTAAACAATCACCATCATCAGGGACGGGATACTCTCACACAAGCACCCTTTAGAGTTAAGTTAGTTACGCCTTCACGAACGACATAACTGATAATTTAAGGGATGCCAAGATATATCTTCAAACGTTAAAACATACTGCAGAAAAAAACGTATCTACAAATCAGAAATTGATTGGTTGTGGCGTCTACTATGTGGTGCCGCCAGATGGCGTTTAACTTTCCTCCTAGGGGGTTAGTTGTATCATATTTGTATATAACCACTCGAGATATTGTGTGAATTCATCCTCACTAGCTGAGCTACGCTGATGAGATCTAATAAGATCGAAATCTAGATATGTAGATTTTTAAGAGGTGGGTTCACAATTATATATGTTTGAAACTAAAATTATATATATATATATATATATATATATATATATATATATATATAAGTGTAAACCCACCTCTTAGAAATCTACATATCTAGATTTCGATCTTATTAGATCTCATCAGCGTAGCTCAGCTAGTGAGGATGAATTCACACAATATCTCGAGTGGTTATATACAAATATGATACAACTAACCCCCTAGGAGGAAAGTTAAACCCCATCTGGCGGCACCACATCAATTACGGATATTATTCTATAGAGGGCACTACCCATGTTGACGGTTATTACCATATGAGTGTGCACTGCTAATTGATGTGGTGCCGCCAGATGGCGTTTAACTATAGTAGTTTCAAACATATATAAGTGTGAACCCACCCCTTAGAAATCTACATATGTAGATTTCGATCTTATTACATCTCATCAGTGTAGCTCAGCTAGTGAGGATGAATTCACACAATATCTCGAGTGGTTATATACAAATAAGATACAACTAACCCCCTAGGAGGAAAGTTAAACGCCATCTGGCGGCACCACATCAATTACGGAATATTATTCCATAGAGGGCACTACCCGGTGATGGCATGAGCATGTTGACGGTTATTACCATATGAGTGTGCATTGCTAATTGATGTGGTGCCGTCAGATGGCGTTTAACTTTCTTCCGAGGGGATTAGATGTATCATATTTGTGTATAACCACTCGAAATATTGTGTGAATTCATCCTCACTAGCTGAACTACACTGACAAGATCTAATAAGATCGAAATCTAGATATGTAGATTGCTAAGAGGTGGGTTCACACTTATATATGTTTTACACTCTGTTGGAATATTATTCCATAGAGAGCACTACCCGGTGATCCTCATGGCATGAGCATGTTACACGGTTATTACCATATGGGTGTGCATTGCTAATTGATGTGGTACCGCCGGATGGCGTTTAACTTTCCTCCTAGGGGGTTAGTTGTATCATATTTGTATATAACCACTCGAGATTGTAACATAGTAGTTTGATTCACAGCCTTCATTGGGTCTACAAATCTCATTTGAAAACAGAATCTATAACCAACATCAAGGTAACACTGGAAGAGATAGTCGAATGGCCGAAGAATCTCTCCACCACCTATGGCCTGAACAGATTGTCTGACTGTTAATCCTTCTGCCCAGAACCCAGCCCGGTCTTCGGCTTCCATATTTTTGTAATAATTTTCTATTTATCTCGCAGTCTCTTGCTGAATACATTTGTTACAGATATTCCTCGGTAGTTATTACAGTCGGAATGGCTTACGCTTACATTGATGCCTTCCTTCGTATTTTCGAGTGCCTCCTTAAATACTGCCTCAGAATAGATTTTGAAACGGAGCGGGTACAAGACACAATTCTGTCTATCCTACGGCTTTATCGTTTTTCTGGAGTCTTATAACGCCAGAATGCCTTTTTACACATTTTACAGAAACTATATAGGCCAAGGAACACAGATCGAGGATATAGATTGCAAAGTAACAGCACGATATACTCTAACTTTAGAGTATATCGTATTATGGTTATTTACTTAAAGAACCTTAATACAGATATGAGGACAAGGCGAGGTATTTTGATCACTTAAGTAGGGTGGACCCCACCAGCCTTACACAATAAGTATTTGCCCACTTTTATTCACCACACCTAAAACAACGTCTAGGGTATACACTGCAAGAAAGACGTACTAACATGTAATATTCAACCGGGTGATTTACACGATAGGAACACTTTTTAGAAACAGGCTACAGGACTTTGAATTTGAATTTCTGGAGACGAAGAGAGGAATACCACGGATGGACTCGCAAGAACTAAAGCCTGGTTTACACGGCGAGTAAGCAAAATTGACTGGTGGGACGAGTGAGCAGCCTTAAAGAGAAGTTTCACAATGGGCCCATTTTGAGGCCTAAGTGTCTGTAGCTATGCTACCCTCCAGCTAACTATCCAGAACACGGCGAGTAGAGTGACTCTACCCGTAGAGTAGAGAGCGAGTAGAGTAGCTAGTAGCTAGTAGCTGGTAGAGTAGTGTTATACAGCATGCAGTAATATTCTACTTACCCCCATCACAGATCCCACTCTACTAGCTTCCCCAGTCTACCCGTGTAAACATCGTCAATAGCAAGTAGAGTTTAGTTGCAGTGTACACGTTGTGCAATCTTTTCTGCTTGTTTCGTGAAAATTTGTTAATCAGGAGTGTCTGTGAAACTTAAGTAGTGTAAAGTGTAGATACAGATCCATGAGGCAGGCCGCGGAAAAAAAAAACTCTTCATTGGTGTTTCATTTCCGCCGCTCAAGGGAGAAGCTCAGAGGAGTTTAATCACCCGGTATTTATCTTAACTTCACAGTGATACACTGTGAAAGGTGATTCGCAAAAATTCGAACTCAGGCTCCCCAATGCTCAGTACGAGTCGGACGACGCCTCTGACCACTCGGCCACTGAGCTGGGTGGCAAAAATAATTATCGAGAAATTAGGAAAAAGTGTCAGAAGTAGAAGTAGAGTAGGGAAGTTAGTGGAGTGGAAGCTGTGGTGGGCGTAAGTAGAGTAGAGTCTACTTTCTGCATGCGGTATAGTACTTTATTCTACCAGCTACTCGGTACACTACTTGCTACTCTACTCTACGTAACGTTTTCTCCGGGTTCTACGGGTAGAATTACTCTACATGCTACTCTACTCGTCCAATTACTCTACACGTGTAAACCTAGCTTTAAAGATGTACATTTTGCGGTGTTGTTTGAACTATCTTACTCATATGAATCATAATAATCCCTTATTATGGTGCGTTACACACATGTTTTGCATATTTTAGAAATATGCATATCCAGAAAAAATAATATCCCCATTCACTTGAATGGCGTATATTGGTATATACCACAAAACCGTCAAAATTTGCATGTATCGCGGTTACTTTTCTTGAACAGTAGCGCCATATATATTTTTTTTAAATCTGTCTCGCTCTCATTTCCAACAATTACCTTTGGAATTCGGGCCCTGGGCGACTTAATGAACCACTTCATACCTAACAAGAGCCATGAATAGATCATTAACGGGCATTCAGATTTTAGCACCGTCGTTATAACTTTATATATTTTCCCCGGTCGAGAATGCGCAATTTGCAAATAAATTCGCCATTAAAACGCCACGGCGGGATCTCCCCTGTCGCCTTCTATAATTATAGAATTTCCAGAATGCGCCATTTCAGCAGCGCGATTGTTATATTTTATACGAATTCCCGCCCTTTGTTGCGAACATGTCGGTTATTAAAAAACACGGCGGGCTTATGAATAATGGGAATCGTATCGGGCTGGAAATGTTTGCTGCATTCGGCTTTATTGATGCGAATTCTCCACATTTAATTTGCCAAATGGATGTTTCCGATTATTCAGATCGCTGCAATATGATTGCATATTTGTATGAGCGTGTATTTATATGTTTTTATTTGTTAAAATATTTTGTGTGGCGGCTGTAAGCCTGTTGTGACAGGAACGCCTAACATTTATATACACTCATCTATTATATTTTATGTGGAAAGGTGGATAATTCCACTTGCTGCCACCAAAATGATGTGATGTTTAACGTTGGAAAGACCACCAAAATGATGATGTGAATCCTTGCCAATGAAGCCAATATTGAGGTACAGTTGCCGTCAATGTTGAGGGGAACCACTGCTGTATAACTTGTTGTGTGTACTTAAGCGATGCCCGATTGTCTGGGCAGATAAGCCTTTCGGTCGTTAAGTCACAACGAAACCCTAATGACCTACTAACCCATTAGAAAGCGTAATTAGGGCGACACTGAAGAGGAGAGAGTAGCAAGAGTACCTTTAAAAAGACACAGTCGCGGAGCGACCAAAGAAGCCACACTACACATAGTCTTCACCCAAACAAGATCGACAACAAATCAACAACCCAGCAATATTTTTACTCCTCAGTTATTGAGGTGGTGGCAGCAGTTCCTTCCGACGACGTTCCAAGAGTTAATCAGTTGGTATCCAGCGGTGGTTCCCCACAGCATTGGCGGCATCGACTCGGCAACTGGACCTCAGCATTGGCGTCATCGGCAGGATCTTTACATCGTCCCACATCAAACTGTTGACCTATTGGAGCGTCTATCATCACCTCAATAACTGAGGACTAAAACTAAATGTGATCTCAGAATAATAAATAAAATTTATTTATTATTCTGAGGATGTGGTTGTTTTTATGAGAGAAGATTGAGTCTTCTAAGCGTACTGTTGCAAATGTTCTCCTTCTTCTATGTCCAGTCCGCTAGGCTTTTACTAATGTCGTCCTAATCACTCTTTCTAATCGATTCGTAATAACTAGCCGACAATGTTTGTTGGGTCATTAAGGGTTCGTTGTTATTTAACGACCGATTGGCTTATTTGCCTAGACAATCGGGCGTCGATTAAGTATAACACAGCTCTAATAAATAAATATTTTATATTATAATATATATTTAGGGTGATTATCGGCGTAACATCATATATAAGCCGTTTTCGTGCCCTAGGGATAAGGGAAATTCGAATGAAGGCGGGCAAGAGGCATTTTATAATGGCCTCGGCTTACTTTCAGGGTGCGTTCCGATTCGTCGTCCGATCAAGTCCGACTGATCCAAATCCGTTCAGTTATATCGGACGAATCGCCTAGACATGGTCTAAAAGCGTTCTATCTATGACGTAACACCTCGTCGGATCATATTTATCCAAAACTGAACGCACCCGATGATTATGAAAATGAACGCTGAACGCCGAGAGTCTCAACCACACTATAAACACTACAGTGTCTTTCGTTTATCACTCTGGGCTGGTACGGGCTTATTGTCTCTTGTTTTATTTGCCGCTTCCGATGCGCATAATTCTACCTCGGCCCTTACAACCGACCGAAAGACCTGAGCGATACTGCACGCCACAGGGGCGTCTAGCAATGCTAAACCATGCTAAACGAAAGCGCCTATATTTACGCCGCGTTTACATAATGCGATATCGAATATCGAGAATGACGTGCTGATAGAGACCGGGAAAGCAATAAATCAAAATTTCCAATATTAGGATTGGCAGTATTTTAAAATATTTGTTTAGGACGAATTGTTTTCATATGTTAGTTTATACATTTGCAACCGCGTTGCTTTCGTCAGCAGCGAAATAAATCACAAGTATGAGTATGAATCGCATTGCTATTATAGAATAAATACAGCTGTTACTTTGCATTCACAGTTAATATAGTTCATGAATAATATGAATAAACAATTTTTTAGTTTAATATATACGGTTACGTATATTGACCTATTATTTCACACATATAAGACGCTGTGTATACAAACATAAACATCCCGTGTATCCTTGATTTTTTACATTCTACTGGTTTTATGTATACAAGTTTCCGCTCACGACGTTTGCGTATATTCGTGTAATCAGCTAGTTTTATTATTAGTTCCGTCCACCACTATCGCAATCGATTTGTTTAAATACATTTTTATCAGTATTTTTGTGTGTGTGTGTGTGCGGTTTTGTGTGAGCGGTTTTGCGGTGTTACGTAATCTGATCGGTTTTATAGGTGTATTGTGTTGGAAATTGATTCTCTCTTGCATTATTAATTCGCGCGTTAAATTTGTACGGCCTTGGCGCCACCCCGAATGATCGATGGCTGTATACAATGGTGTGGATTGATTGAAGGTGTGCCTTGGTATATCAGTTTGTGTGTTGGCGGCATGCGAAAAGTCCCCCAGCTGCGAACTAATCAGCTGCTAAACGATTCCGCGGGGCGCCTTACTATACGCGACTGGTTGGAGTATAAGGCCACCACTATTTTCACCCCCTTTTACCCGCTCGCCGTGTCAGTTCGCGACGTGACCATTTGCCGGCTCGAAGCCATGACTACCTCACAATCCATTGATCTAGTTAGCTTTAATTTTGAGTGCAGCATGGACGCGTGCTTCACTGCATTCGACAAAAATGGGTAAGACACTAGATTTCTGATATTGCACTTAACGCGGATTTCGCCCACCCTCCCCGCGCCGCACGTGACATTTTCCCGCGCTCCATTTACATACTTTCCTCCGGAAAATCCTGGACGCGAATTTTATACCGCTTTTTTTTAATTGCTTACTAGTTGGAACGTTATCGCATACACCAGTGCGCTTGTTATTTAATTTTACTCCGTCGCACTCGAGTTTCCACCGATGCGGCATTTATTTACCCCGACGGAATTATGTTTACCTGCTTAATAATTTCCATCAACCATGCACGAAATTATTTTGTTATGTGTATGTTACAATCGCACCCTGTTAGTTTAGTTAGGGGGCTGGACCGAAATTGCTGAATGCACTAGAATCCAGTCAGCGTTATTAATAGTGCAAATGTTTCTATTTTTATTAGTCATCCCATAAAAGTTATTTATTTACAAACTCAGAAACTGATGTAATTATACTTCAAAAAAAATGGTTTGCTATTTATATGATCCTATAAAAGTTATGCGCTATTTAAAATAAATATTTTAAACCAGCCGGGTTTTCCCATGCGACGAATATTTTCAGGCATTGTACAGCGAAAATGATATGAATAAAATTTTGCTCCATTTGCAATAGATTAAATAATATATCAGCATAGTTGGCCAAACAAAAGTATGAGCACAGTGGCACAGGCAATTTTTAAATTTGCAGCTCACCACAGTTTTCAATTTAAGCTATCGAAAAGATTACCGCACTGTGACGTTATTTATTAACCACAATAAACACATAATGTCTCATTTTGAAGCTAAATAAGTGACATACATAATTATGTGTATTTATTACGTTTTTTTTAAACAAAATATTATATGTTTTATATGTTCCCTTATTGAGACGTTATTAAATGGCCAATATTTGTGGCTAACTGCGCATCCTTATGACTGAATTTGAGCCTCAAATGAATTACTGAAAGGACAACGCGTTATGCTTGAACTTAAACCAATTATTATTTATTATTAATTTATTACGTTTTTTTTAAACAAAATATTATATGTTTTGAATGTTCCCTTATTGAGACGCTATTAATTGACCAATATTTGTGGCTAACTGCACATCCTTATGACTGAATTTGAGCCTCAAATGAATTACTGAAAGGACAACGCGTTATGCTTGAACTTAAACCAATTATTATTTATTATTATTTATTATTCATTTATTATTCATTTATTACGTTTTTTTTAAACAAAATATTATATGTTTTTAATGTTCCCTTATTGAGACGTTATTAATTGGCCAATATTTGTGGCTAACTGCACATCCTTATGACTGAATTTCAGCCTCAAATGAATTACTGAAAGGACAACGCGTTATACTTGAACTTAAACCAATTATTATTTATTATTGATTTATTACGTTTTTTTTAAACAAAATATTATATGTTTTACATGTTCCCTTATTCAGATGTTATTAATTGGCCAATATTTGTGGCTAACTGCGCATCCTTATGACTGAATTTGAGCCTCAAATGAATTACTGAAAGGACAACGCGTTATACTTGAACTTAAACCAATTATTATTTATTATTGATTTATTACGTTTTTTTAAACAAAATATTATATGTTTTTAATGTTCCTTTATTGAGACGTTATTAATTGGCCAATATTTGTGGCTAACTACGCATCCTTATGACTGAATTTGAGCCTCAAATGAATTACTGAAAAGACAACGCATTATACTTGAACTTAAACCAGTTATTATTTATTATTATTTATTATTAATTTATTACGTTTTTTTTTAAACAAAATATTATATGTTTTGAATGTTCCCTTATTCAGACGTTATTAATTGGCCAATATTTGTGGCTAACAGAGCATCCTTATGACTGAATTTGAGCCTCAAATGAATTGCTGAAAGGACAACGTATTATACTTGAATTTAAACCAATTATTATTTATTATTAATTTATTACGTTTTTTTTAAACAAAATATTATATGTTTTGAATGTTCCCTTATTCAGACGTTATTAATTGGCCAATATTTGTGGCTAACTGCGCATCCGTATGACTGAATTTGAGCCTCAAATGAATTGCTGAAAGGACAACGTATTATACTTGAATTTAAACCAATTATTATTTATTATTAATTTATTACGTTTTTTTTAAACAAAATATTATATGTTTTTAATGTTCCCTTATTGAGACGTTATTAATTGACCAATATTTGTGGCTAACTGCGCATCCTTATGACTGAATTTGAGCCTCAAATGAATTACTGAAAGGACAACACGTTATACTTGAACTTAAACCAATTATTATTTATTATTAATTTATTACGTTTTTTTAAACAAAATATTATATGTTTTAAATGTTCCTTATTGAGACGTTATTAATTGACCAATATTTGTGGCTAACTGCACATCCTTATGACTGTATTTGCGCCTCAAATGAATTACTGAAAGGACAACGCGTTATACTTGAACTTAAACCAATTATTATTTATTATTATTTATTATTAATTTATTATGTTTTTTTTAAACAAAATATTATATGTTTTTAATGTACCCTTATTGAGACGTTATTAATTGACCAATATTTGTGGCTAACTGCGCATCCTTATGACTGAATTTGAGCCTCAAATGAATTACTGAAAGGACAACACGTTATACTTGAACTTAAACCAATTATTATTTATTATTAATTTATTACGTTTTTTTTAAACAAAATATTTTATGTTTGTAATGTTCCCTTATTGAGACGTTATTAATTGGCCAATATTTGTGGCTAACAGCACATCCTTATGACTGAATTTGAGCCTCAAATGAATTACTGAAAGGACAACGCGTTATACTTGAACTTAAACCAATTATTAAAAAAAAAGACCTTTATTTGGCATATCAGCCCAACCCTTCCCTTTTACACACATTCCCAAACCGTACTTTCACAGAAAGAAATCAAAAAAGACACACAAAAAAGAATACAAATTAACATAAAATACATTTTTCTCTATCCATTAAACTAAACCCCCTCTGCCCTCGCCAATTTCCTTTCCCACGTCAGCCTCCTGCAGATTTTCACGCCTTTCCAGTGCAGAAAGCTGAACGAATGGTTAGGAGAGGATGCCTAACCATTCGTTCAGCTTTCTGCACTCTCCAACCCACTCTTCTTTCACTCCCTCACATTCTTTGCTAAGGTGCCACCACGTGTCACTCCCCTTCCTACACAGCGCACACGCGGTGTACCCCAGCCCCATCCACACATTTCTTCCTCGCTCTTCTGAACCACACCTCGCTCTTGCCATGCATACTTTGTCCTCTCTGCTCCACTCTCCCCTGGCTAAGTATCTCGGGAGTTTCCCCTGCACTTGCCACTCTACGTAGCCAGGGTTGTATGAGCTCTCAGCCATTCTCACTTGCCTTTCTTGCCACTCAATATCCCTCAATCTCTCCCTTATCTCAGTTCCTAGGCTACCCCTTTCTCTCAGATTCTCCTCTACCGACACCTCAGACATACCCACTCTTTCATACATCCTTTCTCTATCCTTCCTCCATCTACTCTCTGTTCTACTCTTACACCTCATGCATACCTCCCGTACCAGTCTTTCCTCGCCCAAATCCTGCAATCTTTCCTCAAACTTCACAACCCTCACACACGACTCCCACCACATACTCATACGATTTGTCTCCTGCAACAGCACTGCCCTCGGTGTCGACCTTTTGAGCCCTAGCAGATTCTTCAGAAACCAACCTTGCTCCCTTTCTATTACCTCCCATTCACGCAATCCCCACACTTCCACTCCATACAACAATATAGGTTTTACACACGCATCCCATATCTTGCACGCCATTACTAGGTTACCACCCCACAAACTCCCCCATTTTCTGCACGCAATCCCCCAAGCCATTTTTGCTTTCGCCTGCATACACTCCACATGCATCCTAAGTCCTCCTCCACAGTCAAACCAAAAGCCCAAATATTTAAAGCCATTCACTCTCTCAATCAGCCTTTCCTTCCATTTCAGCCCTTCGTCCTTACCCCTCCTGCCCCTATTCCTAAACAACATCCATTTGGTCTTTTCCACATTCACCACTAGCCCCCTCTTATCCAGGTATCTACCCATTCTACCCAACATCTCTTGCATCTCTTCCACTCTCTTGGCCACCAGCACCACCTTCCAACTCGCTCGTGTACAGATTAAACAGGAGGGGGCTCAGCGGGCACCCCTGTCGTACTCCCACATTCACCCTACATTTCTCAGATATTTCTCCATTCACTCTTGCTTTCGCCCATGACTCTTTATACACCCTTCTCACCCACTCCACTCCTTCCTCTTCCATACCCAATCTATCCATACATTCCACCAGTTTCCCCCTAGGAACTAAGTCATACGCAGCTTTTAAATCCACAAACACAGCATACACTCTCCCTTTGCATTCCAGCGCTTCCTCCACCATTCTCGCCAGCGTGAAAATCTGCTCCCTCGTCCCTCTTCCCCTTCTGAACCCACCCTGGCATTCCGGCAGCAGCCCTTTTTGTTCCATTCTATTTTTCACCATAGTCATCATCAATTTATAACCGGCACTCATAATGGTGATCCCCCTATAGTTTTTTACGTCCGAGGCCTCTCCTCCTTTGTGCACCGGGACCACCACCCTCACACGCCACTTTTCCGGCACTTCCTCCTCTCCACTCCACACCTTGTTAATACTCTGCCGCACCTTCTCCCTTCCTTCCTCCGGTAACTTTTTGAAAGCCTCTGCCTTCAGCCCATCTTCCCCCGCTGCCTTTCCTAGTTTTAACTGTGCCAGGGCCACTTCCACCGCTTTCCGCGAAAACGCCTCCCTTCGTACCACCTGTCTCGCACTCGAACTGCCCAGCTCCACCTCAGACCCCGCCATCTGGTTACAACTCCTCTTCCACTCTACTAGATCTATGTTCACTTTACCCTGATTCGCCCTTCCCTTTAAGATCTCCCACATCCGTTTTTCCACCACACACTCCCTCAACCTCTTTTCCACTTTCTGCAACTCCTCTATTTTTTTCCTCTCGCACGTACTCTCGAACTCCCTTTTCGCCTGATTAACCCTTTCGACTGCACATCTGCCGTACCCCCAATTCGCCATTTCCCTCCGCCACCTCGTCTTCTTTATCTTACACTTCTCCAATTATTATTTATTATTGATTTATTACGTTTTTTTAAACAAAATATTATATGTTCCCTTATTGAGACGTTATTAAATGGCCAATATTTGTGACTATCTGCACATCCTTATGACTGAATTTGAGCCTCAAATGAATTACTGAAATGACAACACATTATACTTGAACTTAAACCAATTATTATTTATTATTAATTTATTACGTTTTTTTTTAAACAAAATATTATATGTTTTAAATGTTCCCTTATTGAAACGTTATTAATTGGCCAATATTTGTGGCTAACTGCACATCCTTATGACTGAATTTGAGCCTCAAATGAATTACTGAAAGGACAACGCGTTATACTTGAACTTAAACCAATTATTATTTATTATTGATTTATTACGTTTTTTTAAACAAAATATTATATGTTTTTTATGTTTCCTTATTGAGACGTTATTAATTGGCCAATATTTGTGGCTGAATTTGAGCCTCAAATGAATTACTGAAAAGATAACGCATTATACTTGAACTTAAACCAATTATTATTTATTATTATTTATTATTAATTTATTACGTTTTTTTAAACAAAATATTATATGTTTTACATGTTCCCTAATTGAGACGTTATTAATTGGCCAATATTTGTGGCTAACTGCGCATCCTTATGACTGAATTTCAGCCTCAAATGAATTACTGAAAAGACAACGCATTATACTTGAACTTAAACCAATTATTATCTATTATTAATTTATTACATTTTTTTAAAACATAATATTATATGTTTTTAATGTTCCCTTATTGAGACGTTATTAATTGGCCAATATTTGTGGCTAACTGCGCATCCTTATGATTGAATTTGAGCCTCAAATGAATTACTGAAAGGACAACGCGTTGTATTTGAACTTAAACCAACATTTATGAACACTCACTTTATAAATTGCTACAAGAAATCTTTCATGGTTCGAATAAATAAATAACGAACCCTAGTAACCGGTTTTAGGAATCAAATTAGTTTCCCCCCTCCCCCCGATGTTATAATAAATTCATGGGAAATAATTAAAAGTTAGCAAACAAAAAATCAATCATTGACAACATCAGCCGTCATAAAAGTTCGTTTTAAAAGTTTGTACCGCAGCAAATCGATGGCTGCAGAACGTTTCCGCGACATCAAAATAACTTATTTCCAATTTACCTCGCTGCGAAAGAAAACCTGCATAATTAAAAAAAAAAAGAAATCTCCGAAACAGGGATTAATTAAATTGCTCGTTCAACCGCTAAAGCCCAGCGTCGCGGAATCGTTGCTGTTGTTTCTGCGCTAATTGGTAATAAAAGAATTCTCGTTGCTGAAAAGAGTCGTGTTTTGCGTTTCCAACCGAACTCGAACGCGCATTTTTGTATGTTCAATTTGCTTTTTTGTTTGCGCGCGTGGCACACAAACGTTTTTCGCCCGGCCCCAAATAACCTATTTCTCTGGACAAATCCCACAAAAGATATATACAATAACCGCATTTTCAGTGCCTTTGTGTTGTGTGAACTTGCGTAAACCCGATTTGTGTTGCGCGCTCCAGTTCGGTACAATACAAACTAGATTCTCGAATGAAATTAATTTTAGATTGAAGGAAAAATCTCACAGGACGTAAATTGAAACGCGATACGTCATATTGTATTTCGCACGGTTATTCCCTCCAACATTATATATAAGAGTGTTGTTGACTAATGATTTCATTATTTTACCGGCATGTTCCTGAAAAAATATAGTTATTATGAAAGATGATACAGGCACAACTATATTGAATTACTCTTCCAGGTCCAACAGATCGCGATACGTCAACCCTAAGGTTATAGGGTTGAGGTGTTGCAATCTGTTAGCTACGTGTATTTTTGCATCTGCTGTCTTCTCTATATATCTCTATCCTCTGTTAGTCTATAGTTTCCATGCAACGGTTTATTAGCTATCTTTTGGATTTGATCTGTCGTATCTTGTAGGAAATCTACCTCTCGGGCGTTTCCTCTCCATCTTTCCTTGGACTATCAGTTTTTCAAGGTTGATCTAATTTTTTCGAGTTGCATGACCATAGTATTGTAGAATCCGCCTTCTATATTGGATTAATCTTCCTGGTCATAACCTCATGGCTGAGGTGTCACTATTTGTTGGCTATGTGTACTTTTAGATCTGCTGACTCCATATGTCTCCATCCTCTGTTGTTCTGTTGTTTCCTTGCAGCTGTTTGTTAGTTATCTTTTGGATTTCGTCAAAGTACCTAGTACGAGATCTACATCTCGGACGACCTGCGATTTTCTTCATCACCAGCCTGTAGGGTAGGCCGCACGTGTCATCCCCGACCTCCCTACATAGCATGCCTCCTGGCATTTGAGAGCAAATGGCCCGCCTGAATTCCTTTCGCCGCAGTCGGTATTGGTCCTGAATTGATTCAGTTTGGGCCCCGGCGGCTCTTGCTCTTTGTTCCATCCTTCTTGACATACCTGCTTTAAGTGGTCAGGAATCTATAAAGCGCAACTAGGCTTTATAGACTCCTGACCACACATACAGGTAATCTTTTATAACTTGTTACCAGCGCCTTTCTTTTCGGTTTCTATAAGGCACACTATGTCTAGATTTTGTTTTATTGAGTCTTCTACATTTTCTTCTAGTGTTTTCGTCAGCCCCCGTTCATACGTTTTCTTTGCTTAAATATTTTATCCGCCTTTCAGTCCGTGTTCTGAGGCTTGATGTTAGGATTTTTTTGCAAGTTTTATGTTTTCCGAGTGCCGAGGACCTGGCCCGATTCCGCAACATCCTACCATTTTTGATACAACTAATCCCCTAGGAGGAAAGTTAGACGCCATCTGGCAGTACCACATCAATTAAAGCCAGATGACGTTTAACTTTCCTCCTAGGGGGTTAGTTGTATCATTCTTGTATCTAACCACTCGAGATATTGTGTGAATTCACCCTCACTAGCTGAGCTACACTGATGAGATCTAATAAGATTGAAATCTAGATATGTAGATTGTTAAGGGGTGGATTTACACTTATATATGTCCTACCTTTTTGTCTTCTGAGAACGAAATCTTCGAAAGACACCAACGCCTCACGGGCACCTCCTGTTGTTAGAGGTGCGAGTACTGTCGGATTTACCCCAGGTTCGGTTCGGGGTGCCTACCGACTAATACCTAGCCTGATGTTCTGTCATTAGGGGATTGTCCGCGTCGGCAGCACTCTAAGCGCTCTAGCGCCGTCTCACGTCAGTTTATCATTCTTATCTCTTGTCCTGCCATGTTAGTTTTGTCGTTCACTCTCCCGCAGTCTGGCGTTGACTTCTGAATTGTCTACAGCTGTGTGTGCTATGTGCCTCAGGATGTGGGTGTTCGTTGTCTATCCATTCCTGATTTTGTCCTGTGCGTCGTTTCTCTCGCTCTTACCGTTTTTACGCTATAATGGTCAGCAAATGAGAAAATGCTGAGTTTTTCAGGGCCTAAAAATTGAGGCTTAGGTACTTTTCTCTGGCTCTTACCGTTTTCACGCTACAACCGTCAGCAAATGAGAAATTTCAGGGCCTACAAATTGAGGCTTAGGTACTTTTCTCTAGCTCTTACCGTTTTCACGCTATAACGCTCAGCAAATGAGAAAATTATGAGTATTTCAGGGTCTATAAATTGAGGCTTAGGTACTTTTCGCTAGCTCTTACCGTTTTCACGCTATAACCGTCAGCAAATGAGAAAGTGATGAGTATTTCAAGGCCTATAAATTGAGACTTAGGTACTTTTCTCCAGCTCTTACCGTTTTCACGCTATAACCGCTAGCAAATGAGAAAATGTTTGGGTAGAGTCGTTATTTAAAATGCTAGAGAGATGGTTTGTATGTCAAATCGGTGGTTAGTCTTGTTTCTTCCATCTGCCGTATTTCTCGTGTCTGTCCTGCTGGTTGTCTGGGTATCTGTTTAGGTATCTAGGTCGTCTTTGTACTTTTCCTTCATCACTGTTTGTGCAAATGTTGTGAAGGCGTTCCATCTGATCTGGATCTCTATCATCAGGCTTGTTAGCTCTTCTCGTGGTGTCTCTCCATCTCAATCCACATGGTGCGTTCCCTCGTCCAACGCTGGCGACGGTATATGGTTTGGGCTAGATCATCTGTCCCACATCAGTAGCGGTATTTCAGACTTGCCGCCTACCCTATCTGGTGCAGGTACGACTGGAGTACATCATGAGGCCGGACAGGGCCTACGAGGTCCAGTTCACCGTGCTCTCGGGTCACCCAAGGAATCACGCAGGCGATTCTCGTCCATGCCGCGTTTCTAAATGTTTACCATCTGCTCTTCCATTTGGTTACGGTTTCTCTCCTCGTCCCCTCTTTTGCGACTTTGAGGGCAGTCCCTCTTTTGGTCTCATAGTATATCCTTGCTCTTTCTGCCACCGTCAGATCGCCAGGTATCGTTATTACCAGGAAGACCACTGCATCCGTAGATATCGTGCGGTATGCTTTTGTTATGCGTGAGGCGCTGGTCCTCAGTGCCCTCCTCAGCCACTCTGAGTTCAGCAGGGTCAGCGTTGCGTTAGCCCAGGCTGGGGTTGCGTATAGCATCTGGTCAAGCGACACCGTCTCTAGTAGTCTCCGCTTTTCCTCGTTCGGACACCCTATGTTGGGAAGCAGCCTGGCTACGGCTGCTTCTATCCTGGTGCCTTTGCGGGGATCCGATTCCTCAGCTTTCAACCTCGGGGAACAGAACTTTCTGTTATTGCCCCTAGAAGCAAGGTTTGCCACTTCCGCCGACTTCCAGTTTTGCCACTTTGAAGGATGTTCCTCTGTTGTCTTATGGCATATCCTTGCTCTTTCTGCCACCGTGAGATCGCCAAGTATCGTCATTACCAGGACTTTCAGTGCATCCGTGGATGTGGTGCAGTTATCTCTTGTTATGCATAAGGCGCTTGTTCTCAGTGGCCCTCCTGAGCCCCTCTGATTTCATTTGGGTCAGCGTTGCGTTGGCCTGGGCTAGGGCGGCGTATAGTATCTGGGTTTGCGCCACCGTCGCTAGAAGTCTCCGTTTTCCCTCGTTAGGATACCCCATGTTGGGAAGCAGTCTGGCTACGCTGCTTCCATCCTGGTGGCTTTGCGGGTAGGCATGGATCCGACTCCTGAGCTTCCAACCTCGGGGAACAGAATTTTCTGTTATTACCCCTAGAAGCAAGGTTGCCACTTCCGCCGACTTCTTGTTTTGCCACTTTGAGGGATGTTCCTCTGTTGTTCTCATGGTATATTCTTGCTTTTTCTGCCACCGTGAGATCGCCAGGTATCGCCATTACCAGGACTTCCACTGCATCCGTGGATGTGGTATGCTCTTGTTATGCGTAAGGCGCTTGTTCTCAGTGGCCCTCGTCAGCCCCTCTGATTTCATCTGGGTCAGCGTTGCGTTGGGCTGCGTATAGCATCTCCTCAACTTCTAACCTGTGGGATCGCAATGTTGCCACTTCCGCCGAGTTTGAATTTCGAAAATTCTATCTCTTCGCCGCCGTTGTGGTCTTCATTCGTACCCTGGACAAGGGGCCCTTCGTGGGTGCTATTAGCCAGAGCCAGCTAAACACAGCTTTTTGAACGAGATTTGAACTCTTCCACCGACCCCTTTCTCACCCAGGCTTGGGTGCCACAATGGCGTAGTTGAGGGTTATATACTGTACTGGAATTGTCGTTATGATCTGTACTATATAGATCTTCACAATATTACCTCCATCTGTCTAGAAGCTTCTCACTTTCCCATTTTCATCCTCTATTGCAAGAGTGTTAAATTGTTTGGTGACAGTGTCTTATTTCGTGAGTGCTCTGGTGTGCGTCTATTTCGTGGCAGATGTTTTTTATGTGGTGCCGTTTTTGTCTCGTCTGCATTTTCTTTGTATGTGTCCTGGCAGTTTCGTGTATCTTGTCTTCTTGTGTGTTCTTCCAATTATTTTTCAGGTCGTTACGTTCTCTTACTACTGCTAGAGTATTGTATGTGTCGTGGCAGTTTCGTGTATCTTGTTCTTGTTTTCTTGTGTGTTCTTGCTATTATTTTTCAGGTCCTTACGTTCTTTTACTACTGCTAGAGTATTGTATGTGTCGTGGCAGTTTCGTGTATCTTGTTCTTGTCTTCTTGTGTGTTCTTGCAATTATTTTTCAGGTCCTTACGTTCTTTTACTACTGCTAGAGTATTGTATGTGTCGTGGCAGTTTCGTGTATCTTGTTCTTGTCTTCTTGTGTGTTCTTGCAATTATTTTTCATGTCCTTACGTTCTTTTACTACTGCTAGAGTATTGTATGTGTCGTGGCAGTTTCGTGTATCTTGTTCTTTTCTTCTTGTGTGTTCTTCCAATTATTTTTCAGGTCCTTACGTTCTTTTACTACTGCTAGAGTATTGTATGTGTCGTGGCAGTTTCGTGTATCTTGTTCTTGTCTTCTTGTGTGTTCTTGCAATTATTTTTCAGGTCCTTACGTTCTTTTACTACTGCTAGAGTATTGTATGTGCCGTGGCAGTTTCGTGTATCTTGTTATTTTCTTCTTGCGTGTTCTTCCAATTATTTTTCATGTCCTTACGTTATTTTACTACTGCTAGAGTTTCTCGTCACTTCGAAACGAGTTACCATTACTATTGAACGATATCCCATTTGCTACAAGAATGGATATGTTCTTCCAGCATGATGGAGCACTTGCACATTTTAGTCGTCAGGTGTTCTACCTAAATCATCCCTTCCAGGGAAGATGGATCGACCATAATGCTCACGTACATTTAAATCAAGCATTCTAGGAAAGATGGTTCGGTCATAATGCTCACTTTTATTGGCCACCAAGATCTCAGGATCTTAACCTTTTAGATTATTAGTACAACTTACCCCCTAGGAGGAAAGTTAAACGCCATCTGGCGGCACCACATCAATTAGCAATGCAATTGTATCTAACCACTCGAGATATTGTGTGAATCCATCCTCACTAGCTGAGCTACACTGACGAGATCTAATAAGATCGAAATCTAGATATGTAGATTGCTAAGAGGTGGGTTCACACTTATATATGTTTTAGAGTTTTGCCTTTAGGGATGGCTACAAAGTTAAAGTTAATAATTGCTGCCTTCATTAAAGTGCCTTTCGTTTATCACTCTGGGCTGGTACGGGCTTATGGTTTCTTGTTCTATTTGCCGATTCCGATGCGCATAATTCTACCTCGGCCCTTATAACCGGCGGCGCACGACCTCTACACCTGAGCGATACTGCACGCCACGGGGGCGACTAGCAATGATAAACCATGCTAAATGAAAGCGTCTTAAAGAATGACTAGTCGATCTTAGAAAAACAACACGTGATATTGTCAAACGACTTTTAAAGTACATTGAAGTCGGTGGTGGGGTTTTTAAAAATCTACTTTGAACTTAATTCTTAGTATTTTTATCAGTGCAATCAATAAGCATTTGCTTATCATAGCTGTATCTCTGTAAACATTATGAAGTAGACATATGTTTATATGGTCATTTTTATTTAAAATGGTCCATCCTAAAATATTCCCCCTGAAACACTTGTATAAGATATTCTAAATACGATACAACTCGAGCAAAATCAGCCCTCTATCTATTATTACACTACAAATACAAATATATATATTCTGTTGTTGTTGTGATTTTGTTATGAATGATGGTGCGTTCGCGCCCACACGCACAATGCTTTACAGGGATGGTCGATTAGACATTGATGAATTCCGGTTGATCACGCGGGCGCTATTCAGAAACGACAGGGGTAAAATCTATGCGCTGGACGAGGACAAGCTGGAGGAGGTGTTCGGGGTGTTCGATCAGAACGGGGATGGTTTTGTGGACCGCGAGGAGTTCACCTTCTGCTGGAACCATTGGATTAAAATTGTAAGTTTAACAGGGCGTATTTTAATGAAGCTTAATGAAAATGTAGTAGTTTATATTATATTTTCCTTAGAGCACTATACATTTCTTAATGTAAAGTCATTAAAAGTTGTAATTAAATTTAAAAGTGCATATAAAATAAGGAGCATTTTAGTGCCATCAAACAATGAAGAGGGGTGTAATATGATTTCCTATCTATAATGGGGTTCTATTGAACGGTGGTTGGCGTAGGCTGTTTTATTAACTGGCATGGCTCGTTTTATATCGTGCGACCAATATGTGTGTTTCTGTGTTAATGAAGCTTAATGAAAATGTAGTAGTTTATGTTATATTTTCCTTGGAGCACTATAAATTTCTTAAGGCAAAGACATTAAGAGTTGTAATTGAATTTAAAAGTGCATATAAAATAGTTAACTCAATAAGGGGCATTTTACTGCCATCAAACAATAAAGAGGGGTGTAATATAATTTCCTATCTATAATGTGATTCTATTGAACGGTTGTTGGCTGTTTTATTAACTAGCATGGCTCGTTTTAGATCGTGCGACCAATATCTGTGTTCCTCATAGTCGATGTGCAGAACGATTTCATCAGTGGGACATTGAATATAAGCAATTGTTCGGCACAACAGAACGGTTTAGATGTGATCGAGCCCATTAATCGCCTATTGGGGACTGTTGAATTTGACGCTGTGTTTTATTCGCTTGATTGGCATCCAAGCGATCACGTCTCATTTATTGACAACATCAAACAGCGGGAATTGCACTCGACTAGTCCTGTAACGACAGATAATGCCCAGACGTATGACACTGTTATATTTGCCGGTCCGCCCCCGATGAAGCAACGGCTATGGCCGCGGCACTGTGTGCAGGACACGTGGGGCTCCGAGCTGCACAAGGATCTGAAAGTAAGTCAAAATTGGGGCTTAGTGCAGACAAGATTTAATTTCTTCCCCGCCCCCGCCTCCATCCGACTGCGGATAATCCCGACGTGACGCAACGCGATAATCCCGCAGGATTTCCAGCAGGCATTATTATTAAACAGCCCCGCCTTGGTTTCGCAATTTTTTCGTCCATACATTCGGTGTAACCCACTTCTTTTATACCCGATTCATTAATCAATCCGTCTCTCGAAATTATGCGGATACCAGCGGAATCCATCGCGAGCGCTCCGCTTCATAATATTTCAAGTGCGCTATTTGCATTCATAAATTAATTTCCGACCTCCCCTAATGTATATTGTAACATCAAACCATTCATCAATATCATCCCGTGACTAATAAACTATGAATTTACAACCTATTTTGCCCGGAAATATAGTATTTCATATCTACAAACAAAAGGGAGCGTTCGATATTTATATATATATATATATATATTTGTATGTATAAGCGGATCACCGCTAGTTACTTTTATGGACGCCAGTAATGAGTCTATAATGCATACGCTATTAATCATATTCGAGCGAATATTGGATGCGAAAGGATTATGCTTTTGTGCGGGCAATTCGATTATAATTAATGTTTCCATATTAATCATGTGGTTAACTTTAAATCGGTTTATAGGATGCACAAAGGTTGTTTTAATGGCGAGCGGAATTACTAAATAACGTACGGTGGTTATACGTAAATATTAACTGAGTACGTGTAACGTGTTAACGCATACTACTACATAGTGGTTTAACAATGAAGGGTCCGTGTAAATTAGTTAATGTTTGATGGATACGTTATTATCGCCTTGGACGGTTCAAACGCTTATTATAAAACGCCTAATAAACAAATAGACTTATATAGCATAATAAATTGGAATACAAGATGTTTTCTAGAATAATATCTCCGTCGTATTAATCTAAAAACATAGCAGAATGCTCATCCTGTATACCACGAATCACTAACTGCAATTTTATATATCCCTGACAGTACGCGATTATCTGCTCCGCAGGTTTATTATCCCACTCATTTAAAAATGCAGTCGTCTGTTTGCGTTCGCCGAAAGCTCTAATTAAATTTTCTGGGCACGTTGATATCAACCGGTACAATTCGCCGTATTACGAATTAATCCGGCTGCATCAATACTATGCGTTTGAGGCTTTAATGCAGCGGATGAAAAAGTCTACGTATAGTTTTAAATGCCGAAATCAAAGCCCTTCGCGATAACACCCCCAATCAATACGGGAAGCATATACGCGTCTATATGCAGCAGCCTGCGAATACGCTTATTTGCTAGGATAAATTGGAATCCCCACACACGAGCACACACACATGTCATGTCCCCCAGCATACAACAACCCAAATGCAATTCGCAAACTAACGAGATATGTGTATGGATATGAATATTTCTGCAAATTTATGTCATTCGGCGAATAAACATTAGGCATTCGCAGCCACCTTAATCAATACCTGCAGTGTTCTTACCGCACACGCCGGAGCGCGTTGTGCCTCGGTGCGACGGGGCGTTAATGAAATGATCGTTTAATTAATATTTCGGATTAATCGCACGAGCGCTCGCCTAATGAATTTCAGTTCGCACTACTCGCCGCTTTTTCCATTCGTTTCCAATTAGGAGGACACGTTTGCGCGTCGAACATTTGATTATTACATTCTAACAGCAATTCGTGTTACGCGTTCGCAATATACAATCAATACTCGCCGCCGCCGTCCGCCCCGCGTTACGTGGTTTCGCTAATTAAACAAACAGCAAGGGTTGTTGTTGTGTTTATATCGAAGTCATTATTTTGGGCCAATTATTTTGCCGGCGAACGGCGTAAACATCGGGCAGCACGAGCGTGAAAATCGGGGGCGACCTTTCCAGGACCCGGTGACATTTCGCCGTCGTTATCCTTTATGTAGAACCGTTTGTTATTTTCCATCGAACTATCTATTCAAATGCTTCTCGATTCTGGAATATGAAGGGAGCGGATTTGAGTGGACGACGCGAAGAACCCTTGTGCACAAAGGACGGGGCGACGAGGAAAAAATTACGTTTCACTAAAATATTCATTGCACGTGTCGTCGTCCTGCTCGGGTGTGATCTAATTTTAATTGTTGCACGTTCGTTCTTTTTTTGTTCTTTTAGATGATAGATAGCGCTATAAAGGTGTACAAGGGTACAAATCCTGAGGTGGATTCGTACTCGGTTTTTTGGGATAATAAAAAATTAACCGATACGACTCTCTGTGCGCAGCTCAGGCTGAAAAATGCGACAGATATTTATATATGTGGCTTGGCATACGATGTGTGCGTCGGTGAGTTATTTGTTGTAAATTACAAATGTATGTGCGATGTATTTTAGTCCCAATTTTTTAGGAGCGACGGCTGTGGACGCGCTCGCCATCGGTTACAGGACTATATTACTAGACGACTGTAGTCGCGGCGTTGACCTGTTGGACATCGAGAAGACCAAAAATACGGTCATAAAGAACAATGGGGTTATCGTGAACTCCGATCAGGTAAAGGCTATGGTGGAAGGAAGAGACCGACGACCGGAACTCGGCTATAAACTCGCCATGGAGCTTAAAGCTAACCTTTAGCCCCTATATATATATACTATAGCTAGCCGCTACGCGTACTTAATCATAATCCAACATATCAGTACATAGTTGGTCGTTGTAATTTCTGTTGCTGAATAAAGAGATTAGTTTTGCATGATTCCGATGGTTTCGTGTTTAATTATGGAAATTTGCGCTAGTGTGAAGATTTGCGAATAAATTGTTGTTCAACATGAAAATGTCGAGAGGTTATTGGATGTTGAATTAGGCACCGGCTGGTACCGCCGCCCCCAACTAGGGGGGCAGTCACGCCACCACCACTTACTATCTCACACACAGGAACACCCAAATACCGAAAAGTTGAACCAAAGTAGGACACGTGTATAAAAATAAGCAGCCAATTACCACACGATTTTGCGTATTTTTAGTTTCTAATTTATTGTAATGGCAGATTTTATAATGCGAAATATTATTCTTGTAAGTTGTTTCATTTGCAGGTGCTGGCTACAGTAAATAAGGTAATTACACGTACTTAAAAGCACATTAATTACCGTTTTTCGGGAACATATAGCCACTAGTTGCAGATAGTAAACGTCGACGGAATGAGATCGATATCTTACACCGCTGTGGAGGGAGGGCGCGACAAAGGTATACAAAATTTGACCTCAATTTTCACCCGTGTAGTATTCCAAAACGAAATGGGATATCGAGCTGCGGTTTGAAAATATGCATGCCCATTAAAAATATAAAAGGGCCGCTAAAATCGAAATCGTTTGTTCATTTCAACCCACACTGGCTGAAATAAAAAGGATACGCTTTAGTGATTTAAAAATATATAATAGTTCGTGCAGAAAAACATCGCTAGTATTCTCTGATACGTTATTAAAAGTAACAAATTATTAAAGATTGAGTTGAGAAGTTTATAATTATCTTCCACAAACAAATGTCAACTTTATGTTTGCAATAACTACGTAATTAATAAAATTCAAAATTCAAATCATATCACTTAATTTTATTATTTACGTAGTTATAGCAAACATAAAGTTGAAATTTGTTTGTAGAAGATAATTATTATAAAAGCGTATATAATTATAAACTCAACTCAATCTCATATTCGTTAAAAAATGATGTTGAAAGTTGATTTTCTAAATGATTGATCCAACGAACATATGCTTTCCAATTGCTATCAAAATAAAAACATTAGGTGATTTATTACGTCAGAATCTTGAAGGCATTCTAATTCTGATTAAAAAGTGTGAAATCACGTTCTTTTTAATTTTTTTGTACACCCATTAAAGTTGATTTTCTGTATGATTGACTCAACGAACATATGCATTTCAATTGCTATCAAAATAAAAACATTAGGTGATTTATTACTTCAGAATCTTGAAGCCATTCTAATTCTGATTAAAAAGTGTGACCCTCTTTTTAATTTTTTTGTACCCCCAATAAGTTGATTTTCTGAATGATTGATCCAACGAACATATACATTCTAATTGCTATCAAAATAAAAACATTAGGTGATTTATTACGTCAGAATCTTGAAGGCATTCTAATTCTGATTAAAAAGTGTGAAATCACCCTCTTTTTAAATTTTTTGTACACCCATTACAGTTGCTTTTCTGATTGATTGATCCAACGAACATTTGCATTCCAATTGCTATCAAAATAAAAACATTAGGTGATATATTACTTCAGAATCTTGAAGGCATTCTAATTTTGATTAAAAAGTGTGAAATCACCCTCTTTTTAAATTTTTTGTACACCCATTAAAGTTGATTTTCTGAATGATTAATCCAACGAACATATGCATTTCAATTGCTATCAAAATAAAAACATTAGGTGATTTATTACGACAGAATCTTGAAGGCATTCTAATTCTGATTAAAAAGTGTAAAATCACCCTCTTTTTAATTCTTTTGTACACTCATTAAAGTTGATTTTCTGAATGATTAATCCAACGAACATATGCATTCCAATTGCTATCAAAATAAAAACATTAGGTGATTTATTACGTCAGAATCTTGAAGGCATTCTAATTCTGATTAAAAAGTGTAAAATCACCCTCTTTTTAAATTTTGTGTACACCCATTAAAGTTGATTTTCTGTATGATTGACTCAACGAACATATGCATTCCAATTGCTATCAAAATAAAAACATTAGGTGATTTATTACGACAGAATCTTGAAGCCATTCTAATTCTGATTAAAAAGTGTGAAATCACCCTCTTTTGAAATTTTTTGTAAACCCATTAAATTTGATATTCGAATGGATTGTATCGACGTCGCCAACATATTCCAACTTTACGTTGCCATCGCCATCAGATAAAAACATTAGATGATCTATTACTGAAACAAAATTCTAAAGCAATAGATTCGAATAGAAACATATTTGATCAACCTCTTTTTAAATTTTTTGGAAACCCATTAAATTTGATATTCGGATTGTATCGATATCGCCAACATATTACATAACTTTACGTTGCTATCGCCATCAAGGTCAAAACATTAGATGATCTATTACTGAAACAAAATTCTGAACAATAGATTCGAATTGAAATATATTTGATCACCCTCTTTTGAAATATTTTGTAAAATTTTGATATTCGGATGGATTGTATCGATATCGCCAACATATTTCAACTTTACGTTGCTATCGCCATCAAAGTAAAAACATTATATGATCTATTACTGAAGCTCTACTATCAAAATTCTGAAACAATAGATTCTAATTCAAATATATTTGATTACCCTCTTCTATATTTATATACCTCCAGTAAATTTAATTTTTGGATAGATTATATCGATCCCGCCAACATATTCTAACTTAACGTTGCTATTGCCACCAAACTAAACCAATTAGGTGATTTATTACTTCAGAATCTTATAGCCCTACTAATTATTATTATTGAAAAATATGAAATCACCTTCCTTTTAAATTTTGTACGCCTTTTAAATTTGATTTTCGGCCTGATTTTACTGAATGATAACATATTTCAATTTTGCGTTGCTATTTTTACTAAAGTAAAAACATTAGCTGATTTATTACTTTAAAATCATGTAGCCGTACTAATTATGATAATGCAAAACGTGAAATCACTCGCTTTTTACATTTTTTACACCAATTGAATTTGAATGAAGGAGATGAATAAGATCGAAAATTAATTACCACGTAGTAGACGCCACAACCATTCAATTACTAATTGAATTTGATTTTCGGTAGGTTTGTATTGATCCTGCCAACATATTCACAACTTTGCATTGCTATTGCTACCAAAGTAATAACATTAGGTAATCTATTACTTTAGAATATTAAAGCTCTACTATTTCTGATTGAAATATATGAAATTATCCTCTTTTTTATTAGGGAGGTCGTTTGGCTCTTGCTTGTCATCCTGCACCGCAACCATCAATTGTGCATTACCCTACTACTATTGTTCAACCAGAAAATCCACTTCTCGAATGAAGTTTAATATTTTGTAGAGGCTTGTTTCTCATCTTCACGGTCGATTAACGCCCCCAAAGCTGGCAAGCCTTTTCTGGCCAAGTGCTGGGCATGTGTACAGTATGTGTTGGGCAGTATCAATATCCGATTCACATAGCCTGCAGGCAGTATTATCTGTGTTGCCTATTTTATTAAGATGATATTTAACCAAACAATGTCCTGTCAAAATGCCTGTGACAGACAGTTCTTATTTCATTTTTGAAATGCAGAGGATTGCGCCGAGTAGACAATGAGCAGTTTGGTTTACCTTTGTCCTAGGGTGTCTCCAGTACACTTGCTTTTGCTCCTCCCACTTTGGGATCAGTTTTCTGTAGTGGTCTTTTGTAAGCCCATATGTTGGCTCTGGTCTCGTAAATTGAGCCCCAGCTCCTCAAAACTGGGGCCCTTTATAGTGCCTTTCGTTTATCACTCTGGGCTGGTACGGGCTTATTGCTTCTTGTTCTATTTGCCGCTTCCGATGCGCATAATTCTACCTCGGCCCTTACAACTGGCGGCGCGCGACCGCAAGACCTGAGCGATACTGCCACGGGGGCGACTAGCAATGATCAACCATGCTAAACGAAAGCGCCTTATAAGATCAGATTCAACATATTGCGAGTGCGTTTCCCTAAATTCATCCAGGTGCCTAAAATATATTACATTTCGCTAGTTGCTTTAGGGGTTGTTTAAAGTTCTATATCACTTTGCGGGCCATGGCTATAGTCTTTTATCCTCGTTAAAGCTGCCTGGCTGTCTGCAGGAATATAAAGTCGCACTCCCTCGGATCCTCATCCAAGACAAATGTGTGTGTATCTCTCAATAGTCATGATTTCTACTTGTATAGTACTAGGCGCGCTGCTAGCGGTTCTTCATATCCTAGGCTATATATACCAAGTCCGATACCTTCTACAGTCTGTAGAAGTCTGTGTACCAAATTAGTGATTGTTGTTCCTTAAGTTGTGCAATTTTCCGAGTGCTACTCCGGCGGTCATTAATGACCACTTCAAAAACCTCATCGAAATCGAATTCAACTAGCATGGAATCCATGGGATTTGTCGGATAGCGACAGGACCTTCATGTACCCGTGAGGAGGCACCTGACTTTCTAGTCTTAAGTATAGTTTACACAATTCCAGTCAGTGTGCCAGTAGAGCTTGCAGGGTAACTGACAAGTAGTCACTGGCACGGTGTAAACACTTCCTTGCCAGTGGCTGGCAAGCCTGTTGTACCAGTCATTCGCAATGCCAGTGAAACAAAAATATTTGATTTACTAGTACGCTGGCCCACTCTGTTTGACTGGCATGCCACTGCTTGCACTATGTAAACAGGTCTGCCAGGTAAACAAAGTGACAGATGCTTTTTTCTGTTCTGTTTTCGTTTTGTATTTAATTTATTGTTTCATCTTTCATTTAAATCATGGCTGAAAATGTTCAAAAACGTCCACGTGCGAAAAATTATCGTATGAATGAGGAAGATAGATTCAAAGTTCTTCAGACACAATTTTAGTAAAAGTGGCCTAGAAACACAAACACACGCCATTTGTGTTTTTGCCACTGCAAAATGTGGAGCTGCTGGCAAACTATACCTCCAACTTGCAAGCCAGTGGCTGGCAAGGTGTAAACGCCTGATGCCAGTAGCTCGCATTGCCATTGTCTTTTGTGACGTCATGCAAGTAACTGGCAACGTGTAAACCAGCCATTAGTCTGATGCCCGTATTCACCAACATCCCATAAACGTTATAGGCCCCTTAAGATATTGAATGGATAAATTGACAACGTCATTGTGACAGAATATGCCAAAACAAATGTCAAACACCTTGAATAGCGCTTGTGATTGGAGTTTTGATGACACCTTTTGTTTAATTATTCAGTGTTTCCAATAGAGAGAATCTAAAGTAACTACATTATCTAGATAATCTTTTTATTGTATGTATTGCTATAAAACGAATACTTATGGGTTCAATAGCTATTGATAGATTTATGGAGCGTTGGTGAATACAGGGGTGAATGTACTGAGTAGACCTTCGTGTTCTAGTTATTTGTGTAAAGGGAGCAGATCTAGCACTTCAATTGCTGCGATGAGAGTCGTACGCATCACACATGTAGCGCCCAAACATCCCAGCATCTGCTGTTGCAACCTAGTTTGGTTTTTGTTATTTGTATTGCACGACCAAACAAGTGATCCATAGGTGGCAATGGGTCTGACAACCACCAGGTACGTCCATAGTACCATTTTCGGTTTTAGTTTCCATTTCTTGCACGACCAAACAAGTGATCCATAGGTGGCAATGGGTCTGACAACCACCAGATACGTCCATAGTACCATTTTTGGTTTTAATTCCCATTTCTTGCCGAAGATTCTACAGACATTGTAGGCCTTCGATAGTGTCGGATTCTCCCCGGGGCACCTACCGACTAAAACCTAACGGTCATGTTCTGTCCCTCGGGGCTTGCCCGCCTCGGGGGCACTCTATACCCCTCGCGCCGTCTCACGTCAGTTTGTCTCGTCAATCATTGTCTGGCGTGTGTCACGTCACGTCATTGTTGTAGGTCGTCACTCTACTTTTGCTTCATCACGGTCTGACAGAACCACTACCTATCCACTAGCATCCGGGTTCGGGATCCAATTTCTCCGGGGGTGGCTTCTCCCAGTTCGAGCCATAGCACGGATCGCTCACAGTACCATCGCTGCGGTGGTACTAGGTGTGCTCTAGACCGTGGATACAAATACAGTATCGGCACCGTACCGTTGCGGATTTCCCTATCCAGTACAGGTATGTTAAATGTTGAAAAATACCCTGCCCGGATAGTAGCTGCGTGGTCCAATGGTCCAACCCCCCAGGGTTCAACCTGGGGCATGAATTTCTTGGTCCAACCAGGTTCATTTCACCAGTGCTGCCATTTAGTCATTGTTCGGTATAGGTATGTGTGCCCGGATAGTAGCTGCGTGGTCCAATAGTCCAACCCCCCAGGGTTTAACCTGGGGCATGAATTTCTTGGTCCAACCAGGTTCATTCCACCAGTGCTGCCATTTAGTCATTGTTCGGTATAGGTATGTGTGCCCGGATAGTAGCTGCGTGGTCCAATGGTCTAACTCCCCATGCTTACGTTCCACGCAGGATTCAACCTGGAGGATGGATTTCTTGGTCCAATCAGGTTCATTCATTCAGTGCTGCCATTTAGTCATTGTCTGTCACCTGTCTTATCGTGTTTGGGGGTGGTTCCGTTTCGGATGGCCATATATATCTCGGTTCTCACTACTACCAGTAGGTCTGCCGGTGTTAAGCTGGAGTATTTCTGCTGCATCTTATGTATACAAAAGTTGACTACCTATAGGATCTTGGGTCAGTGGGCGGTTTCCCAGGCTACCTCCGAATCAGTACCAACCTGGCCTTCTTCTATCGTCTGGGAAACATACCCCTCTGTAGACAGCGGTTCGCGATTTGCTTCATGCTTTCTTCTGTGGCTGGTGCTGCCACTTTCAGTACCTCATTGGGCAGCCGATCCGATCCAGGGGCCTTCCTGCCCGGCAGTCTATTTAAGGCTGCCAGTACCTCTTCTTCATTCCATTCGTCCTGGTCGGGTAGTATCTCCCTGTTGTCCTGGCAAGCTTGTGCTCTCGCTACTGGTCCTGTGAATGGTCCCGGAGGAAAAATTGCAGCCACCCTCTTACACAGCTTTCTCCTGCATTCTTTCTGGCTCCACTCGATCACCTGCCTTTGCGGTAGTCGTCTTGGAGCAGGTCGGTGAGAGTTTGAGCCGCTCTTGCTCTTTCTGCCATTCTTAGTGTCCGGGTATTCGTGATTCTGCGACCTCGGGGCACAACCAGTACGTTATCCAATGATCCCTGGATTAGTCTGATAGATTGGCATTGCCCGCAGGCATGCCTCTTGGAGGCGCTAGTTCAGTTCCTCCGCTATTTTGTCTGGGTTGTCGTTTGGTTGGTTGTGTGCGTCTTCTAGTGACGCTCGCAGTACTTCGATATCCATTCCTTTTCTGGCCAGACGTAGGGCTTTTTTCATTAACTTTCTTCACGCCTGCGTATCATCTGCTGCCCTGATCCAATTCCCCATTTGTTGCTTGTGTAGAACATCTTTCACTGCTTCCAACCATGTTTCGTCTCCCTTTTCTTTCCTAATACGGCAGTTTTCTGACCAGACGTTGGAGGTTAGGGCTTCTGTCATTAACTTTCTCCACGCCTGCGTATCATCTGCTGCCCTGGTCCAATCCCTCACTTGTAGCTTGTGTACAACATCTTTCACTGCTTCCAACCATGTTTCGTCCCCCTTTTCTTTCCTCTTACGACAGGGACCAACAAACCATTCGGCCACTGAGCTGAGTTAAATCATTTATAAACACTAATCTGTGAAAATACGAGAGAAGGATCTTTTATAAGGGATGCCAGTTATGTTTAGAACTTTTTCGATAGCTCATGCCCCGGGCTGAATTTGGCCGCCCGCGTGCAGCGCATACCATGCATGCCCGCTAGGACCGGCCCTGGGGCTTGATATTATGCAAGTAAACCGGTCATCAGTTGTTTTTCAATTTCCGCTAAACCGGTCATCAGTTGTTTTTCAATTTCCGCAAGTCCTGAGTGAATTTGATAATCACGCTCGTGCAAGTAATATTGTCAATACCGCCCTAGCTCCTCTTTTTCAAACGAAGTCCCACAGTGAAAATGTTGGCGCTTCGGATGATGTATTCGTATATCCAAGAACCTTAAGCGCGCTAAATCCTTCAAGGAGAAATCTTCTACCCCCGCGGCCCTTCAAGTCACCAAATCTCGCTTAAAGACCCCAAATCTCGCTTAATCCAAGGACAAGTCGCGATCTTCCGCGAAATAAACAATCTCGACATCACGATTATACCGCCAACGTTTTCACCCCGAAACACCGAACAACTTTCGACGCTTAACGTCTTATCTTGAGGAGAGGGACTTACACCCTGCCATCAGACAGGTTGTGTGTGGCGCTTCGTGGCATTCCAGAGACTGTCACAGAACAAGAGGTTCTGGATGACTTCAAGAAGCAAGGCTTTCCCGCTATTTCGGTCCACTGGATGGGCTAAAAATCTAAATCTTATTTAAATTAAAATTATACCCTATGATAATGCTGACGCTACCATTGACTCCTGCTGGAAGAAAAATCTTCAAGCTATAAGACATATGGTCGTTCCACTGTGTCACAGTGGAATACACGTCCACCGAAGTCTCCTAATCCCATCGTTGCCAAAAATTTGCCCATTCCGCCTCGAACTGCCACGTTGCAACGTAGCTCTACGAGGAAACATAAATATCATTGTATCTTCAATACTTATGGTATAGTGCTTTCTATCTATAATACATTATCATTTAAATATCAGAGTCGATTCATTTCATCAATACATACCACTGTATATAATCAAAACCATAAAAAACATTACACAAGACATTCGGATCGAGTCAACAACAAAACTCTAAAGCCCATCAAAGCCCGGAACAGGTATAATGCAAGGGACAGCTTGAGTCCTTCGTTGTTTAATATGGTAATGGATGAGATGAATACAAGAGAAATTAACAAGCACTGTTGTTTCATTTATATTCACTATAAATGAAACAACAGTGACATACGCTAACAACGCAAAATACCTCTGCATGATCCGGGATGCATAGCTAAAATGAAAAACGTATATATAAAAAACGCGAAAACTATCTAGTGTGTAGTAGTGCGACAACTGTACTGGCTACTTGGGAGACACTCCAAAATGTCAATACAAAACAAACTAATGATATATAACCACATCCTTAAACCGATCTGGACATACGTTGTCCAGATTTTGAGCGAAAACAACGATTATCCAGACGTGGCAGAACAAAATGCTGCGGATGATGGTAGATGTACGAAATCTGAACCATGTATATATCTGAAGATGGCCTTTATAAAGAAGGAATTCATACGAATAACTGAAAACTACGTCTTCATGGATAGCCCGATGTAGAGGTTTTAGTCTACTCGATAACACAGACGTATGCAGACTTAGAAGGATCAAATCCTTTGGTTTAGTGCAGTGAGTGTTGCAATAGCAAAATACGCGGAGTAAATTCCTCGCAAAAGCAACTTAAATAGACGAACACTTAATAATAATTAGTTGTAAGTAACAAACTAATGATATATAACCACATCCTTAAACCGATCTGGACATACGTTGTCCAGATTTTGAGCGAAAACAACGATTATCCAGACGTGGCAGAACAAAATGCTGCGGATGATAGATGTACGAAATCTGAACCATGTAAATATCTGAAGATGGCCTTTATAAAGAAGGAATTCATACGAATAACTGAAAACTACGTCTTTATGGATAGCCCAATGTAGAGGTTTTAGTCTACTCGATAACACAGACGTATGCAGACTTAGAAGGATCAAATCCTTTGGTTTATTGCAGTGAGTGTTGCAATAGTAAAATACGCGGAGTAAATTCCTCGCAAAAGCAACTTAAATGAACGAACACTTAATAATAATTAGTTGTAAGTAACAAACTAATGATATATAACCACATCCTTGAACCGATCTGGACATACGTTGTACAGATTTAGGGTTGCTCAAGCGAAAACAACGATTATCCAGACGTGGCAGAACAAAATGCTGCGGATGATAGATGTACGAAATCTGAACTATGTAAATATCTGAAGATGGCCTTTATAAAGAAGGAATTCATACGAATAACTGAAAACTACGTCTTCATGGATAGCCCAACATAGAGGTCTACTCGATAACACAGACGTATGCAGACTTAGAAGGATCAAATCCTTTGGTTTATTGCAGTGAGTGTTGCAATAGCAAAATTCGCGGAGTAAATTCCTCGCAAAAGCAACTTCAATGGACGAACACTTAATAATAATTAGTTGTAAGTAACAAACTAATGATATATAACCACATCCTTAAACCGATCTGGACATACGTTGTCCAGATTTAGGGATGCTCAAGCGAAAACAACGATTATCCAGACGTGGCAGAACAAAATGCTGCGGATGATAGATGTACGAAATCTGAACCATGTAAATATCTGAAGATGGCCTTTATAAAGAAGGAATTCATACGAATAACTGAAAACTACGTCTTCATGGATAGCCCAACATAGAGGTCTACTCGATAACACAGACGTATGCAGACTTAGAAGGATCAAATCCTTTGGTTTATTGCAGTGAGTTGCAATAGCAAAATACACGGATTAAATTGCTCGCAAAAGCAACTTCAATGGACGAACACTTAATAATAATTAGTTGTAAGTATAATGAGATGTAATTTGACGCTTGGTCATGACCAGTGTCAATACAATACACCCTGGTGTAGCAATAAACCAAAAATAATAATATTTCAAAACTGCACGAACTATGCTAGATATGTATAGCCAATTCATGCTAATACACCGTACTAGGGATGTTCTAGAACCATATGAAGCTTCATTTGTACTGTAGCTTGATGAGGAAATATATAATCATCAATACATGTTCCTATGAAGTTGATGCTTTCGATATCGATGCTCCTATGACCTTCTATGCATCGTAGAGTGGTTCCTATTTATAAATATATGTTTCTAAATGCAAATATATAGCATACATTAGGTATTATTTATGATCATGATGTTGACTAAAGGGAAATAATGGTTGTGTTCGTAATTTATTCGTGTGCGTGCGGTGTGCAGGTTTCGGAAGTAAGTTATGGATTTTTCTGCAGGGCCGTTTAGTGGACAATTACGCCGTGTCCGGCGTGATTAGTGTCGCCTGGTGTTTGGAGGCACGCGAGTGGTCTCGCGACTAATTCGCAGGTGGCGAGTGGGTGATCAAATTAATGGGGGCCCGTGTTTTGCAACTTGAGAGGCCGATGATGCAGACATCGTAAAATCCTGATTGCATAGTGGATCGGTGACGTCGGCGGGTGACGTCAGTTGGCGTCGCCGTGACGCGTTCGATCTAGGTATTTTTGGGAAGGCGAATTCATGTGCTAGAGAGGCGGTTTTTTTTTGGCGTTGACGCGATGTGTCTATGGATGTTTATTTAGGTATATTTTGTGTGAGGTGTGCTAATGCAAGCGGCGACGCGGACGTCGTATCCCGGGCTTCCACTAAACGCGCGTCGCTAGCGCCTGCCTGCGCGCACTCTTCTACATTCTGTTCGTGAGAGCGGATCAATACAGCGTCTGTTCTTCCGACAGAGACACACAGTATCGCGGTACATGGTGATCGGTGGCTGCGGTGAGTTCGCGCGAACTAACTTTCGTAATTTCATGAGAGAAGTACTAAGAAGAAATGACTCTGTGAACGATTTCGGGGTTTGCGGCCTAGTGCCTAGCCTGATGGCATAGTAAGCCGGTGTGAGTCTGATGTTGTGCAAAGGAAGGTCCACGATGTTCAAACACACCCTCTTTGTGGTCATTTTGCACATGATCCACGTGTCCGTGTAAGTTACTTTTGCGTTTTTTAGATGTAGTTTTTAAAAACAGGTCGAGTTTAATTCATGGTTGTTTGCGTTTTTCATCCTAAAACTTACTTTTTTGCCTTTTATGCGCGCGGTAGGTGCACGGTGAAGATCAATTTTCGTGAGAAGGAGAAAGAGGTCCTGGATCAAATTCTTGGTCCAGGCCGGTACGATGCACGCATCCGACCCTCCGGCGTAAATGGGACAGGTGAGCAAAACTATAAAGTGTTATTTGTGTCTTGTCTAGGTTAGACAGAGTGTCAGGTATCTGTCTTATGTGTCATGCTTGATGTACATAAGACTAAATGTTACGTCTTGTCCATCGCTCCAGATGGACCAGCCATAGTTCGAGTAAACCTGTTTGTACGCAGCATTGCTACGATTAGTGACATCAAGATGGTAAGTGACGAGCCCGGCAACAACGTTCAGTAACCGTAGGGTAGCTTTAGACATGATGACGAGCGAGCATGGGGTCGGGACGAGCGGTCGGCCGAGTCCAGCGAGTCTTGTTCTTGTGTCGATCAGCATTCCCCCGTTCTGCTACCACTGCTGCAGCGGCCAACCCCTCGGCCGTCGCTCGTCGACCCTTTCGTAGCTTCTTAGGTGACATAGTTTTGATTGCTGAATGCGTTCCCCGAGAGGGCACTAAAGGTAGTCGCAGTCGCTGCTCACCGTCAGTGTCGCTCATGCCGGTGCCGGTACCTCATTGCCTCAACATGTCATTCTGGTGATGACAACTACTAATTTATGTCTTTTCACCTCGCCAGATGGCCCCGCTATTGTCAGGGTCAACATATTTGTGAGAAGTATCTCAAAGATTGATGACGTGACCATGGTAAGTGGCTCTTGGCAACAGCGAATGATCATATGATATCTCTATATAGTGTGTGTAGTTTTATTTTGATAATGGTACATGATATGGTAGAGTAGCTCATCTTCTCATCTCCTGGGGGCGCGAACGGCGTATTTGTGCTTTCGGTGTCTTTGTTACCCTTCTTGAGGAGGCACGGACAGCCTCGTGCTTGCATGCGGAGCGGCCGCTGCCAATGCGAGATGTGATTGGCGCCGTGCCCCGCAGTCGAGACCTTTTTGACGTTCTATCTCAGTAATAATTATTTGTTTTGTCCAACCACTGTAGGAGGGCCGACCATAGTTTACATCAACTTCTTTCTGCGGTCTATCAGCAAAATTGACGATTACAAAATGGTGAGTCGCGGTCTGCCAGTCATATCAAGTATTGGTGTTGATGGTTGTTTCATGAAATGTCCATAACAATAACGATAAAAAATAACAAACACTTAATTAAAACCCACTAACTAATTACCGAAACTCGGTTGCGTTCACTTGCACCAAGGCCGAGTGGCGATGTTGCAATGAGGGCACCAGCACCAGCATGCAGTGGTGGCGCTGCAGCCCCCGGCGACTTGAACACACGTGGTGTGAGCTGCATGGTTGGTTTGGTTGGTTTGGTTTGGTTTCGCGGTACAGTACGACCGATACGCCGATTCGCATTCGCATTTGATTTTATTTAGTTTCCGTAATATATCGCTAACCGCTTGCATCTCGGCTCCCGCTTGCATGTGCTTGCATGGCTCCATCCTTCATTGCGGAATCATCCTTCACGTGCTGGATATTGCAGGAATACAGTGTGCAACTCACCTTCCGAGAACAATGGCTGGACGAGCGGCTCAAATTCAACGATTTTGGAGGCCGTCTCAAATACCTAACTCTCACAGAAGCCAATCGGGTCTGGATGCCCGATCTCTTCTTCTCCAACGAGAAGGAGGGACACTTCCACAACATCATTATGCCCAATGTTTACATACGTATCTTCCCATACGGTTCTGTGCTCTACAGCATAAGGTATAGTTGATGTCGCATGATAGACACATGTAGCTCGGTTACCTAGCGTAGTAACAACGTGAATAGATCGTCGAACTTCCATCCTTAACATAGTTTACAACAAACTTTTTAAAGGCTTCCTTCTGTAGTAACCACATCAAAAGCTTTATAAATACACCGCGTATCGGAATTTCCCCCCGGGCACACGCCGTAATTCAGAATCCACGTAGAAACTTCAAACGGTGCACCCAATTAGCTCACAAAACAATATTTTTATGCTCATTCTTCGAAACTACGCTACGGCTATTGTACGCCGATACAATGGCGCCGCTTTTTTTTTTAATTCAATATACAGAAATTTAATCTAATTCAACGTAGGTGAATGCAATCGCTATTCTTTCCTTTATTGACCGCGATGAAAGAAATATTGTATGATTTTGCGGTTGCATTCACGGCATAAATTCCTTTGTAAAGCTCCCCCGGCGCATTTTACGAGGATTCCCATTTTATTTCCGATATGGAATGCACGTGCGAATTTATAGTATTTACGATTTTACTACGTTCGATGATGAAACAATGCTTATACACATTTTTTCGTAATTGTTTCAAATTTCATTGATCATTTTCCCTCCGCTCTCGATCGCTATACGAGTTTTCATCGACATGCGCGTATGCATATTTAATTAACACAATTGACTATGCGTGTATTTGCTTTTTAATATAAGTTGTCAATCATTTAAAATTGCTTTTAGGATCTATTTTATATAAATAGTGCTTTTACCATCATTTCGGTTATATACAAAAGTTATTGCTAACTTTGTTAATATTTAATATGTAATGTTTGGCTAAGTAGGCAAAGATGTTCATATACATAATTATATGTAGTAGTTATTTATGTATACAATAATCCGGTATTAATGCAAATAGACCTTATACAGCTATTCATAAAAATCTATTAGTATAGTTGCAACCATTGAATCGTGATATCTTTACCTATAAATCCATCAATGCATTTCAATCAGGGATGATGAAAGTAAGTCGGAACGGCGTTCCGGTAAAAGTTTCCGAGTCCGAACACCGTTCCGGTTTGAAACATTACATTAATGCTAGCTAACAAAAAATCTCAAAATCTCTCATCCCTGCCCTTAGTATTAGCATTGCGTTAGCAAAATAACTTTTGCCCGATTTGATACGATTATAAGAAAAATTAATTTGCTGCAAATATTTCATCCCTGCCTTTAGTTTTGGCAAAATAACTTATGCGAACAACATATTTTCCCTTGTAGAATTTCACTCACGCTCTCATGTCCCATGAACTTGAAGCTCTACCCACTCGACCGTCAAATATGTTCGCTGCGAATGGCCAGCTGTAAGTATTAATAATCTCTTGTGGAATCCAAGGGTGAACGTTGGTTTGTGTGTGTGTTGCTAGATGGTTGGACCACTGATGATCTGGTCTTCCTCTGGAAAGAGGGCGACCCGGTGCAAGTGGTGAAGAACTTACACCTACCACGCTTCACTCTAGAAAAGTTCTTGACGGACTACTGTAACAGTAAAACCAATACAGGTATATTAACGTCCGATTAGGTCCCGTTTTGGTAGTGTTATTACATATTTCTTGCAGGCGAGTATAGTTGTCTGAAAGTTGATTTGCTCTTTAAACGAGAGTTCAGTTACTACCTGATTCAAATATACATTCCGTGCTGTATGCTTGTAATCGTGTCGTGGGTGTCGTTTTGGCTCGACCAGGGAGCAGTGCCCGCTCGAGTCTCATTGGGTAAGCTCCGTATACACTTTAATTATCGGTTACTAACGGTATGTTTAGGTGTAACCACATTGCTAACAATGGCTACGCAAACGTCGGGAATTAACGCATCCCTCCCGCCCGTTTCATACACGAAAGCCATTGATGTGTGGACCGGGGTTTGTTTGACTTTTGTGTTTGGCGCGTTACTGGAGTTTGCGCTGGTAAATTACGCGTCCAGATCGGATATGCATAGAGATAATATGAAGAAGCAACGAAGACAATGCGAGCTGGAACATGCAGCCTCAATGGATGCTACCTCTGACCTTATGGACACCGACAGCAACGCAACATTTGCAATGGTGCGTGTTCTATTTTATATTAGTAATAACCCGATATGATTGGTGGTAATTGCAGAAACCTCTAGTGCGCCATCCGGCTGATCCGATGAGTATGGAGAAGGTGCGACAGTGCGAAATTCATATGCAACCGGCTCGCCCGAATTGCTGCCGCTCATGGCTTTCCAAATTCCCAACAAGGTCCAAACGTATCGACGTCATCTCTAGAATTCTTTTCCCACTGGTTTTCGCTCTGTTCAATGTGATTTACTGGTCCACTTATTTATTCCGCGAGGATGGTGAGGAATCGTAAACAAATAGTACAACAATACCAACAAACAAAACATAAAACAAAAAACAACAAAAATTGTGATTTTCATAAAAGCAAAGAACAACCAATGATCTTTTATACTAATGCACGGTGTGCGTGTTCAAAAAAAAAAACGAAGTATTTAATCGCGAAATTATTTTTTTGCACTACACATGCATGCAGTTTTCTAATTTAGACATTCAAAGCGCACTCGTTCATTGTGCTACCGACCATGTTCGGATTAAATACTTTGTCAAAAAAAAAAAATCCAAATCATGTGCTAATCATTTTTTGCTCATATATATGCCAACATGGTTTCGAACTTTGTTAGTAGATTAATAGATAATCAAATGCTTATACAGGGTGGTGTAGTTTTACAAGGAATCATCATGATATCATCGCGTTAAATCTCATATCATCGCATCGAAACGCAGTCCGGCCCCCACAGTGTATGTGTACAATATTCTCAGTTCCTACGAAACCAAAAAAAAACATACAAAAATACTATATGTATTTAAAAAATTCGTATCCATGCTCATATGTGGGACCGTCGGATGGTCGTATTATACACCAATCTACTTCATAAATAACGGAATATGTTTGAACACCAATAAATGTGAAAATTACCTACCTCTATAACTCAATTTGCGCCCAAATAAAAGCGCGGGTGGGTACCTCTAACAATTAAAGTAGTTCGATGTTCCAATCTCATCCATACAAATTGCACCGGGCCCTTTAGTCACCTATTTAAATGACTGTGAGCATCGTACAAGAACTGATTAATTGTCAAAGTCATTTAAGTAGCAATTCACTGATAAGTTTGCCTTAAATATAAGAACCGGATTTTATATAAACAATAAATGCTAACAAACCAAAAAAAAAAAAAGTAATCAAATAATCACACTTTAGCACCAATCCTACGTTAACATACGATCATATAAGATATATATTAAAAAATATATTAAAAGTAAAAAAAAAAACTTAGCAAATCTCCCGAATTGAGTTACCTATATAATCTTAAAAATTTTATTACGGCAGGCCCTAATCGTTGTTTTGTTGTTTAGATGGTAATAATGTGATTGGTTTTAGATGAAAAGAAAAACATTTTTACGATAGAATTATATATACAGAATATAAAAAGTTTGTGACTCTTGATGACTATATAAAATGAGAAATAAGGGTTAGGGTAGGACAAATAAATGTGTTTTAAATAAATTCAATGCGTCTATCCTTTATTCCAACAAATCGGATACGCTGCCAATTGGGAGGGACCTGTAAATATGTAATGAATGGAAAAAGGTGAGTTTGCAACAATATTTTAGTATTTTGAAAAGGTGGTTATGCGCGATGTTATGTAACAGTCCTGAATAGGGGCGCAATCGATATTTATTCGGAACGTCGGTGGCTAATATAAATCTGATATTCCGTTTCCTGTGAACTGGATGAACATACAGTATGCCGGTTATGTAAACTACTATTCCGTGGATGTCAGATCGAATATTTTATTTAGTAGCTCGGCGCGTAATGGAATGATGGATATTAAATTTCGCAGTTTAAGTAGTTAATGGACGGACGAATTGTAGGGCAATTGAGTATGTTTCCGCAGGCTGATGACGGGAATAAAGGGAAATGAGGGATTAAATAGTAAAACGCAATACAAGGCTACACATTTAAATTGCTTCATCATCTATTGTATCAATTAAGGGCTCAATTATAATTAAAGATGATGCATCGAAAAAGGGGCACCGCAAGAAAAAGATAATCAGTGCCAAGCATTAAATTGTAATAGTAGCAAATTACAAAATACTATATAGTGTCATAATCGAAGGAATTAATAGACATCTCAACAAGTAGTCATGATGACAATGGTAAACAATGGTGACGTGGACGATTAGTGCCGGGAAGTCGGGGTGGGTATTTTTTCTACGGCCCCTAGGCTGTGTGCACTGCGGCCCTTCACGAACCTATTGTGCCTCATACAACATCCTTGATATGCTGGCCGGGTCAATTATTTGTAGAAAAGTTTCCCGACTAGCGGTGGATTCAAACCACCAACGTTCCGTCCGCAATGGCTTCAGACCACTGCGCCACGGACCGCCTCCAGGGTGGGTTTAGAACGGGACGAAGGACGACGGTGCAGATTTTCACGGTAGCGAGAATGGAATGTTGAATGTTGAAAAATACAAAGGAATAATGTATGCGGTATTTGTGGATCTGAAAGCAGCATATAACTTAGTTCCTAGTAAACTAGTGGAGTATATAGACAGATTAGGGATGGAAGAGGAAGCTTCCCTAACCTTTCCATACGCTCCACTAGTTTACCCCTACGAACTAAGACAGATATGCTGTTTTCTGGAGGAATGAAAAACGAGAGTGAATAGTGAAATTTAGAATGAATGTGAGAGTTAGACATTGCAAGACCCCTAGTGGTAAACTAGTGGAGTATATAGACAGATTAGGGATGGAAGAGGAAGCTTCCCTAACCTTTCCATACGCTCCACTAGTTTACCCCTACGAACTAAGACAGATATGCTGTTTTCTGGTGGAATGAAAAACGAGAGTGAATAGTGAAATTTAGAATGAATGTGAGAGTTAGGCATTGCAAGGCCCTCTTCAGTTCAATCTGTACACACGTGAGTTGGAGATGGTGTTAAGGAGAGGGCTAGTGGGAGGTTTGCTGGTAGGAAGAACTAACGTATGGACGTTAGCATATGCGGATGATGTAGTAGGGTGGTGCAGGGAGGACAAAGTATGTATGGCAAAAGCGAGATGTGGTTCGGAAGAGAGCGGAAGGAAAGCGCGGATGGGGCAAGAACACACACTACTTATATACCGTGTGGTAAGGGAGTAACACTTGATGGTACCTAGGCAACGAATGTGAGGGAGTCAAAACAGAGTGGGCGTAGCATTGAAGAAAGGTGAGTGAATGGTTAAGAGAGAAAGGCAAATCAAATCTGACGTGTCTGGCGAGTGATGGTAGAGTAACTGAACTGAACTGAAATATATACTTGTACAGCGGACTGTTGCACTGAAGATATAATTTAATTATTTAATTATTCCCAATATTTTATAATATAATAGTGTCTTGTAATTGAAGTAGATACCTTTTAGTATTGTACAGTACACTATTACACTGAAGATCCAATCTGATACAAGCCGTAAGACAGGGATATATTCTATTCCCAATACTTTGTAATATAATAGTGCCTTGAAACTAAAGTAGATACCTTTTAGTATTAAAGGAAGTGAAGTAGGCTATTAAGATCAAATCTCACAAAAGACGTGAAACAAGGATATAATCCACTCCCCCTTCCTTTTTAATATAACAGTTCCTTGTAACTGAGTATTGCGCTGTGGATTGTTGCACAGGATATTAAATTTCACATAAGCAGTTTGAAATCAATATGGACGTACAGTTTGGATTCATTTTCCACAGCTATGAAACCCCGCCGAACTTAAAAGTAAAGTAGAATGTAATTTCAATGCATTCCAAATAAAATTCCGAAACATAAAGTCATGAGTCCAATAATAGGTAATAGTTTTTCGAAGCGTATAATATCTGTTTATAGACTTGGCTGTTTTTTGCTTGTCTGAATGGAAACAGCTGATTGGAATTCCCTTGAGATGCAAAATCTAGAAGCTATTTACGGTACTTATAGAGCTTAAGGCAGCATATAATGTGATTGATTCACCAGTAATTGGTTAAGTGCTTTATTTAATACCTCACATGTATAAGTTGTGATATATGTGTTGTGGTATTAAATCAAGTACTCAACCAATTACTGGTGAATCAATGACATTATATGCTCTTTTAAGCTCTATAAGCTCCAAAAGAAATGAGATATATTAAAAAATGGGAGAGGTGTTCAAACCCGTTTACATCATGCTGACAAACCTCATTAAGTTTATCCGATAGCTGCCTCTCGGCCCCAACAAAGCAGTCTACATTTAGATTTCGTTTGTATTCTAAATATAGGTTGATTCCATTTCATATGTTAACTAAATATAGACTGAGTGCATTGTTGTGGCTGAGAGGCGGATATTATATTAAACCTCATGTAGGGAAGGTGTATGTAATGAGATTTAATCGCATCAACATGAGCATTAAACTATGGGTGCATTTAATAAATAACATATAAAACCCAGCTTAGTGGTTAGAGGCGCCTCCGCCTTGTAACAAATTTCGCGAATCAATAGAAGAATAGTAATTTTCTTAGACATATGCATTTGTTAAAGTAAGCACTTTGTATCCTTATGGGCATATTTCTGCTCCTACTATTTTTCCTGTAGGATCTGATTTGAATTTTGGTTTCACCTAAAATCCCACATTTCCGTCTTCGGAGGCTCCATTAAAGTTTATAGGTCAGCTTAGGGCAGCAGAAATGACTGAAAGCTTGCATAACCCTGGTTATGTGAAGTGGAAAGTGCAGGGGAGACCCCTGAACTATATAACCAGAGGTGAGTGGAGCAGAGAGGACACAATGTGCATGACAAGAACGAGATGCCGGAATTTGGGTTAATAGACTATCGTTCTTGCCATCCACATTGTGTCCTCTCTGCTCCACTCACCTCTAGTTATATAGCGTAGGGTTCACGGGTGGTGTCTGTTCATAGTGAGTGTGTGTTAGTATATAGATGGAGTAATGTACATAAATGATACAAATTATAATAACACATAGTTGATGACTGAGATAATCATTAGATTAAGGTAAAAAAATCAAACAAAATAAAAACGAAATGCGATTCGGAAGAGAGAGGAAGGTAAATATGAATGAGTCAAGGATACACCGTGTGTGTTCTTATACTTTAAGATAAGTGTAGTTTTTTCTACAAAATAAAGGTTATTTTTTTTAGACCGCCAGATGAGCCTAAAAGTCATAAAAGTTAAGCCTAAATGTCGAAAGATAAGACTAACAGTCTTAACATGAGCTTCGTGTGACCTCGATGACTATAAAGATCATATGATGAGGTTATACGTCGCCAAATGAGGCTGATGGTCTCTAAATAAGGCGAATGTGGCAAAGTAAAACTAAAGGTCCTAAAGGTCGTCAGATAAAGAGTGACTAAAGGTAAAAAAAAAGAACGAGATGCGGTTCGGAAGAGAGAGGAAGGAAAATATAAATGAGTCAAGGATACACCGTGTGTGTTCTTATACTTTATGATAAGTATAGTTTTTTCTACAAAATAAAGGTTGTTTGTTTTTAGACGGCCAGATGAGCCTAAAAGTCACAGGTTAAGCCTAAATTTCAAAAGATAAGACTAACAGTCTTAACATGAGCTTCGTGTGACCTCGATGACTATAAAGATCATATGATGAGGATATACGTCGCCAAATGAGGCTGAAAGTCTCTAAATAAGGCAAATGTGGCAAAGTAAACCTAAAGGTCCTAAAGGTCGTCGGATAAAGAGTGACTAAAGGTCAAAAAGAAACGAGATGCGGTTCGGAAGAAAGAGGAAGGAAAATATGAATGAGGCAAGGATTTACCGTGTGTGTTCTTATACTTTATGATAAGTGTAGTTTTTTCTACAAAATAAAGGTTATTTTTTTAGACCACCAGATGAGCCTAAAAGTCACAAAAGTGAAGCCTAAATGTCGAAAGATAAGACTAACAGTCTTAACATGAGCTTCGTGTGACCTCGATGACTATAAAGATCATATGATGAGGTTATACGTCGCCAAATGAGGCTGAAGGTCTCTAAATAAGGCATATGTGGCAAAGTAAACCTAAAGGTCCTAAAGGTCGTCAGATAAAGAGTGACTAAAGGTAAAAAAAAGAACGAGATGCGGTTCGGAAGAGAGAGGAAGGAAAATATGAATGAGGCAAGGATTTACCGTGTGTGTTCTTATACTTTATGATAAGTGTAGTTTTTTCTACAAAATAAAGGTTATTTTTTTAGACCACCAGATGAGCCTAAAAGTCACAAAAGTGAAGCCTAAATGTCGAAAGATAAGACTAACAGTCTTAACATGAGCTTCGTGTGACCTCGATGACTATAAAGATCATATGATGAGGTTATACGTCGCCAAATGAGGCTGAAGGTCTCTAAATAAGGCAAATGTGGCAAAGTAAACCTAAAGGTCCTAAAGGTCGTCAGATAAAGAGTGACTAAAGGTAAAAAAAACGAGATGCGGTTCGGAAGAGAGAGGAAGGAAAATATGAATGAGGCAAGGATACACCGTGTGTGTTCTTATTCTTTATACGTGTAGTTTTTTTCTACAAAATAAAGGTTATTTTTTTTTAGACCGCCAGATGAGCCTAAAAGTCACAAAAGTTAAGCCTAAATGTCGAAAGATAAGACTAACAGTCTTAACATGAGCTTCGTGTGACCTCGATGACTATAAAGATCATATGATGAGGTTATACGTCGCCAAATGAGGCTGAAGGTCTCTAAATGAGGCGAATGTGACAAAGTAAACCTAAAGGTCCTAAATGTCGTCAAATAAAGAGTGACTAAAGGTCAAAAAGAAACGAGATGCGGTTCGGAAGAAAGAGGAAGGAAAATATGAATGAGGCAAGGATACACCGTGTGTGTTCTTATTCTTTATAAGTGTAGTTTTTTTCTACAAAATAAAGGTTATTTTTTTTAGACCGCCAGATGAGCCTAACAGTCACAATCGTTAAGCCTAAATGTCGAAAGATAAGACTAACAGTCTTAACATGAGCTTCGTGTGACCTCGATGACTATAAAGATCATATGATGAGGTTATACGTCGCCAAATGAGGCTGAAGGTCTCTAAATGAGGCGAATGTGGCAAAGTAAACCTAAAGGTCCTAAAGGTCGTCAGATAAAGAGTGACTAAAGGTAAAAAAATGAACGAGATGCGGTTCGGAAGAGGAGAGGAAGGAAAATTTGAATGAGGCAAGGATACACCGTGGGGGTTCTTATACTTTAAGATAAGTGTAGTTTTTTCTACAAAATAAAGGTTATTTTTATTAGACCGCCAGATGAGCCTAAAAGTCACAAAAGTTAAGCCTAAATGTCGAAAGATAAGACTAACAGTCTTAACATGAGGCTGAAGGTCTCTAAATGAGGCGAATGTGGCAAAGTAAATCTAAAGGGCCTAAAGGTCGTCGGATAAAAAGTGACTAAAGGTAACAAGATAAGTATATAATTGGTAGGATGAGTCTAAAAGTTACACGATGATGCAAAAGGTCGCAATGTGAGACTAAAGATCGCAAAATGGGACTGACATCGCAAGAGAAGACTAACGGTCTCAAGAAGGGGCTCAGTGGCCGAGTGGTTAGAGGCGTCGTCCGTCCCGTACTGAGCATTGGAGAGCCTGAGTTTTCGCGAATCACCTTTCACAGTTTTTCAGAGGTTTTCTGTGAAGTTAAAATAAATACCAGGTGATTAAACTCCTTTGAGCTTCTCCCTTGACCGGCGGAAAAGCCTCACGGCTGATAGCCCTATAAAGATAGAAGTATTTTTTTGAGTGAATCTAAAAATCATAAGATCGCAAGATGGGCCTAAAAGCCACATAATGAGCAAGATAAGACTAAAGGTCGCAACACTAGTCCATTTATAGCAAACCGTCTGAAGGATATTTTTTTTAATATATTCGAACAGCATTTGTATGGTTTTATTAATACCCATCAAAAAACTATTGTATACAATTGCACAACCGTGCCCCAGTAATTTCGTAGTGATTGCTCACGATCGTGACGTATGTTTAGTGCAAGCAAAACATATACAGACTGCGGAGTACTATTTAAATAAACATCCTGTTATTTAATGATACTATTCATGCAAATCTGTGCAGGCGTTATTAACACCAGGGTAATTATTATGACATATTATGGAATTAATTACCATCTCGGAATGTTATTTTTCTGCAAAACTTACGTAATGTATAGGCCTTTGGGCATATGCGTTAATGCCCTTAAATATTCTGGTTAGTTTATGATTTTGTTATTAAAATTTTAGATTAGTCCGGGGATTTTGTTGATGTAATTAGCAGTGCGTTAAATTGTAACTAGCGGGGCGATGCGGGGTTTTTCTGCTCGTCGCGGTTACGTTTCCACGACTTTTCAGTATCCATATATAATCAGCGGTTGCATTAGCATCCAGCATTCCACCATGAGACTTCTGATTGTCGTGCTGTTCGTCGTAACTGCTGCCACCGCCAGACCCGGAGGTAGGTTTGCGGTTGAGTTTAATTGCAATTGCGGTAACCGTTTTGTAGAGCTGCTCACCTCCCTGGGCAAGCTGTTCAGGCGCCCGCCGCCGTCGGGGGAGGCGAACGCAGAGGCTCAAGCCACCTCCATCAACCATTCGCTGAATCTGGGCCTGCTCAACATCGCCACCAGCTTTACGCACGCTTCCAGCAGTGCTAATGGTAATGCCGGAGCCAGTGCTTCTGCAAACTCGGATGCTTCGGCTAATACGAATAGACGTAATCAGCAACAAGGTAGGTCCATTGTTACGCGCGTTCAGTCGGAAAAGTGTAAGTTTTTATTGAAGGGTTTTCGGTAGCTGACTAAACGGGGTTCGTTTTTTTAGGTCGTTCCGGGAATTATGGATACCAAACCGGTAAATAGATGTTTATTTAAAAAAAAAACGACCTAAATTCAATATATTTCATTTCACGTGAAACTATCTTCGAAAAACTGTTGGTCCCGTCGGTAACTTAATACATGTACTGTTACTTACATACGTAAAAAGAAACCATAGCAAAATTACCAGGAACTACCTGTGAATCGGACAACAACAGACACTTTATAAAACCGATCAATATATATATATATATATATATATATATATTTACGACAACATAAAATATATGACTTGTTCATTATTGGATACTTAGGATAAACTTTATAAAAAATAACATTTAATTATTAGATCGTTGTATCCATTAAATACAAAATTGATAGGTTGATGATGTTTACGGCATTAAGTATATGCTTTTTCCATTATTGGATATAAGACACCATACGATCGTAAAAAATATCATTTATTTATTAAAACGTTTGTCCTTTAAATACAAAATTAATATACTGATGATGTTCACTTTAAAATTATATGGTTTTTCTAATTTTTGGGTATGAGACACATACAATATGCTTATGAAAATAGATATATTTATTTTAAGGCTGTGTCCTTATAAAAATAGCATTTATTTATTAGAACGTTGTATCCATTAAATACAAAATTGATAGATTGACGATGTTTACAGCAAAAAGTACATGCTTTATCCATTATTGGATATAAGATACTATACGATAGTAAAAAAATTCATTTATTTATTAAAACGTTTGTCCTTTAAATACAAAATTAATATACTGATGATGTTCACTTTAAAATTATGTGGTTTTTCTAATTTTTGGGTATGAGACACATACAATATGCTTATGAAAATAGCTATATTTATTTGAACGCTGTGTCCTTAAAAATAAATAAATACTAAATACAAAATTAAAAGTTTACTATGTTTATAGCATAAAATATATGCTCAATCCATTATTGGATACAAGACACTATACGATAGTAAAAAATATGATTTATTTATTAGAATCTTATGTCCTTTAAATTAAAAAAAAATTATAGACTGATGATGCTTATAACGTAAACGATATTAATAATAATAGGACTTTTATTTCCCAGGATATAGTACATTACTTACATAGTTACATTACATACAATATAAATTACAATAGAAAACACTATATAGGGAAACAGGACGCAGTTCCAGCTTTTTATATGGATGTGCAGTGCAGGCTGGTCCTAGCTGTCTCAAGATTCAGTGGAAAACACCTGATATGAGCAATATCAGCTGTTTTTCCACTGAATCTTGAGGCAGCTAAGACCAGCCCAGAACAGTTCCTGAACTATAAACGAAAGCGTTTTTTATTGAGACGTTTATGATATGCTATAAAAATAGCATTTAGTAATTAGAATGCTATGTCCTTTAAATATAAAATTGATAGGTCTATGATATACAGCAGTGTTCCCAAACTGGGGGCGCTGGAACATTTCAGATGGTCTATAGTAATTTCTGGTGCCATTGGGTGGCTGTGAGTAAAAATGAGGGGGCGGTGAAATAATAAAGATATTGACAATTTTGAAAACCACGATTGCAATCAATAATTTGCTGCTGCCTTATTTTCAACAACAACTTCTACTACCTTGTTGTTGGCCTTGTTGTTGGCTATGGCTAGTAATATACATAAAATAACACAAAAGTTGTAACTTCATCTTTCTTCTGAAATCCGGTAAATTATCAGGTACTTTTACTACCTTGTTGTTGGATATGGCTAGTAATATAGACACATACAATAACACAAAAGTTGTAACTTCATCTATTTCGCCAACTTTACTTTATACAGGTAGTAATATAGACACATACAATAACACAAAAGTTGTAACTCTTCTGAAATAAAGTAAATTACCAGACAGCGGTGAGTACTTTTATATGTAAAAAGGGGGCGTTTAACATATAAAAGTACTCACCGCTGCCTGATAATTTACCGGATTTCAGAAGAAAGATGAAGTTACAACTTTTGTGTTATTGTATGTGTCTATATGTCTACCTGATAAGGTAAAGTAGAAGAAATAGATTAGGAACGTATGATGTACAACATAAAATAAATGGTTTATCTATTATTAGACAGACACTATGCTATATGTATATAAAAAATTTCTTTGTTTGATGACATTTAAACACAAACTTGACAGGTTTATCATGATTTAATTAATTTAATAGTTTAAAAAAATGTATTATTGTTAGTATAATCTGTATTTAAATTATCATTGCAAGGAAACCAGTATAGTGAAACCAATTCAAATGCAGAAGCTAGCTCAAACGGGAATGGGGACTCCAGTGTATCAGCTCAAGCCCAATCGAGCTCATCCGGATCAAACAGCGATTCCAGTGCAGGTGCCAGCTCAAATCAAAATCACGGGGGGCAGGGCAATACCAATGCGGAGGCAAACGCGCAATCTTCCGATCATGGTAGAGGCCGCTCCAATGCAAATGCTGATGCTGGAGCTGGCTTCAACTATGTCAACCCAAAACCGCATCCCAAGTACGCTGATTATGGGAATTCTAACATAAATTCTGATTTCGTATTCCCAAATTCCTAATTTGTATCTTTTTTTTTTATAGTTATATAGTTAAAGTATTTATTTTTTGATAAATGATATTTTATTAAACCTTTCTAGCTTCATCCAAATAAAATATTTTGTTTTGACTGTCGCTATGCCAGTCCACTATCCAGAACTATCCAGAGGAAGGACGTCCTCTGGATAGTTCTGGATAGTGGACTGGCATAGCTACAGACACTGAGGCCTTAAAATGGGCCCATTGTGAAACCTCCCTTTAAGGCTGCTCACTCAGTCAATTTTGCGTGCGAGCTGCAAAACTTTGGCGGGTGAGGAGTTGCCAATCCTGACCATCCTTGTACAAGTCGAACTTCAGATCATATGAATTACAATTCAGTTTTAATTTGTTTAAACTTTATAGAAAAAATAAATCCTATACAAGGATTTATATAAGCTGAAAGGAACATTGCAAAATTTGTACCGCGTGTACATGAATTGAAAGAGATATAAATGCACCCACACAGTGAGAAAAAAGGACCTTTATTTGGTGTAACCACACAAAAATTAATCCCTTCTACAAAATTCCTCCAACAACAACCATCACGATCATCATCAATCAATCAATTTCGTCCACTGCTGGTCTCCCGGAATTTTATCAATTTTTGACCGATCCTGTACAGCTTCTATCCAGTTGGTTTTAATCCGTTTGATGTCGTCGCCCCATTTATTTGGTGGGCGGTCTTTATTTCAGTAGTCATCTCTACTGAAGTATTTTCTTCATTCAGCGATTATTGAATTCGCGCAACATGTCCGGCCTAGTTCTATTTTAAACTTGTTATATGGGTAACAACATCTTGACATCCAGTCCTCTCCCTTATTCTGTCATTTGGGTCTGTCTATAGGTGATATGACTAAGATCGACCTCTCTATTTTCCTCTGTGCGATACTTATTTTACCAAAAACTATACAATAACATAAGTAAATAGTACAAAGAAAAATAAAATAAAATACATATTCGCTTATATGACTGTATGGCTTCATTCTCTATACTAGCCCCCTCTGCCCTCGCCAATTTCCTTTTCCGCGTCAGCAGATTTTCACGCCTTTCCCATCATCTCCTAGCCATTCATTCTATTTTGTCCAATCGCCAGCCCACTCTGCTTTCACTCCCTAACATTATTTGCTAAGGTGCTGTTACCGTTTCGGCGAACATGCCGCTTACCCCTGCTCCACGCTCAGTAGGGTAGGAAAATCCGGGCTGAGTGCGCCTCTTCAGCAGATGCTAAGAGTAGGAGGCCTCTATAAATAACGTGCACGCACCCCTAAACGGCAGTCAGTTCTCCCTCACCAAGACTCAGAGGACTGATTCATATTACCGTCGGGTAATATGAATCAGTCCTCTGATTCTTGGTGAGGGAGAACTGACTGCCGTTTAGAAACCGATACTTGAGTTTAACTTTTTACCTTTGGTAAATCGATCCTCCTTCACCAAGATTCAGAGGATCGATTTATTTCCTTGCAGCTATCAGCTTACACTTGTGCCCAATATTCCTCTTGTGACGGTTCTCCCTCACGACGACTCGGAGAACCGTTTCAAGAACATCCTCGACGCCGAGCGTTGATCCTATCTTCCTCGTAAAGCGGCCTGATGGTTTTTAACCCTCCCCGTACCTGTCTTATGAATAGCTGACCCCGGTGACGGACTGCAGCTTCCTTCACCAACCCCGTCGACGCCGAGCATCGATAACAGTGCCTTCGCGTGTCGCTCCTCTTACTATAAATCGCACACACGGTGGACTCTAGCCCCATCCACACATTTCTTCACATCTCTTCTACCCACACCTTGTTGTTGCTATGCACACTTCGTACTCTCTGCTCCACCTTCCCCTGGCTAAATATCTCGGGAGTTTCCCCGGCGCTATGTAACCGCACCTTAAACACTCTTCTGGCCTGAAGGGCGAATTTGTGGCCCGTACACGATAAATAATGCAGTTATTTGACGAAAGAGTAATTGTTTATGACAATTGTTCACTGCAAATTGTAATACAATACATATAGGGAGAGTGTTAATATTCCGATAGCGGTGTAGAGACACTTTTTATTTATAGTTATTTCACGAACTTCTCCACAATGAAAAGTTATTTTTTTGGCAAAATTTCACATGCTATGTCTCATTATGTCGCTAAATTATTGTCAATGCATCTGAATCCTGACTACAAACATTCATAAACAAGGATTCTCAAAATATATCCTGAAACCATCTCTAGCGAACACCTTTGGATAGTATCTTCCAATGTCGCTAAATTATTGTCAATGCATCTGAATCCTGGACTACAAACATTCATAAACAAGGATTCTCAAAATATATCCTGAAACCATCTCTAACACCTTTGGAAGATAATATGTAACATAGAGCCAATGCAAATCATAAATAAAAGGAGGAAATTGCAATTTATAGATTGGACACACGATATGCACAGAAAATACAGATAAAGCAAGGACAGCCCTAGAATACAGAGACAGAGGAAGACAAAATACATGGCAAAAATCATGAGCATACAAAAATAAGTAAAACATTGAACGACATAAAAATAGAGGTTTGTCTTTTGCCTCTATTTTTATGTCGTTCAATGTTATTTTTGTATTCTCATGATTTTTGCCAAGTATTTTGTCTTCCACTGTCTCTGTATTCTAGGGCTGTCCTTGCTTTATCTGTATTTTCTTTTCTTGGCGTGTGTCCAATCTATAAATTGCAATTTCCACCGTAATTATGGTTTGCATGGGCTCTATATTACATAGTATCTTCCAAAGGTTTATTATTAAATGGAAGGAAACATATAAAAGAAGATAATAACATAAGGCTGGCCCCTGTAGGGTGTCCTAGACTCCTTGGTTTGTGTTTCAAGGCGGCTCCTGAAAAAAACCCAAAGATATAGCGTCCCTAACGGTGTGTAATCGGAGTCTGTCCGAGATCACCTCCACCGGCAGTCGGGCCCGGATAATAAATAATAATAAATAATAATTATCACTGTAAAAATACGAAAAACTTCTTCATTTGGACATATCTCTACTACATACATATCATTTATATTATTTCATCATATGCCTTCTACCGTGAACTGTAGACGTTTTTCTTTTATACTTTGTATTTTTCTATCCATGTTTTTCTGTCTTGTGCCAATTGTTTTATTCCTTCCCATGGTATATCATTTCTTTCTGCTTCTTCTCGTATACCGTCCTTCCATGGTAATACATATTATACTACAAGGAAAGATAGAGGGAAAGATAGAGGGAAAGATAGAGGAAAAGGTAGAGGGAATAACAAGACCCAATCAAAGAAGGATATAATGGTTGAAGAACATAAGTCAATGAACAGGAATTGCACCAAGCGAACTATTTAGATCAGCTGACAATAGAATTAGATGGTACATGGTAATTGCCAACATTCAATTAGGATATGTTACCCCAAGACGAAGTTAATTAAAGATGAAAATTACAAGTAATTTTTGATTAATTCCATCGGGGTTTCACTTAAAATTCGACAACTAGATAACTAGCGAGCAACTGTTTCAAAAACTGAATAGAGCCCTTCATTCCATATTTCGCGTGTTTGCGGATGTTTTACGGCCGTCTCAACTTCCATCCTTATCGCGCTCCGCTCGCATTTTTTGCTCGGCGCGGCCGGCTCGGTCGCGCACGCATGACACTCATCAGTCCAGTCATCTCCGCGAACATGGCCGCCGGTAGAGCCTTCACGCATTTCAACCCGCGGACTTTTCTAAGTAAATTGTATAGTTATTTCAGTGCTAGTGATCAAGTTAATTAGTGCTAGTGTTTGTGTTTGTGTGTGAGTGTTTGTGCCTCCATTTATGAGACCGGCAGTGTGATTCATGGCTGCCCGAAATCAGGCTTGCGTAATCGGAAAAAAACTGTGAGTACTCGAGTTTTAGGTGTTGATTTCAAGTCAAGGGAATTATTATTATACGTATTCACACTGATTACTATTAGGTATGGTTTGTATTTAATAGTGATTATGTGTATGTGTTGTGATGACTAATGGTGGCAAATTTTCCACACATTATTTTACTGTTGTCGCGTAACGAGCGGCATGTTTTGCGGCTATAGTTCTTTAGTGGTGAGCACAAATCTACTGCTGGGTGACGATCTGTGTTTTTTTATTGTTTAATTATGCGCATCAGCTCGTTAGCAAGTATAAAATAAAACGCCGGAATATTTTTTATTGCTTGAACGACGCATATAAGTAATATATCAGTTGCCCAGGGCCTCACATGCTCTCAACAAGTCCCTGCAAACACATACACACTATTTACAAATGTATAACTAATTCTTATGAAATACTGACTTTCATGCCTAGTGGTTTCACAAAAAAAAAACACCTTGTTAATAAATTGTATCCAGAAATCCAGTGGTAGGTTAAGAAACCAAATACATCAAATTGTAAATGTGGTGCCATTTCTTGGCTATGTAAATTACGTTAATCTTTTTTACCTACAAAGATTAACGTAATTTACAGAACCAACAAATGGCACCACATTTACAATTTGACGTATTTGGTTTCTTAACCTACCACTGGATTTCTGGATACAATTTATTAACAAGGCGGTTTTTTAGTGAAACCTCTGGGCATGAAAGTATTTTATAAGAATAAGATGTATGTCATAGCTATACATTTGTAGTGTAGTATGTGTATGTGTAGTGTGTATGTGTTTGCAGGGACTTGAAGAGAGAATGTGTGGTTAAATGATGGCATGAAAATTAGCTACACTGTAATTTTTGAGTATGATTTTAGTCGAAAGACTATTGTAAACGCATTAGCACTGTTTGAAAAATACCCATTTTTGAAATGTTTACAAATTTACGGTTAAAACATACAAAATCGTATTTTTATGATATTCTGACTTTGGCATTGAATAGCCTGAAAACTAGCAATACCGTAATTTTTGGTTATGACTTTAATAGATAGACCAATATACTGCTAATTTATTAAGAAAGTTTGAGAAATATCCATCGAGGGATTTTTGAAATGTTTACAAATATACGGTTATAACATACAAAATCGTATTTTTATGTTATTCTGACTTTGGTATTGAATAACCTGAAAACTAGCAATACCGTAATTTTTGGTTATGACTTTAATAGATAGACCAATACACTGCTAATTTATTCAGAAAATTAGAGAAATATCCATCGAGGGATTTTTGAAATGTTTACAAACTTACGATTATAACATACACAATCATATTTTTATGATATTCTGACTTTGGTATTGAATAGCCTGAAAACTAGCAGTACCGTAATTTTTGGCTATGACTTTAATAGATAGACCAATATACTGTTAATTTAGTAAGAAAGTTTGAGAAATATCCATCGAGGGATTTTTGAAATGTTTACAAATTTACAGTTATAACATACACAATCGTATTTTCATGATATTCTGACTTTGGCATTGAATAGCCTGAAAACTAGCAGTACCGTAATTTTTGGTTATGACTTTAATAGATAGACCAATATACTACTAATTTATTAAGAACGTTTGAGAAATATCCATCGAGGGATTTTTGAAATGTTTACATATTTACAGTTATAACATTCACAATCGTATTTTTATGATATTCTGACTTTGGTATTGAGTAGCCTGAAAACTAGCAATACCGTAATTTTTGTTTATGACTTTAATAGATAGACCAATATACTGCTAATTTATTAAGAAAATTTGAGAAATATCCATCGAGGGATTTTTGAAATGTTTACAAATATACGGTTATAACATACAAAATCGTATTTTTATGATATTCTGACTTTGGTATTAAATAGCCTGAAAACTAGCAATACCGTAATTTTTGGTTATGACTTTAATAGATAGATCAATATACTGCTTATTTATTAAGAAAGTTTGAGAAATATCCATCGAGGGATTTTTGAAATGTTTACAAATTTACAATTATAACATACACAATCGTATTTTTATGATATTCTGACTTTGTCATTGAATAGCCTGAAAACTAGCAATACCGTAATTTTTGGTTATGACTTTAGTAGATAGACCAATATACTGCTAATTTATTAAGAAAGTTTAAGAAATATCCATCGAGGGATTTTTGAAATGTTTACAAATTTACAGTTATAACATACAAAATCGTATTTTTATGATATTCTGACTTTGGTATTGAATAGCCTGAAAACTAGCAATACCGTAATTTTTGGTTATGACTTTAATAGATAGACCAATATACTGTTAATTTATTAAGAAAGTTTGATAAATATCCACGGAGGAATTTTTGAAATGTTTACAAATTTAGGGTTGTAACATACACAATCGTATTTTTATGATATTCTGACTTTGGTATTGAATAGCCTGAAAACTAGCAATACCGTAATTTTTGGTTATGACTTTAATAGATAGACCAATACACTGCTAATTTATTAAGAAAATTTGAGAAATATCCATCGAGGGATTTTTGAAATGTTTACAAATTTACGGTTATAACATACAAAATCGTATTTTTATGATATTCTGACTTTGGCATTGAATAGCCTGAAATCTAGCAATAACGTAATTTTTGGTTATGACTTGAACAGATAGACCAATATATTGTTAATGCATTGTCCAAGTTTGAAAAATATCCATCAAGGGATTTTTGAAATATTTACAAATTTGCGATTAAAACATACAAAATCGTATTTTTCTGAAATATTAGTTTTGGTATTAAATATTTTGTATTATGACTAACTTGACCAATATATTGTTTAGTAGTAGTAGTAAAACCTTTTATTGACAAACAATACACAGTACATGAACCAACACTCTATTTTTACAGCCATACAGTTACACGATTTACCCTTACATTATATACCAATATACCATATACCAAGGAAATTGAAATTTACTACAATATAAAACAAACAATGTAACCCTAAAATTATGACCCCTCTACATACAAAAAAAACGACGATGAAAGACAATAATACTAAAAAAGGACTCACGACATTAAACAACAATAGAAGCAAGTTTCTCCAACTTTCATTTTGAGGCCTATGTATCTGTAGCTTTGCTACTTGGACTTTCAGATTTTCAGAAAGTTGGAGGAATTTTTGGATAGTTTTGGATAGTTGGCAGCAGAACTATCCAGAACTATCCAGAAATTCCTCTAACTTTCTGAAAATATGAAAGCCCTCTCCACGTTCTCAAAGGCACTGCCTATACTTACATGCCATATTCGTCTTCTTTACTCCCCACTCATTTTGCTACAATCATACACCTAGTGCTCCCAGTATTCACTCCCATTTATGCAGTACTTGGACCTTCGGTACTCTTGGCCCATCCATTATTTTCTTAGAATCTCTATGCTCCCACATCCAAACTTTACTAAAAAAATGATCTTTATTATCGTTTCCCTCACAAAAAACTGCTCTTCAACATCACCAACCTTCAACCCTATCATACTCTGCTTGGATGCTTCGCCCTTATAGTAATAGTCATATTTATTTCTTCATACAAATAATCTTCCTCAGATGTACTAATACATATTTAAAGAGGTAAAATATACAATTTATAAAATCCTCAAAGCTCCGAAATATTGATGAGTATTTATATGCCAAATCTTGATATCCATTAATAGAATATTTCGTTCAGAAACTTGCCATAGTTATCATTTTTATCCATTTTGAGGACTAAGTGTCTGTACCTATGCTACCTTCCTGCCAAGTATCCAGAACTATCCAGAAGTTCCTCCAACTTTCTGAAAATCTGAAAGCCCTCTCCACGTTCTCAAAGACATTGCCTACACTTACATGCCATATTCGTCTCGATTACTCCCCACTCATCTTACTACAATCATACACCCAGTGCTCCCAGTAGTCACTCCCATGTATGCAGTACCTGGACCTTCGGTACTCTTGGCCCATCCATTATTTTCTTACAATCTCTATGTTCCCACATCCCAACCTTACTATACACTGTTGCTTGGATGCTTCGCCCTTTAGTCATATTTATTTCTTGATACAAATAATCTTCCTCAGACGTACTAATACATATTTAAAGAGGTAAAATATACAATTTATAAAATCCCCAAGGCTCCGAAATATTGATGAATATCTATATACCAAATCTTGATATCCATTAATAGAATATTTCGTTTAGAAACTTGCCGTAGTTATCAGCTCTCCTTCTGATTGCGCCTGATCATCTCATCCTCCGAATCAAAACCAGATTTATGCCCAGAAAACATGAAGAATTTGCAGTATCGCAACGTTGATTTTAAAAAAGCTGTTGACATATCAGATAGATACCTCGGCAGTCTCTACTAATACATATTTAAAGAGGTAAAATATACAATTTATAAAATCCCCAAAGCTCCAAATATTGATGAATATCTATATGCCAAATCCTGATATCCATTAATAGAATATTTCGTTTAGAAACTTGCCGTAGTTATCAGCTCTCCTTCTGATTGCGCCTGATCATCTCATCCTCCGAATCAAAACCAGATTTATGCCCAGAAAACATGAAGAATTTGCAGTATCGCAACGTTGATTTTAAAAAAGCTGTTGACATATCAGATAGATACCTCGGCAGTCTCTACTAATACATATTTAAAGAGGTAAAATATACAATTTATAAAATCCCCAAAGCTCCAAATATTGATGAATATCTATATGCCAAATCCTGATATCCATTAATAGAATATTTCGTTTAGAAACTTGCCGTAGTTATCAGCTCTCCTTCTGATTGCGCCTGATCATCTCATCCTCGTAATCAAAACCAGATTTATGCCCAGAAAACAAGAATTTGCAGTATCGCAACGTTGATTTTAAAAAATCTGTTGACATATCAGATAGATACCTCGGCAGTCTCTACTAATACATATTTAAAGAGGTAAAATATACAATTTATAAAATCCCCAAGGCTCCGAAATATTGATGAATATCTATATACCAAATCTTGATATCCATTAATAGAATATTTCGTTTAGAAACTTGCCGTAGTTATCAGCTCTCCTTCTGATTGCGCCTGATCATCTCATCCTCCGAATCAAAACCAGATTTATGCCCAGAAAACATGAAGAATTTGCAGTATCGCAACGTTGATTTTAAAAAAGCTGTTGACATATCAGATAGATACCTCGGCAGTCTCTACTAATACATATTTAAAGAGGTAAAATATACAATTTATAAAATCCCCAAAGCTCCAAATATTGATGAATATCTATATGCCAAATCCTGATATCCATTAATAGAATATTTCGTTTAGAAACTTGCCGTAGTTATCAGCTCTCCTTCTGATTGCGCCTGATCATCTCATCCTCCGAATCAAAACCAGATTTATGCCCAGAAAACATGAAGAATTTGCAGTATCGCAACGTTGATTTTAAAAAAGCTGTTGACATATCAGATAGATACCTCGGCAGTCTCTACTAATACATATTTAAAGAGGTAAAATATACAATTTATAAAATCCCCAAAGCTCCAAATATTGATGAATATCTATATGCCAAATCCTGATATCCATTAATAGAATATTTCGTTTAGAAACTTGCCGTAGTTATCAGCTCTCCTTCTGATTGCGCCTGATCATCTCATCCTCGTAATCAAAACCAGATTTATGCCCAGAAAACAAGAATTTGCAGTATCGCAACGTTGATTTTAAAAAATCTGTTGACATATCAGATAGATACCTCGGCAGTCTCTACTAATACATATTTAAAGAGGTAAAATATACAATTTATAAAATCCCCAAGGCTCCGAAATATTGATGAATATCTATTATCCAAATCTTGATATCCATTAATAGAATATTTCGTATAGAAACGTGCCGTAGTTATCAGCTCTCCTTCTGATTGATCATCTCATCCTCCTAATCAAAACCAGATGTATGCCCATAAAACATGAAGAATTTGCAGTATCGCTCGTAGATTTTAAAAAATCTGTTGACATATCAGATAGATACCTCGGCAGTATGTCTTCTCTCCTTGTGGTGCCGTCTCCTATCGGAGGTTAGCAATCATCATGGTGATTCTAATCTTTGACGCTGCAGCTCTAAATAGTCCAACCGATGTTTGTCCGTACCATTCTTTAACCATGAGGTACTGCGATGCCCCATGCTTCTTTTTCCTTATATTTTTCCTTGGATGATCAGTTGGAGAATAGAGTATCTCTCTCCCCGGGTGATGTGTCCCAAGTACTCTAGCTTTCGTGTTTTGATCATAAGGATCAGTTCCTTTTCTTTATGCATTCTTCGAATGACTTCTTCGTTGTTTACTAGGTCCTTCCAGGATATTTTGAGCATGCGGCGATATATCCACTCAATCTCAAACGACTCTAGTTTTTTTTTTCTATTATTTTTCTATATATAATAGAAATTTCGTCATTTTCGTCTCGTTTTGAAAACGCCTATTTAGCACTGTCTCAACAACTAAGAGAGATCGGTTTGTTGCATACGCTTCAACTCGGGTTTGTCTATCCTAGGAGCAACAGAAAAATATTTAGTTAATGTTTTCTTGTGCTATGTATAACCTGGCCAACTATCTATTATGGCCGTCTATTCCTCACTAGTGCCTATAAAATTCACCATAGCCGCATTCGGAAGATTAATAATATTTACAACATCATGTACATATTGTTTATTTTTTTGATTGTTTATAATTAATTAATGAGGAAGCAAAATACAGTTTTTTTTTTGCTAAATCATTGCGCTCGGATATATATTCGGCGTGCTAATTAAATTTGCGGCAGTAATTGAACGTGTATATTCTAAAACGGCTGCAATTGTGATATTAGGATCATTAATAAAAGTCATACTTATAATAAAAATATTTATTTCTACAATTCTAACTGCAAGGTCGAACTAACGACGGTGTTTCCTGGTCAGATCTAGAGATCAAGGTGAAGTTCATAGAATTTGCTTGTAATCCAATTAATAACAATGAGTTCGAAAATTATTTTTGCTTGTTTGGGTTTTTTTAATATAATTATTTTGGAAAATGATAATTAATACTTTCCTCGTTTCGGTTTTCTGTTATATAGTTATTACATATGATCATTGATTGAAGTATTTATACCCAATACTTCAAACAACGATATGATTAAATTCCTTCCTTTACCCGCCTTTGGGCTGATATCCTTCAGTTGTTTTTACACTACCCCTGTTATTATACAAAGACATACAAAAATAGGCAACGCAACCATTAAGGTTTACTAGACGTGTTGTCTAGGCTAGATCCGAACAATTGATGGTAATGATACCAACAATATCGTAATGAGGGAAGATAGATCCATACAAATAGACATTTGCCTGTGCAATAATTCGGTTCTAGATATTCATATCAATATACAAGCTCGTTTTTATAAAAACCATATTTCAATCTTTTACTGCTGATTGATATTTATATTTTGTATCTGTCATATATATATATATATATATATATCCTTGAAGTAAAGATTTATATGTATATTTGTATATATATATATATATATATATATATATATATATATATATATATATATCAATCTTTATTTTAGCTATCGACATGGGTCTTTCCGCCTCTAGTAAAGATTTATTTTTTAATTATTAAAAACCATCCCATGGGCATTTCAACTAATAATTTTTATTCGTTATTATTCTATTAGTCTATTTTGATTTTGTTGCAATCCTTAAAGTTAAAATTTGTTTTGTTTTTTTGGTATTTGTTTGCTGGCATTTCACCTCCTATATTAAAAAATAACAGCAACTCGAAATAAGGAATGTACTCCAAAATATTTGTAACAGCTTGTAATTAATTTGAATGACTATACAAACTTAAAACACTTAAAACTATAAAATGTATACTATTGGAGCGTCTAAAAGTGTCCTTTGTGGCCACCTCCACTGCTGCTTACACTGTGCGCACTGGCCGACGATGACGATCCTGCCACGCCGTCTTTGATAAACGAATCAGAGTTGGCGGAGACGTTTGATTCAGAAAATTCGCCCGAACCGGATGCAGTGCCTGTTGCGGTGCCTTTAGAGCCGCCATGATGTCCTGCGCCACCCACCTCTGAGTTTACCTTTGCTTCCGCGTTTGAGTTCGAATTGGAACCTCTACGCGCTGCTCTAGCCACTCTTAATAAACTAACATCTTCAGCATACGATTCTGGTACATCTAGAGGGAAGAAGAGACGAATTCATTAGCTGTTGATTCGTATGATTTTTTTTGTTTGAAAATAGTAATAATATTATATTAATTACGGAAAGACCCGTGAAGGGTCAATAGTCTAATAAAGATGGTTATATATATATATATATATATATATATATATATATATATATATATATATATATATATATATATATATATATATATATATTATATTAACTAAACTTTGCTATGCTAGTTTAGTTAATATAATATTATTACTAGTTTCAAACAAAAAAAATCATATATTCAAATAAATGTCTGTATTTATTTACAAGGCAATAATAATTAAAATTTTGCAAGTAATTAAAACATCCACAGGTTTACACATTACCATTGAATTAAGAATATAAAAAAAATCCTCCATATTTTTACGGCTAAGGGCATTTTCGCCGGGCAAGTGGAAAAAGTAACTTTACAGAAAACCTATGTGAGATGATTCGTGAAATTTGTCCTATAATGGGGTTTGAACTCTCGCTCCCTAATCCTTAGTTCGAGACGGACAAATATATACAAATATTATTATATTATTCCTTCACTCATAGAGATTACTTACATTCTGGCTTTTCTAGGCTGAACATCCTATATTCCACATTCATTACATACATTCTCGTTTTTTCTAGGCTGAACACCCTAAATTCCACATTCATTACATACATTCTCGTTGTTTCTAGGCTGAACCCCCTAAATTCCACATTCATTACATACATTCTGGATTTACTAGACTGAACACCCTAAATTCCACATTCATTACATACATTCTCACTTTTCTAGGCTGAACGAGACGGACAAATATATACAAATATTATTATATTATTCCTTCACTCATAGACATTACTTACAATCTGGCTTTTTCTAGGCTGAACCTTCAAAATTCCACATTCATTACATACATTCTGGCTTTTTCCTAGGCTGAACACAATAAATTCCACATTCATTACATACATTCTCGTTTTTTCTAGGCTGGCTGAACACCCTAAATTCCAGATTCATTACATACATTCTGGCTTTACTAGGCCCTAAAATACACAATGATTACTTACATTCGTATGTAGCTGACGCGGCGCAGGCGATCAACGCGAGAAAACCCAATAAAACAGCGCACCTCATCGTATCAAAAGTAACTTTTCAATAAGTAACGAGTAAATAATGATTCTATTGAATCTGCAATGGACTTATATACAGCTTGATCGGGATTTTTTTATTATTGCGAAACTCCCCACTTGTTTCGTTTACGTCTGGCCGGAAGTTTTTTTTGGTTGTTGTTTAGCGTTTTTGCCCATCACTCAAAGTCACGCGAGCCGAATTCGGCAGAATAATAATGTTTACAGTATCGGGAACCAATTAATTAATGTCTTGCGTGGTTTTATTTTGATTACGAAACGAATTTGAGGGCAATATACAGGTTTTTGTAAAATCATTGCGCTCGAGATTCGAAGAATAATATCTATAGAGTGCTTATTAGCATATCCCTATATGTTTTTGATAATAATAATAGTTTATTTACCCAAAAATAATATGAAACTCCCTCTGTCTCTATTCATTTCCGTTTTTATTTTGTCCCAAATTATAGTATACGTACGCTAACTATATATTTTTATTGGGAAATAAAGAAGATATCGTAGAAAGTATCATAAATAAAAATATCATAAAATATACTCCCTCTGTCCCAATTTATTTCCGTTTTTATTTTGTCCCAAATTATAGTATACGTACGTTAACTATATTTTTTGGGAAATAATTGACATATCGAAGAAAATATCATAAATATCATAAAATATTCTCTCTCTGTCCCAATTTATTTCCGTTTTAATTTTGTCCCAAATTATAATATACGTACTCTAACTATATTTATTTGGGAAATAATTGACATATCGAAGAAAATATCATAAATATCATAAAATATACTCCCTCTCTCCCAATTTATTTCCGTTTTTATTTTGTCCCAAATTCTAGTATACGTACGCTAACCATATTTTTTGGGAAATAAATGACATATCGAAAAAAAATCATAAATATCATAAAATATACTCCCTCTGTCCCAATGTATTTCCGTTTTTATTTTGTCCCAAATTATAATATACATACGCTAACCATATTTTTTGGGAAATAAATGACATATCGAAGAAAATATCATAAATATCATAAAATATACTCCCTGTCTCCCAATTTATTTCCGTTTTTATTTTATCCCAAATTATAGTATCCGTACGCTGACCATATTTTTGTTGGAAATAAATGACATATCGAAGAAAATTAAAAAGTATCTTATAAAATTCATAACTTTATTATAATATTTATTTTTGAAAATAGTAGCATAAAACAATACATATATTAAAAACTGTAATTATTACACCTACACACACATTGTAAAAAATTAAATATCATTTTGATACTTTTCAGTTAGGGTTACCATCCGTCCGGATTTTCCCGGATTTGTCCTAGTTTTAGAAGCGTCCGGGAACGTTTTTAAACATTGGCCCTAATTTTATAAAAGTTTGTAGATATTTATATTGCATATATTGCAGCCGACGAGTTAAAAAAAAATTTAACATGATGTATTTGTTTAAATCAAATGAAAATATTGATGGATTCTCTAAAAATGTCTCCCTCCGGTGGGACTCGAGAATTCAATCAAACATTTAAGATCCTGGTGATTAGTAATCACTCGGTTGAGCTTGAATGGTAAGAATTCGAAAACGATTGTTCATGAATTATTATCATATTAAATGACAATAGTTCATGAACAATCGTTCAATTGTATTTTTACAAGGAAGAAACATTGAAATAGACACCTCAAGGAACAGGATTCACTCTTAAATATGAATCAACAAGCATTTTTTTAAAGGATAAATAAAAAGATTTTTTACTTTCTGTTTTATCACACTTCAGTTACACTTTGCAACTAGTTTCGGCTAAGCTCTAGCCATTTTCGAGCTTCTCCGATGATGGCTAGAGCTTAGGTTCTATAGAATTTTGTATTGCACCTTCCAACAAAAAAAAATCCGTCGGTCAAGGGAGAAGCTCAGCGGAGTTTAATCACCCGGTATTTACCTTAACTTTACAGAAAACCTCTGAAAAACTATGAATAGTGATTCGCGAAAATTCGCTCCCCGCTGGGGATAGAACTCAGGCTCCCCAATGCTCGAGACGAACGACGTCTCTCACCACTCGGCCACGGAGCTGGGTACCTTCCAACATTAAGCTAAATAACACTGAAGACCTTAAAGTAACGTACTCCCTTATTTACTTCGAACTTATTTGACGTTCCATTGTTTACTCTCACCATGTTTTCAGTTATTTGTAGTGTTTTACCATTCTTATTAGCTTCAGGACTTTATATAGCCCGTTCTTCTTTACTTTGTCAGAGGTCTGTATGAAATCGATAAATATATATACGATCTACCCTTGTTTATTGCCTTTTTCTGTCTTTGCAATTAGAATCTGGTTCATCTGGTGATCGCCACGTTCCCTTGTTAATTTTCATTTGCCATCTTATGCATACTATACTATCCTATTATTGGCATCATCTGACTACTTATTTTACCATTTGCATCGCCCAATATTATTTTCATGTCGTACTTGATAATTTGTTATGAATGCGGGGCACAAAGCGATGATGACAATGGTGAAAAATAGACTAGCGAGGGAAGTGGATAGAAAAGGGCTGCTGCCGGAATGCCAGGGGGGTTTCAGAAAGGGAAGAGGGACGAGGGAGCAGATTTTCACGCTTGCGAGAATGGTGAAGGAAGCGTTGGAGTGCAAAGGAAGAGTGTATGCGGTGTTTGTGTATGATTCAGTTCCTAGAGGAAAGCTCGTGGAGTGTATGGATAGATTGGGGATGGAAGATGAAAGTGTGGAGTGGGTGAGAAGTATATATAAAGAGACGTGGGCAAAAGAGTGAATGGAGAAGTGTCTGAAAAGTTTAGGGTGAATGTGGGTGTAAGGCAAGGGTGCCCGCTAAGCCCCCTCCTGTTCAATCTATACACAAGCGAGTTGGAGGCGGTGCTGAGGAGAGGACAGGCTGGAAGGGTCGTGGTGGGGAGAACCAAGGTGTGGATGCTGGCATATGCGGATAATATAGTATTAGTAGCCAAGAGAGTGGAAGAGATGCAAGAGATGTTGGAAAGAATGGGAAGGTACATGGATAGGAGAGGGCTAGTAGTGAATGTGGAGAAGACTAAATGGATGATGTTTAGGAATAGGGGTAGAAGGGGTAGAGTGGAAGAGCTGAAATGGAAGGGAAGGATGATTGAGAGAGTGAATGTCTTTAAATATTTGGGTTTCTGGTTTGACAGTGGAGGAGGATTTAGGGTGCATGTGGAAAGTATGCAAGCGAAAGCGAGAATGGCTTGGGGAATAGCGAGAAGGAAATGGGAGAGGTTGTGGGGCGGTAACCTCGTAATGGCGTGCAAGATCTGGGATGCGTGTGTAAAACCTATGCTGTTGTATGGAGTGGAAGTGTGGGGATTGCGTGAGTGGGATGTGATAGAGAGAGAGCAAGGTGTGCTCCTGAAGAGTCTGCTGGGTCTCGAAAGGTCGATACCGAGAGCAGTGCTGTTGCAGTAGACGAATCGTATGAGTATGTGGTGGGAGTCGTGTGTAAGGGTTGTGAAGTTTCAAGAAAGATTGCAGGAATTGGGTGAGGAAAGACTGGTGCGGGAGGTATGGATGAGGTGTAAGAGTAGGACGGAGAGTGGTTGGAGAAAGGATAGAGGAAGGATGTATGAAAGAGTGGGTATGTCTGAGGTGTGGGTAGAGGAGAAGCTGAGAGAAATGGGAAGCCTAGGAACTGAGGTAAGAGAGAGATTGAGAGATATTGAGTGGCAAGAACGGCAGACTAGAATGAATGAGAGCTCTTACAACCCTGGCTACGTAGAGTGGCAAGTGAGTGGGAGACTCCCGAGTTACTTAGCCAGGGGTGAGTGGAGCAGGGAGGACAAGGTATGCATGGCAAGAGCGAGGCGGGGGTCAGACGAGAGAGGGAGGAAAGTGTGGATGGGTCTAGGGTACACCGCGTGTGCGCTGTGTAGTAAGGGAAGTGACACGTGGTGGCACCTTAGCGAAGAATGTGAGGGTGTGAAAGCAGAGTGGGTGGGAGACTGCAGAAAGCTGAATGAATGGTTATGCGAGGATGGGGAAGGCGTGAAAATCTGCAGGAGGCTGACGTGGGAGAGGAAAGTGGCAAGGGCAAAGGGAGTGGCGATAGATGGGGGTAATTTGTAATTTTTGGCGAAGTAGTACTTTTATTTATATTGTATTTTTATTTTTATTTTTGTATATTTTTGTTGAGGTTTGTGATGTGGAGGGGCAGTGAGGGAAATGCCAATAAACGTCTCTCTTTTTTTTTTTTACTTGGTAATTTGTTCATATACGTGATTTTTTGGTTTTTTTCCACCTTATTCTCAAAGTCCTTTGCGTTTGAAAATCTGAATAGAGCCATTCAATAGCTATTTATTTACTGAAATTACTTGTACATATTTTCTTCAATACAGGAGTGATTTTGATTTTTCTGATTTTTTTTTTTGAACTAACATGAACTCAATGTCAACATTTGTTTTAATCACAGCCAAGTAAAGTATTAAGAATATATTTTTTTCAACATGAAACTTTTGAAACGTATTACCTTCTTTTATGTTCAATAATCAAAAGGATTTTTAAGAAATGTATACCATAATTCAGGACAGAGGGAGTGAAAATCTTAATAGAGTAATTCAATAATTATATTTACTGAAATTGGGGTTTATAATAAAAAGCTTTCATACAAGAAAATATAGTTTATTTTTGTTTCATATAAAAATGAGATTGTATATTAAATTCGTTGGACTTTATTTATAAGAGTGATTTTAACTTTGAGCTTGTGCGTTTGCGTTGGAAGAGGCCAAGCTGCCGCCTCCGGGGTAATATCCTTTGTGGCCTCCACCTCCGCTGCTGCTCACGCTGTGGGCGCTGGCGGAGGACGAGGATCCTGATAGGCCTCCTTGATTGAAGGTTTGCGTGTTGGCATTAGCGCTTGTTTCGGAAAATTGACCGGATCCTGATGCGTTGCCTGTAGCGCTACCTTTGGAGCCGCCATAGCCTCCACCTCCATGACCACCACCCCCCTGACCACCGCCTCCATGACCACCTCCAATTCCTCCGCCGTATCCACCTCCGCCGGTATTACCATGTCCACCTCCACCGGCGTTACCATGTCCACCTCCACCGATATTGCCGCCATGTCCACCTCCATATCCACCACCTTGTCCACCTCCATATCCACCACCTTGTCCACCACCTACGTGTCCTCCATGCCCATGTCCTCCGCCATAATTCGGTCTTCCGCCGTGTCCACCGCCATAATTCGGCCTTCCGCCATGTCCTCCGCCACCACTATGTCCGTGACCACCTCCACCGCCGCCGCCTCCGCCACCACCGTATCCCCCATTGCTGTGATGTCCACCTCCGAAGTTGGGATCGAACCCACTGTTTCCCTTGCCGCCATGACCACCGCCTCCTCCTCCGAAACTTATGCTATCAGCCTGAGCGTTCGCATTAGCTTCGGCTTTGGAGCCGGCGTCGCCACCAGCGCCGCCCCTATACGCCGACCTAACTACCCTCACAGACCTCACAGCGTCTTCATCGTAATACACGACTGGAACATCTATGGAAAATAATAATAAATTAGTACTATTCAGGAAAATAATAATACCAAAAATGATACAACTAACCCCCTAGAAGGAAAGTTAAACGTCATCTGGCGGCATCACATCAATTAGCAATACACATAACCATCAACATGCTCATGTCATCACCGGGTAGTGCCCTCTATGGAATAATATTCCAACAGAGTGCTTGAGATATCAGCACTAGGCCAATCTTATTAAACATATATAAGTGTGAATCCACCTCTTAGCAATCTACATATCTAGATTTCGATCTTATTAGATCTCATCGGTGTAGCTCAGCTAGTGAGGACGAATTCACACAATATCTTGAGGGGTTATATACAAACATGATATCGAGCTAAACTGATGAGATCTAATAAGATCGAAATCTAGATATGTAGATTGTTAAGAGGTGGATTCACACTTATATATGTTTAATAATACCAATATTTATTTCACAATTATCGCCATCGATGGTACTATCTATTTTTGCCCTATTCGATATATTTTAATGAAAATTATATACAGGACGTGACTTTACAAATTTAAAAAAAAATTATGGTAATATTAACTCAATTCTACCACTACTTAAGGGATTGCCCTCAAAGTACATAACATCCTGTATGTGTGTCTAGCTTCTGTTAACTCTCATTTACTTAAATCTGATAGGGATATCTAATAATTTATTTAACAGAAGAATCGATAATTAGATAAAGTAAAAAAAATAGAGTAAGTAACTAATTATATCAAACAATAGGACACTAAATTTGTTCACTATGGGTGTGTTAACAGAATTCAGTATCGTATTCGTTGAGTTAATTATTTACTTAGGTTCGGTTCTACAATTGACATTTAACCGGAGAATAAGGCTATTCGTAGAATAACTTTGAGATATTTATGCCAACATCACAAACTTATTCCACGAATAGCCTTATTCTCCAGTTAAATGACAATTGTAGAACCGGCCCTTAGTAATCGATTATTTCGTTCAATTATTGATAACTAAATCGATTTTAATTTCTTGTTTCTTTATAGCACTTTAATTAAATTTTGCTAGTAGCAAGGCCTAAGGTCATTATCGAGCTCCACCGATGACTAAAAGAAATTTTAAACGATCGCTCCTTATATAATAACAATTACATCCTACAATCTTAACCACAAACAATATTTTACGGAGCTGGGGGTGGGTTTTCTAAAAATAAATTACAGAAATATGTAATGTAGATTTTTTTTAAAATATTGATTGATTTATTTCGTATACAACTATCTATCTATATATCGGTTTTAAAAAAAAATCTTGCCTCAACTTTTTGGGTATTAACCCCAATAAACAAATTATTTCTTATATGGAATATTATTTTATACATATTGGGGCATCAATATATAAACTTACAATTAATCAATTTAATTAAAATGGTAAACACTTACACTCGTATGTAACCGAGGATGCGCAGGCGATTAAAGCAAACAACCCCAACACAGTAACACACTGCATCTTGTATCTTTCAACTCAGCAATGATACCCGGTAACAATTATGCAATGAGCTTATATACACCTCGAGTTTTTTTTTACAAATATCCCCACCCGCGTTCTCCTATAATATTTAATTAACATCCAGCTGGGATTTTAAGTTTTTTTTTTTTATATTATTTTGTGCTTAGTCGCTTGTTGTTTACCGGTTTAGTCATCATATAATTTGATCATCACCTCACTCAGGGCCGCTCACTTCACCTAACAATAATAAAAAAACAAACAACGCAACAATTACTGAAAAGCACCTGCTAATTGAAGCATCATCATCAATAATATTTTTATTATTTCTTGCCTCTGATTGTGTTACGAAGTAATTTAATTACTTAAGAAAAGTAATCGATACTCGGAGGAAATTGGCGGCTAAAATTAGAACGGCGTTCCCCAAAAGGAAACCCCGTAATAACTGTAAAAGGCATATTACGTTACATGAAAGCGAGGCCCTAAAGTTTCCGCGCACAATTGAAACATGTGTCTCGAAAATAAGAATGCGCGTGCACGAAAATCAATAATTGTGTTACTATACGAAAGCTTTAATTCATTTATTTCCGCTGGATTTTCCTGAAGGTCGGAGGAGGAAAAACCTCAGTACACACACGGTGTTATAAATATTAATCACCGCCAATTTGTTTTGCAAAGTCAACAACCGCTAGAACTATGTATGTATGTGTGATGGTTTTTCTTTCATACATATTACATAATAAAAACCTCCTCAACAGTATCCTTTCAAGGCTAAAAAAGCAGCGGGTTATTTCTAGTTAGTCGGTTTAATTGGAAGCCGGCCAGATTTATTCGCGCCTTTGCATACATAATCAGATAAACAACAGCAGCACGAATATCTGCAGCATATAAAATTTATTATTATATAAAGTTTTATGCAAATCTCTGCTCGTGATAAATCTCCGCCGTGGACTATTTGATTCAAACGAATGCAGATGGGGGGCGATAATCGAGTTTTAATTAGCGTGGCGCAGGCAATCGCAGATGTAATAACGGACACACGTGTTTTTAATTGTTTAGAAGCTTTTGGTAGTAGATGGAAATTAGCCTGTCGTCAGGCTTTCATTCGGTGACTCATTGCGAGCCGAGTTTAAATCTGATAGGGATATTTAATTATTTATTTAGGAGAAGTATCGATTACTAGATTAATTAATAATTAAATCATGTATGAGGATATTGATTTCAGTGGCGGGTAATTAACTAGTGACGTTATGACCAAATTCAGTACTCAGTTAACTATTTACTTCATCTGGCAATCGATTTCTATTGAATAAATAATTAAATATCCCTCTCAGAGTTAATCACATGCGAGCTAACAGGGTACAAGGTAGACATCGAATTATTAAATGTAAAAATAATCTACTACTAAGTTATCAGGCTTTCAGATAAGTTAGTATCAGATTATTTTTACATTTAATAATTTATGGAACAAAATCATCGATTATTATAAATCTCTGTAATATAAAAACCACCCAGCTTAGTGGCCGAGTGGTTAGAGTCGTACTGAGCATTGGGGAGCTTACGCCGGGTTTCTCCAACGAAAGTTTAAGACCGTCTTATTATTAAGAGCGTTGCACCAAACAAAAATCGAATCTTAAAACGATAAGGCGGTCTTACATTGTAAGACTAAATAAGATATACATATGTTTGGTACAACAGAATAAAAATTTAAGACGTGGTAATATATAAGACGAGCTTATATAAGACGAGCTTTAAGATTCATTGGAGAAACCGAGCGTTCCCAGCGGGGATTTCGCGCACCACCTTTTACAGTTTTTCAGAGATTTTCTCTGAAGTTAAGGCAAATACCGGGTGATTAAACTCCTCTGAGCTTCTCCATTGACCGGCGGAAAAGCCTCACGGCTGATAGCCCTATAAAGATTTTTTTTTAAACGAAGATAGTGTTTTGAAGACAACTGTCCTGTCATTTATGACGTTTGTGTTGTCAGTGCATGTCATTATTATTACCAGTTTTGTTCGTTAAATGACGGGGAAAAAATAACGATATAGTAGAGCCGCTTTCGATTATCGTTAGGGAGCTGTTCTAAGCCAGTCAAGACCAGCCCAGAACACCTCCCGAACGATAAACGAACGCGACTTAGGATAGTGTGTCTAATTGTTATCTTATAAGTGCATAGTCAGAAGAAAAAGAAGCTGGCCACACAATATTACGTTTGCGACTTTTCCATCCGTCCATAGACTGCTTATGTTCCATGTGGCTATGCGGACTACTTTTTTGTATACTTTGATTGTTTCATTTTTGTTTTTATTTTCGTTGTTTGTGGTTGACGGGAGGATTCTTCGCACCCTCTACTCACTTACGAAGTGTCCATGACTAAGAGCTATGTTAATATTTGGTTCTGCCATTAGATTTTCTTTAAAAAGTGTTGTACAGTAGAAGTTCCCTTTCCTTTCTGTGTCGTACCGCGAAAGCCGTTTACGCTGCGCTCTTCGTTGTTCTATGCTACACCACATTCTTCTCTTGATATTGCATGATAATTATCGAACTACTGACTTGCAATATCTTTGGCTATATATGGTTTTTTCCTGAAGGGTCTGGTTTTGCTGTAGCATCCCACTGCCTATTGTGCTCCCCCATAACTATTCCTCATTCATGAGCTCTGTATCTTCAATGAAGTCCATAAGTCTCGTGAATGGGCGAGCTTGGAACTCATTTAGGTTCATTCACGTTGAAAGAGATTTTTCCTGCCTGAGTTGAATGTCTCGCAGCTAGTTATTACATGTAGTGGGGTTTCTTCTTCTTCCCCACAGCCTCTGCACGTTGGTTTCTATCCCCATTATGTGCAGGTGTTTATTTAATGTGCAGTGTCTTGTTAGGAGTCCTACGACATTTCCTAATTGGTTCCTATTTAGTTTTAGGATTTCTTCCGTCGCCTCCGTACTGGGAGCCTTAATGAACCTCTTCGAGTGTTTCATTCCAGTTTGGGCTTCCCAGTATCGACTGTGGCGGTTTCTTTGATGCTTTCTCAAGCTATTCCTTGCGGTCCTATATGCTATCCCGCAGGTTGGTTCGGGGCCAATGTATTTTAATTCGTTACCTCTTTTGCTAGTTTGTCCGCGTTTTCGTTGATTCCCTGATATCCCGGTGCCCACACAAGTGTTAGTTTATTTCGGGCTCCCAGTATCATCAGGTCTTCAATGCATTCTATGACAACTCTAGAGTTATTCACGCTGGATGTCCCGGTGCCCACACAAGTGTTAGTTTATTTCGGGCTCCCAGTATCATCAGATCTTCAATGCATTCTATGACAACTCTAGAGTTATTCACGCTGGATATCCCGGTGCCCACACAAGTGTTAGTTTATTTCGGGCTCCCAGTATCATCAAGTCTTCAATGCATTCTATGACAACTCTAGAGTTATTCACGCTGGAGTCTACAGCTCTCAGCACTGCCTGACTGTCTGTCATAATATTGATTTCCTTCTTACTATAGTTTCTTTCCAATAGAGTTTTAACGCAGCATTGAATTGCGATAATTTCTGCTTGAAACACGGAGGTATGCTCGCCAAGCTGGAGTCTTGTGCCTCCTGCCGAGTTGCTCTCGTACACTCCTATTCCTGTTCCTTTGTTGGATTTAGATCCATCGGTAAACCAGATTGATTCTTTAAATTTTTGCATGTAGCCACTTTTTTGTATATTTTATATATGGTTTACCTTACCTAGTTTGGCCAGCAGGTCAATACAGTTTCCTCAATATGGGACTGGGAGCCATAGGTAAGAACTGAGTACCCTGTGGGGACCAGTCATCGCCAAATAGACTCAAACTATATCACCGTTCTTGATCAAAAGCACTACTACCCCTACAACTCCAACACATATTACATTACTTAATCTAGGAATCGATTATTATGTTAAAACTTAAAAAAAAACCTTTAATTGACATAACCAGGGCATACAAAAAAACAAAAAGAAAATAAATCCAACTCAAACTCAACATAGTATCTAGTAGTAAAATATAAGCCTCAAATTAAAAAAAACACAGCTCATCCCACTATTTTGCAAAAGGCTGGCGTGGAAAAGGAAGTGGGCGAGGGTAGAGAGGGCCCTCCCCACGCCAACCTTTTGAAGATTTCCACGCCATTCCCACCCTCTCCTAACCATTCATAGGGGCTTATATTTTACTACTAGATACTATGTTGAGTTGGATTTATTTAACTTTCTTGTTGTTTTTTGTATGCCCTGGTTATGTCAATTAAAGGTTTTTTTTAAGTTTTACGATAATAATCGATTCCTAGATTAAGTAATGTAATATGTGTCATCTTTCTACAATCCTCTATACACTGCTTTCACTCTCTCGCATTCGTTGCCTAGGTACCACTAGGTGTCACTACCCTTACTACACAATACACACGTGGCGCATCTTCTCCCCATGTACACTTACCTTCCTCTGTCTTTTCCGAAACGCATTAAGCTCTTGCCATACATACTTTGTCCTCCCTGCTCCACCCTCCCCTGGTTATGTAGTTAGTCGCCCGCCACTCGACATAACCAGGGTTGTAGGAGATTGCCCGAAACTCAACATCCCTCATTCTCTAAGTAATCTCAGTTCCAAGACTTCTCATTCCTATCAGCTTCTGATCCACCCACACATCAGACATACCAACCCTTACATACATCATTTTTCAGTCCACACTCTCCCCTACGCATCTCATCCACACCTGCTCCATCCTCCCCTGGTTATGTAGCTAATCGCCCGCCACTCGACATAACCAGGATTGTAGGAGATCACCCGCCAGTCAACATAACCAGGGTTGTGGGAGATCACCCGCCACTCAACATAACCAGGGTTGTAGGAGATCGCCCGCCCCTCAACATCCCACATTCTCTTAATCTTAATCTCAGTTCAAAGACTTCTTATTCCTATCAGCTTCTGATCCACCTACACCTCAGACATACCAACCTTTTCATACATCCTTTTTCAGTCCGCTCTCTCCCCTATGCATCTCATCCCCACCTACTCCACCCTCCCCTGGTTTTGTAGCTACACGCGCAGCACTTGACACAACCAGGGTTATAGGAGATCGCCCGCCACTCAACATCCCTCATTCTCTAAGTAACCTCAATTCAAAGACTTCTCATTCCTATCAGCTTCTGATCCACCAACACCTCAGACATACCGACCTTTTCATACATCCTTTTTCAGTCCGCTCTCTCCCCTACGCATCTCATTCACACCTGCTCCATCCTCCCCTGGTTATGTAGCTAATCGCCCGCCACTCGACATAACCAGGGTTGTAGGAGATCGCCCGTCACTCAACATCCCTCAGTCTGTCAAGTAATTTCAGTTCCAAGACTTCTCATTCCTATAAGCTTCTGATCCACCAACACCTTAGACATACCGACCTTTTCATACATCCTTTTTCAGTCCACTCTCTCCCCTACGCATCTCATCCACACCTCCCGTGCCAGTCTCTCTGCCTGCAACTCCTGCAATCCTTCCTCAAATTTCACTACGCTGCCACACGACTCCCACTAAATGAGTTTTCTGCAGGAGCACCGTCATAGGCGTCGATCTGTCGAATTCTAGCCTGGCTCCCTTTCGATTACATACCACTCTCGTAATCCCACTCCGAACAACAATAGAAGAACAATAGAACAATAGAATCCAATATTGTTGTTCGGAGTGGAAGTGTGGGGACACACGCATGTCAGATCTAAGGGCCCCCATACACGAGCGATCACGGTGAGATTTTGGCTTGGCGCTGGGCCATTTGGAGCGAAATGGCCCAGCGCCAAGCCAAAATCTCACCGTGTGTGGATTTAAGCCGCCGATTTTCAATCATTCCAAAATCCATAGCTCTATCCAGCCAGTCATTGGCTTTGCCGTGTGTGGTCAAATCCCGAGCCAAATGGCGCCGGACCATCCATTGGACTCGTTGTGTGTGTGCAAACCTCGATCCAAACCATTGCCAGACTTGATTCACTCTTTGCCATGTGACAACGTATATACCTTTGTTCTGTGTATACTCTAGACCAGTGGGTCTTAAACGGTAGTACTTGGAACATTGGTGCTACCCGGAGTACTGGTGATCCCCGAAACACTGGTGCTCCGCGAGCTTGTAGCAAGTGCTCCATGAAATTTCCTAGCTGGATCTGGCTCCTTCTTCAACTAGTTTTGAAATATATATATATATATATATATATATATATATATATATATATATATATATATATATATATATATATATATATATATATATATATATATAGAAAGAGAGAGAGAGAGAGAGAGATAGAATGACTTCTTGCCGTATCGGCTATCTGAATGAAGAATCACCAGATATATCAATGTTAATTAATTATTTCTCAAAAATTTGATTCTCCGGTGGTATTCGAACCCATGTCTCTGACTATCGCGGCCGTTGCGCTACCAACTGCGCCACGGAGGGTGGTTGTGGATAACGCGCAAGATGTAATTGGACATAATGAACACGCGCGATCCACTGCGAAAACCAGTATACTACAGATTTCAAGTGGATTGAAATAGGGGTTAGTTTGGGTGGTCATTTGTTTTTGTCGATTTTTAAACGGATTATCCTCAGGGGTTCACAACTAGTGAACACGGGAACTGGCAATCCCGAGGTACCCTAGCCGGATCTGGCTCCTTCCTTGAAATATATATATATATATATATATATATATATATATATATATTTTTACTAGTTGAAGAAGGAGCCCATGCACTATTTCAATCCACTTGAAATCTGCAGTACAAATCGGTGGCTCAAATCCACATACGGTGAAATGTTGGCTTGGCGCTGGGCTATTTGGACTGCTCGTGTATGGGGGCCCTTTGATCTGGGATGCGTGTGTGAAACCAATTCTTGTTGTTCGGAGTGAAAGTGTGGGGATTGCGAGAGTGGGATGTAATCGAAAGGGTGCAAGGTTGGTTTCTGAAGGGTCTGCTAGAATCCGAAAGATCGACGCCTATGACGGTGCTTCTGCAGAAAACGTATGTAGCGGGAGTCGTGTGGCAGGGTAGTGAAGTTCGAGGAAGCATTCCTGCGAGTTGAAGGGAGAGATAATGGCACTTAAGGTGTAGATGGGGAGAGAGCGGACTGAAAAAGGATAGAAGAAGGATGTATGGACAGGTCTGAGGTGTGGGTGGATCAGAAACTAATAGAAGAACGGAGGTTACTTAGATAATGAGGAATGTTGAGTGGCGGACGATTTCTTACAACCCTGGTTATGTCGAGTGGCGGGCGACTAGCTACATAACCAGGGGAGGGTGGAGCAGGGAGGACAAAGTATGTATGACAAGAGCTCGATACGTTTCGAAAAAGACGGAGGAAGATAAGTGTACATGGGGAGAAGATGCACCACGTGTGTATTGTGTAGTAAGGGTATGACACCTATTGGTACCTAGGCAACGAATATGAGAGAGTGAAATCAGTTTGTAGAGGTTTGTAGAAAGATGACTGAATGGTTAGGAGAGAATGGGAAGAGCGTGGAAATCCGCAAAATATTGGTGTGGGAAAGGAAGTGGGCGACGGCCCTCTCTACCCTCGCCCACTTTCTTTCCCCCGCCACCCTTTGCAGAATAGTGGGATGAGCTGTGTTTTTCTAGTTTGAGGCTTATTTACTACTAGATACTATGTTGAGTTGGATTTCTTAATCCTCAGGGGTTCACAACTGGTGAACAGGCAATCCCGAGGTACCCTAGCCGGATCTGGCTCCTTCAACTAGTTTTGGAATATATATATATATATATATATATATATATATATATATATATATATATATATATATATATATATATATATATAATGTTAAGTAATTATTTCTCGAAACATTTTTAGTAATAATTATAATTATATATATATATATATATATATATATATATATTATATATATAATTATAATTATATTGAGTTGGATTTATTTATCGTCGGGGGTTCACAACTGGTGAACTGGCAATCCCGAGGTACCCTAGCCGGATCTGGCTCCTTCAGCTAGTTTTGGAATATGTATATAGATATATATCTTCAGATGTATAAATCTGATGATGTTTTTTCCCTCTGTCCTCGCCACGGGATTTATGCACTTGATTTTCTATCTTGGACTAAGGGTATTGAGGGATGCTGTGATTTGTGTCCTCTGTGACTATTGACTATTGCCCTTAGCATTTGAATCACTCCCGCGAATAATTGTTCACGTTTTCTATTCGTGAAGTAGACAACCAAACCAGCAATATTTTAAAATTGGTTTTTAATGATTCAATGCCTTGAATCCTCAAAAGGAAAGTCAAGTCCACTTGGTAGCATAAAGAATGTTGTTAGTTATATATTCATCTAAATGAAAATTATACTGTTTTTAATTAATTAATTCATTTATTTATACTATATAATTCCTCAGATGTAATACTAACATGTTTAAAGAGATAAAATATGAAATTAATAAAATTCCCAACGTTTCGAAATATTAATGAATACCAATATGCTAAATACGGATATCCTTTCATGCAATATTCCATTCAAAAACTTGCTCTACTGTTCAGATTTATTAAATTTGTATGATGTATGCATTTTTCTGGTAAATGTCTGTAAACAGTATTAATATGTGTTTATCGCGACTACCTGCATAACTGAAATAAAATACTACCATGTGTGCTGGCCAGTACGTATATATAATGGTCCTTAAATTCAAATTACCTACGGCATCCATTGCGGCATAAGAATATAAATCTTTATTCGCAACATTTACAATATAACATATATACATACATACATATTCCGAATATAGATCCTGCACAAATACTCCCCTTGTGTCGAGTTTAGTGTCTAGGCCATTAAATAAAAAAATGCCTGCGGCACTATGGTAGTATAAGAATAAAATTAAATATTAGGAACATTGGCAATATGCACATACATAAATAATCCTTATATCCATCCTGCATAAAGATATTCTTGCTGTGTGGAGTGTCAATGTTTAGTGTCCTTATGGTAGATAATTTTCAACTTTTATGGATTTATGTGGCCCTTGGTTTTAACAAGTCCCTGTGTGGAGTATGGATGATGTTTAATGTCTAGGCCCTCAAATTCAAATTCCCTACGGCCCTATGGCGACATGAGAATAAAATTCAATATTAGAAACATTGACAATATGCATATACATAAATAATCCTTTTATCCATCATGCATAAAGTTATTCTTTCCGTGTGGAGTGTGAATGTTTAGTATCCTTATGGTAGATAATTTTCAAGTTATATAGATTTAGGTGGTCCTTGGTCTTAACAAGTCTGTGCATCTCTGGTATAGAACCTTCAGTAGAGTCCTGTACGGGTCTACTTTTTACCCGTAATTGCATTTTCTATGATCTCATTACGGTATTAGAATAAAAAACTGTATTATAAACATTATCTACAATGATCCTTATATCCATCCTGCATAAATATATTCTTTTCGTGTGGAGTGTGAATGTTTAGTATCCTTATGGTAGATAATGTTCAAGTTATATAGATTTAGGTGGTTCTTGGTCTTAACAAGTCTGTGCATCTCTGGTATAGAACCTTCAGTAGAGTCCTGTACCGGTCTACTTTTTACCCGCAATTGCATTTTCTATGATCTCATTACGGTATTAGAATAAAAAAACTGTATTATAAACATTATCTACAATGATCCTTGTATCCATCCTGCATAAATATATTCTTTTCGTGTGGAGTGTGAATGTTTAGTATCCTATGGTAGATAATTTTCAAGTTATACAGATTTATGTGGTCCTTGGTCTTAACAAGTATGTGCATCTCTGGTATAGAACCTTCAGTAGAGTCCTGTACGGGTCTACTTTTTACCCGTAATTGCATTTTCTATGATCTCATTACGGTATTAGAATAAAAAACTGTATTATAAACATTATCTACAATGATCCTTGTATCCATCCTGCATAAATATATTCTTTTCGTGTGGAGTGTGAATGTTTAGTATCCTTATGGTAGATAATTTTCAAGTTATATAGATTTAGGTGGTCCTTGGTCTTAACAAGTCTGTGCATCTCTGGTATAGAACCTTCAGTAGAGTCCTGTACGGGTCTACTTTTTACCCGCAATTGCATTTTCTGTGATCTCATTACGGTATTAGAATAAAAAACTGTATTATAAACATTATCTACAATGATCCTTGTATCCATCCTGCATAAATATATTCTTTTCGTGTGGAGTGTGAATGTGTCCTTATGGTAGATAATTATCAAGTTGTATGGATTTATGTAGCCCTTAGTCTTACAAGTCCCCGTGTGGAGTATGGATGATATTTAATGTCTAGGCCCTCAAATTTAAATTCCCTACGACCCTATGGCAGTATAAGAATAAAATAAAATATTAGAAACATTGGCAATATGCACATACATAAATAATTCTAATATCCATCCTGCAAAAAGAAATCCTTTCCGTGTGGATTGTCCTTGTGGTAGATAATTTTCAAGTTGTATGGATTTATGTGGCCCTCGGTCTTAACAAGTCTGTGCATCTCTACTGAAAGTCCTAGATCACCTTCAGTAAAGTCCTGTACGAGTCTACTTTTTACCCGCAATTGCATTTTGACCCCATTACGGTATGAGAATAAAAAACTGTATTATAAATATTATCTACAATGTGCACATACATAAATATTCATAATCGACTGTTTTATAAATTGTATAGCGTACCCGAAAATCGAGAATGCAATAACTACTGCTAAATTAACATTCTAACCAATTAAAGTACTTAGTATATATAATAATATAATATATATTTTATTAACATTACATATTTAATCAATATTATCACAATATAATTTAATTAAATACATATGTTGGTGTCCATGCTCCATTAGCCATAGCCTTTCAGCCGAACTACTTACTCAATTTAGGAGTACATTTCTAGTCATGCCCTTATTCAATCTTTAACTGGTATATATATATATATATATATATATACATACATAATAAAGATTTTTTTTATATGCACCAGTAACTCCATACAGTATTTATAATCCCTTGCATTTTCTTCTTCAAAAGGTCATAAACGAAAATAATTTGATAGCATCATTCAGACGAAAAAGTAATTACTTTCGAACTGAGTACAGTAATAACATAATAAAGATTAAAATGTTTGTGATATGTCCACCAGTATCCCCATACAGTATATATGATCCTTGCATTTTCTTCCTCAAACATGTAGGTCGCAAGCGAAAATAATTGGATAGCATCATTCTGGTAAAAAAAAAGTAATTACTTTCGAACGGAGTAAAGGCTCTTTAGGGGCGGATATATGTATTACATAATCATGTTTCAGTTACTGCGTTGCAGTAGAGCAATCGCGTGCCCTTGCAGCCGTGCATGTGCTATTAAAATATTAAATTCGGGGGAAAATGTGAATGACATGCAATTTGAAATTTAAAATTGCCTGTCGCGCCCGCGCCCCGCTTTGGCTGCAAAAATAAATTAATGCACGCCGCGGAGGGAAACTACTTTCTTGCCAGCCTTGACCATCGTCGCGGTCTAGACAGTCGTTTACGAAACGACGACTTTTTTTTTGTTTGAAATGCGCTGCGCCGTTCTAATTTCCATTGTCTTTTTTTTTTTTGGGGCATTCCCTTGAATACAGCTGGAAAATTCTCATTATGCGGGGTATTAATAGAAGGAGGTTGGGTCGAAGTGATTGTGCTAATAGCTTTTCAATTGAATAATGCAACGCGATTATTTCATGACGTCTTTTAGATACTATGATAATTATTTTTAATGCTATATATTTTAAATAAGTTGGGGATTTAACCGTTTATCGCCTTAGGCAAATTGAAAGTACGGGCATAGTTGTTTTATTGCAGTTAAGTTTGTAGTGTACTCGTTAGTGATTACATATAACAGTCACAAAACTATAAAAATCTATTACAACTCGACTTATATATTTTAATCGCCGAATTTAATTGCAAAAATATCAACCGCTAAATTATTATCATCAATATGTGAGAATTTCATCAACATATATCGCATACAATTCGAGTTCTCACATTTTAAATACCGGGTTTCATTGAAAAACAGTAGCTCTTAATACTGTTTTTCAATGAAACCCGGTATTTAAAATGTGAGAACTAGAAAATTCGCCAAATATTCAATTTACTTTGTATCCTTTTAAAATATTTTATAACATATTCTAATCATACTGTGAGAATTTCATGAACATATATCGCATACAACTTGAGTTAAAAAACAGAATTTCATTAAAAACATGACTAAAAAAAATCTTTATAGTCCGCAGTTTATAGTGCAACTATAAAATTCGCCAAAAATTCAATTCGTGGCGGTATAAAATATTTTATAATGTATTCTCACATATTATTTGGCATGTGAGAATTAAATAGCGGATTTCATTGAAAACAGTATTAACAGCAGCGTAGAAATAACGCAAAAAAAAATCTATTTGATTCGTATCAGTCCAAAATCTTCTAAATTACATGGTGATCATATTATGAACAACCGTACACCCTGCAGCCTAGAAAATAACCACGTCGGTCTGCAATCGCGTCGTCCGATCACCCGCCTCAAGATCAATCTCATGTCGAGTCGAGCCTTGATTTTCGATTACCGAAATCGAAACAATGATCGGCCGTGAACTTATAATGTGTTTTCTCTTTCACAACACCGCCGCACTGTGGCCATTTCGTGTGCAGTTATTTACGAAGTACAACTGGATTACTAGAGGTAATCGCTCCGCATCAAATTTGTTAAAAAAGAAACGCCACTACAAACATTTTGTAAGATGGTTATTCAAACAGCAGCGAAATGGGCAGGATATTGATGTTAATTAGTAGTGTACATAAATCAGAAGGTCGTTGTTAGAACATGTGCAAATTTGCAACGGTTTATATTTATTTAAAATGTGTCTTCTGAGGACCTAATGCTATAAAGCCTCAAACGATAAAAATTGCTTTAATTTAATTGAAAGAATGGCTAAAGTCCATATTTATTCTACTGCCAAAGAAACACAATGCAGAGAATTGTTCAAATATTAACAATAAATTTGATCAATATTTTCTTAAAGATAATTCAAAGCGGATACCCCCTGTATATTTTGCCGTATGGTTGAGGTCTATAGTGCTGCCTGCATAGTTTTTTTTTGTATACAAACAGCGAACAGATATAATTTGGCCCCTCCACATATATTAGAGGTTTCTCATACCAATACAAGGTTTTAATTATTTTCGTTTGTCATTATAGTCAAGGCCCTTTTGTGGTACTATTTCGACTAACCGGTCATCGAAGGCTTTCTCGAAATCGATGAATCCGATAAATAGGTATATGTTCATATCGAGACTCCGTTGAATTATGACATTTCTTCCAAATAAAGACTCCCTTGTTTCGAAATGACTACAAAACCCGAACTGTGTCTCACTAATATCTAACTTCATACAAGAAGTACCTACCTTGAACTGGTATGAGAAATCTCTAATATATATTAGAGATTTCTCATACCAGTACAAGGTAGGTACTTCATGTATGAAGTTAGATATTAGTGGAGGAGCCAAATTATATCTGTTTTTTATACAAAGCAGTGGCTATGCAGGCAGAACTATAGTCCTCAACCATACGACAAAATATACAGGCCCCTCTTGTACTACACTGTTCTATTGATATATAATATAATATAATATAGTGTGCCTATTTATAAAATTTGCTTGCCTACTCGCCCGTTTAAGGCTCTCGCATGATTCAAATGTTGCACCTGTAGTCTTTTAAAACTTTAATACGTATTTTATTTAAAAACTTATGTTTATCCTTTAAATATTTTATATAAAGTATTGGACTCCTTATTGGAATAAAGGATTTCCGTTGTTAATATTGGCAAATAATTTGTTGTTTTTTGTTCTTAATTGTGTTTGTAATTAGTATTAAGTTTATTTTGTATTGTATTAGTAATTCATTTAATGTTATTATGTTTTTTATGTTTAGTTCCTGTATCTGTTGGTATAATTCTTTGGTATTTTGTACTTCTTGTTCTTAATTGTGTTTGTAATTAGTGTTATGTTGTTTTGTTGTTTTGTATTTTGTATAGTATTAGTAATTCATTTAGTATTATCATGTTTTTTATGGTTAGTTCCTGTGTCTATTGGTATAATTCTTTGGTATATCTCATCTTTATATCCAAAATTTGCTCGCCTACTCGCCCGTTCAAGTCTCCCATGATCTCAAATGCTGTTCTTGTACTCTTTTAACACTGTGACTTACTTGTTTCTTCTTTTATCTGATTGATTTTCATACAAACATTAACTGAACATCCAGTTTAGTCAATGAAACAAAAAAAGTGGACTTCAATAATGATGTTGCTTATATAAATGATTTGGGTGAGAGTTAAATTTTAGTAGTAATGTTAATGGAAACGGACATAAGTCTTACACCGTGTTGAAATAATTAACAGAATCGCATAAACTATAATAAATTTATTAAATAGAAATAATTTACATATGGAAATATCAGTGCTGGTGTTTTAGGCAGTGAATTATTTTCAAAATAATCGCCAAAGCAATAAATTATCTGCTCCATCCACTTCCATAACCGGCACCGTAGCCAAAACCGAATCCAGCTCCGTATCCACCGCTGTAGCCACCTCCGGATCCACCGCTGTATCCTCCGTATCCGCTGCCGTATCCGTTACCATATCCGCTACCATGCCCGTAGCTGCTGCCGTAACCATGTCCGTAGCCGCTACCATATCCGTGTCCGTAGTCGTTGTACCCGTGTCCGTAACCGCTACCATAACCATGTCCATAACCGCTGCCATAACCGTGTCCATATCCGCCACCATATCCGCCACCATATCCGCCATAACCACCTCCGTAACCTCCGTATCCCCTGTATCCACCGTGGTAGCCCTTCAAGGCGTACAAACCACCTCCAACGAGAGCGGCTTTGGCAGCAACAGTTTTAGCAACTACGGCTCTAAAAAAATAACAGAAATATTATAAATCACTGCAACAAAAGTCTTGGAAAGTCTTAAAACGTCTTGAACAGTTTTGAAAAGTCTTTAAATGTCGTGATAAGTCTAGAAAAGTCTTGAAAACCCTTGGAAACTCTTTGAAATGTCGTGAAAAGTCCTGCAAAGTCATACAAAGTCTTGCAAAATCTTGCAAAGTCTTGCAAAGTCTTGCAAAGTCCTGCAAAATCATACAAAGTCTTGCAAAGTCCTGCAAAATCATACAAAGTCTTGCAAAGTCTTTAAAATTCTTTGAAAAGTCTTGAAAAGTCTATAAACGTATTGAGAAGTCCTGATAGGTATATGAAAAGTCTATAAAATATCAGAAATATTATAAATTGTTACAACAAAAGTCTTGAAAAGTTATGAAACGACTTGAAATGTTTTGAAAAGTCTTTGAAATGTCGTGACGAGTCTCGAAAATTCTTTAAATAGTCTTAAAACGTCTTTAAAATTCCTGAAAGGTCTTTTAAAAGGCTTGAAAAGTCTCGTACAAAATCAGAAATATTATAAATTGTTGCAACAAAAGTTTTGAAGAGTTTTGAAACGTCTTGAAACGCCTTGAAATGTCTTTGAGATGTCGTGAAGAATCTCGAAAATTCTTATAAAGTCTTAAAACGTCTTGAAAAGTCTTGAAAATTCTTTAAAAAGTCTTAAAACGTCTTGAAAAATCCTGAAAAGTCTTTTAAAAGGCTTGAAAAGTCTCTACAAAATCAGAAATATTATAAATTGTTGCAACAAAAGTCTTGAAAAGTTTTGAAACATCTTGAAAAGCCTTGGAAAGTCCTTGAAATGTTGTGAAGAGTCTTGAAAACTCTTTAAAAAGTCTTGAAAAGTCTTAAAACGTCTTAAAAAGTCCTGAAACGTCTTTTAAAAGACTTGAAAAGTCTCTACAAAATCAGAAATATTATAAATTGTTGCAAACAATGTCTTGAAAAGTTTTAGAACGTCTTGAAAAGCCTTGGTAAGTCTTTGAACTGTTGTGAGGAGTCTTTAAAATTCTTTTGGTAGGATTGAAAAGTCTCTAAAAAATCAGAAATATTATAAATTGTTGCAACAAAAGTCTTGAAAAGTTTTGAAACGACTTGAAATGTCTTGAAAAGTCTTAAAACGTCTTGAAAATTCTTTAAAAAGTCTTAAAACGTCTTGAAAAGTCCTGAAAAGTCTTTTAAAAGGCATGAAAAGTTTCTACAAAATCAGAAATATTATAAATTGTTGCAACAAAAGTCTTGAAAAGTTTTGAAACGTCTTGAAAAGCCTTGGAAAGTCCTTGAAATGTTGTGAAGACTCTTGAAAATTCTTTAAAAAGTCCTGAAAAGTCTTAAACCGTCTTTAAAAGTCCTGAAAGGTCTTTTAATAGACTTGAAAAATCAGAAATATTATAAATTGTTGCAAAAAAAGTCTTGAAAAGTTTTGAAATATCTTGAAAAGCCTTGGTAAGTCTTTGAACTGTTGTGAGGAGCCTTTAAAATTCTTTTGGTAGGATTGAAAAGTCTCTAAAAAATCAGAAATATTATAAATTGTTGCAACAAAAGTCTTGAAAAGTTTTGATATGTCTTGAAAAGCCTTGGAAGGTCTTAAAAATATTGTGAAAAGTCTTGCAAAGTCTTAATAAGTCTTGAAACGTATTTAAACGTCTTAAAAAGTCTTAAAAGGTCTTTGAAAAATCTTGAAAAGTCTTTAAAAAAACCGAAATAATATAAATTGTTGCAACAAAAGTTATGAAACGTCTTGAAAAGTCTTTGAAATATCGTCAAAAGTTTTGCAAAATATTGAAAAGTCTTAAAAATTCCTTGAAATTTCTTGAAAAATATTTAAACGTCTTGAAAAGTCTTGAAAGGTTTTTGAAAAGTCTCTAAAAAAAATCAGAAATTATGAATAGTTGCAACAAAAGTTTTGAAAAGTTTTGAAACGTCTTGAAAAGCCTTGGAAAGTCTTTGAACTGTCGTGAGGAGTCTTTAAAATTCTTTAAAAAGTCTTGAAAGGTCTTTTGAAAATCTTGAAAACTCTCTAAAGAAACAGAAATATTATAAATTGTTGCAACAAAAGTTTTGAAACGTCTTAAAAAGTCTTTGAAATATCGTCAAAAGTTTTGCAAAATATTGAAAAGTTTTGAAAATTCTTTGAAATTTCTTGAAAAATATTTAAACGTCTTAAAAAGTCTTGAAAGGTTTTTGAAAAGTCTCTAAAAAATCAGAAATTATGAATTGTTCCAACAAAAGTCTTGAAAAGTTTTGAAACGTCTTGAAAAGCCTTGGAAAGTCTTTGAACTGTCGTGAGGAGTCTTTAAAATTCTTTAAAAAGTCTTGAAAAGTCTTTTGAAAATCTTGAAAAATCTCTAAAGAAACAGAAATATTATAAATTGTTGCAACAAAAGTTTTGAAACGTGTTGAATAGTCTTTGAAATATGGTCAAACGTCTTGCAAAATTCTTGAAATATATTTAAACGTCTTGAAAAGTTTTTGAAAAGTCTAAAAAAATCAGAAATTATAATTTTTTGCAACAAAAGTGTTGCAATGTTTTGAAACGCCTTTAAATGTCTTTGAAATATTGTGAAAAGTCTTGAAATGTCTTGAAAATTCTTTGAAAATCTTGAAATGTCTTTAAATGTCTTAATAGGTCTTTAAATGTCTTAATAGGTCTTTAAATGTCTTAAAAAATCATTTAAAAGTCTCTACAAAATAAGAAATATTATAAATTGTTGCAACAAAAGTTTGGAAACGTCTTCAAAAGTGTTTCAAATGTCGTCAAAAGTGTTGCAAAATTTTGTAAAGTCTTGAAAATTCTTTAAAAATTGTTGAAAAATATTTAAAAGTCTTGAAAAGTCTTGACACGTTTTTGAAAAGTCTCTTAAAAAATCAGAAATTATAAATTGTTGCAATAAATGTGTTGAAAAGTTTTGAAATGTTTTGAAACAACCTTTAAATATCTTCTTTGAAAATCTTGAAATGTCTTTAAATATCTTAATAGGTCTTTAAATGTCTTAAAAAATCATTTAAAAGTCTCTACAAAATAATAAATATTATAAATTGTTTAAACAAAAGTCTTGAAAAGCCTTGAAAAATCTTTTGAAAAATCTTTTGGAAAGGCTTTAAAAAAATCAGCAATATTATAAAATGTTGCAACAAAATTTTTTAAAAACGTCTTGAAAAGCCTTAAAAAGTCTTAGAAATGTCATTAAAAGTCTTGCAAAGGCTTGAATATTCTTTGAGAACTCTTAAAAAGTCTGTAACGACTTGAAACGTCTTTGAAATGTCATGAAGTGTCGTGAAAAGTGTATAGAGACGGATTGTTTGTTCAAATCTGTATAAAACGTCTTGAAAAGTCTTGAATGTCTTGAAAAGAGAATACAGAGACAGATATTTTCTTCAAATGTGTATAAAACTCAAAAAATATGTACACACAAAATATCAAAATTAACATTCGATTTTGTTTTCATTATAAATTTTGTACACGCTTGTAATAAAATACAATACAAAAAAAAATATATTCACCCTGCAGCAAGTCCTAGTCCAACTTTAGCAGCTCCCAAACCGAGCAGCAGGCCCCGTTTCTCCCTCACTCCACCCTCCTGCGCCGCCACCGCAGTAGCATCCTGCTGTTGTTGCGGCGCCTCCAGGGAGGCGGCACAGGCCACGACGACCACGATCAAAGCGAAGCAAGCGAGCACCTTCATTTTGCGAGTGTATCGGCTAAACTGAATAAAAATGTCGAAAAATCCCTCGGTATATATACGAGCCGGGCGACACGTCTCTTTCTAAAAGCCGGCCTTCTTCCTCCTTTGCTCATCTCGGCGACTGAATCACCTTAGTGAATTCCCAAAAAAAAAAAAAATTAAAATCACTACGTGGCCGGATCGCTAAATTTCCGGCAAGGCCGGTCGCACCCAAGCTCCGGGTTAATAATCATAATGGTAACAATTCGCAGTTGACACAATCCATTACAACGCACGAAAAAAATAACACCACACAGTGCTAATATTTGTACGGCGAGAAGGGCATGTCTAGTTTCGCAATTGTTTGCTTCGACATTAGTAAATTTATGCTGTGACCTCTCGTTTGGGTACTGTGGCAGATTGGTTTTATTCAATTAATTGCTGGCAAAAATTGATACATTATAATTCTAGCTTTAGCAAATATTTCTATTCGAAAACATTTTAAATAATTTATACTACTTTTAGCACCTTCTGTTTGAATAAGAGTTAATGTTTATTTAAGACGTGCAATTATTAAATATTGCTTTGGTAATTTTGCTATCAGAATACATTTAGTATGAACAATATTTTTCTGTTATATAGCTTTAATAGTCGACTAGTATTATACTTTGAATTTCTACATGGGGTTTTATGTTTTTAGACTAATCGTGTTGGTGATTCAATAAAATGCTAAAATAATCGATTTAATATGAATTATGAAATATTTCTCTACATTTCTCCATACTTTTTTAATAATGAATTATTGTTTATAAAAATTCAAGTTATAATCAATAATTTATTATTAAAAGTATAGAGAAACGTAAACAAATATTTCATAATGACCGATTAGGTAAGATTTTGTACGATTAGTCTTAATCCTTTTATGGTATGACCATAACATATTCAATAAACCGCCAAAATCAATAAAATCTACATCTATTTGGATGGGAAATATATTTCTAGGTTTGTATTTCTCAAGTGCTTGAACCTGTGAAACCTAATCTCGAAAATCTGATTTGTACTGGTAAATCATGTCTAATCAATGAATCAATCTATTCAAGAAAATCTGCTAAAACATGTGAAAATAGTAAAGGAGTGCGGCTAAAATCTGTGAAACCTAGTTAAACTATTATAATCTGTGAATTTAGTCAAGTAAATATGCAACACCTCTGAAAATAGTAAAGGAATGCTGCTAAAAGCCATGAAACCTAGTTACACTGCTCTATAACCTGTGAAACAAGTAAGGGCAGGTTCTACAATTGAGGTTTACTGGAGAATAAGGCTATTCGTGGAATAAGTTTAAGATATTGGCGTTAAAACCTTAAACTTATTCCACGAATAGCCTTATTCTCCGGTTAAATGTCAATTGTAGAACCGGCCCTAAATCTACTAAAACAGTTTTCAGAGGTTTTGTGTGAAGTTAAGGTAAATATCAGGCGATTTAACTTCTCTGAGCTTCTGCCTCGATTAGCGGAATAGACACGGCTGATAGCCCCTTTGTAAAGGAAAACCGCTAAAAGCTGCAAAACCTAGTTAAACTGCTATAACCTGTGAAGTCTAGTCAAGTAAATCTGCTAAAACCAGTGAAAATAGTAAAGAAAATATGCTAAAACCTAGTTAAATTGTTATAACCTGTGAAACCTAATCAAGAATATCTGTTCAAACCTGTGAAAATAGCAAAAGAAAGCTACTATAAGCTGTGAAACCTAGTTACAGCAGTTTAACTATGAAATCTAGCCAAGTAAATCTGCTAAAACCAGTGAAAATATTAGGAACCTTGCTAACGGCTGTGAAAATATTAGGAAACTTGCTAACGGCTGTGAAAATATTAGGAAACTTGCTAATGGCTGTGAAACCTAGTTGGAACTGCTATAACCTGGGAAACCCAGTCGAGTAAATCTCCTAAAACCTGTGAAAAGACTAAAGAAATGCTGCTAAAAACTGTGATACCTAGTTAAACTGCTATAACCTGTGAAATCGCGTCAAGAAAATCTGCCAAAACCAGTGAAAAAGTAAAGGAAAACTGCTAATAGCTGTGAAACCTAGTTAAAAATGTGCTAATACCTAGGTATTTAGTCGAGAAAATCTGCTAAAATCTGTGAATCTTATACACCATGTGATATAGAAATGTTGTTTAACTAAAAACCTATAAATAATGTATTTCCTCTCAATTAACCCATCCTCCGCGAGAGAATTCTTTCGTCCAATTAACACAAATTCTCTTTCCGGGTGTGTGCCGTTCCCAATATTTCGGTGGATAGTTGGTGAACAATTTAATTAATAGCGATTCCACTTTAAGTGCGTATTTAAGCAATCCGACTTAACATATCCCATCTGTCGACACGCATTTGATTAGACGTGTGTGTTGGAATGTGAAAAAACAAACGGCATCTATCATATTAAAGGGACCTGCCGACTTGTCCGAGGAGTATCCAGTTTTTTTTTTTCACGTTTTAGAATATAAACACGATTAACGCGCTGAATTATTGCGCGAACAAAAGGAATTTTTAATTTACGAGCCGGCTTAATCGACGGACGATTTAATTTATGTCACCGGACGGCCAGGGGAAAAACGGCGAGGACGATTTGTTTAAACAATATGGTAATTTATGCGCGGACATAAGAGAGACGCGGCTTAATTGCAAGTTTGTATGCGGAGAACATTGCGATTGGGAGAATGATGACAGAGAGGGTATTTTTTTATGAGTGTTACAACTTTATATGTATATGTTGTAGATAGAATTTAGCTAAATCATTGTGTAAAAATAGATTTTCGGAAATTTGCATTTGGATTATAAGTGTGGAACTTAAAAAAAACGCAAATCATCGTGAATTGCTGTAAATAATCATGAAACATGAACTGCTACAAATAATCCTGATGTTGAATTCTTATAAATAAATTAAATATAACTTGAATTCCTATGAATAATCCTGAAACTTGAATGGCTATAAATAATTATGTAAGTATTTATGGCCAGTCTAGTTTCACGATTATTTGTAGGAATTCTAGTTTCACGATTACTTTTAGATATTCAAGTGTCAGGACTATTTGCAGGAATTCAAGTTACAGGACTATTTGCAGGAATTCAAGTTACAGGACTATTTGCAGGAATTCAAGTTACAGGACTATTTGCAGGAATTCAAGTTACAGGACTATTTGCAGAAATTAAAGTCCTGACACTTGAATATCTAAAAGTAATCGTGAAACTAGAATTCCTACAAATAATCGTGAAACTAGAATGGCCATAAATACTTAAATTTCTGCAAATAGTTCAGCAACTTGAATAACTACAAATACTCATGAAACTTAAATGGCTATAAATACTTATGAAACTTGAATTCCTGCAAATAGTCCTGAAACTTGAATAACTACAAATACTCATGAAACTGGAATGGCTATTAATACTTGTGAACCTAGAATTCCTGCAAATAGTCCTGAAACTTGGATATCTATTTGCACTATTTGCAGGAATTCAAGTTTCACAAGTATTAATAGCCATTCCAGTTTCATGAGTATTTGTAGTTATTATATAAATAAATCTAAAACTTGAATTCCTACAAATAATCGTGTAACTTAAATTCATATGAATAATCCTGAAACTTGAATATCTATAAATAATCATAAGATTTGAATTCCTACAAATAATCGTGAAACTTGAATTCCTGCAAATAATCGTAAAATGTAAGAGGCCATAAATAATTATGAAACTTAAATTACTGTTAATAATCGTGAAACAAGCACTACTAAATAATCCTGAAATTTGAATTCCTATAAATAATCCTGCAACTTGAATGGCTATAAATAATTGTAGAATTTTAATTCCTGCAAATAGTCCGGACACTTGAATGCCTAACAGTAATCGTAAAACTTGAATTCCTACAAATAATCGTGAAACTAGAATGGCCATAAATACTTAAGTTCCTGCAAATAGTCCTAAAACTTGAATAACTACAAATACTCATGAAACTTGAATGGCTATAAATACTTGTGAAACTTGAATTCCTGCAAATAGTCCTGAAACTTGAATATCTATAAATAATCCTAAATCTTGAATTCCTACAAATAATCGTGTAACTTAAATTCATACGAATAATCCTGAAACTTGAATACCTATAAATAATCATAAAATGTGAATTCCTACAAATAATCGTGAAACTTGAATTCCTGCAAATAATCGTAATATGCAAGTGGCCATAAATAATTGTGAAACATAAATTACAGTAAATAATCGTGAAACATGCACTGCTACAAATAATCCTTAAATTTGAATTCCTATAAATAATCCTGCAACTTGAATGGCTATATATAATTGTGTAACTTGAATTCCTGCAAATAGTCCTGACACTTGAATATCTAAAAGTAATCGTGAAACTAGAATTCCTACAAATAATCGTGATACTAGACTGGCCATAAATACTTACATTCCTGCAAATAGTCCTGAAACTTTAATAACTACAAATACTCATAAAACTTGAACGGCAATAAATACTTGTGAAACTTGAATTCCTACAAATAGTCCTGAAACTTGAATATATATAAATAATCATAAAACTTGAATTCCTACAAATAATCGTGTAAATTGAATTTATATGAATAATCCTGAAACTTGAATAATTATAAATAATCATAAAATTTGAATTCCTACAAATAATCGTGAAACTTGAATTCCTGCAAATAATCGTAATTTGCAAGTGGCCATAAATAATTGTGAAACATAAATTATAGTAAATAATCGTGAAACATGAAGTGCTACAAATAATCCTGAAATTTGAATTCCTATAAATAATCCTGCAACTTGAATGGCTATAAATAATTGAATAACTTGAATTACTGCAAATAGTCCTGACACTTGAATACCTAAAAGTAATCGTGAAATTTTGTTCAATGACTGCTTGTAAACTAGTGGGATAATATCTTTTATATTTCAATATTGTAGATTTTCCCACGGTGGGAACACAGACATTAAGATTTTTACTAATACTGGCGTTTGAAGTGATTTAAGTCAAGTTATCGAGGAAATAACACCACCAAATGTATACAGGAAATTTAGAAAATTACCTGTGTCATGACTGCTTGTAAACAACTAGTAGGAAAATATTTTTACAATTATATATTGTTGATTTTCCCACGGTGAGAACCCAAATTTTTACTAGTGATGGTATTTCAAGTGATTAAGTCGAGTTATCCAGGAGATAACACTACCAAATTTACACAGGATATTTAGAAAATTACCTGTGTTATGACAGCTTGTAAAAAACTAGTAGGAAAATATGTTTAGATTTCAATATTGTTGATTTTCCCACGGTGAGAACCCAGATTTTTACTAGTGTTGGTGTTTCGAGTGATTTAAATCGAGTTATCGAGGAGATAACACCACCAAATTTATACAGGATATTTAAAAATTTACCTGTGTTATGACAGCTTGTAAACAACTAGTACGAAAATATTTTCACATTTCAATATTGTTCATTTTCCAATGGTGACAACCCAGATTTTTACTAGTGATGCTGTTTCAAGTGATTTAAGTCGAGTTATCGAGGAAATAACACCACCAAATTTACACAGGATATTTAGAAAATTACCCGTGTCATAACTGCTTGTAAACAACTAGTAGTAAAATATTTTTACAATTCAATATTGTTGATTTTCCCACGGGGAGAACCCAGATTTTTACTAGTAATGGTGTTTCAAGTGATTTAAGTATAGGATAATATAAGGATAATAATATAATATAAAGGATAATATAATAATATAAGGATAATATCTTTATATTTCCATATTGTAGATTTTCCCACAGTGGGAACACACCATACATTAAGATACTACTAATACTGGCGTTTCAAGTGATTTAAGTCGAGTTATCGAGGAAATAACGCCATCAAATTTACACAGGATATTTAGAAAATTACCTGTGTCATGACTGCTTGTAAACAACTAGTAGAAAAATATTTTTACATTTGAATATTGTTGATTTTCCCACGATGAGAACCCAGTTATTTACTAGTGATCGTGTTTCAAGTGATTTAAGTCGAGTTATCGAGGTGATAACACTACCAAATTTATACAGGATATTTAGTAAAGTACCTGTGTCATGACTGCTTGTAAACTAGTAGGATAATATCTTTATATTTCAATATTGTAGATTTTCCCACGATGGGAACACAACAGACATTAAGATTTTTACTAACACTGGCGTTTCAAGTGATTTAAGTCGAGTTATCGAGGAAATAACATTACCAAATTTATACAGGATATTTAGAAAATTGCCTGTATCATGACTGCTTGCAAATAACTAGTAGGAAAATATTTTTACAATTCAATATTGTTGATTTTCCCACGGTGAGAACACAGATTTTTATTAGTGATGGTGTTTCAAGTGATTTAAGTCGAGTTATCGAGGAGATAACACTACCAAATTTATACAGGATATTTAGAAAAATGCCTGTGCAATGACTGCTTGTAAACTAATGGGATAATATCTTTTATATTTCAATATTGTAGATTTTCCCACGGTGAAAACACACTAGACATTAAGATTTTTACTAATGCTGACGTTTCAAGTGATTAAGTCGAGTTATCGAGGAAATAACATCACCAAATCTATACAGGATATTTAGAAAATTACCTGTGTCATGACTGCTTATAAACAACTAGTAGGAAAATATTTTTACAATTCAATATTGTTGATTTTCCCACAGTGAGAACCCAGATTTTTATTAGTGATGGTGTTTTTCAAATGATTTAAGTTGAGTTATCGAGGAGATAACTCTACCAAATTTATATAGGATATTTATAAAAGTGCATGTGCCATGACTGCTTTTAAACTAGTGGGATAATATCTTTATATTTCAATATTGTAGATTTTCCCACGGTGAGAACATACCAGACATTAAGATTTTTTACTAATACTGGCGTTCCAAGTAATTTAAGTCGAGTTATCAAGGAAATAACATCACTAAATTTATACAGGATATTTAAAAAACTACCTGTGTCATGACTGCTTGTAAACAACTAGTAGGAAAATATTTTCACATTTCAATATTGTTGATTTTCCCACGGTGAGAACCCAGATTTTTACTAGTGATGGTGTTTCAAGTTCATGTTTGGCACTTATTTTAGCTTCAAATATTTATAATGGTAACATTCTTCGGTATGGCACCGCACCTTTTACAACCAAATCGGTCCACCTTGACACAGCAATAATCATTGAAAATTTGCACATTTTTTATTGCAATTAATTTACCGTCGACAATTACCCCTATTTTACTCCCGCAAACTAAAATGAATTCATATAAAAGTGTGAACCCACCTCTTAGCAATCTACATATCTAGATTTCGATCTTATTAGATCTCGTCAGTGTAGCTCAGCTAGTGAGGATGAATTCACACAAAATCTCGAGTGGTTATATACAAAAACAGTACAACTTACCCTCGTAGAGGGAAGTTAAACGCCATCTGGCGGCACCACATCAATTAGCAATGCACACCCATATGGTAATAACCGTCAACATGCTCATGTTATCAGGATCACCGGGTAGTGCCCTCTAGAGAATATGAATAATATTCCAATAGAGTGCTTGAGATATCAGCACAAAGCCAATCGTATAAAACATATAAAAGTGTGAACCCACCTCTTAGCAATCTACATATTTAGATTTCGATCTTATTAGATCTCGTCAGTGTAGCTCAGCTAGTGAGGATGAATTCACACAAAATCTCGAGTGGTTATATACAAAAACAGTACAACTTACCCTCGTAGAGGGAAGTTAAACGCCATCTGGCGGCACCACATCAATTAGCAATGCACACCCATATGGTAATAACCGTCAACATGCTCATGTTATCAGGATCACCGGGTAGTGCCCTCTAGAGAATATGAATAATATTCCAATAGAGTGCTTGAGATATCAGCACAAAGCCAATCGTATAAAACATATAAAAGTGTGAACCCACCTCTTAGCAATCTACATATCTAGATTTCGATCTTATTAGATCTCGTCAGTGTAGCTCAGCTAGTGAGGATGAATTGACGGTTATTTACCATATGGGTGTGCATTGCTAATTGATGTGGTGCCGCCAGATGGCGTTTAACTTCCCTCTACGAGGGTAAGTTGTACTGTTTTTGTATATAACCACTCGAGATTTTGTGTGAATTCATCCTCACTAGCTGAGCTACACTGACGAGATCTAATAAGATCGAAATCTAGATATGTAGATTGCTAAGAGGTGGGTTCACACTTTTATATGTTTTATACGATTGGCTTTGTGCTGATATCTCAAGCACTCTATTGGAATATTATTCATATTCTCTAGAGGGCACTACCCGGTGATCCTGATAACATGAGCATGTTGACGGTTATTACCATATGGGTGTGCATTGCTAATTGATGTGGTGCCGCCAGATGGCGTTTAACTTCCCTCTACGAGGGTAAGTTGTACTGTTTTTAAAATGAATTCGTTATATGCTTGTAAATTCGAAATTTTTGAAATAACAAATCAACATCTCAGTGGCCGAGTGGTCAGAGGCGTCGTCCGTCTCGTACTGAGAATTGGAGAGCCCCATTTCGCGAATTTCACAGTTTTTTTTGTGAAGTTAAATACCGGATTAAATTAAACTCCTCTGAGCTTGAACGACAGAAAAAACTGATAGCTCTATAACAGTGGTGGGGGAACTGTGGTATTACACCAAATGGGGTAAAAATTCAATTATTGGGGGGTAATATTTCCAAACAGAGCAGATCTGCCAGTATTTTTGGATATCAAAAGCTGCAAAAGCTTTCAAAATTGAACACTAGGAGGCAGTAAAGAACTTGCTGCCATTTGCAACAACCTACCTTTGCGAACAAGGGTTTTCGACCCTAATGAACATAAAACCGAAGAACAGAAATCGATTGAACGCCTGTATTCAAATTGCTCTGACATCAAACAGCCCCAATTTTGATGTTATGATAGCAAACGTGAAACAACATCATTTTTCAAAAACCCGAAGAGGGAAAGATTTCAATAACTGTCTATTCTTGTTTATTATTTTCATGCAACTTTTTGCATTCTAGCACGGTTGAAAAAAAGTACCTGCAGTGCTTTTTAAATTTATTTTTTACTCCATCTATACACTAACACACACTGACTATGGACAGACACACCACCCATGGATTAATAGACCCCAATTCCGAACGAAAAAGAGTCTAGTAATTCGGACTTAAACCGGTGACGGCGTGAACGCAGTGGCTAATATCGACTTAATAAACATATTTTGGGGTAATTTGCTAAAAAAAAGTTCCCCCGACTGCTGCCATAGGGCAAAAAAACTTTGATCCTTATAGAAGGATAAAAGTTTTTTTGTGAATCAATATTTGTATTGCATTCATAAACAAATATTACATATATGTATGCGGGCATATTTATGTTTCGGCTGATGAAACGGCCCGTTTTATCTCACAATCGCCGCCCGGCGTTGTTTTACATAATCTTAACGGTGCCGCTGGAATCCTAAACACGTTTCCGGCTAATTTATGCGCGCGTTCTGGGGGGAAACACAGCGCAAATTTTTGTGTTTCCGAACGTGTTTTATTTGTTTTCGAAGGTCCGGTCGGCGGCAATGACATTAAAGGATTGCCATTGAGGCGTCGCAACCGCCGCCTTCAATCATTTTAACGGGAGCAATCGATTACCTAATAAGATGCCAACAGTTACGATTGAGGGGCCGTAACGGTAACGGTGATTGGGATGTTGCAAGGTGTAATTGGAATACACATTTTTTTTTTAATTGAAAATTTATTTGGAAGAAAATAATCTGGGAGGAACAAAACATAATAAACGACTATACGGCGATATTTAGATTTTGTTGAATGCGGCGATGTCGACGCTTTGGACGTAGTCCTCGTTTTTCTCGATCTCCTCCTGCAGCCAGTCGATTGAGACTTTTTCGTCCTCGACGACGCAGTTGATTTGAAGCTTATGGATGCCGTAGGCTAGCGGGACGAGTTTTGAGGCGCCCCAGAGCAGACCGTCGGTGGCGATCACTCGGACGCATTTCTCCATTGCTTTCATGTCGGTTTCATCGTCCCATGGCTTGATGTCCAATAAAATGCTGGATTTTGCGATCAGAGCCGGCTTCTTGGACTTTTTGGCGTTGTAGGCCGCCAAACGTTCTTCTTTTATTTTGGCGGCGGATTCGTCGTCTTCTGATTCTGAGCCGAATAGGTCCACGTCGTCATCGTCCTCTGGTTTGGCTGCTGGCTTGGTGCATACGGGGGCGGCGGCGGGTTGGGCCGCACCGCCACCAGCCAGACGGCCTTCCAACGAGATCAAACGCGCGTCGAACGAGCTGAGTTGGTTCTGGATTTTCTGTAGAACTGCAAAAACTAATCGAAATTAGTATTTTATTTATTTTTTATGCGCGAGTTACAATACAAACGTACCATCTTGGAACTCTACAACCTTCTTTTCAAGGAACTTGATGGCACCGCAGTCGACTGATGATGACATAGTGCAGGATCCTGCCTGTAAAGTTAATACACAATTAGTAAAAGATACAGACTTTTTGGTTACTTGTCTGCCAAAAAAAGTTTGCATGCAGTAATCAAGTTACTACAATGTACATTAAAGTTTCCATGCAGCCCTTCATTTTTTTTTTTGGTCAAACGCAAAAAGTTGTATTAATTAGATTATGGAATATTATTACTTTCCGAATAGCAAATATCTATTCGACGATTTATTATACAATAACTATAAACGACTAAACAGGACAAAAACAGCCATTGAGTATTATTGTAAGACTTTTCAATAAATACCCCCTGACATTAATTCTATGGACAATGATAACGAATTGAAGTCATCCATTAAATATTTGTACTTTCCGAATACAGCACTAATGTATAAGGAAGGTATTATTATCGCGAAAAATTTCGAATTGCTAATTTTGATTTTTCTTTACGTTTCATGACTAATATAGTCGAAATAAGACTATTTCTTTGGAAAATGTCTGTGCGTGTATATCTGGAAAAACGTGCCATATGCGCAATAGGAAATGGTTTCATCAAGTTTTTTTCTCTCTCTGTCCACCGATTTTGCTCAAATTTTCACGGAATCATCCCAGCTCGTTTTCTCGGCCTATTTCCAAATGTTGTCGTGATCTATTCTGCCGTGTTTACCGGAATTTTGATCACGTCCGTGAAAATCGACAGAGAACAGACAGAGAAAAAACTTAAGCGTTATATACAAGTTATTTCTTGTTTAAACGCTTAAGTTTTTTCCCTGTCTGTGAACAGTTTTTCCACGGATGTGAACAAAATTCCAAAATGAAGACAACGCGAACTAATAGGGGTGGGTTATCGGCTCACCACGCTCTTCAACTGTTATCTATTGAAATTTATAGTGTCAACTGTCAAAATTAAATATACGTCGCCCCTCTGTTCCGCGTTGTTTGAATTGTTTGGTTACAGTGTTCGACGATTATTTAAACAATAAATAACTTGTGCATCCCAAAATCCCCCGCGACGTAGACTACACTCTTTAACTGTAAACTACGTGTAACAACTATCAAACTTAGTTGAAAGTAGGTTAAACATTGTTGGTAATAATAATAACAGTTGAAAACCGTTGTTTCAATTGATGAATACAATTGACGAGTAGTGTAATCTATTGAATCGCGAACTAATGAGGGTGGTTGGTCGAGTCCCCACAACGTAGAATACGCTCTTCAACTGTTCATCTATTGAACTTAATGGGTACCAACTATCAAACTTAGATCAAAATATCTTAAACACTGTTGCTATTAAGTATAACAGTTGAAGAGCGTTAGTTCAATTGATGAAAACAGTTGAAGAGCGTAGTCTGCGTGTATAGTGTCTGTGTTTTTAAATTTTTTGGTTACAGTGTTCAGTAATTGTTTAGACAATAAATAAATTGTTTATCCCAATATGAAAACAGTGCAAACTTATAGGGGTTGGTGGTTGTTCCCACACAACGTAGACTACACTCTTCAACTGTTATCTATTGAAAACTATGTGTAGCAGCTATCAAACTTAGTTAAAAGTAGGTTAAACATTGTTGGTAATAATAATAACAGTTGAAGAGCGTTGTTTCAATCGATGAGTAGTGTAATCTATTGAAACGCGAACTAATTGGGTGATTGGTCGAGTCCCCACAACGTAGACTACGCTCTTCAAGTGTTATATATTGAAATTAATGGGTGCCAACTATCAAACTTAGATCAACATATCTTATACATTGTTGCTATTATGAATAACAGTTGAAGAGCGTTACTTTAATTGATGAAAACAGTTCAAAAGTGTTACTTCAATTGATGAACACAGTTCTAAAGCGTTACTTCAATTGATGAAAACAGTTGAAGAGCGTAGTCTGGGTGTATTGTATGTCTTTTATATTTTTGTGGTTACAGTGGTCAGTAATTGTTTAAACAATAAATGAATTTTTTATCCCAATATGAAGACAATCCTAACTAGTAGGGGTGGGTGGTAGTTCCCCCACAACGTAGACTACACTCTTCAACTATTATCTATTGAAAACTATGTGTAGCAGCTATCAAACTTAGTTAAAACTAGGTTAAACATTGTTGGTAATAATAATAACAGTTGAAGAGCGTTGTTTCAAATGTGAGTAGTGTAATTTATTGAAACGCGAACTAATAAGGGTGGTTGGTCGAGTGCCCACAACGTAGAATACGCTCTTCAGCTGTTATCTATTGAAATTAATGGGTGCCAACTATCAAACTTAGATGAACATATCTTAAACATTGTTGCTATTAAGAATAACAGTTGAAGAGCGTTACTTCAATTCATGAAAACAGTTGAAAAGCGTTACTTCAATTGATGAAAACAGTTGAAGAGCATTACTTCAATTGATGAAAACAGTTCAAGAGCGTTACTTCAATTGATGGAAACAGTTGAAGAGCGTAGTCTGCGTGTATTGTAACTGTCTTTTTAAAAAAAATTGTTACAATGGTCAGTAATTGTTTAAACAATAAATAAATTGCTTATCTCAATATGAAGACAATCCGAACTAATAGAGGCCGGTGGTTGATCCCCCACAACGTAGACTACACTCTTCAACTGTTATCTATTGAAAACTATGTGTAGTAACTATCAAACTTAGTTGAGAGTAGGTTAAACACTGTTGGTAATAATAATAACAGTTGAAGAGCGTTGTTTCAATTGATGAATATAATTGATGCATATAATTGATGGGTAGTGTAACAATTCTAGTCTACAAGAACAGGGCAATCACATTATTTTGTTGCACAAAAAAAAACTGTTTTAGTTAAAACCAAAGTAATTGTGGCCACAAAACTACAAAAAATAAAACATAAGCAATGAGAAATAATTCAAGCAACTGTTAAGTTACAATGTAAAAAACATAAATCATTATGCAAAACACAAGCCGAGCAAACCAGCTTACCACTTCTGCCTGTACTGGAGCTTGCTCTTTAACAGCAGGTTCCTAAATAATTAGACAGTAAATGATTTGGTTACAACCTGCATGTTGACCATGCTTACCGGATGTGCTGGTTTTGCAGGTTGTGGTGCAATAGGGGGAGCTTCGGTTTCCTTTGCAACAGATTTCACCTAGTGAAATTCAGGGTGATTAAGCGATGGCGTTTGATTTAAAACATAACAAGTAACATGGTTTGGAAAAACTACAGTATATGTGCCTAGTATTATTGATTTATTTTTCACCAAATTGTATTATTTATCTGAAGTTAAGGTGATTACACTCCTCTTAGCTTCTCCCTTGACTAGCTTGGGGAAGTAGAGTTCAAACTCTGTTAAGGGTGAAATTTCTCAAATCACTTTTTACAGTTTCTCAGATGTTTTATCTGAAGTTAAGGTGATTACATTCCTTTGAGCTTCTCCCTGGACCAACTTTGGAGAGTGAGAGTTCAAACCCTGTTATGTGTGAAATTTCTCAAATCACCTCTCACAGTTTCTCAGATGTTTTATCTGTTAGTTAAGTTAAGCTGATTACTCCTCTGAGTTTCTCCCTTCACCAGCAGATAGCCCTATAAAGATTTGTTTACACTATTTTTATAGCTATCAGCTTTTCTGATTTTAAAGGGAGATCAGAGGTGTGCAATCATTAACAGCAGCGAAGCCCTCAGGCCATAAACATAGAAGCTTTTTAAAAAAACTTTTTGCATTTAGAATAAACCAAATTATTATTTAAAACCATTAGATAACATTATACTCAATGGTAATACTACTGGATCTATTACTATCTTTAAAATGCATTTATCTCGAAAACTGTTTTTGGAAATTGCAACATTTGTTATCTCACAGTGTGGTATATAAAAATAGGTACATATACTGCAGTTCACTCAAAAGTTCCTATAATTGTACAAAAGTCTGTTTTCAATGGGTGGACTTGGCATTCTCAATCTGGCTAAGCTATTAACATAGCACATTAGTAGTGTTATTACTAGTAATAAAATCAATCATATGCTCCAAATTAGCTGAGCAATTACAAGTCTTATTACAAGTAATAAAATAAATCATACTCTCAAAACCTGATGGGAACTGGGGGATGCACAAAGGACAAATTGGGAGATACCCAAAGGTCCCACAATCACAAGGGCAATGCACAAAGGTCCCACAATCTGGGCAATGCACAAAGGTCCCACAATCTGGGCAATGCACAAAGGTCCCATAAACTGGGCAATGCACAAAGGTCACACAAACTGGGCAATCCACAAAGATCCCACAAACTGGGCAATGCACAGTATGCATATGTGCCCCCAGTAACCCTTTTGTTATTTCAAATCATAATCAACCTAATGGGCTATTACATACATCCAGCCAACCCACTCCACATCCTCTCCTCTCATAATCACAAAAAGCAACATCAAAATTAAGACATATAATAAAAAGCGTTACTCACATCCTCAACATTGCCCCTAATTTCAATTAACCGCTGCCTGGCCTTGGCCACCTCATCGGCCAAGGGTGTTAATGTTGTGACCTACACCAAAACAAACCATCATGTAAAACAGTATCATACACACCCCCGATAGCCCCCACAAAAGCACACAATATAGAACCCGCAGTCACACTTACACTGCCAGCTTTAGCCAGACGCTCGTAGTACAGACGCTCGGCCTCATCGTACCTGCCCTTGTCCACCCAGAAACTGTCCATGGCTAGATTGTGTGCAGACATTCTATAAATATAGTTATTATATAAATATTGCCCTTTAAAGGAGCAGAGTGGTGAGGTTAAACTGGTGGCACGTGTATCGGCGAAATTAACTGTATGGCTAGCACGGGGTTACTGACTGGCATACGTGGCGACTTTAAGCCTGTTTCCCGGTGAAATTGCACACAAATACGTACGTGTTTAAGAAGAACGTACTTGGCAGCTTCAGGGATGAATTCTAAAAGACAGATGGCGAGGAAAATGACAACGTCTGACGTTTTGTTGGAGCTGTCAAAAAAAACTTTTTTTTATTCGAATGCGTGTGATTTGTAAAATTTTGGGGGTTTCAATTGATATCGCAGGCGATTTCAAGGGGTATTGAACTGGTTTTGCGGGATTGGGTTTTATTTTAAATGCGTTTAGTTTGGTATATGACCTTGACCTTGATATTTGACAGCTTTTTGACAGTAATAATTTTTAACGCTCTTTTAAAAATGGTGCCGGCTGTTTCACGATGGAGCGTCTAAATAAGCTGGAAAGAAACTGGCATGCCTCAAGGAAGGTTTTGGAAGAGGTTATTCAGTTTAGTAAATATTCAGAACTACTTGCAAATTCATTTGTTTACTTAATATCTGTTTATTATGATTGATGTTTATATGTGTCTGTTTATTATTATTATTATTATACTTGTGTAGGTGCATGTGTAGCATCAATTTTGTATAACAACCCCAACTGCAGTATTGAAATTGCAATTCTATTTCTTATAGATGAGTATTTTATTTATGTTTCTATTGAAAATTGTTTACTGATGTGATGCTGTCAGCATTCATCAGATCAGCTTGCTGATATAAGTGCTACAGCTTTCATTTTAATAAGTGTCATTGTACACACTTATTAAAATCAAAGCATATAGATATTTCATATATACAAATGCTTACATTATTTATTTCAGGACATTGGCCATGTCCAGTTTCGCTTCTTTCATTTCACAAAGTGAAAATAGTTTACTGATGTGCCAGTGTCAGAACAGCTCTCTGATATAAGTGCTGCACATTAACAACTATTAAGAGGAAAATATTATTTATTTCATGATATTCGCCATCTGATTTTGCTTTCAGTTCACAAACTGAAAATAGTTTACTGATGTTGCAGCACCATGATCCATCAGAACAGCTTGTAGTCACACTTACACTGCCAGATTTAGCCTGATACTCAGACTTTCAGACTCATCATACCTACCCTTGTGGAACCACAAACAAACTTGTAGGCTTGTTAGATTTAGAACTTTCTGGTAAACTTCTTACACATTTCAGTTTTATTTAGATAATGCTAAAAGTAACTATAAATTTTCTTTATAGCGAGTAGGAAACTTGCAGGCTGAAAGAAATGCCAGCAATAAGATTAGAATGGACATTGAGGCGACTTTAAAGGAGCTTAATGAAATGTCAATACACCCCAGGCACTCAGCATGCATCCCCATTACAAACCTAGTTTATAATGAAGCTACACTATGCAACACAGAATATATGCTGAAATCTGCTGACCATACAATTATTGCCTCGCAAGCTCAAATGAATAATTATGTTGAAGCTATAATGAATGGTGAGTAAAAAAAAAGACCTTTATTAGGCATAGCTATCACCAGAAAAGAACTCATCATAATATCTTGTACAACTATAAATATATATTAATTAAAATCAATATACTCCTCCCCATCGGCCCTGACCAACTTTCTACCAGATGTATATGCCTTTCCCATTCACTCACCTTTCTGCAATCTCCCACCTACCTCTGAATTGAAGAGGTATGGTATATGGGGGTAAACCTATTTATTGAATGAGATACCTTTGTGGGATTGTTTTAAATTGCTACCCTTGATTATTGAGTACTTGCACATCAATACTAGCAACTTGCACATCCATACTAACTAGTTATACTGATACTACAATTTTCACCTCTGATTTACATTTACCCAGTACAATACTCTGATAAAACCAATGATGTTTATATAATTCTAGATTGTAAAGAAAAAGAGCAGGCTGCAAATATTGAAATCAGCCAACTGCAAGAGAGGCTGCAAATAACCTCTGAAATGGCTGCGAATAAAATCACTGAGGTCAGTGAGAATGCATATATAATAAATCATGATGATTGCATGGAAATTATTGAGGTTGAGGATACACCATACAAAAAGGAGAGGGTTCCTAGGTTTAAAACAGCTGCAGAAAGGGATGAGTATATAAAATCTAGCAAGAAATAAAAGGTTTACTACAAAACTTTTATGGTTATTAAGTAGTTACAAAACCGTTATTACTATTAACATCATACCCTGATACAGTACCTCGATGGTATGGAAGAAATGAATAAATATTTATATAGGCATCTAAGTGATGTACAAAATTACGACTATGTAATGTTCAATTCTAACATGATTTGTACCTGTTTTATGTTTATTTTTATTTTCTTACAACCCTTGTGATATAAATTAACTTATGTAATTTGTGTCTTATATGTTTCTCCTATATTTGTTTAATGGACCTACTGGTTTTAAATATTCTGGTATGGAAAATGTAACCCAGAAAACTATCTTATCGGGTGGCACTAAAGTAACTACTAACTAATGGGTAATGTTTGTGTATCCAATTTGTTTTTCCATTATATATGTGCTTGCCCTATATAAGTCACTTGAAATGGTGAACAAACATACTTTGGTTGACCCTAAAATTTTCTCATGAATTTTTTGTTTGTTGGGCTTTATCAACTTCCATGCAGATGCAAAATCGATAACTGGCTTAGTTTAATTTTTTGCCAAAAAATTGTTGTTTTGAAAATGCCTATTTTCCATTTTGATAACCAAAAGAAATGTTGGGGTTGTGGTTTATTGCATTTGCTTCATCATAGTGGTTTTTGTACAGGAATTAACATGATGAAAGAAAAACTTGCTAGATTAGGCATGGTTGATGGAAAATATTAATCAACAAGAATGCCTAAATCATGTCAAACATGTGCACTCCATTATTTCATCAAAATTACCTTAAGAATCCAGGCTTCTTGCTGATAATATCTGTATAACACTGCATTTTCATGTTTTTAATGTTTGAAATTAAAGACTAATTACTGTATGTAATTAATATAAAAATATAGTGCTACATTAGATTTAAAAAAAAAACATATTGTCAAATAGTTTTATTCAAAAGGTATAAAGTACAGTTTTATAATTATACAATTACACTATGAGTTAAAAAGTTAACTTAACACCATGATCTAACTAACAATTATTTTTTTGTACACATCATAATCATACATAGTTAAACAAAACGCGCAAGAGTCATCGATATACAAACATAAACATATATATTATAATAATTCTAGCGCATAAGCAATATAAACTATATAAGTCAAATCATTATTTTTCAATAAAGCCTCAATATGTACAACGCGGATTTCAGTGCAGTGTGTATATAAGTTAAAATATAAATATCTGAGAGTCCCCGCAAATTACGCTAATTAAAACTAGTCAGTTTCAAATGATCACAGTTAGATTTTGTAGTCTTGCCCTGCTTAGACGTGATCGTGTCTGTCAAAATTCAAAATTAATATTTTTAAAATCCGCACCGCATTATTTAATCATATTGAGGTTTATCACAAAAAAGTTTCAGCAGCAACTTCTGATCCATAACTAAATGATCAAAAGGTAGATCATTGTGAATACTCGATAGGATATCATCGAATGTGACTGTGGTTTTTTGTTCGATGGTGAATATATTGACTTTTCCTGGTTCGTAGTCAGGATGAGTTGGGTGCACTGGGGGTTGAGATGGTGAGTCTGAATTGGGTGATTCGCCTCTATTTAAAAGTTCATACATAACAACACTGGAGCCTTTTTCAGGGCTTTCTTCCGCCGAGCTTTCGAATTCAGGGTTACCTGCATCACCGCGGACTTTTTTAACAAAAACCTTATTCACCTTCAAGCCGGACATTTCAAGTCTTAAGATAACGGAGCGTTCGAAGTAGTCTAGATCAATTAAATGCGTTTGTATTAAATGGTTCTCGTCGTTTATTAGTTTGGGCACGTGTTTTTTGATGAAGCGTAATGTACACATGAGCCTATCGTCCTCAATATCGGGCATTATTGATGATAGGCGGGGGTCGAATGATTCTTGGACTATCCTGCAGAAAACCGTCATGTAATTCACGCAGGGTTTTAGTTGTTTCCATTTAAGTCCTGAAACTGCTAGTGATACGGATTTTCCGTAGATAAAGTGTATGGCGCCTGCTGCAATCACGCTGTAGCTGAATCGTAGGAAGCCCGGGTCCATTGAAAATAGGTCCATTACATGGGAGGCTCGTACGAATTGGTAGCCTGAGTATTGTGGGTATTGGAAGGTGTGGTCGATTTGCAGTTTGAGTTTGCTTGTTTTTAGTTCGTTTGCGTTATGGTGGATTTGCATGTATAGGTTTAGCCAGCCGGTTGGGGTCATTGGGTTGACTTCCCATATTAGGGTGTTTAGTAGGAGTATTTCGCACGTTAGGATTTCATTCTCTGTACAGGCTCCATCGCATACATATGAGAATTCGGATAGTTTGGGTGGGTAGATTTCTTCTAGTTTGGCTGCTATGAATAAGCAGGATACGCCTAGTAATTGCAGCTGGGTTTTTGGTACTGTTGGTTTGATTGTTAGGTACCTGTCGATGTAGTCCACTGCTAAGTAGTAGGTGTTTCTGCGTAGGTGGTAGACCTCGCACACCTCCATGATCCAGTCGAGAAGTATGGCGCGCATGCGAGGTAGATAGGTTGAGCGGTCATCGAAGACTTTGTAGTTGCGCAGCTTTAGTGCTGCTTCTTCTTTATAGACTATATTCTGCCAGACTTCTTCATTGTCTGCCCAGGTTAGCAGGGGTAGTGGGGTGGCCCGAATTTTTCTTGGGGTCGTTTCCAGATCGTGGACTAGCACTTCGGGGACTGTGGACGTACGGCTTTTCGGCGTCTTGTAGATGCTGATCTTAGTTTCAGAACAGCCGGGTTCATTCTGCATATAAAAAATAACTATTTAGTGAAAAGGAAATGGAGGTGATAAATTCGTTCAGAAATTTGTTCCAACTAGCAATGAATTCGATCCACCGTCGCCTTAGACCCCAAGGCGACGGTGGATCGAATTCATTGCTAGTTGGAACAAATTTCTGAACGAATTGCCCGGTATTTCATATATGAGGCACAGTAGGTCCTTGAGGATTAGCAGTACAAACAAAGTAGGCGCTATACTTCAATTAACAATAATAAGTGGTGAATGGGGACCGAAGCCACCTGCCACGTCCTCGTCGTGGTCCCTGGTAACTATGTCTCGCGTAGTAAAACACTCAAGGGTCGTTTATCGGTCTTGAAACTTTGAAATTTGAATCATGCTTTTAGCTTTAAAAATAAAAAAGTTATGTCTGAAAAACCATGAAAAGGCAAATAAATTACTTTTCACAATTTCTACAATTCTCACTGTTTTTATTGTTTGTGTGAAAACGGTGAGAGATGGCGGAAAACTTCCGAATTGTCGTTTGTCGGGATTGAAATTCTCTACAGCTTTGCAGTTTGAATCATTCTTCTAGTTTAAAAAACAAAAAAGTTATGGCTGAAAAACCATGAAAACATACATATTACATTTTCACATGATTTTATTTTTTGTGGGAAAACCGTGAGAGATAGCGGAAAACTTCCTTCGAGCTTTAAAAATAAAAAAATTATGGCCGAAAAGGCCTGCAAAAGCACAAAAACCACTATTTCTAATGTTTTTTTTTGCAGTTTTCGAGAAACATGTAAGAGATAGTAGCAAACACTCAAGGGTCGTTTGTCGGGCTTGAAATTCTCCAGAACTTTGCAATTTGAATCATCCTTGTTGCTTTAAAAATTTAAAAAAATGTGGCCGAAAAACCCTGAAAAGGCACAAAAACCACATTTTTCGCATGGTTTTTTGCATTTTGCGAGAAACATGTAAGAGATAGCAGCAAACACTCAAGGGTCGTTTGTCGGGCTTGAAATTCTCCAGAACTTTGCAATTTGAATCATCCTTGTTGCTTTAAAAAATTTAAAAATGTAGCCGAAAAACCCTGAAAAGGCACAAAAACCACATTTTTCAGATGGTTAGAGATAGAAGAAAACAGTCTAAGGGGCGTTTATCCGGCTTGAAATTCTCTATAACTTTACAATTGGAGTCATCCTTGTAGCTTTGAAAATAAAAAAGTTATTGCCGAAAAACCGTGAAAAGACACACAAATCACATTTTTCATGTTTTTTTTTAATTTTGTGGGGAAACGGTAAGGGATAGCAGAAAACATCCAATGGACGGACCGTTTGTCTGGCTTGAAAATTTCTAAAACTTTGTATTTTGAATCATCTTTCTAGCATTAAAAATAAATATCTGGTGTGAACACAACACGATTTTCCGAATGAATGAATTAAAATTAAATCAACATTTACGATATTTTTTAAAATTAATAGATTTTATTTTGCTTCGTTTTGTCTTGTTTTGTTTTATTTTGTCTCATGTGGTTAACCAAATATGTGAAATGGGGACCTACACCACCTGCCACGTCCTCGTCGTGGTCCCCGGTAACTATGCCTCGCGTAGGCATGGGCTAAGAGCAGGTGTAATTGATATTGTGGAAAACATCTAAGTTTGTCAGACTTGATATTATCCACAAATTTGTTATTAGAAGCATTCGAGCTATAAAAATAAAAAATTATAATCAAAAAGCTGAGAAAAGGAACAAAAACCACATTTTTCACATCGTTTTCACATTTTTCGGGAAAAATATAAGAAATAGTAGAATGAGTGTTTTCTACTATTTCTTATATTTTTCCCGAAAAATGTGAAAAATGTGGATTTTGTTCCGTTTATCAGACTTGAAGTTCTCCATAAGTTTGAATCATCCTTAAAAATAAATGACCGAAAATCCATGAAAAGGTACAAAAGCCACATTTTTCACATGGTTTTTTGCATTTTGCGGAAAATATGTTAGAGATATCAAAAAACACTTAAAGGATCGTTTATCGCACTTAAAATTCTCTATAACTTTGTAATTAGTATCATCCTTGTAGCTTTAGAAATAAAAATTTTATGGCCGAAAAACCATGAAAAGTTACAAAAATCACATTTTTCACGTGGTAAAAAACCATTTTTCGGGAAAAATATAAGAAATAATAGAAAACTCTCAAAAAGTCGTTTATCGGACATGAATTTCTCCATAACTTGCAATTTGAATCATCCTTGCAGGTTTCAAAATGAAAAGGTTATGGCCGAAAACCTGCGAAAAACCACATTTTTCACATGGTTTTTTGCACTTTGCGGGAAATATGTAAGAGGTAGCAGAAAACACTTAAAGGGCCGTGGAACTTGAAATTCTCTATAACTTTGCAATTTTAATCATTCTTGTAGCTTTAAAAATAGAAAAGCTTGGCCGAAAAAAGCGTGAAAAAGCACAAAGAACCACATTTTCCACATGGTTTTTTGCATTTTGCGGGAAATATGTTAGAGATAGCAGAAAACCCTTAAAGGGCCGTTTAACTGGCTTGAAATTTTCTATAACTTTGCAATTTGAATCATCCTTGTATTTGCGGAGAAAATGTAAGAGATAACAGAAAACATTTACAAGGGCCGATTTTGGGACTTGAAATTCTTTATATCTTTGCAATTTGAATCATCCTTGTAGCTTTGAAAATAAAAAAGCTTGGCCGAAAAAAAACGTGAAAAGGCGCAATAACCACATTTTTCACATTTTACGGGAAAAATGTAAAAAATAGCAGAAAACCCTCAAAGTGCAGTTTGTCTGGCTTGAAATTTTCTATAACTTTGCAATTAAAATCATCCTTGTAGGTTTGAAAATAAAAAAGTTATTGCCGAAAAACCGTGAAAAGGCACAAAAACAACATTTTTCACATGGTTTTTTTGCATTTTGCGGGAAATATGTAAGGATAACAGAAAACACTTAAAGGGCTGTTTATGGGGCTTGAAATTCTATATATCCTTGCAATTTGAATCATCCTTGTAGCTTTGAAAACAAAAAAGTTATTGCCGAAAAAAGGTGAAAAGGCACAAAAGCCACATTTTTCACATGGTTTTTTGCATTTTGCGAGAAAAATATAAGAGATAGCAGAAAACCCTCAAAGGGCCGTTTATCTGGCTAGAAATTGTCTATAACTTTACAATTTGAATCATCCTTGTAGGTTTAAAAATGAAAAAGTTATGACCGAAAAAAGCGTGAAAAGGCACAAAAACCACATTTTTGACATGGTTTTTTTGCATTTTGCGGGAAAAATGTAAGAGATAGCAGAAAACCCTCAAAGGGCCGTTTATCTGGCTAGAAATTGTCTATAACTTTACAATTTGAATCATCCTTGTAGGTTTAAAAATGAAAAAGTTATGACCGAAAAAAGCGTGAAAAGGCACAAAAACCACATTTTTCACATGGTTTTTTGCATTTTGCGGGAAAAATGTAAGAGATAGCAGAAAACCCTCAAAGGGCCGTTTATCTGGCTAGAAATTTTCTATAACTTTACAAATTGAATCATCCTTGTAGGTTTAAAAATGAAAAAGTTATTGCCGAAAAAAGCGTGAAAAGGCACAAAAACCACATTTTTCACATGGTTTTTTTGCATTTTGCGGGAAATATGTAAGGATAACAGAAAACACTTAAAGGGCCGTTTATGGGGCTTGAAATTCTTTATATCTTTGCAATTTGAATCATCCTTGTAGCTTTGAAAACAAAAAAGTTATTGCCGAAAAAAGGTGAAAAGGCACAAAAACCACATTTTCCACATGGTTTTTTGCATTTTGCGGGAAAAATGTAAGAGATAGCAGAAAACCCTCAAAGGGCCGTTTATCTGGCTAGAAATTGTCTATAACTTTACAATTTGAATCATCCTTGTAGTTTTCAAAATAAAAAAGTTATAGCCGAAAAAACGTGAAAAGGCACAAAAACCACATTTTTCACATGGTTTTTTGCATTTTGCGGGAAAAATGTAAGAGATAGCAGAAAACCCTCAAAGGGCCGTTTATCTGGCTTGAAGTTTTCTATAACTTTACAATTTGAATCATTCTTGTAGTTTTCAAAATAAAAAAGTTATAGCCGAAAAAACGTGTGAAAAGGCACAAAAGCTACATTTTTCACATGGTTTTTTGCATTTTGCGAGAAAAATATAAGAGATAGCAGAAAACCCTCAAAGGGCCGTTTATCTGGCTAGAAATTGTCTATAACTTTACAATTTGAATCATCCTTCTAGGTTTAAAAATTAAAAAGTTATGACCGAAAAAAACGTGAAAAGGCACAAAAAAACACATTTTTCACATGGTTTTTTTTTGCATTTTGCGGCAAATATGTAAGGATAACAGAAAACACTTAAAGGGCTGTTTATGCGGCTTGAAATTCTTTATATCTTTGCAATTTGAATCATCCTTGTAGCTTTGAAAACAAAAAAGTTATTGCCGAAAAAGGGTGAAAATGCACAAAAGCCACATTTTTCACATGGTTTTTTGCATTTTGCGAGAAAAATATAAGAGATAGCAGAAAACCCTCAAAGGGCCGTTTATCTGGCTTGAAATTGTCTATAATTTTACAATTTGAATTATCCTTGTAGGTTTAAAAATGAAAAAGTTATGGCCGAAAAAGGCGTGAAAAGGCACAAAAGCCACATTTTTCACATGGTTTTTTGCATTTTGCGAGAAAAATATAAGAGATAGCAGAAAACCCTCAAAGGGCCGTTTATCTGGCTTGAAATTTTCTATAACTTTACAATTTGAATCATCCTTGTAGTTTTCAAAATAAAAAAGTTATAGCCGAAAAAACGTGAAAAGGCACAAAAACCACATTTTTCACATGGTTTTTTTGCATTTTGCGGGAAAAATGTAAGAGATAGCAGAAAACCCTCAAAGGGCCGTTTATCTGGCTAGAAATGTTCTATAACTTTACAATTTGAATCATCCTTGTAGGTTTGAAAATGATAAATATATGGCCGAAAAACCGTGAAAATGCCCAAAAACTACATGTCTTTTTTTTAATTTTTGAGAAAACGGCAAGAGTTAGCAAAAAAACATCCAAATGGTCGTTTATCGGGCTTGAAATTCTCCACAACTTTGTGATTTGAATCATCCTTCTAGCTTTAAAAACGAACAAATTATGACCGAAAAACCATCAAAAACTAAAAATTATTTCACACAGTATTTTGTGAGAAAGTGGATAGCAAAAATATTTAAAGAGCCATTTATTGGACCCCTAGCTGCACTCTGAAATATAAATCTGATCCAATCAGATGGGGTAATAGTCACTAGTCCTTGTGTTTTCTATTGTATTAAAAGAAAATACATCTTTATAATATTATCAACCCAAGGGCTTGGTAAAGGGAGAAGTCCAGAGGAGTTTAATCAGCCAGTATTTATCTTAATCATAATCATCATAATCATAATCATAATCATAATCATCATAATCATCATAATCATAATTTTATTGGTGCTGTTATTCATATTTACACAAGTCCTATCCATATCTCAATTTCACACACACCCAAAATCTCTGAAAAATGGTGATTTGTGAAAATTCACATTCACATTCAAAATGTGAACCTTCACTCCCGAGTATTGGGGAGTTAGATTGTGCCTCTAACACTAGACCTCTGAATTGGGTGTATTGTGTAATATGCTTACTTGATATTAATATGCATGATAAAGTAATGTGCCACATCAGATTTTACAAAATTTATCATAGCATTACATAATACAAAGGATTATGGTTAATTATTTGGACTGCCACTTATTTGAGACAAAATTTAAAGCCCTGATTGCATTCAATAAAAATAATAAGTTTAGATATGCTATTTAATTGTGAGAAAAAGGTCTTAATATTAGGACATATTAAGACCTAAAGGAAAAGTAGATATTAAGACCTTAAAGGAAAAGTAGAATTTGTATTAATGTATGAATTTACACCATAATGTGATTAGTAACCACATTTTCATGATTTGTGTGAACTATTCCAAATATTAATAGTATGAAAATTAAAATCAATGTTCAATATAATGGTTAGTAATCAAAAGAAGAATTAAAACATAGTTGTAATAATAAAACAGTACTCACCTCAGTAAAATCTTGAGGACTATCCAAGTCCTTGCTGTCAGTAGTATCAAAACCTTCCAAATCGGTTGTCTCACCACTATCAGAAGAGAGCTTATCTGTTAGCTCACATATCCAGTCATGCACATCGAAATCTGTTGCACTAATAATTGGTGTCTTAAGTCGAGTTGTCTGGAGATCTGTTTCACTGCAGAGCAATGAATGTTCTGCAGATCCATTATCCTTGTTCTCTGTAGGCATAAAGTTACACAAAAACTGTTGAATTTGCTACTATTGACAGTAAAAACACTTGGAAAAGAAATGAAACTACGTGGATACCGTAATAGGGTTAGCGCGCCAAAACGAGTGCAACGAACAGTGAAAAAATCGTATTTCCCCCCAATTCCCAATAATTCGAACGCGAAAACCCATGAGCCAGATCCACCAACTACCCAACAACCCTAGTATTGCTCAATTTCCTTGATAGATTCCCAAAATAAATCGGCTCCAAATGAAAAAGCGCGCAAAATGCTCGAGGAGGTTATGTCACAAAATTCCACTTTAAAACCATTCAATCGCCCCCAAATCCCAATTTCAATTTTTTTCAACAAGCAGCAATCATTAATAAACCCATTTCCATCCCTACTAACCATAAAACATCAATATAACAGCAAAATAAATAATTTTAAAGTAACCCCCAGCAGTGATTTAATGGTGCCTGCACCACATCAAAATAACGGCCTTTAGGGCCCACTACTTACCCATTTCGGTAATATAAATAATCACACAAATCACTACTGTTCCCTCCACACAGCAAACACAATAAAAATATCAACAAAAACTCAGTAAATAGAGCGGGCAACAGCCGACATGGTTCGCAGGTTATTGAAGCCGTGTGTTTTCAGGCAGCCTCCAGCCGCAAACCCGGCCGTGCACTGGCGCGCGCATGTGCGGACCTTTAACTCGCCCGCCGCTGATTGGCCGGCCGCCCCAAAAATGTTGCGTTTGTAAACAAAATCAGCTGTCCTTTTAAATTTTTGGCGCGAGCACGCACTCGCGCGAATCCAATTACATAACGGCGCCGTTTGTGGGGCCTTTTATTTCTAACAAGAGCGCCCGCGAGCATTGCGTTTTTAATTACGCGCACCCTTGGCGGCAGCAAAATTGCCGTGGCGGTTATTGAAATTGCGCACGTACGCGCGCAATCAATCTTTTTTTTTTTTCTTGAACCTACACGCCACGGGTTGCGAATGAACGATTTTACGAGCTGGATATTTATCGCCTGCCAACGCGTGTAATAAGTTGCACAGGAATTTCTGTTCAATTCATTGAGGCGTTTGTATTGCGTTTTTTTTTTCGGAAATATTTCTATGGGACGCCAATTTCACAGGAAGTGAGTTTCTATTATCCTTTGAGCCATTTAATTTCTGTGAAATTGGCACATAGACCAATTGAAATATTTTGACAACATTCCCACATTCCTGCTGTTCAATGTTTATGCGTTAGCCAATCAGAAACTGCGTTTGAAGTAATAAGGAAGAATAGCTTATCCTATGATTGGCTGACACACACATTTACAATAAGTAGGAAACATAGGATCGCGACCTAATTTAGAGAATTTTAAAATATTTCTCTAAAATCTGTTAAATGTCCTGCTCAATGATCGATTTGAAAAAACAAGTTTTACTTACCTGCTACCTAAGCCACATAAAGAGCTGTTTTCGTTTATCACTATTTGCTGCTCCAGGCTTTATTGCCTCTTGTTCTAGTTGTCGCTCTCATTGAGCACAATTCTACCTCGTCCCTGACAACCGGAGCACGACCGCAAAACTTGGGAGCGATAGGACACGCCACGGGGCGTTTAAACGAAAGCACCTAAGGTTGTTATTTTTTACCTGCTACAAAAAAAGAGCTGGTGCGATTGAGTAAAACACCCAGGATACGTACATTCAATGAAATGTTTTATTTAATCAAAAATAGACAGCAATACAAATAGTAAACAGTTCAAAACCAATGGGGTTATAAATTTCACAAATATAATTTCAGTCATTTTTTTTTTCTGGACCAATCTAATAGATATTTACGATATATAATATATTTTTTTTTTCTTACACATAAATTTCCTAACTATTATATCTCTCTGAACCATTAACCATTTGATTTTAACGCAAACATAACAAACATATTCTTCAGTCATTTATCTTCGGACGATAAAGTAGTTAATTTGTCTCCCTCTTGTGTCTTAACATTAAAATTTTTAGCTACTATTTCGAAATTAGTTTCGTCCCTGCAAATCTTTCTTAATATTAAAATTCTTACTGCTTTTCTAAATCAGTCATAGATAATTATCTTTCGTAGCGTTAATTGGTTCTAACACTACTATAGTTTTGATCCTGCATAGTCCGGATCATGTGAACACAGATTCAGTAACATCAATTATATATTTTCGTAAACTCTAACGTGGTTTCGTTTTAAACCGGGCACTAATTAAATTAAGTGTATTAGTGGCCGTTTTACTTAACCCTAATCTACATATATATATTTATTTTATCACATCAACGAAAGAACAAAACAAAATGGGATGTAACAAAATGTAAATGTAGGAATACATTTATAATACTGTTGCTAATATATACCTAATTACTAATCAATTGTTATTTTGTGCGTTTTCGTTACTTTCAGGCAATGGTTTATCTTTTTTTATCTCTTTTGGGGCTGGGAAGCCAGTTACAGTGACCCTACGTTTGGCATGGTTGGGTACACTGTCCGCTTTTTCCTTATCAATATTTATTTTAATTAAGGGTAGCGTGTAGGGCCCATAGTGATAGCATTCACTTGTGAATACTCTTAGGTATCCCTTTTTATATTTTTGTACTTTCCAGGCGTTACGATATGTCTCCGCCAATTCTCTCTTTAGACGCCTCTTTTGTGCGCTCTCAGTATCACTAAACTCCAAATCTTCCTTTTTAGGACGACAATCTTCTTCAGCGGATTCAAACAAATATTCTTCAACTGATTCAAACGGATCTTCTTCGACAGAATCATACACATCTTCATCACTAGACTCTTCTACTGTTGAACCTTCCGTGGAATCTTTGGCCATACGTATTTCTACCTCTTCCTTTATGAGCTCTTCCACATCGTCTCCAGTAAGCCCTTCAACATATTCCTTCACAAACCCTACCATCTCTTCATTAATTTCTTCTGCATCATTTTCTGCCATACGTTTTTCTACATCTTCTTTAATGAGAGCCTCTATATCATCGTTAGTAAGCCCCTCAATGTATTCTTTAACAAACCCTTCCATATCTTCTTTAATAGATTCTACATCATCATCTTTAAGAGACTCATCTAAATCTTTTTCAGTCGCCTCGTTTTCAGAAGACTCGTCATCTAAATCTGTTTTAGCAGATACAAACGTACCTTCAAAATCCTCAACACTCACAAACACACCTTCTGAGCCCTCTTCATCGTCTTCTCTAATAGTTTCCAAACCAAGAGGCTCTTCAAATACAGCGGTGGTTGAAAGTTTCGCAATCAGCTTCTTATATGCGATTTTTTCAGAAACCACATCTGGGTCCTCTGTGACAACAGCCGGCTCTTCAGTAACAGTCGCGGGCTCTTCAGTGATAGTCGTCGGCTCTTCAGTAATAGTCGCCGGCTCTTCAGTAATAGTCGCCGTCTCTTTAGTGACAGTCGCGGTTACATTTTGTTCAATAGGTTCATCACACACCTTCTCAATAATCTCATCAATAACATTAGTAGCTACAGCTGTCCCAAAAGACTCAGTATCAGTACCCTCCTCAACTAATTGAGGATGAATAGGATCATCCGTAAAGTATCCAAAATTAATCATCTCAATACAATCCCCAGCTTCATTCACTCGCATAACACCAGTCGGAGCCGCTTTAGGTTCATCGTCATCTATAACCTCTTCAATAATAACAGTGCTCTCCTTCTCATCGTGCATCTCACGTATATATGTCTTAAGAATCCTAACCGGCTTCCGTCTGTTCTCCTCGATGTGTGTGATATCGCGCTCAAATTCAATATCACATTCAGAATCCGCTTCGAACCCGGACAAATCAGTTATATCAACGGCCGCAGCATTCTGGAACTGCTCCAGCATGCTTAGGCGCTCTTCATCCGAATTAGAAGATGCATCACTCTTCCATAGTCCGGCAACGCGGCTTTCCGCTTCCTCAAAAATCGAGTTAATCCCAGATTCCGCGCACTTGTATATGTCGTAAATGCGTTCGTCGCGATCAATATGATATCGCACCGGTTGAGGCCCGGATGAGGGTCCGGGTAGTGGTTCGTCTTCCTCATCAAACGAGTTATGATCTGAGAATATATCTCCATATCCATCAGACTGTTTCAGCGGTACTACATGTTCATCTTCATCAGATGATGAAGTTGATGGCGATGGGAAACAGGTGTATATTTCGATCTTATCGAGGGTCGGTTCTGAATTCCTGCGTTCCAAATTGGAAGTAATAGGGAAGCGTGTTTCTGGGTAGCTTTTGCTACGAGTGATGCGTCTTGGCCGCTTAGAGGCGGCTGGGACAACCTCTAATAAGTTGATGCTTGAACTATCGCTGCTGTAGTCTCTGTTAATATAAACATTCTCTAACTCGTATGAGTAGTACGGGGCAATTACCGGGGATTTGATTGGAATGTAGATTTTTCGTGGCGCATTCGGTAGCTTTTTGACGTTAACAAAGAAGACATCATCTATCAACGGTATTTTAAGCCTGTGTTTTAATTTCGAATGACGGCCGATACCTCTATGAAACTCCATCAATCTACGGTACCAAACCCTTAAATATCGGACCTCAAGATTTGTTCGGTGAGCCTTAGTTTTGTCATCCAGTGGGAACACAATCATCCCCTCGGGCACTACTAATGGCGGTAAATCGGATCCATCGGGCATCTTACGAAGCCTTGAAAGCGCACGCAAAAATTTTGCCCTGTAGGTTTCTCGTATTTGGTCTTTGTATGTACGTAAGTACCATTCCCACATTGCTTCATATGGGCCGGGCTCAATCATTACATCCTCGAATCTTACAATCTTGACTTTCGGCTTTTTCCGTGGTTTAGGGGTTTCCGGCGGCGGTGGTTCCCAAAATGATTTCTTCAAATATGGACCGCGGTCGATATTGTAGTCGACAATGCCGCCGATTCTTAGTGCTCTCATTTCCGGCTCGGTCGATATGCATTGGACTTCAGGTTCATACACCGGTTCAAAGTTCAACTTCTCCCAGTCAATATTTTCCTGGGCTTTAAACAGATTTAGTAGCCCCTTTACAAACAGATTATCTTCCGCCGCTTCGACTTTTTGTGCCTTCTTTTCTGGCACAGGATCCGGTTCGACCTCTGAATCTGTCTCACCACTGGATTCCGGTGGTGGTTCGGGTTTTTTTTTATACTTTTCCAGCAACGGGATGCGGAAGCGGTCCTCGTAGCGCGTCCACTCGGTGTACAGGTACTTCAGAATGTTGTAGCCTTGGGGTAAAGTTTGTCGTAGGTGGTGCTTTCTATCTTCATCGCGAATATATTTCTTCAATTTCGCCGCTTCGGTGGGCCCAATTAGGATGAGCGGCGGGGATTCTATCCTGTTCGGGTTGGGCTTTGGTCGGCGCTTCTTGAGTTGGCCGAATAGTCTTAAATCAGACTGCATTTGTATGCGGCGGCGTTGATTTCTATCGTTGCGTCTGCATTGCATTAGCGGGCCCATGTCGGTAACACCCCGTCGGTGAAAGTGCGAGCGTCCTCTGATGATGCCTTCGGCTAAATCCGTGTAGTCGTCCGGGTTCGTGTCATCTGTTACAGCGGATGAGCTGGTGTACTCCCAGTCAGTGTTTGTGGAATCACTGGTCATGCCGCCGAAATCTTCATATTCATGCATTTCGGTGTAATATGTTAGGCGGTTTAATTTTTCAAACATAATGGGCGGATCTGGAGTTACTTCATTTTCAGCTTCGGTTATTGTCAGCAGTTTGGATGGCCAGTATTCCGGTATATGAAAATCTAGAAACCTTTTCCTTGAGAGAATGCCATGCATATCAATGTATAGTTTTCCAAGAAAATACTGTAGGGGCTCTCCTAAGTCCTCATCAATCACCAGCTCTGGAGGTGGTTTTGGTGGCGAAGGGGTTTTGGGCCGTGGGGGAGTTACTGGACGTTCAGGGGCGACTTCTTCTTCTTCAACCTCAATCGGTTCAGGAGGTGGTGGAAGCCCTATCCTTGGTATGACTGTTGGTACAGCGGGGTTCTCTGGTAGATCAAGTGGAAGCCGAAAACGGTTTACCGGTCGAGATGTTCGTGCGTGTATAGTCTTTAGTGGGACATGAGGGCGCAGGGTGGATCTTTGTCGCACTTCAGTTTGCCCCTCTCTAGCAATTCCATAGCGCTGAGTCTCCTCTTGCGCACTCACAACCTCGGTAACAGATGTTTCAGCTACAGCCCCACCACCCTCTTCATCGCTACTCTCGTAACCCGTCATATACCCGTACTTTCCCAAATGGGTGGCTATTCTTGTAGTTGTTACAAATTTCGCGATTGCATAAAATATTAATATAATAAGTACCATTACCTCAATGATCACAAAGTGCGACAACGAGGTCCCAATCTCTTTCCATGAACCTTCGTTCTTAACTAGCAGCATAAAGTTTAGCACCATCTGGTCGCAAAATATCAGTAGCATGGTGAACGTTTTTGTGGTGTCTGCTCCAGTTATTAATTGCACGCCGTAGAAAGCGCACGTTATGATGAAGAACGGGATGATCATCTTGAATATAATCAGACCAGCCATTAGGAACGGGTTGAATGTGGTGACGTATGCGCGAGCCCAGAGCGGGTCAAATCCGTTGAAGCTTGCTAGGTTACCAATCGCGAAGAAGTAGCAGATTGTAAGTGCCAGCTATGAAATGTTAAGGAATTATAAACGGAATACCCAACATCATTAATCAAGACTTGCGAATTATACCAATTTTTAGAAAAAGGATACATAAAAATAGGTCCTGCGGTATTCCTGGTAGATGTTAGTAATTAATAGTTCCCTCTCTGGTATTTCCCACATGTATTGCGCGACGTCTACTGGTATAAATACTTCTACAAGTTCGCTCTCAATAAGAATCCAAAGTATCAACATCGCAACGAGAATTGTGTAGACAACCAGATCTATATTGATTGATAGTAGGGTGTAAGGGATGATGAGGCATCCACATATCTGTCCAAATCTTATTAGAATACTATTGTGTGATAGTGGAATCAAAATCATTGGCATGACTAAAACAAACAAAAACACACATTGAAAGGTCTTAATCTGTAGAAAAATATGATTTTGTAGACATTAACCAAACATATGTGATGCTTTAAAATGTGGTAGACATCTTTAAATATATTTATAGAAGTCCTGAAATATTTCAATTAAACTTGTAGTACATTAAAACATACCTGTAAGTATCCATGAAGCAAATTTACTCCAATAATGCACTCCTTGTTCGTTGTCGAAAGTATAAGCCACTATGTAAGTATTTATCATTGCCAACATAAAGTAGACAGCTGGTAGAAAAGATATTGAATAAAAGAAATAAATATTTCTCATGAGATTGAAATCTAAATAGTCAATATATCGGGTAAATACAATCAATAGGTAGAACGTGAGCCAAATAATCCCTCCAAAGAATCTGAAAACCAGTTAGAGTCAATCATCAACAGATTTGAAGGCAAATGCGTTGCCTTACAGTCCAAGATACGCAAATTTAGTTGTTGGTGGCATCAACAAAAACGAACTCAATGCAATACAGCATAACATCCAGCAAATCCGTCTAGATTTCGTAATTTTAGCTTCTTGGAGCCACATTCCCAAAACCCACAACACTACTCCACATGAGTACTTATTGAAAAATCCATACACCTACAAAATTTAATTTTTTTACAGTCAAGCGCATGCGTGACACGTTTATTAACATCAAACCGCGCATGCGTAATAATTTGTATGTACATACCAGCAATTCATTCATGATTATAAACAAGATAACTCTGTGTAGCATACGCTTTCCTTTAAGCCGTCTGAACACCCTTCCAGCCTGTTGCATCATTCTCTTTTCATTGATAATACATATAATTACGTATAACGGGAACGCAGCGTATACGTATGCGAGTGGTTCCGCTTCAAGAGCTGAAAAGACAATTTGTTGTTTTTTGCAAGCCTAACACACGAATTTAAGTTTTGCATTGTATCTAGTTATTGCAATAATAAATCATTAAAGACACTCGTTCATATAAAAAATGCATGCAAATATTTGAATAATACTCACCAAACAAATACACAACAATCCCAAACGAGATAATGAAGTAAGCTAGCCCAATGTGGATATTGCGCTTCCAAGCTTGAGGCTCGGGTGGAATTACCTCGTAGGTGCAATGCAGCGACAAAATTAAGTATGCCAGCCATAGCACAAACCCAGTAATGACGCACAGCAGTTTTGGAATGTAATAATACGAGCGCATGTAGTCTAGTGACTTAACTAGCTCCTTTATCATGAACTTCATCAACGGAATGTTGTCCGCCAGTGTGTTGTTGAATTCGTTCAGCGAAAAATTCTCGATGATCGATTGGACATTATACTCCTCCCCGCGGAAGGGCTTGTGGTCATAAAAGAAGGGATCGTGGCGGAACTGAGATTTGAAGTTCAAATAGCGCTCAGACAACTGACGCAGATTGGTGAAGACTGCATCCGCCACTCGTTGTTCGTCCTCTTTATCAAAAACCTCTTCGTGTAAAATTCCCTGGAAGTATATTGACTCAGTCAACCTATATTCTTGTTATTTTTTCGTTCTAGGGTTTGATGTTTCATTGAATAACACTGCACTTGTAGTTGTAGATTTTGGAACGTTACTGGATACACACAAGTGAAATACTGTTCAGCTTGCACGCACCCTCAACTACCCAACCCGCTTTGCCCACACCCTAAACTCCCCAACCCGCTTTGCCCACACCCTAAACTCCCCAACCCGCTTTGCCCACACCCTAAACTCCCCAACCCGCTTTTCCCGCGTGGGGTTTCACGGCTAAACACATTTCTCTGGTACGGAGTACATGATACTCTCTTCTAAAACACTCCAGTGGATTGGAATCCACGTTAAACAGTAGGTTCACCTGTACTGCCAGTTGTCAGCACTATAGGCAGATAAATAGGCCCATACGTCAAGAGTGGTCGAAAATCAATCACTGACCCGTATTCAGTGATTGATTTTCGGTGCTTGCCGACTGTATTTATGTAATACACAAAACACAATCAAATTAATAGTTTCACTTACCACTGAATTAATAGGAATTGGAATGCCAATAACAGATGAAATCAGCGGTGCTAGATCAGCTTGCTCCATATCGATGGGATGTATGTTATGCTGAATGCCCTTTCCCCAAATTATATACGGCACCTCCGTTTCGAACGTAGACCCATCACCATGCGAACCCCAATCGGTCATCCCATGATCGGAAGTGAACAAGTAAGTTGTTTCGCCGTCGTCGAAAAAGTCTTCAAACATATCCACAACCCTTTGGATACCCTCGTCGATTGCCTTCAAGTTCTCTATATACTCTCTAGAATGAAATCATATAAATACCAAACAAACAAATAATAACTATGAATTCGTACTTCGATTCAGGTTTATGAATATGTCCAGCAGAGTCCATTCCAAGTAAATGCAAGAAGAACAAGTTACCGTTTTTGCATAGAGCTCCACAAGAGTCTGTTCCGGAAGGAGTCGTACAATTGTTCGCGGTATCATCAGCCAAAAATTTGACCTCCAAAGCTTTAACTTCAACCATCCTCCTCTCTTCAACCAGATTATCATTGCACTGTTGGTACCGCTCCTTACATTTCGCCTCGTTGTAAACACAGTTATCGCGGTTCTTCGCACACTGGTCGATCTTCATTTGCAACGCGTTCAACAAGTTCTTATACTTCCTGGTCTCAAATCGGACGTGCAACTGGTCGGCCCGGCATGATGAATTATTGGCCGGTTGTAACAATGCCTCAACCTTATCGAAAACCCACGTATCCAGATTGATGGTGGACGTCCTCCCAGAGAAGTCCTCATCGTCCGCATCGTACGACTCCGCCACTAACGTCTCACTGTCCTGCTTGGTGAAAATATTGACGATGTCCGGACTTCCGTAGGCCCATACGAAGTTGCTCTGGTTGATGACCGAGTCAAATGGCACGATGTTCGCCTTCCAGCCCGTGAATATCGCGCTGGGGTCCTCGTAGAGGCCGCCCAGGATCGCGACATGCCCGGGCCGTGACTCAGTCGGTACCCGCGTATGAACCGTCCCCCACGATGATTGGTTGTTCCGAATAAAGCTGAGGCAAAATATCAAATATAATATTTCGAAAACCGCTGGTTGGTGGATATTTATCAAACTTTACAAAGGGGTTGCCAATATTATATGCTGTCCACTAATATGTTAAACTAAAATTACTGCAGGACACTTACTGTGGAAGATTGTATACGATATTTACTTAATTCACGGATTACCAATGTCAATCGCTGACTATCCAATAATATATATTCAAGGATTGAGGGGTATTTCTGAATTGTAGCCTTTGATAATTGATTTGCTAAACCAATTTCAAGCAAATTTCCAAATGGTTTATTTCAATCACACTTGCTAAATTGGATCTACTCATTGATATTGATATAAAAATATCTTTTGGATTTTTCTAAAAATGTGTTAAATTTGGTTTTTAGCGCGACCTAAATAGTAAGTTGCGGGCGATGAGAAATACCATTCTCATCGCCCGCAACTGAATGCCCTTTTCCCAAATTATATATGGCACCTCCGTTTCGAACGCAGATCCACCCCCATGCGATTTTTCTAAAAATGTGTTAAATTTGCTTTTTAACGCGACCTAAAAAGTAAGTTGCGGGCGATGAGAAGGGTATAATGGTGTGACCCCCATTATATCATTCTCATCACCCATAATAAGATTAGGGTCGCGCCATTATATAATTTTCATCGCCCTTGATAACATAAACGGCGCGCATTGATATCATTCAGGTATTGTCTTATTATTATTCGGGTTGCGTATTATTATTATTCGAGTCTTGCATTAATATCATTCAGGCTTTGGTTTATTAACTCCGCCTGGGGAGCTACTAGATGGACTGAGTAGTCTAGTAGTGAACCTGCCGGTCCCAAGCCCGGATAAAGGAGGAGGGTTGGGCGATGGGCCTTCTACCCATCCCTGTAAAAAACAGCCAGTTCAGAAATCTGAACAACTGCCTCGGAACACAGGACGACGACTCATGCGAAGAAATATATATTACGATTTTGGAACGTGGAATGTGAGGACTCGAAACAAACCAATTGCACAAATAGCCTTACTCGAAGAAATAAAGAGATATAAATTAATGGTAACCGCAGTATAAGAAAGATACAAACAAAGAATTCGGCGTAGCTTTCATCGTAGACAATACGTCTAAAGAAAATACACCGCAACAACTAAATGAGAGTGTACAAGACAATAATAAGACCCATCGCGAGTTATGGATGCGAAGCACGGGTAATGAATCAGCATATTCGAAAGAAAAGTGCTAAGAAAAATACTAGGACCCATCAGAGAGGGTAATATCTGGAGGTCGAGATTCAACAACGAACTGGATAACTAGAAGATACTGAACGACCACCGGTACATCTCCTACAACATTAAACCAGGTAGCGTGGTCGCTCAGTCACAGCCACAAAGCACAGCAGTAACTCTCCGGAAGAGGCGTTGGAAGACCGACGAAATCGACGTCTTATCACTACGGCAAACTATCTACAATATGCCAGAAACTGATAGAAACATCGTAAACCAAATGGCCGACGAGCAAACTAAGGCCCTCCAGAGAGCCAGCACAATAGTCATACCTATCATGGACACTGCAGAAGGGCGGAGAAGGAAGACATACTGGTGGTGCCAGGGGATGGCAGAGTATCGCACCAAGACCAACAGTCCGGCGGCTGACAAACGCGGGAACAGGGCACACGAGGAGACACTGCATGATGGTTGCCCTGGACGTGTCTAACGATGCTTCCAACGGACGTGACCTCAGTAGGATGATCTCGCTACCATCGTCCGCGGAAGAGAAATTTACGACACCAGAGCAAAAACAGGCGTCAACATCATGAATGATGGATGACCGAAATGGGGCTGAGTATAGCGGTGGCCAAGACCCAAGTTGCCCTAGGGAGACGGGGAGAGGCAGGAACCACAATTCGCATGCTAGATAAGACTCATAAGATCGAGAGAAAGATCAGCGACTGTTCTTGAGGCGAACGTAAATCACACGGCCCGACAACCCAGAAAGTCGCAAGAATGGAAGCGGCACTGGCAAGACTACTGCCAAATATCGATAGCCCAGGGAAAAAGAAGCTGAGGTTGCTGGTAACGGTGCACTATTCGTATCACCCAGGCCTGCAGAACGATACCAACAGACGCGACGGTCCTAGCGGATCAGTGGAAGAGAGAACGCGCCATACCAAAGGAGGCGCACCCCCCGCAACCAAACCTTAACGAAAAACCACGCGTCCTTGCGGTAAAGGTTGAGGCGACGAATGCATAAAGAAAAAGAATAGATCCTCGCGATTAAAAAACGAAAGCTCGAGTATTTAGGTTACGCTACCTCGATTCTCCAAGGGAAAATCCAAGGAAGAAGAGCCGTAGGCCCTCAAAGAACCTCATGGTTAAAGAACGTACGAGGATGGTATGGACAAACGACAATAAAACTGTTTATAGCAGCAGCGTCAGAAGTTCGCCATGATGATTGCCAACCTCCGACAGGAGACGGCACCACAAGAAAAATAACAGAGAACAGTAGACGGTTCGAGAAGGTGGATTGAGAAGATAACGACTCGACAGAATAAGAAACGAATAAATACGTAATCAAATGAGAATCAAAGGAACAGTATACACCGATGTGGAAACAAAGCAAAGCAGGCCAAGAAAACAGTGGAAGAAAGGAATAAAATAAGCGATACTGCTAGAAACCTTCAGCCAGTTCAGAAATCTGAACAACTGCCTCGGAACACAGGACAGATTTTTTCGAAGAAATATGTATTACGATTTTGGTAACAAGGAATGTGAGGTCCTTAAACAAACCAACAACTAGCCTTACTGGAAGATATAAAAAGATGTACATTAATGGTAACCGCTGTATAGGAAAAATAAATGGCTGGGCAAGGAGATGAGAGACACGAAAACATACACGATAGTGTCCCGCGGGAAAAATAGGGGCAACAAAGAATTCGGCGTAGCTTTCATCGTAGACAATACGTCAAAGAAAGTACACCGCAACAACAAAATTAGAGTGTACAAGACAATAATAAGACCGCAAGTTAAGGATGCGAAGCACGGGTAATGAGTCAGTATATTCGAAAGGAAAGTGCTAAGAAGAATACTAGGACCCATCAGAGAGGGCCAGATTCAACAACGAACCTCTCATGGGCGGAAGAAAGGAATAAAATAAGCGATACTGCTATAAACCTTCAAGAGGGACAATGGGACAGCCGAAGGGAATGGAAATTGAACGTCGGACAACGTCAGTAGACGTTTTAAATCCGATGTAAGTACGGGACAAAACTAGTCGGGCAATTGAGGTGGTATGGCCATGTCCAAAGGATGAGTGAAACTCCTAAAAGAGCGATAGAATGGGTCCCAGCACAAATGAAAAAGAGAGGCTAAAAAACAGGGGAAGGAAGGAAATAACAATGCGATGAGTGCTAGAGGCCTTCGAGAGGGACAATGGAACAATAGAAGGGACATTGGGTGCCGACGTTTTAAAAACCGATGTTTATATATACGAACGGGAAACGATCAGTCGAAAACGATGGAAGGACGAAATGCATACGGATGCGCGTGACATGGGAATCTGAGTTTGAGAGCGGCGACAGACAAGAGTATCATGGAGACAGAAGCTGCAGGAGAACAAGACCCAACTAGGGCTGTAGCACCATAGAAAGAGAAGGTTTGTGCTTAAATATCATTCGGTTCGTACATTAATATTATTGTAGCTTTAATATCATTCAGGTCCTGTCTTATTAACATCCGGGTCGCGTTTAAATATAATTCGGGTCGTGTTTAAATAGAATTCGGGTCGCGTATAAATAGAATTCGGGTCGCGTTTCAATATAATTCGGGTCGCGTTTAAATAGAATTCGGGTCGCGTTTAAATATAATTCGGGTCGCGTTTAAATATAATTCGGGTCGCGCCATTTTAATATTCGGGTCCCGCCAATAATAATATTTGGTTCGCGCATGTGTGCAACCATCCGGGCGGGTCCTTATAGGTTCGGGCCGGGCTATGCGCAGTTTGAGCCAGCCCGAGCCAAAACCAGGTCAATAGTGGTGGGGGTATGGTAAATTGCCCCCACCACTCCTGCATCAAATCAGGGCCCAAATATTTAAACAATTATGATACTCACGTCAGGTGAGGGGTCCGCTTTGCATGATCCGCCGTGTATAGCGCCTCAGCTCGTAGTCCATCAGCAATGAGGACGACGATCCGCTTCGCAAATGGCTTGCCTAGGGTTTGGTGGGGTGTTAGGCCGGTATGGACGGGGGATTTGAAGTTGAGGTCAACGACAAAGGTGAAGAGTAGGATGTGGATGAAGAAGGCGGAGATCCATAGCATCCAGTACTTCCTCCTGGCTTCGGCACGTTCCTTCTCCTGAAACGCATCCATTACTTTAGACACAATGGCAACAGGTGCACAAACAGACTTGGAATTTGGTGACACACCAAAAACGATATTACAATCATTTTTGTTCACCAAGTCATTAATTAATCACATTAATTGGCTCACCACGTATAACATCTACAATTTGGATTAGTTTCGAAATGATTCACAAATAGGCGACGACGATGAACCGGCGTGTTATACGTGCCGCGGTTGTAATCTACATCGTGATAAGATATGAATTGTAAGCGCGGCCCCTGGGAAAATCACTACAAAAACTCTAATAGTTAGGTTATGTGCGATGCTCGCAGGAGGGAGTGTGTCACAACACTGATCGGTTTCGTTATGAATGGGCCCGGTTCATGTAATACCGGGGGTTTATTGATTAAACGGGGATGAATGACGCAATTCGGAAAATGCGTAGTTAGTGAAATAAAGGGATTTTGACGGGTTTTACCATGAAATATGACAGAGGAGTCGTTTTAGAGCTAATCTAAATTGTTGTCAACGACTGTCAACATCGGGAAATATGAATAATTTAATGAAACGTGTGCGTAATTAGCTTGGCGCATGCTCGGTTCCTGGTATTGATTGGTAACCCCGGAAATGCCTCAATAGTCTTTTTGGTGTCGCTCGAATTGCCCTGGATATATTGATTGATATGTGTCAAGAGCTGGCTGGCTTGTTAGGGCGCTGCAGCGGGGCCTCAGCGCCCAACTCGTAGATGGCGCCGAGGCGCGTTCTTGGCACGCGTCTCCTCAGTTTGAAAATAACACAAATACACAAGCGAAATAGTGGGGTTTAAGGCTTTTAGAGTCGGTAGCCGTGGAAGCAAAACAAGTCCGTACGGTCTCGCCTACAATTATATCGAAAACGCGCTCACAAAACACCAGCGAATCACGCTTTTTTTGCGCCCAGTTCGGTCGTGGGGTGGATTGTCGGTGATTACCTGAGGGCTTCATTCTTTTCGACTCTTTTTGGCGTGCCATGAAAATGTGAAAGTAGTTATTTTTATTTGGCGACACTTTTAGAATCGGTTTTTGTGTGTTGTTGTGATTCTCGGGTTTATAATAGTTACCGCGGGGGGTTTTCCGCTATTCGTTATGGATGAGAGCGAGCAGGAGATTAAATCGCCGATCAAACGTTTGGGATCCACCAGAAAACTACTCGTTTTTAACAGTAAGAACTTTTTGTATTTGTTTTTATTTTGTAGCATCTCAGACAACTGTCTGGTACTGAAAGAAATCATTTTACTTTCTTTCAGACGGCTTTAATAACCGGTTTGCCTTTTGTTTTATATTGATATTAAATTATATATTTTTGTATGTGTATGTGTGTGGGGATTGTATTTTAACAGATTGTGTGGTATGAATAGAGGACATTTAGTATGCAGGTGTACGGTTGAAACTTCTACCTAAGGGAGCCGCTTTTGTAAAAATAGTTTCTAAGCCGAACCCTTAAACCAGCCGCATTGTCACGTATAATCCTGGTTTTAAGACGTTCAATTTTAAGTTGAAAAATCGTCATTTCCGTTTAGCGCCATATGCGCGTGGAATACAATTTGTTACATGCACAAACAAAAGGAATTGATTACCGCACGTTTGCACCGGCGACGTTTCATTTCTCGTGTGAAACACTAATGTCGTAATGCTCGCCGCATGTCCGTGAGAATTGAAATGTTCTGTGGATTTTTCGGAACGCCGCGAGGGCCCCCTTTTTGTCATCCGACACCCGGCTGGCCCTAATGAGGGGACATATGGCTTTTGAATGCCGCAAAAAAAAAATACAACAACCATACAGCCGAATATTATAGAAAACGGCGTGATCCAAACCAGATCTTGCCAAATGTTTACACGCTTCTATTATTAAAATGTAATTTATATAAATATTTACACGGCTTTAATATTTCAAAGCGCTGCGATACGCACGGATGCGGTGCATTCTTTCCTCTATCCACACACACACACGTTTGAATAACTTTACATAGCACCGATTTCCGGTGCGAGATTATAGAATTCCTTTAAAAATTCCAGCAGGTGTAATCCTTCTATTCACATAAATTGTACTAAAAGATATATATTGGCGCTACACTGCTAACTAAAATAAAAAACACGACTATATTTGTAAAACCAAAACTTCTATATTTATAGGGCTATCAGTCAAAGGATTTTCAGCCCGCTTGTATTTGTAAATTGCAATTCTTAATCTTTCAATACAAAGTGCGCATTTGCTAATACTTTATTAAGAACTAATATAAATCAATCGGGGAGACAATGGAGAAAAATGCAAAGGAAAACCAAAACTTAAGGTCGTTTTAGACAAGACAATTTCTTGACTCGGAAGTTAGTCAAGATACGAGACAATCTAATTTGTCTTATTTGAAATATTGAATTGGTTGGTAGATCGAATCGAAAAATATAACGCGTTCTATTTGTCAAGGACAAATTGTATGGGAGGAGGATATATGAATTCATTTCTTAAACAACTTTTGAGCTAAGAAATTGTCTTGTCTAAAACGACCTTTATTCTATAAAACACTAAAACTAAACAGAAAAGAAAATGGACAAGAAGTGACTTATATACAAGACAATCAAGGAATATTACTGAAGGACAACGAAAAAATACTGGAAAGAATATTTTGAAGACTTACTAACACAAAATAATCGAAATGAACAGACAAGAAGACAAGAAACAGAGATCAGAACGACTCGGAAGCAGACATAAAGAGTATCAATGAAAAAGAACTACTAGAAATAATAACGAAACTGAAAATGGGAAAAGCATCAGGACAAGACCAGATTACAGCAGAAATGATTAAGCACATGGGACCTGTAGGTAACGAAATCCTACTGAAATTAATAAACAAAATATGAAGGACGAATAAAATACCTAAAGATTGGCAAATATCGTTAATCGTACCGATCGACAAGAAAGGCCATAAGACAATATGTTCAAACTATAGGGGTGTAACACTCATAAGCATAGGTATGAAGATCTTAGAAAAAAACAATTAACAAAAGAATATTAGCAAAAATAGAGCAGACGCTAGAAGAATCGCAATGTGCTATCGAAATTATCTACTTGGCCAAGGAAAACATGTAGCGACATAATGAGAAAAGAACTAGAAAGAAAACACATACAATGGAAAGAGGTTAAATAATTAACACGAGACAGAAAGAGATGAAGGGGCAAGACAAATAGACGCTCGTGATCCGGACGAGAAATAGAAGGAAGGAAATAGTCACAACAGGGACAAATGACACACAAAAATAAAGTAAAGCCTTACACTAATAGTAAATTAAATAGGCATCCTATTAAACAAATAAATAAATAAAATATTACTTAATTTTGTGAGGTTCAACACTGTTAGGTTTCGAACGCCCGGCACCATTCCAACAACATTGTCGGCCGACACTTCTGTATTCGCTGGATTCTACTGTCGAACTACACAAATGTTCCCATGATTAATTCCTATCGTCTTCCATGACTATTTGCTATTGAAATTATCTACTTGGCCAAGGAAAACATGTAACGATAGAATAAGAAAAAAACCAGAAAGAAAACACATATAATGGAAAGAGGTTAAATAATTAACATGAGACAGAAAGAGATGAAGGAACAAGACAAATAGACGCTCGTGATCCGGACGAGAAATAGAAGGAAGGAAATAGTCACAACAGGGACAAAGGACACACAAAACAAAATTAAAGCCTTACACTAATAGTAAATTAAATAGGCATCCTATTAAACAAATAAATAAATCAAATATTACTTATTTTTGTGAGGTTCAACACTGTTAGGTTTCGAACGCCCGGCACCATTTCAACAACATTGTCGGCCGACACTTCTGTATTCGCTGGATTCTACTGTCGAACTACACAAATGTTCCCATGATTAATTTCTATCGTCTTCCATGACTATTTGCTATCGAAATTATCTACTTGGCCAAGGAAAACATGTAACGATAGAATAAGAAAAAAACCAGAAAGAAAACACATATAATGGAAAGAGGTTAAATAATTAACATGAGACAGGAAGAGATGAAGGAACAAGACAAATAGACGCTCGTGATCCGGACGAGAAATAGAAGGAAGGAAATAGTCACAACAGGGACAAATGACACACAAACATAAATTAAAGCCTTACACTAATAGTAAATTAAATAGGCATTAAAGCTATTAAACAAATAAATAAATAAAATATTACTTATTTTTGTGAGGTTCAATACTGTTAGGTTTCGAACGCCCGGCACCATTCCGACAACATTGCCGGCCGACACTTCTGTATTCGCTGGATTCTACTGTCGAACTACACAAATGTTCCCATGATTAATTTCTATCGTCTTCCATGACTATTTGCTATCGAAATTATCTACTTGGCCAAGGAAAACATGTAACGATAGAATAAGAAAAGAACCAGAAAGAAAACACATATAATGGAAAGAGGTTAAATAATTAACATGAGACAGAAAGAGATGAAGGGACAAGACAAATAGACGCTCGTGATCCGGACGAGAAATAGTCACAACAGGGACAAATGACACGCAAAAATAAAGTAAAGTCTTACACTAATAGTAAATTAAATAGGCATCCTATTAAACACATAAATAAATCAAATATTACTTATTTTTGTGAGGTTGAACACTGTTAGGTTTCGAACGCCCGGCACCATTCCAACAACATTGTCGGCCGACACTTCTGTATTCGCTGGATTCTACTGTCGAACTACACAAATGTTCCCATGATTAATTTCTATCGTCTTCCATGACTATTTGCTATCGAAATTATCTACTTAGCCAAGGAAAACATGTAACGATAGAATAAGAAAAGAACCAGAAAGAAAACACATATAATGGAAAGAGGTTAAATAATTAACACGAGACAGAAAGAGATGAAGCGACAAGACAAATAGACGCTCGTGATCCGTACGAGAAATAGAATTAAGGAAATAGTCACAACAGGGACAAATGACACGCAAAAATAAATTAAAGCCTTACACTAATAGTAAATTAAATAGGCATCCTATTAAACAAATAAATAAATAAAACATTACTTATTTTTGTGAGGTTCAACACTGTTAGGTTTCGAACGCCCGGCACCATTCCGACAACATTGCCGGCCGACACTTCTGTATTCGCTGGATTCTACTGTCGAACTATACAAATGTTCCCATGACTAATTTCTATCGTCTTCCATGACTATTTGCTATCGAAATTATCTACTTGGCCAAGAAAAACATGTAACGATAGAATAAGAAAAGAACCAGAAAGAAAACACATATAATGGAAAGAGGTTAAATAATTAACATGAGACCGAAAGAGATGAAGGAACAAGACAAATAGACGCTCGTGATCCGGACGAGAAATAGTCACAACAGGGACAAATGACACGAAAAATTAAATTAAATTCTTACACTAATAGTAAATTAAATAGGCATCCTATTAAACACATAAATAAATCAAATATTACTTATTTTTGTGAGGTTGAACACTGTTAGGTTTCGAACGCCCGGCACCATTCCAACAACATTGTCGGCCGACACTTCTGTATTCGCTGGATTCTACTGTCGAACTACACAAATGTACCCATGATTAATTTCTATCGTCTTCCATGACTATTTGCTATCGAAATTATCTACTTGGCCAAGGAAAACATATAACGATAGAATAAGAAAAGAACCAGAAAGAAAACACATATAATGGAAAGAGGTTAAATAATTAACACGAGACAGAAAGAGATGAAGGGACAAGACAAATAGACGCTCGTGATCCGTACAAAAAATAGAATTAAGGAAATAGTCACAACAGGGACAAATGACACGCAAAAATAAATTAAAGCCTTACACTAATAGTAAATTAAATAGGCATCCAATTAAACAAATAAATAAATAAAATATTACTTATTTTTGTGAGGTTCAACACTGTTAGGTTTCGAACGCCCGGCACCATTTCAACAACATTGTCGGCCGACACGTCTGTATTCGCTGGATTCTACTGTCGAACTACACAAATGTTCCCATGATTAATTTCTATCGTCTTCCATGACTATTTGCTATCGAAATTATCTACTTGGCCAAGGAAAACATGTAACGATAGAATAAGAAAAGAACCAGAAAGAAAACACATATAATGGAAAGAGGTTAAATAATTAACATGAGACAGAAAGAGATGAAGGAACAAGACAAATAGACGCTCGTGATCCGGACGAGAAATAGAAGGAAGGAAATAGTCACAACAGGGACAAATGACACACACAAATAAATTAAAGCCTTACACTAATAGTAAATTAAATAGGCATCCTATTAAACAAATAAATAAATCAAATATTACTTATTTTTGTGAGGTTCAACACTGTTAGGTTTCGAACGCCCGGCACCATTCCAACAACATTGTCGGCCGACACTTCTGTAATCGCTGGATTCTACTGTCGAACTATACAAATGTTCCCATGACTAATTTCTATCGTCTTCCATGACTATTTGCTATCGAAATTATCTACTTGGCCGATTGAAAATAGTGCGCTTCTATCGATTTTCCCACCACTTTCCGATTATCGGCGCGAAAAAATTACGCACACACACACACACACACACTCATCGTAGATATTATTAAAATTCGCCAATCGATAATTAGCAATCGGCGCGTCGATTGATTACCTCGGGCGGCCGGTCTGATTAAAACAAACAGTGCGTTTTTGGGTTTTGAGCCATCAACTTCGGTTCGCGGTTTTGGTTGCAATTTTCATTGGCGAGATGTTTAGGCGGCGACACCGGTCGAAACTAGCCGGTAAGTTTTGATTTGATTTCTCGAAACAAGGAAGTGTTGTGTGTGTATGCATTTACTTTCTATGACCGATTTGCATCGTGTGCCCCGCGGGCTGTTGCAATTGCACCTTCCCGCTCACGGTATATTATTTTATATTGCAAATTAACATCCTTGATTCGCTCCGTCACTTTATAACGGAGTGGTATGCGCGGAAATTGTTGGGATTATTAGACGTAATAGTCGTTTTTTTTCATTTGGTTGGATCGAGTGCCATGCATCGCATGACGGACCCTTTGATACACCAGCTGTGTAATCAATTTAATAGTTGTTTTATTTAAAAATGTAATTCTGTAATTAATTAATTCGCGGCGACAATAATGATGAAATAATTAGCACCATCTAAAGGTGTCGCGGTAATTGATCTGCGGCGTGATTGATTTGCCCCCTGCAGACTCGCGAAGGCTGCGTGTTTACATAGATTTTTTTTTTTGAATTCGTTAATATCGGCGCTACTTTTTTATTGTCGTTTATCGACGCGCGCGATAGCGTTGTGTAATTGGTTGTTGTGGGTATGAAAAATCAAACAGGCAATTTGTTTCGAACAGCTGTGTTGTTTATGGGTACGCGTTTATTGGAACGAATTGCGGGGGGTACGCGGAAGGGTGTGCGTCAGAGTGCTTTTTGTTGTTAACTTTAGGCACGCACTCATTTTTTTAAGCAGTTACAACAGTAGCTAGCAAAAGTCAGTAGTTTGGTTGGTTGGTAATGGACGTGTGTATACAGGCTGCTACTACAGCTACTTACAAAATAAATTTTGTCTCATGATCCTGAGAAATGTAAAAAAGACCTTTATTATGCGTAGCCAACACAATAATAATAATAATGGAATATGTACGTACTGTGTATTTTGTATTTTATTATATTTTAATATTGTTCTCTACACCCGAAAGGGTATAAAGAGATTTTAAAAGATTATGTATATATATATTGTAAGCGAAAGTCCATCTTTTATTTTTTCCATGTATTAGAGGTTTGTCATCATTTATGTCAAATTTGTATAGTAGCGAAAGAAATGCTAATAATATCTATTATTTCGCTACTATACAAATTTGACATAAATTATGACAAATCCCTATTCCATGAAAAAAATAAAAGATGGACTTTCGCTTACAATATTAAAATATAATAAAATACACAATACACAGTACGTACATATTCCATTTACCATACCACATTCTCCCAAAAACGATACACTAAAATAAAATGTTTTTAAAGGACTCACGCACATAACGATAGTAGAAACAAAATGGCCGGTCCGTGACGCCTGAACCGGCCATTTTCTTTCTACTCTATTTGGTGAAGACAGCCGATTCGAAATGAGTAACTACTTAAAATCAGATATATTAGCTTAGAAAATATTATAATGGTTTGAACAGCTTAGAACATGCATGTAGCAGGTTATCCAGACCAAATGTAGCTAGAATTAGCTAGCTCCATCTTAAAGGCAATTTTACAGCGAGACTTAAATATGTAGATGTACAAAAATAGAGTGACCGAAAATTGTAATGGATTGACGCATCCATGGTAAATTAAAGGAATCATTAAGTTATAAAGGGCCATTCGCAATAAGCGTGGTAGTGGCAACGTTGCGATATGCAAAATTTTACACATATATAAACATTCAGTTGCGAGGTAAAACTATGTGAGAACAGCAATGTTTAGCTTGTCTTCTTCTAAAAATGCAGACGTTCAGAATTAGGCAGTAATGGTGTGGGATAATTAAGGAAAAGGTCCATCCTCAATTCCCACACCATTACTGCCTAATTCTGAACGTCTGCATTTTTAGAAGAAGACAAGCTAAACATTGCTTACTGCTACATTACCCCTACCGCGCTTATTATGAATGGCACTATATTTAATTTGATAATAGATTTATTTATTTTTAAACTATTTTACATTTTGATGTACAATATTATTATCGTTAAATCATGAGGTGAAGACAGTGGGAAGAACACCATTTTTTGTCCTTTTAGACATAAGTGCATGTTTATATGTATGTGTGTATTTAAATACTCACATACATACAAACATGCACTTATGTATTTAAATACACACATACATACAAACATGCACTTATGTCTAAAAGGGAAAAAAAATATTTTCTTCCCACTGTCTTCACCTCAGGATTAGATAATAATTTTCTTTATTACATTATTTTGCATGTTAAAATTTTCTGTCTCTGTTTTTCTATGTATGAATACTTAAGTCTCTCCGAAGCAATATAACAAATAACATCAGCTATCTGTACAGTAATCAGTTAAATTAATTTGCTAAATAGTTCTGAAAGCGTGTTTCGGCTGCTCTGTGCGGCCATTTTTGATTTTTTAATGAGAGCTCGTTCCCTGGAGGATTTTCTTTTTTTGGATTTTCCCACGGTGGGAACTGTCTCTGTTTTTCTATGTACGAATACTTAAGTCTCTCCGAAGCAATATAACAAATAACATCAGATATCTGTACAGTAATCAGTTAAATTAATTTGCTAAATAGTTCTGAATGCGTGTTTCGGCTACTCTGCGCAGCCATTTTTGATTTTTGAACTAGAGCTCGTTCCCTCGAGGATTTTCTTTTTTAGGATTTTCCCACGGTGGGAACTGTCTCTGTTTTTCTATGTACGAATACTTAAGTCTCTCCGAAGCAATATAACAAATAACATCAGATATCTGTACAGTAATCAGTTAAATTAATTTGCTAAATAGTTCTGAATGCGTGTTTCGGCTGCTCTGCGCGGCCATTTTTGATTTTTTAACGAGAGCTCGTTCCCTCGAGGGGTTGCTCGTCTGAAGAGCAATTTAAGTTAAACCGTCCATCCGGTGTGCGCGTTTGTTTACGCTGCAACGGGAGGTGAATCATTGTGTTATCAATAGTTTTAAACAATAGGGGGATTTGATAGGGCACCGCGTCGGATGCGCGATAAAAATAGAAGAATTTGGCATTGGTTGCAATTGGGAGAGCGGCACTGCGCATTTTTTTTACACCATAGTTTACTGAAAATAGTGCGATGATTACTTATATCTTTTAGATTTCAATATTATTGATTTTCCCACGGTGGGAACACACTAAACATTAACATTTTTACGAATGCTGGTGTTTTAAGTGATTTAAGTCGAGTTATTGAGGAAATAACACCACTAAATTTATAGAGGATATCTAAAAAATTACCTGTGTCATGGCTAGTTGTAAACAACTAGTAGGAAAATATTTTCACATTTCAGTATTGTTGATTTTCCCACGGTGATAACCCAGATTTGTACTAGTGATGGTGTTTCAAGTGATTTAAGTTGAGTTAACGAGGAGATAACACCACCAAATTTATACAGAATATTTAGAAAAGTGCATGTGTCATGACTGCTTGTAAAATAGTAGGATAATATCTTTATATTTGAATATTGTAGATTTTCCCACGGTGGGAGCGTACCAGACATTAAGATTTTTACTAATGCTGGTGTTTCAAGTGATTTAAGTCAAGCTATTGAGGAAATAACACCACCAACTTTATACAGGATATTTATAAAATTAACTGTGTCATGATTGCTTGTTAATAACTAGTAGGAAAATATATTTACATTTCAATATTGTTGATTTTCCCACGGTGAGAACCCAGATTTTGACTAGTGATGGTGTTTCAAGTGATTTAAGTCGAGTTATCTAGGAGATAACACCACCAAATGTATACAGGATATTTAGAAAAGTGCCTGTGCCATGACTGCTTGTAAACTAGTAGAATAATATCTTTATATTTTAATATTGTAGATTTTCCCACGGTGGGAATACACTAGACATTAAGATTTGTACTAATGCTGGTGTTTCAAGTGATTTAAGTCGAGTTATCGAGAAGAATAACACCACCAAATTTATACAGGATATTTAGAAAAGTGCCTATGCCATGACTGCTTGTAAACTAGTAGAATAATATCTTTATATTTCAATATTGTAGATTTTCCCATGGTGGGAACACACCAGACATTAAGATTTTTACTAATGCTGGGGTTTCAAGTGATTCAAGTCGAGTTATTGAGGAAATAACATCACCAAATTTATACAGGATATTTAAAAAATTACATGTGTCATGACTGCTTGTAAACAACTAGTAGGAAAATAGTTTAACATTTCAATATTGTTGATTTTCCCACGGTGAGAACCCAGAATTTTACTAGAGATGGTGTTTCAAGTGATTTAAGTCGAGTTATCGGGAAGATAACACCACCAAATTTATACAGGATATTTAGAAAAGTGCCTGTGTCATGACTACTTGTAAACTAGTAGGAATATATCTTTATATTTCAATATTGTTGATTTTATCACGGTGGGAATACACTAGATATCAAAATTTCTTCTTACTTTTACTGTATTATATAATACATATTAAGGGGTTATATACCTTTATTATCTTAAAAAAACTCGATTTTTTTTTATTGCTTTATCTGAAAGTAAAACTCTTTGAGAACATTTTACGAAATTTTCATGGAGATCCGAGCAATAGATCGAAAGTTACAGCGTTTCGAAGCGGGTATGGCAGTATGGGTTCCCTAAACAAAATTACACGCTAACTCGATTATCTCGAAATGGTGTTTTCCAAAAAGTGCCTTTGCCGTGATCACGATTGCCGAAAAACTGTTTGATCGATCTTCTTCATTTTTTTTTTAAATTGTTTGTGATTAATGTTGTCAGTCCGTGAACGTTTCCTTTTTTATGCATAAATTTTTATTTTGCAAATAAGAATTTTTTAATAAAATTTTTAGAGCTCAAAACATTGAGATTTTGGGGAAAACGTTCCCGTGTGCTGAAAAAAAAAAATTTTTATTTAAATAATCGTTCAACTACTAGGAAGGTCCCTATACTAGTGAAATTTATTGGGTTTTATGATTTCAATTGACCTGCTGGACTTACATGATGATCACCGCAAGCGTCATCAAAAAAAGAGGGTTTCGGGGAAAGGGCTATAACTCCGCCAATTATGAAATTTTTTAAATAAACTAATACTTATTTTGTTCACTAAAAAACGTACTATTAATAAATTATAATTTTGATGTAAAAAAATTATTGCTACATACCTTTACAAAAATTCAAATATTCCTCAATTTTACCGCACATAAAGGTATATAACCCCTTAATCGTGCAAAAATACTATTTAACATAAACCTTTTATTGGCAGAAATAAAACAGAAACATCTTACAGCCCATAAAATAGCTCCTATATATCAACATAAATATATAATATATATTACATTACATGAAAATAATTAAATTTTTCTGTTTTTCAAATTAATATGATACATATGATAAAACTAATGTAATATGCTACATCATATTATCTTTAAGATCAGTAGCACATTTAATAATCGCTCCCGTGAATTTTGTAGATTTTATAAATAAACCGACGCGACGCGGTTTCGCTTTCACACAGCAGTCTGGTTTGCTCATCAAGATGCCCTAGTGGTATTCCAATTAGTCCCACCAAATTTAGACAAACAAAAAAAAACATAACACAGGATGTCTGTTTTGTTCGCTTTGCTTATAATTTGTAAATCGCACGAGAGCGCATATCTTTTTGAAGCATTTTGTTTTCAAGCAGCTGTTTCCTGCAGCTTAATCAAATTTATTTATACAAGAAAGTGCTGCTTAACACTTTAAAAACAGTGTTAATTTATAAAATAAATATTTCATATGGCTGTCACTTCTCCAGTAACTTTACCGCAATCATGATATTTTTATATTGCGATTTATTTACGCTTGAACCTCGTTATTTACATTTTGGGATGGATTTCTGTTTAAATCTTGATATTGTCATACTTGAGAGTATTTCCACTTGAACCTCGTTATTTTCATTCTGGAATATATTTCCATGTAAACCTCGATATTTTCATACTTCAGAGTATTTCAGTTTGAACCTCGTTATTTTCATTCTGGAATGTATTTCCATGTAAACCCCGATATTTTCATACTGCGGAGTATTTCCGTTTGAACCTCGTTATTTTCATTTTGGAATGTATTTCCATTTAAATCTTGATATTGTCATACTTCATAACCTAAATTTTTACTAATGTTGGTGTTTTAAAGTGATTTACGTTGAGTTTTCGAGGAGATAAAACCACCAAATGTACACAGAATATTTAGTGTGCGATGACTGCTTGTAAACAACTAGTTAGAAAATATCTTTACATTTGAGTATTGTTGATTTTCCCACGGTGAGGGATATTTTTACCAATATTGGTGTTTCATGTCGAGTTTTCGTGAAAATAACACCTCCAAATGTATACAATATATTTAGATAATTGGCCACGCGATGACTGTTTTTAAACAACTAATACAAAAATGTCTGTATATTTCAGTTTTATTGATTTTCCCACGGTGACAACACAATAGACCTCGTTATTTTCATTCTGGAAAGTATTTCCATATAACCTCGATATTTTCATACACTGGAGTATTTCCGCTTGAACCTCGTTATTTTCATTTTGGAAAGTATTTCCATTTAAACCTCGATATTTTCATACACTAGAGTATTTCCGCTTGAACCTCGTTATTTTCATTTTGGAATGTATTTCCATTTAAACCTTGATATTGTCATACTTCGGAGTATTTCCGTTAGAAGCTCTTTATTTTCATTCTGGACCTCTATATATACATTGGAATATTTCCAATTGAACCTCGTTATGTTCATACTAGACTGTATTTCCGATAAAACCTCAATACTTCCCTACTGCTATATAATTACGATTGAACCTCGAACTGTTTATTTTGCACGATTACAGCCTCGTGGGCTGCTAAAGTAATAATTAACATTGTGTTGTGGGTGCGACTGTACTCCGGGGCGACCCTAACCCGCTCTGATTGTAGGAAATGCTCATTTAAATCATCAAAACTTTAATTACGCATCATCGTCGGGAATAATAAAAATTGTTTTCGACTGGATGTGGTTTTCCTACGAAACGCGTCCACGGACAAACTCAACGCGTATTTGCGGCAGTTTCAGAAGTGATTCGCGTTAGTGTGTGCGCACAAATATTTGTTCGCGCTTATCACACAAAAAAAAAACACAACAGAAACGAATAGGGAGGAAAGTATGAGGGCGGTGCAACAGAAGAAAACCGCCGCGGAGCATAATAATTTGATTGAAGGTATTTATACTGGAATAACATTGATTTTTCTGTTACCCATCAATAGTTAATAGGATGGTAATGAAATCTGTATGTTTCTATCTCTAAACGATTTTGAACTGTTTTTGCGACTATGGACAAAGTTAAAATGGTTTAAAATTTCTATTAAAGTCAGTTTCTAGATGAAGCTCAGAGCTAGCTTCTCCCAAAAGCCTCACGTCCCTATGAGGATAGACGTTTTTTTTTTAATTTCATAAATCTATTTTTAATTAAAGTGAGTATGGTTTAAAGCCTACCCCACCCGATAACCAAATCTAAAAATAACCCAGGAGCCTCATCTAAAACACGAGTACAAACATTTCCGCGCCGATAAAATTTCGTTTCGTACCGATAGCGGTCTCGTGCCTCTCCTCCGCCCCGTAAGGTCATCGTCCATCGATCCCATCGCCCGACATTTAAATACAATTGCTCACATTGTACGCGACAGCACAAAACCGCCGCAATAAACATCCAATTCCACCAAACCAAACGTCCGATAAGGAGCGCGAGGTCCTCCTCGACCAGCAACTACAGTGCGGACCATTGTCCACCCGGTTCGATGAACCGGTCCCCGAAAATACGAGCCCGGCTAACACGAAAAAAAAATATATTCAGGGGACCCGTTTTTATTAACAAAAAAATAAACAAATCCGGGGCACCTGGCCGCCGTCGCGCCGATCGCCCGTTTTAAGAAAGTGATTGAATTTAAATGCGACAGGTGCGATGGGCTTAATTAAAATGGCAACGCGCCGCCGGTTTGCCATTTTCCTCCTTCAAGGAGAGTCTGCGTTATGACTGCTTGTAAACAACTAGAAGGATAATGTATGTGTGTGTTGATTTTCCCAATAGATATCAAGATTTTTACTAATGTTGGTGTTTTAGCGTGATTTAAGTTGAGTTTTCGAGGAGATAAAACCACCAAATGTGCACAGGATATTTAGAAAATAGCCTACTTGTAAATAACTAGTTAGAAAATATCTCTACATATTAGTATTGTTGATTTTTCCCACGGTGAGGGATATTTTTACCAATATTGGTGTTTTAAAGAGATTCATGGCGAGTTTTCGTGAAGATAACACCTTAAAATTTATACAATATATTTAAATAATTGCTCATGCGATGATTGCTTGTGAACAACTAATACAAAAATGTCTGTATATTTCAGTTTTGTTGATTTTCCCACGGTGGCAACATAATAGAAATCAAGATTTTACTATGTACTATGTATACGTTTGAGTATTTTTGATTTTCAAAATATAAATCAAACTTTTTTTTACTGATGTAGTGCTTTAAAGTGTTTTAAGTTGAGTTTCCTTGAAAATAAAACCACAAAATGTATACAAGATATTTAGAAAATTGCATGTGTGATGACTGCTTCTAAATAATTAGTAGAAAAAGTCTGTATGTTTGATTATTGTTGATTTTCCCACGGTGGGAATGCATTAGATATCAAGATTTTTTACTGATGTCGGTGTTTTCAAGTGTTTTAAGTCGAGTTTTCGAGAAAATAAAACCACCAAATGTATACAAGATATTTAGAAAATTGCATGTGTGATGACTGCTTCTAAATAATTAGTAGAAAAAGTCTGTATGTTTGATTATTGTTGATTTTCCCACGGTGGGAATGCATTAGATATCAAGATTTTTTACTGATGTCGGTGTTTTCAAGTGTTTTAAGTCGAGTTTTCGAGAAAATAAAACCACCAAATGTATACAGGATATTTAGAAAATTGCATGTGTGATGACTGCTTCTAAATAATTAGTAGAAAAAGTCTGTATGTTTGATTATTGTTGATTTTCCCACGGTGGGAATGCATTAGATATCAAGATTTTTTACTGATGTCGGTGTTTTCAAGTAGAAAATAAAACCACCAAATGAATGAATTTGACAACTCAACCCATCAATATTAATAAATGTTACGAATTACATGCAACCCATCTCCACAATGGCACATGTAGGTCCATTATGGAGATAGGATGAGATGTTCTATATGACTGACGTTCATTATGAGTCGATATGTGTCGATTGGAGCACCACCATGTAATATGGGGGTGCAGTTGCCCGACGCCTATGGTGTGTCCGTTCCAAATTTGATTTATTCGATGACGGCGGCGCGAGTTTATCAGCCCGAATTAGTTCCGACGGCCCGAAATGATGCATCGCTGTTATTTTCTTTCTCAGATTTCGACGATAAATCAAACACCTCGTGCGCGGCGCGATGAAAAATAAAAAAAAAAGTGCAGCCGCCACCGCTTTCTTCCGCCGATCGAAAATAAACGTGCCCGCGAGTTACATAACGCGCGGGGGGAGAAATGAATGGCTTGTTTGTTTTCATTTTCAAAACAGGCAATTACGATAATTTTATCGCGTTCATAAATTATGTCCGTGTTGTATTAATAACGCTCGAAATGAAACCCAAAGAAAAAAAAATGCAGCTGATACACAGTTGAAGTCGCAATTATCAGTGTGTGTCATCTTTTTTTATTATAAATGCTTGATTAATGTCTTAATCAGTCATTTTTGTGTCCAATTAATAAGTCATGTCTCATTTTTGTTCATTACTAATTCATGTGTTAATCAAAAATTCTTATGATGACTATTTCATAAGTTAATTTGTAGATAGCTGATACACAGGTGGGCGCTGAAGATAGAATTATCAGTGTCTGTCAATTTTTATATGGTAAATGTTATGTGAATCACTGTTTATTTTTTTAACTACTGATTATATTTCACTGATTATTGTGTGAGTAAAATTCATGAGATTATTCAATGATTAATGTTTTACGTCGGATAGTCAAGACAGATAGTCAGAGATAGATTTATGTGCTGCTAGAAATTTTATTTCGATAAGTTCTTGATTCCAAGTAGTGACGGAATTGAGAACTTATGAGAATCGAGATCGAACATTCAGAAATCGAGAACTTATGAGAATCGAGATCGAACATTCAGAAATCGAGATGTGGGATCAATAACTTGGAATCGAGATCCAAGTTCTTGATTCCACATCTCGATTTCTGAATGTTCGTTCTTGATTCTCGATTCTCTCATTACTATTGTAATGTTACCTTTGGACCATAAAACGCACCCTACAAATATAAGTCGAAAATTATACAACTAACCCCCTAGGAGGAAAGTTAAACGCCATCTGGCGGCACCACATCAGTTAGCAATGCACACCCATATGGTAATAACCGTCAATATGCTGATGCCATCAGGATCACCGGGTAGTGCCCTCTATGGAATAATATTCCATGATGAGATCTAATAAAATCGAAATCTAGATATGTAGATTGCTAAGGGGGGGATTCACACTTATATATGTTAAATATAAGTCGAAAATATCTAAATAACACAGACTTAGATGTTGATACAGACAGTTTTTTTAAATTAGAATTAGATATATAATCATACAAATATTCAGCAAGTATAACTAAAATTTTGACTCGTGTTCCTGGTTGTATCATTATAGACCACTTCAGTTCGTACAATTTTGCTTGGCTGGTTATTTGATAGGTTTGAGTGTGGAGTCCTTGCCTGTTTCACAAGCAGCCATGAAATATAACGAAGAGTCTTGCTAGGACGTCGCTAAGGGCCAATCAGGATGTTTGGAGATATGTGCCGGCACGTGTAACAACACAAAAGGCTAACAAGACGCAACATTGAAACATATTGATTTTTTTTATTAACACAATTTTAAATGTCAAATAACTCGAGTTTTCGTAGTGCTAACACCACCAAATTAATAAGTGAAGAGAGGTGTAGAAAGAAAGACAGTCGAATGAATACAAAACATATATAACAACACCCACAAGGGACAAACATCAAGAACATTTAAGACAACAACTGGACTAAGACAAAGAGGCGGACTCAATCCTACGTTATTTAACATTACATGGATAAAATAATGAAGTGTATGAAGCCAGAAATCAAAAAAGCAAATAGAGGTTACAAAAACATGCAAGTGGTAAAAATATCGGAAGGAGCATTCGCTGATGTCGTAGTGATAGCAGAAAATGAAGCTAATCTGCAGCACAACCTGAGTGTATGGAATAAGCATCTAGAGAAGTATAATATGAAAATGAATCATAACAAAACAAAAGTGATGATAATAGGAAACCGGAAAGAACAAATAAATATAAAGATAGAACAACATAAAATAGAGCAAGTAGAACAATTCAAATACCTAGGAGTAGCACTGACAGAAGACGGGAAAATGGAAGGTGAACTTAGTAACAGAATAAACAATACTATTAAAACATACCACGCAGTCAGCAATATACTGATTAACAAAAAAGAGATCAGCAGAAGGACAAAAATAAATATGTATAAAAGCATATATAGACCTATACTGCCATGTGGGAGCGAGATGTGGAAACTAACGAAGAGGGATAAAAGTAGAATACAAGCAATGGAAATTAAATATCTCAGAGGAGTAAAACAAGTTACGAGAAGAGACAGAATAAGAAATGATATCAGAGAGGAACTGGGAATTGAATCTATAGAAAAGTATATAGAAAAGAAACAACTTAACTGGTGGGGACAGTAGGAGGGACAGAAAGAATCAAACAAAACAGGTATGGGAAGCAAGAACTGGAAATAAAAGAAGAAGAGGTAGTCCAAGAAAAGAGTGGGACAACATAATAGAGGAAATAATAATCAAGAAAGGAAAGACAGTTAAGCAAGCAAGAGAACTGACGAAGAACAGAAAAGAGTGGAAAGAATTTACAAATGTATGTATACATATATATATATATATATATATATATATATATATATATATATATATATATATATATATATATAAGCACCAGGACAAGATCAGATTATAGCAGAAATGGTTAAGCACATGGGATCTGTAGTAACGAAATCCTACTGAAATTGATAAACAAAATATGGAGGACGAATAAAATACCTAAAGATTAACAAATATCGTTAATCGTACCGATCCACAAGAAAGGCGATAAGACACAATGTTCAAACTATAGGGGTATAACACTCATAAGCATGGGTGAAAGATCTCAGAAAAAACAATTAACAAGAGAATATTAGCAAAAATAGAGCAGATGCTAGAAGAATCGCAATGTGAGTTTAGGAAAGGAAGCAGAGGTGGCCAACAAGTCGATCGTCAATGACTGGTCGATCGGATCGCGAAGCCAATTGGATCGCTCGTGATGTCTCAACATAGAAACCCATTAGACTACATACTTGATAAATAGAGCACCCCTGCTTTAAATATAGAATACTAATTCTCGGCCAGGTCCCAAAAACATTCGGACTCTAAAACGCGGTTTAAACGTCAAATGTGTCTGATTAATTGGACATTATGAAGATCTTGTATGTTACACTATTACTTTCCGTGGTGCAGTTGGTAGCGCGACGGCCGCGATACCAGGAAACGTGGAGGCCCACCGGAGTGTGCATGTTTTGAGCATTCATTAATGAGAAAAAACTTCCATCTTTATAGTCGTGAAGCTCCGAGGAGTTTTATCACCCGATATTAACTTCACAGAAAACCCCCGAAAAACTGAGGAAATTCGCTTTGATGATACGAGATGGACGATGCACACTGGGGCCGATTCCCGAAAACGTGGCCAATATTACTAAACCTTCATTTAGAAGACCAAATTTTGTTCCTCGGGGGTTCCCGAGGTCGCTGATTACGAATCCGACGTCCGATTTCAAAAATTCAAAATGGCACATCCAAAATGGCGCAAAAAAGAGTTAATTTTGGAACATATGTAGCTCGAAATAATGTACACGGGGGGTTTTGAGGTAACTGAATACAAACCTGATGTAGGATTTAAAATATTCAAAATGGTGGACAAAAAAGTAAATTTTGCAAACAATTGATTCCAAATTACTTGCAAGGGGGGTTTGAGGTCCCTGTTTACAAATCCGATTTTCAATACTCAAAATGGCGGACCCAATATGGTGGACAAATAGTAAATTTTGCAAATAATTGATTCCAAATTACATGCAAGGGGGGTTTTGAGGTCCCTGATTACAAATCCGATGCCCGATTTTCAATACTCAAAATGGCGGACCCAAAATGGTGGACAAAATGTAAATTTTGCAAATAATTGATTCCAAATTACTTGCAAGGGGGGTTTGAGGTCCCTGATTACAAATCCAATGTCCGATTTTCAATACTCAAAATGGAGGACCCAAAATGGCGGAAAAAAAGTAAATTTTGCAAACAATTGATTCTTAATTACTTGCAAGGAAGGTTGAGGTCCCTGTTTACAAATCCGATTTTCAATACTAAAAATGGCGGACCCAATATGGTGGACAAATAGTAAATTTTGCAAATAATTGATTCCAAATTACATGCAAGGGGGGTTTTGAGGTCCCTGATTACAAATCCGATGTCCGATTTTCAATACTCAAAATGGCGGAACCAAAATGGTGGACAAAAAAGTAAATTTTGCAAATAATTGATTCCTAATTACTTGCTAGGAAGGTTGAGGTCCCTGATTACAAATCGGATGTCCGATTTTCAATACTCAAAATGGCGGACCCAAAATGGCGGAGAAAAAGTAAATTTTGCAAACAATTGATTCCTAATTACTTGCAAGGAAGGTTTGAGGTCCCTGATTACAAATCCGATGTCCGATTTTCAATAATCAAAATGGCGGACCCAAAATGGCGGAGAAAAAGTAAATGCAAACAATTGATTCCTAATTACTTGCAAGGAAGGTTGAGGTCCCTGTTTACAAACCCGATTTTCAATACTCAAAATGGCGGACCAAATATGGTGGACAAATAGTAAATTTTGCAAATAATTGATTCCAAATTACATGCAAGGGGGGTTTTGAGGTCCCTGATTACATATCCGATGTCCGATTTTCAATACTCAAAATGGCAGACCCAAAATGGTGGACAAAATGTAAATTTTGCAAATAATTGATTCCAAATTACTTGCAAGGGGGGTTTGAGGTCCCTGATTACAAATTCAATGTCCGATTTTCAATACTCAAAATGGCGGACCCAAAATGGCGGAGAAAAAGTAAATGCAAACAATTGATTCCTAATTACTTGCAAGGAAGGTTTGAGGTCCCTGATTACAAATCCGATGTCCGATTTTTAATAATCAAAATGGCGGACCCAAAATGGCGGAGAAAAAGTAAATGCAAACAATTGATTATTAATTACTTGCAAGGAAGGTTGAGGTCCCTGTTTACAAATCCGATTTTCAATACCCAATATGGTGGACAAATAGTAAATTTTGAAAATAATTGATTCCAAATTACATGCAAGGGGGGGTTTGAGGTCCCTGATTACATATCCGATGTCCGATTTTCAATACTCAAAATGGCGGACCCAAAATGGTGGACAAAATGTAAATTTTGCAAATAATTGATTCCAAATTACTTGCAAGGGGGGTTTGAGGTCCCTGATTACAAATCCAATGTCCGATTTTCAATACTCAAAATGGCGGAGAAAAAGTAAATTTTGCAAACAATTGATTCCTAATTACTTGCAAGGAAGGTTTGAGGTCCCTGATTACAAATCCGATGTCCGATTTTCAATAATCAAAATGGCGGACCCAAAATGGCGAAGAAAAAGTAAATGCAAACAATTGATTCCTAATTACTTGCAAGGAAAGTTTGAGGTCCCTGATTACAAATCCGATGTCCGATTTTCAATACTCAAAATGGCGAACAAAAAGTAAATTTTGCAAATAATTGGGTATTAATATTAATTAAATATACTTACACGAGAGGTTTGTGAGGTCACTGAATACGAATTCGATTTTCGATTTAAACACGGGAGTTTTAGAAGTTACTGAATACAAATCCGAAATCAAAAAATAATTATAAAAATATTAAATCATTTTTTTTTAAATTTTATCATTATTATTTATAGCTATATTTGAGCCTACACTGAAAGGTAAAAGGCAATAATATATATATATATATATATATATATATATATATATATATATATATATATATATATTTATTTATTATAGTTTTATTAGATTATTATAATGTTATTTCCTTGTTTTAATTACTTTTCATGCATTACATGAATGATTGGGCAAATATGGTCAACTTATTTTACATTAACGAACAGTCTTAGCTTCAATTAAATTTTAAAAAATCTGCCCGACAATGTACTTTAATCAACTTTTTTGGGGAACTTTTATAAGTAATTTTAGATTTATTTTGCATTAACAGAATTGTTGACAACTTTCTTGATATATTATACTTCTTATTTTGTAAAACATGAAATAATGTACGTACTTTTGTCTAAAGACTTCATTTTGCAGATTGAAACTACTTTAATCAACTTTTTTGGGGAACTTTTATAAGTAATTTTCCATTTATTTTGCATTAACAGAATTGTTGACAACTTTCTTGATATATTATACTTCTTATTTTGTAAAACATGAAATAATGTACGTACTTTTGTCTAAAGACTTCATTTTGCAGATTGAAAATCGGATGAAATTTGAATTTTCTGTCACACTTTTACTAGAGCCGTGAGAAATGTGCTTCGACGTACGCAATATCGGCGCGTGCGAAGTCACTCTTTGACTGCTTCCTGTGTGCCATGTAGAAACATCCAAGCCCTCTAAACTAAGCCATTAGGCCCTCTTGTGGTTTACCACCACTAATTGCATACTTTACTTTTTCCAAGAATGAAGTTTAATTCTACTTTAATATCTTTAATATCTAATTAATCTACTTTTTTCAAAAATGAAGTTTAATTTTTCATATGTTGGCCGCTAAAAGGCGATCTGGCCCTACTGTGCGACGCCTCTAACCACTCGGGCACTGAGCTGGGTTTAATTAATTAATATTTGATGATTCTTCATTCAGCAGCCACACAACGGTAATATTCTCTCACTCTATCATATCTAACTAAAGGGTTGGGCTCGTATATTAATGCCAAAGGCTCAAAACAGTAAAGTATGATTAAACATAAAATAATAATTGTTTAAAGTAAGAAATACACTGCAATGTAATTTTTTTGAATTAATACATTTTTCTTATTAAATAGTGTAGTGTCGTCGCAATGCAATAAACCAATCGGATTTTATATCATATTTTGTATTGATACATCCGAATTAATAATCTCATCAAGATTTTGATAATACCAGTTGGTTCCATCTCTCTCCATCTCCCTAATCTGAGGTAGTACGTCTTTATGCGGCACGATAATGTATGCGTGAGCCGCGCGCGCGGCGTAGTAAAGTTAGGGGGTTAGTAAGGTTGAGGTGTGGAATGTTGAGGCGAGTTGTAAAGGGGTGTCTGGCGTGTAGGGGGGCGGCGGCGTGCTCGTGGGTGCCCGGAATCCGGAGCGCAGGCGCCATCCATCCCGGCATTGTCTGTGCGTTGCCCCACCACCCCGTTCCCTCAACGTGGGGGCCCCAATGCCGATACCAATACTTTACCTCCACGAACCCAGCCGCCGCAAGCGGGACGTTTCTCTCCGGCACCGCGAGAGGATTCGCATCGCATCGCATCGCACCGCCGCAGCCGAAATATTAAATTTAGCGACGAGACCCACGTGCGCGCGAATCCCCTTCAAGTTTTTTGATTTTTGTTTACGCCGGAAAGTGCGGCCGGGCGTAATTTTTTGTTTACGATTTGGATAATGATAGTATTAGTGACCGTGCGCGCAGCATCCCTCTGAGATGTTCCAGTGCATCATCCAACAAAGGAACGGATGGATCCATCCCCACAACACCGAGACCAAAGACGTCTTTCCAGGTCTGTCCGCACAAAAAAAAGAACTAAACTTGCTAGCTCATCGATTTATATTTCGCCGCAGCATCCCCCGCGGCATTTAATTGCATTACGGTAAATTCATAACGCGGCATTTTAATTGTACGAGTTGAATGGCTTCCGCAGCCAGTTCATCTCGACGAGGAAACCAGTCAGTAAAAGTACAAAACCCTTTAATTTTCAATTCCACACCGAGCGCATCCGGTGTATGCGATACTACTTATCAACACAACTGATAAAAACTTTTTTTTAAAAGTACGCTACAATGCACACGCATTTTCGCTAATAACCCATAAAAATGAAACCGCGCTAATTACCCTTACGCAACAATTTCACATTGCGCCGACCGGAACGCACTGTATATGCCCTCATTCAAACGAAATAAAGTTTAAAAAAAAAAACTACAGTTTTAAAAATACCCGCAGAGAGTGGAGAAAGGCGCATTTCGAATAAAATATAGCCCCCGTCCGTCTGCGACTTCCGTTGACTAACCGATTCTAAATTTACCCGCACACACGAACAACACAATGCCCACCCCGGCGCCCACATTTAAATATTACTCACAGACGCGCGGCGGGTATTGTCTGCAAATATTATTCGCCCGCCGCCCCCCATTTGGCTTCAATTAGACAGCCGGCAGCCGGAAAACTCGGATCGACTTAATTGGGAACGCCGCAATTGTCTGCAGGAAACGAGCGCTAATGGTGTTTGAAAATTGCGCGGAGATTCTCGCTTTGAGAGGGAAACGCATTCCCGGAGATTGAGTTCGCAGCTGCTGGAAATGAACTCGATTTGATAAAAAAAAAGTGCGAGTAGCAAGTTCACGCGAAACATTTAACGAGAAGTTTTTGGTATTAGCAAAAGTTTCAGTTTAATATCGATTCAAGTTCAAATTTCTAAGTTTGCAGAGCTCTTGTAATTGATTACAAGAATACAAATGCACCATATAATATCGGTTTTAATATGATAATAAAACAGAGAAATTAAAAATAATTTCAATACGGTTTAAATATATTAATTGGCTGTAATAATGGTTAAAGTAGCATGCAAATATTTAACTAACGCCCTGATAGTAATAGATAAATTTCAAAATTTAGTCTTGAAACTTCTATATAATAGTCCACTTTTTTTATCTTCATGATAAAATCTATAAATGTTGGTTATGCATTTATAGATTTTATCATGAAGCCTCAATCTGTAGGACTAGAAATACTTTACATTTTCACGTAAAAACCATGCCTCTAACATTTAAAATAGAGACGCTACAGAGTTTAAACTGAAGAAAAACATGAAATTTCATCATAATCACATTTTTTTCACCGCTACAGCGCGAAAACGGGAAGAACTAAAGAAAAGCGTCTAGCCTCAACTTGTAGGGCTAGAACTACTCTATGTTTTCACTGATAAACCATCTTTTTGGCATTTGAAATAGAGACGCTACATAGTTTTAACCGAGGAATACATGAAATTTCATTATTTTCACATATTGTCACCGCTACAGCGTTAAAACTGTAAAAGCTAGAGAAAATCATCTAGCTTCAATCTGTAGTGCTAGAAAAACTTTACATTTTCACGTATAAACCATCCCTCTAACATTTAAAATAGAGACGCTACAGAGTTTAAACTGAAGAAAAACAGGAAGTTTCATCATAATCACATTTTTTTCACCGATACAGCGCGAAAAGAAAAGATCTAAAGAAAAGCGAAAATCTACTAATGTTGGTTATTCATTTATAGATTTTATCATGAAGATAAAAAGTGGACTACTCATAATTTAGTTTAAAATCAATATCGATCAAATTGAATTCCGACAGTAGGAAATTAGCTATTTTTCGTTCTGCCTCTCAGCAGCACGTCGCAAACAACAAAATGCGCATTCTAAACCGTTTTTGAATGCGTAGAATAATAACTAGCCCGATGCATTTCAACCGTCCGTTTTAATTTCCGATCATTCCGACCGATACGCCGCCATACAAATGAACCATTTGCATGCCCCGGCAATAATGAGATAAACAGATTCCGCGACTGCCTATCCATGGCCATTATTTGCGGACAGCTCTATTATTTGTGCGGACAATGCCTTTTAGTCGAATTCAAACTAATAGCTGTATTTAGCGCCGGTATCTAGTTTATTTTGATTGAAATCAAATTTCAATAAGAACGGGTTCATTATTGAAATCACGCTTATCTAGTTAGTTTTTTTTTAGTGGGATCAATCAATTATTGAAATTTTCTAGAGGTGTAGTAATTCAAACTAACAGCCACAATCAGATTAATTTGATTGAAATCAAGTTCCACTGAGATCGGCTAAATTAAAATCAAGATAATCTAGATATGAAATCAATCTAAGCTACTTTCGTTTAACGTTTCTAGCTGCCCCGTACGGTTCGCACCGGGGCCACTGATGAAATTCCATGTTTTTAACCGGTTTAAACTCCGCAGCGTATCTATTTCAAATGCTAGAGGGATGGTTTATACATGAAAATGTAAAGTATTTCTAGCCCTACAGGTTGAGGTTAGACGATTTTCTCTAGCTTTAGCCGTTTTCCCGCTGTAGCGGTAAACAAAATGTGAATATGATGAAATTTCATGTTTTTCTTCAGTTTAAACTCTGTAGCGTCTCTATTTTAAATGTTAGAGGGATGGTTTATACGTGAAAATGTAAAGTATTTCTAGCCCTACAGATTGAGACTAGACAATTTTCTCTAGCTTTTACCGTTTTTACTCTGTAGCGGTGACAATATGTGAAAATAATGAAATATCATGTTTTCCTTGGTTTAAACTCTGTAGCGTCTCTATTTCAAATGCCAAAAAGATGATTTATCAGTGAAAATGTAGAGTATTTGTAAACCTACAAATTGAGGTTAAACGCTTTTCTTTAGCTTTTCCCGTTTTCACGCTGTAGCGGTGACAAAAATGTGAAAATAATGAAATTTCATGTTTTCCCTGGTTTAAACTATGTAGCGTCTCTATTTCAAATGCTAAAAAGATGGCTCGTCAGTGAAAATGTAGAGTATTTCTAGCCCTACAGGTTGAGGTTAGACGATTTTCTCTAGCTTTTACCGTTTTCGCGATGTAGCGATGACAAAAATGTGAAATTTCATGTTTTCCTCGGTTTAAACTATGTAGCATCTCTATTTCAATTGCTAGAAAGATAGTTCATCAGTGAAAATGTAGAGTATTTGTAGCCCTACTGATTGAGGCTAGACGCATTTCATTAGCACTTCTTGTTATCGCGCTGTAGCGGTGATAAAATGTGTATATGATGAAATTTCATGTTTTCCCCGGTTTAAACTCTGTAGTATCTCTATTTTAGTTGCTAGAAAGATGGTTCATCAGTGAAAACGTAGAGTATTTCTAGCCCTACAAATTGAGGTTAGACGCTTTTCTTTAGCTCTTCCCGTTTTCGCGCTGTAGCGGTGATAAAAATGTGAATATAATGAAATTCCATGTTTTTCTTCAGTTTAAACTCTGTAGCGTCTCTATTGTAAATGTTAGAGGGATGGTTTATACGTGAAAATGTAAAGTATTTGTAGCCCTACAGATTGAGGTTAGACGTTTTTATTTAGCTCTTACCGTTTTCGCGCTGTAGCGGTGAACAAAATGTGAATATGACGAAATTTCATGTTTTTCTTCAGTTTAAACTTTGTAGCATCTCTATTTTAAATGTTAGAGGGATGGTTTATACGTGAAAATGTATAGTATTTCTCGCCCTACAGATTGAGGCTAAATGATTTTCTTTAGCACTTCCCGTTTTCGCGCTGTAGCAGTGAGAAAATGTGAATAAGATGAAATTTCATGTTTTCTCCTGGTTTAAACTCTGCAGCGTCACTAGTTAAATGTTAGAGAGATGGTTTATATATGAAAATGTAGTGTATTTCTAGCCCTACATATTGAGGCAAGACGCTTTTCTTTAGCTGTTACCGTTTTTGAGCTGTAGCGTTGAGAAAATGTGAATATGATGAAATTTCATGTTTTTTTCTCAGATTAAACCTTGTAACGTCTCTATTTCAAGTATTAGAGGGATGGTTTATACGTGAAAATTTAAAGTATTTCTTGCCCTACAGATTGAGGCTAAATGATTTTCTTTAGCACTTCCCGTTTTCGCGCTGTAGCAGTGAGAAAATGTGAATAAGATGAAATTTCATGTTTTCTCCTGGTTTAAACTCTGCAGCGTCACTATTTCAAATGTTAGAGAGATAGTTTATATATGAAAATGTAGAGTATTTCTAGCCCTACCTATTGAGGCAAGACGCTTTTCTTTAGCTGTTACCGTTTTTGAGCTGTAGCGTTGACAAAATGTGGATATGATGGAATTTCATGTTTTTTTCTCAGATTAAACCTTGTAACATCTCTATTTCAAATATTAGAGGCATGGTTTATACGTGAAAATTTAAAGTATTTCTTGCCCTACAGATTGAGGCTAAATGATTTTCTTTAGCACTTCCCGTTTTCGCGCTGTAGCAGTGAGAAAATGTGAATAAGATGAAATTTCACGTTTTCTCCTGGTTTAAACTCTGTAGCGTGCTTATTTCAAATGTTAGAGAGATGGTTGATATGCGAAAATGTAGCGTGTTTCCAACCCTACAGATTGAGGCTAAACGATTTTCTCTAGCTGTAATTCTCGGTGTGAAAATTCGCGTAATTGCTGCAGACGTTCAAATCATTAATTCTCACTAAATTTACATAAGAAGTTTCGTGGAAATAAATGTTATGCGTGTGACAACGTGTCATGGCAACGTGCACCCTTAAATATAATGACAACGTGCGCATTTGTAACGACAACGTGCAGAGGTATATCGAAATTGTTGACAGGTGTCCCCGCCACAACCCTGCAATGGGCAATATTAAATTGAAAACCTACACCACACAGCCCTGCTGTACCAAGAAATATTTAAAGAGAACTTTTTGGTATCATTACAAGTTGCATTCTGTAGGAATTTATTCCTGAGCTATCTTCAAAATAATGACAACATGTGGAACAATAACTTATAGACATATATCTAAAACGTTGAGGGTGTAACCCGTACAACCCTGCAAGGGGTAACATAAAAATTTACACGACACAGTCCTGCTGAAATTTACTATACAGGCAAATCGATTTAAGGAGAACTTGAATTTTGAACATATATATATAAGGATTATTTACAACTGACATTGTCTTCCTTCTCTCAACCGTCTTGATTTTGCAGAAACCCATTTAAATCGGGAGTTAATTCCTACCAAATTCAATGAGTAGCAACTTTTAAGAATGAAACTTGTATGATTTCAAAACGTTTTAGTCGAACTATTTTCATCAAAATCTACAGCACAATTGAATTCCAAGCAAAATACTGCAGTGAATTCAATTCAATATATGAACTAATACGAAACATTAATCTGGAAGCGAACAAGTATTCAATATACGCTCTGTCCAACAAACCTAAATAATTACCGCCGGAGCGAAGCGACATTCGCTAAATTGCCAATTAATTTCGCACGCCGTTCCAGTTCAACTATTTTTGAACAACCCTCTCCCCGTATGTACGTGTGCGGCTCCCAATTAAAACGTGAACTTGAACTTCCGCACCTGGCGCTGCGCATTTGGTGTCGGGCGTCAAATTGCCAATTATGCCGGCGCTCAATCGTCCGGCCGCCCCCGCAACACCCCCCCTATTATCACGCGGATGCACACGGAAAACTAGACGCCTCAATAGAGAAAGAACGAGGTCGCGGGTGACGCAGCCAACCGGAAATTGGAGACGCTCCAGGAAAGGGCAAGGGTTTTCTCGATGTCGCGAGAGGCGTAATGGTCAGAATGTATCTGGGTGTAGTTGCTAGGGCGGTATTGATTTTTGCTTCTATGGCAAGACTTTACACGACATGCATTTTTTAAACAGCAAATAACTATGTTTACAATTCACTACAACTATTGTTAAACAGTTTCAACTGAAAATAGCTACTAAAAACTTTTTAATGATGTAAGTATGTATAAAAGATAAAGGGTTGGCCATCTAATAAATTTTATTACGACACACTTAACCCTAGACAGGTAGACTTCACTCGTATGCCTCAGAAGGTAGACATGAGTAAATATACCTCACTTTTTTGTTGTGATTATCATGCTTAGAATTTATATTCAATATTATAATTTTTATTTTCTTATGACAAGATTTCATTCGACTAAATTTTTTTTATCTTATGTTGCCCCTAACAGGTTTGTGGATGTCAACATGTTCTCACTACTCATTACTCACTAATATCCCAAGAAACGCCACCCTTAGCTATTCAAGAAAAATTTGATACTATATAAATTATTTCTCATGAAATCTTATATTGCTCCTGGGAGGTTTGTTCGTGTCAACATGTTCGCACTACTCATTACGCACTAATATCCCAAGAAACGCCACCCTTAACAATTCAAGAAAAGTATAATATCATACAAATGATTTCTCATGTACAGTTGTATTTTCAAATGAAATCTTATATTGCCCCTGGCAGGTTTGTTGATGTCAACATGTTCGCACTACTCATTACGCACTAATATATCCCAAGAAACGCCACCCTTAACAATTCTAGAAAAGTTTAATATCATACAAATGATTTCTCATGTACAGTTGTATTTTCAAATGAAATCTTATATTGCCTCTGGCAGGTTTGTTGATGTCAACATGCTCGCACTACTCATTACACACTAATATATCCCAAGAAACGCCACCCTTAACAATTCTAGAAAAGTTTAATATCATACAAATGATTTCTCATGTACAGTTGTATTTTCAAATGAAATCTTATATTGCCCCTGGCAGGTTTGTTGTTGTCAACATGTTCGCACTACTCGTCACTCACTAATATCTCTAGAAACGCGACCCTTAACCAGGGATGTAACGATCCAACCAAAACTTCATAGCATACCAAATTATTCCTCGCGTCGTGCCGTTTAAATTTCACATCCTTGAAATTTCCGCACGTTATTCAAACGCTTTTTAATGCATGTATTTATGCCATTTACAAATATTTCCACCCCTCGCACACACGCGGCACGGGGGCAACGGCCTCGCCGGCGCTGCAATTGCGGGAGGGGGCCGCCCGCCACCCCACGTTTCCCCATATCGCCGCGGAAGAATTCAATAGATTTGAAAGCACTTTATGCGAATCAGCAGCGCGCTCCCCCCGATCCTTGTAATAATTAAAACTTTTCTCCGCATTTGTATGAACGCGCATTGTGGGGCAATTGAAAGAACCCATAATAAGATACAGAGCGGAAAAATATTGAATTGCACAATTCATTGAATGTTCATGTCTTTGAAATGAAGGAGCTTTTTATGCGACCAGTTTCTTTTTATAGGACAAAACAAAAACTAACCACTCTACAATAGCTGTATGGTACTATGTAATGTTTCCTTCATAATAAAATGAATGGGAGGTTATTATGTAATTTCTTTCAGTTGGTTAATTTAAATTTATTTTCAATAATTTCACGACTTTTAAAACGACTTGCAGCCACTATCCCCGAATTAATCACGTCTTCATTAAAATGTCCACGTCTTCTATACTTTAAATTTCAAATAAAATTGTGTGTCGTCCTCTGCTGAGTGCTAATTTTATTTATGTTGGTCCTAAAAGTCCCTAATATTAGGGAATAATAAGGATATCGAATATGTTGTTGGCATGTACCCTCCAGATGCTAACATATTCGATATCCTTACTATTCTCTAATATTCCAAGAAACACACCCTTAACTATCCAAAAATCATCATCATTAGTATTTAATTTCTTTCATTTGATTAATAAAACATTTGTTTTCCGTAGTTTCGAATTATAAACTTCGTGTTACGACTTTTAAAACTCGCAGACTTGCCGCCACCCTCCCGGAATTAATCGCGCCCCCATTAAAACGTCCACGTCTTCCTGGTGCTACAGAAATAATCCCGACTTGTACAAACGCGATAAGGGCGACTGCTTTTGCCGTGTGAGTCACCTCCCCTTAAGCAGCGGCTCCCCATGATGTGGGGTGTTGATTCTTTAATGGACAGGCTGAGTGCCTTGTTCGGGTATTGCTCTATCGGCCGCCGCCCACTGCCGCTCGTGCGGGCTCAGCTAGTTGTAATTTCGCAATGGGGGCAATTTAGAAATAAACAATGCACGAGATGTGATGAGCGGTGCACATATGTTAATCTTTTGCGAGCATATGCTTGAAATTTTCAGTCATGAGCGCTAGGAAAATAATTTATAATGGCAAGGGCAACAAAAATTAGTCTAGAGCAGGGGACGGCACACTTATGAGGTTAAATCCCATAACTGGTCTAGAGTATAATGAACCAAACTTTATTTGGTGAAATAAGCCCTAAATTGTCCTTAAATTCATAGTTTAGCTAGGTATATTATAGATATTTGGCATTTACAGTGATATTGAAAAATTGGGTCACTGTAAAGCTATCTATACATTTATTATTAACTGAACTACTCAAAAAAAAGGATATTGTTTCATGGATATGCTCATTTCTTAAACGTGCAATAATTGTTATTACATAGACGAGTAGAGTATGAGGATTAGCGGCAGAGGGTTCACAGGAAAGTCCTTTTTAAAATCGATCTATATTTCATCAATATAATATTGGCTTTTTCAGGATTCTTCCTACAAATACACATATCTGTGTTTCCTTCGAGCACGTCGCTAATCCTTATACTCTACTTGTCTGCCTAACTATTTTTTCGGCAAAAACTACCCTACTGTTTTATTGTTATTACATTAAATACCAGGGGTTGCTAACAAGTCGATTGCGACCAACCGGCCGATCGCCAAGCCAATTTTGGTCGATCGAATCGAATAATTCGCTGTTTTTTCAACACTATGGGATGGAAGCATGGACATTAAAGAAAACTAACATTAAAAAAATTAGAGTCGTTTGAGATGTGGATCTATCGCCGCATGCTCAAGATATCCTGGACGGACCTAGTAAACAATGAAGAGGTCATGCGAAGAATGAATAAAGAAAAGAAACTGATCCTTACGATCAAAACACGAAAGCTAGAGTACTTCGGACACATCTCCCGAGGAGAGAGATACTCTATTCTCCAACTGATTATGCAAGGAAAAAGAAGCATGGGGCGTCGCAGAACCTCATGGTTAAAGAACCTTAGAGAATGGTACGGACAATCATGTTCTATTTAGAACTGCAGCGTCAAAGATTAGAATCGCCATGATGATTGCCAACCTCCGATAGGAGGCACCACAAGAAAACGGACAAAGAAGACCATACAAAAACAAGGATATGAATAAACACACATAAGAGATACAAAAAATAAGAAGACAACGAGACGGCACCACAAGAAGAAGACTCGCGATGTCTAAACTACTTAAGTTAGATGCGTGTGTCTGAACATATATTTTGATCTTATCTGCCCTTAGCTCACGAGAGTGCAACTCTTACTGAAAAACGGTGTATAGACATAGTGTGTATTACAAATGTCCCCTTCCTCACTTAGACTACGCCTATGACAAATCGATCGCGACACCTTTTTAAGAGTAGATCTTAAGTTCATAAAATATGACCACCCCTGTTATATACCATTATAATCTGATATCCTCATTTGTGTGTGTTTAGTGCATAAATCTTTTAAACAGACTAAAGCCGCTTTCGTTTATCGCTTGAGAGCTGTTCCAAGCCTATTCTTGTCTTAGAAACAGCTCCAGAACGAAAAAAACAGTTTCAAAATAAACATTCCATATCTAGCCCGTTTGGCAAGCAGAATTGCAAAAAGTACTCACCGGTGGAAAAACAGACGGCTGCCATTGCTCCTGCAGCTCCACTCTCTTCTTTTTCGCTCTCGGCGGGCATACAGCCGGTTTCAATTCGGCCATATTCAAGTCAGCTCAAACTCGGTTTAGAATTTCCTATAAAACAAATGATTTTACTAACTTTATGGTATGATGAATAGCGAGCTGTTCTATTATAAACAGTAAGGTAGTTTTCACCGAAAAAAAAATAGTTAGGTAGACGAGTAGAGTTTCAGGATTAGCAGAGGGCTTAAAGGAAATTCCTTGATTTTTTGTACTAATTACTAATTATGTAAACTAATAATGTTAATTAAACACATTCATAAAGCTTTACATACCGAAATTAACTGGATTAACTAGAGTTGACTTACAAGACACTGACGTTGATAAACCGCTTAAATAAAATGGCGGACGGATGTGAAGTTAGCAACTTTTTTTCAATTTTAGTGATTACATGAAATTAGCTAGTGTTATGATTGATTGTATATATGTCAAATCTGATCTAACCTCACATTTTGGAAAATTGTTATATACATGACAAAAACATAAAAGCCGCGCACGGGTTGATTTTTTGTACTAATTACTAATTATGCAATGTAATAATGTTATTAAACACATAAAGCTGTACATACCGAAATTAACACGTTTATAACACACCGATTAGCGTCGTAGACATATTCTTAATGAAGTTGCAGCGATAGTTAACCGCAAAACAAACATCATACAAAACAAAAATTGCTATCTACTTTACCGGCTATTATAACCTAATATAATAAAAATTGTAATAATTTCTACTAATTTTTGATCGAATTATTCCTGCTCGCGTTGTATGTTAGCGCGATTAATTACTCAACGATCGCGCGCATTAATCGCTAATTATTTTGAGATTTTACTAATTGAAACTTACCTAAATTAGGTAGAGATGATGCGACACGTCTGCTCGCATCAAACGCCACGAGAAAAAAGGACGAGAATGCTAACTTTTGTTTCACCCCAAACAAATACAAAACAAAAATACTACACCTACATTACCGACCTATTATAACCTAATATAATGAAAATTGTAATAATTCCTATTAAGTTCCGCTTGCTATCGATTCAACTTGTAGTATGTTAGGGCGATTAATTAATCAACGATCGCGCGCATTCATCGATAATTATTTTAAGATTTTACTAATTAAAACTCACCTAAATTAGACAGACGTGTCGCAGCTCAGATCGAACGTCACGAAAAAAAAAGGACGAGTGTTTCTTTCACCCCCAACAAATGTTAAAACAAAACACAAATGGCTACACCTACATTACCGACCTACTATAACCTAATATAATAAAAAATTGTAATAATTTCTTCTAAATTTTTGACTAAATTATGCTGCCCCGCGCTTCAGTTTTTTGTATGATAGCGCGATTAATTACTCAACGATCACGCGCATTCATCGCTAATTATTTTAAGATTTTACTAATTAAAACTTACCTAAATTAGGGAGAGATGATGCGACACGTCTGCTCACAGCGAACGCCACGAAAAAAAAGGACGAGTGGTTTAAGGCGCTGACTTTTGTTTCATCCGGATATAGTAGTACCAATATAAAGTCACTTAATTATTAATATCAGGGATGTAATTACACTTTTCAAGCCAAAAAAACTCATGCAAAATTTTAATCGTAGATTATTCAATAAATATCATACACAACAGCGGGGTTTATATGTTCAAAGCTAGTTGAGTTTTTTTTAATGATTTGTTATAACGGGCCCAGAATCTCCATTCTAGTATTATAATCATATATAAATGCTTCTTCAAGTATTTATATATGATTATAATACTGCTGCTCTTGCATATTACCAAATAAAGTTCATTACATAAACATTATGTCCTCGGATTACTGCCTGAAGTGAGAACAATTTTTTATATTAAATTGCCTGTAGAAAAGTCATATTCTAATAAAAATTTATTTTTTAATTTTTTTACTTGTTATAAACATTGCAATAGACAAATTTGAAATTAGATTTATGGATTGGATCAAAATTTAAGGAACTATCAAAATAGGCAAAGTGAGCAGTACTTATAAGTTTGACCAAAATGTGTGGTTTTGAAATTTGGATTAGGTATTTAATACCATGTACAAAAACGTGTAGGCATGTTTCGTTTTTTTTTTTAAGTTTTTTATAAATCCACTTATGATCTTACAAAGTTTTCATTTTAGCGTTTTTTATGTAAAAATAATTTACGTTTGTTGTAAATTCGACAGTGGTGCTTCATGTCTTGATCTACCTGGACTCCTTCATGCAGCCTACTAGCTCCTTAGCTTGGTCAGTCCTTCGACTTGGCGACCTGCGTCTCCCTCTCTTCCATTTTGAATTCAACTATAAGTTTTTAAATCATCAAGTTCTTCTGGAAATGTGCCCGAGGTGTTGATTTGATCATGCCTAACAGTTGCAGTTTGACTTTTAGTTCTTCGGGTACTGACTTATTTGTGCGATGTACTACCCAGGATATTCTAAGCACGCCGATGGAGTATCAGTTGCAGCATTCCATATCGTTTGCTGTTCTTTATTATATGACCAAAGTATTCTACCTTACGTTTCTTGACGGTCAAGAGTAGTTCTGGATCCTTTCTCATTCGTACCTCGTCCTTTGACTCTCCATCTATCCATGATATCTTCAACACTCCGCTATAAAGACACATTTCGAACGCTTCTAGTTTCTTAAAAGTTTCCCCATGCTTGCCTGATATGCCGTTGGTTGAAAGCTAGTTTCAGATTATCGGCTTTTTGGACAAGTATGTGCCCTAATTCTGTCATAACCTGAGCTTACACTATGCCATAGTAGCCTATTATAATGGATGCCTCCTGAGCCGCCGTGTATTTCAGCTTACGTTTCTTGACGGTCAAGAGTAGTTCTGGATCCTTTCTCATTCGTACCTCCTCCTTCGACTGTCCATCCATTCATATCTTCAACACACGGCGATAAAGCTACATTTCGAAGGCTTCTAGTTTCTTAAAAGTTTCCCCAAGCCTGCCTAATATGCTGTTGGCCGAAAGCTAGTTTCAGCTTATCGGCCTTTTGGGCAAGAATGTGCCCTAATTCTATCATAAGCTTACAATATGCCATAGTAGATGTTATGTTTGAATAATATATGTATGTACATTACTACAGTAGCCTATAGTGGATGCCTCCTGAGCCGTCGTGTGTTCCAGCTTACGTTTCTTGACGGTCAAGAGTAGTTCTGGATCCTTTCTCATTCATACCTCGTCCTTCTTCTCCGCCGTGACTTACGTTAAGCTCTTTCACCATCATGATTCGCTATATCTAGCTGTCCTCATCTAGTGTAGCCTGCTAGTTGAAGCAGTTACCGGTGTGGTGACTAGGAGCCACAAGATGAGAGTTGGGTGGCCTGTGGGGACCGCCAACCATCCGCCAACAATCTCGCTGGATGCGGTCGTTTTCGGCCCTATAGTACACTCCTTTCAAATCCTCTTACGTTCATACATAGTTTTCATTTTAGCGCTATGTAAGAAAAAAAAGTAGTTTAGTTTAGAGTCAATCGCCCTGGGGGTGATATTTGAACGATCGCTATGATTATAACGATCGCGAGACTCACTATTATTGTGAATGGTGTCGATGTTTGGCCCTTCACCTCGCTATCTCTGACAGAAACTAAAAGCTTTGCCAGTTGTTATATTTTGACATTAATTTTTTAGCTAATGCTATTAGTCTATCGCTATGAAACATGTAGGGCTTTTAGCGCATGACAATAGCGATCGCTCAAAAATTGCACCCCTGAGCACTGTGGGCGTGTGGGGCCGGTAGCGTGGGTGCCGCTACTCCTCCGGTATATGGTAGTGTTTTCATGTTCTTGCGCTGTTGTTGGTGTTATTCTCCTCCGTGTCTCGCTTGTTGGTGTCTGGTGGTTCATATTGGTTCCTTAGGGTCATCCAGATACTTTTGTCTCATTACGGTCTTCGAAAAGGTGGTGGACGCATCCCAGTTATCATAGCTCTCCATTCTCCAGGAGTATTTTTTCTAGCTCTTCTTATGGGGCTCCCCCATCCCAGCCCACAGCGTCGCGCTCTCTTAACCATTGCGGGCAGCGGTAGGACGTGTGGGATTGATCGTTTGTCCTAACGGAGTAGCGGCATTTCCCTATCCGGTGCAAGTATTTCTGGACTCTATGCCCGGACATGGTTCGGTTCACGGTGTCTTCTGGCCATCCACGGTGGGGGATGACCCTTCTTGTCTACGCTGCTTTTTGGGTTGAGTCCCACCCTGCCTATCACTTCTTCATAGTTTCCCGTCTCGCCTCCTCTTTGGCCGCCTTTGGAGTTGTACCTCCCTTTATGGTGCGGTATATTCTTGCCCTCTCCACCACCATTAGGTACCACCATGACCAATCATCCTATGGTTTGAGATGAAATTTTGACAAAAAAAAGTCGATGTAGGCCGCTCGAAATCTGGTGGCTTTTCACATGTCCTGTTTGACTCGCTTGGGGCTCCAATGTTGGGCCGCTCGAGTCCTGGTGGCTTTTCGTATGTGCTTTTGACTCGCACGGCCCACCAATATTGGGAAACTGCAGACTGGTCCCGTCCTGGTGGCTTTTCGCATGTCCTTTTGATTCGCACAGCCCTCCAATGTTGGGAAGCTGCAGATTGGTCCCGTTCTGGTGGCTTTTCGCATGTCCTTTTGATTCAGACGGCCCTCCAATGTTGGGAAACTATAGACTGGTCCCGTCCTGGTGGCTTTTCGCTTGTCCTTTTGACTCGCTTGGGGCTCCAATGTTGGGAAGCAGCCTGACTAAGGCCGCTCGAGTCCTGGTGGCCTTTCGTATGTTCTTTTGACTCTCACGGTCCTCCAATATAGGGAAACTGCAGACTGGTCCCGTCCTGGTGGCTTTTCATATGTCCTTTTGACTTGCACGGCCCTCCAATGTTGGAAAACTGCAGACGGGTCCCGTCCTGGTGGCTTTTCGCATGTCCTTTTGATTCGCACAGCCCTCCAATGTTGGGAAGCTGCAGATTGGTCCCGTTCTGGTGGCTTTTCGCATGTCCTTTTGATTCGCACGGCCCTCCAATGTTGGGAAACTATAGGCTGGTCCCGTCCTGGTGGCTTTTCGCTTGTCCTTTTGACTCGCTTGGGGCTCCAATGTTGGGAAGCAGCCTGACTAAGGCCGCTCGAGTCCTGGTGGCTTTTCGTATGTCCTTTTGACTCGCTTGGGGCTCCAATGTTGGGAAGCAGCCTGGCTAAGGCCGCTCGAGTCCTGGTGGCTTTTCGTATGTCCTTTTGACTCTCACGGCCCTGCAATATTGGGAAACTGCAGACTGGTCCCGTCCTGGTGGCTTTTCGTATGTGCTTTTGACTTGCACGGCCCTCCAATGTTGGAAAACTGCAGACTGGTCCCGTCCTGGTGGCTTTTCGCATGTCCTTTTGATTCTCACAGCCCTCCAAAGTTGGGGAGCTGCAGACTGGTCTCGTCTTGGTGGCTTTTCGTATGCCCTTTTGACTCGTACGGCCCTCTAATTTTGGGAAACTGCAGACTGGTCCCGTCCTGGTGGCTTTTTGCTTGTCCTTTTGATTCGCACGGCCCTCCAATGTTGGAAAGCTGCAGACTGGTCCCGTCCTGGTTGCTTTTCGCATGTCCTTTTGACTCGTACGGTCGTACGGCCTTCTAATGTTGGGAAACTGCAGACTGGTCCCGTCCTGGTGGCTTTTTGCTTGTCCTCTTGATTCGCACGGCCCTACAATGTTGGGAAGCTGCAGACTGGTGCCGTCCTGGTGGCTTTTCGCATATCCTTTTGACTCGCACAGCCCTCCAATACTGGGAAGCTGTAGACTGGTCCCGCCTTGGTGGCTTTTCGCATGGCCTCTAGAATCTGGGAGGTGTGTGGTTAGTATTGGCCTCAAGTATTGTCCCTAGATATTTTTCTTATGATAGGCAGATCTTGTCCGAGCAGTCGGATCGTAGTAGCTTCCCGGTTGCCTGTCCTCTGGGTGGAGCGCAGGGCGGCCTCAGTTTTGGCAACCGCGACACTGAGTTCGGTGCCAGCCATCCATTCCGCTTTCATTTAATACTAGACGCAAACGCATAGAACTAGATGTATCATTCGTGATTTATAAAACATATAGGTATAATTGATCTCATCAGTGTAGCTCAGCTAGTGAGGATGAATTCACACAATATCTCGAGTGGTTATATACAAAAATGATACAACTAACTCCCTAGGACGAAAGTTAGGAGGTGAATTCACACTTGTATATGTTTTATAAGATTGGCCTTGTGCTGATATCTCAAGCACTTTGTATGAACTAAGTTTTCATTTTAGCACTTTGTAACTTAAAAACGAGTTTGTGGTCACCACTTTTTGAGTTTTTTTCCTATTGTTAAATAATATGAAGTCAGTGTTAGTGTTAGACTTAAGTACAGTTGTGCGTGTAGGTTACAAATTATGATGTCCTTTATAACGCGATAGTTGTGATCAATAATGCAACTCCGGTATCACTTATGTCACAAATTCCTATCTTTATTACTCCTAACTCGCAACTTTCATTAAACCAATTTCTCAACACGCCAATAAATTTCGGTCGCAGCAATAAACCGCGCGGTATCGCAACGAAATCCATGATTCACGTCGTGCGCAATTAAACTTCCTCCCCGTCGTCGGCGGGGGCTACAGGATTCCGATCGAATTAGTGCTTTGCTAATGAGTGCGCGGGCATATGAAAGTCTTGTTTTTTTTGTCTTTCTTTTGTGGTTGCTGTTTAAATGCGGCTATTACCAAATCCCTCATTGTCTATGCGGGCTTTCAAATCACCGTGCGTGACTTGGAACGGTTCTTTAAAGTGCACTGAGACAGACCCTCTCGCCGCACTTTTAATTGGCGAATATTTTTCATTTAGTAGCCGCCTTGAACTTTGTACGGGATTAAAGTGGATTACATTGCACACAGTTTTATTACAACAATTCTAATGTTAAATTTTTTTCTCCCTAAAGCCCGTATGACATTATCTAGTTTTTTATATCGTTTTCGATGCAGACACAAACTACATAGTGTCATATACACATGTTGAAAATGATATAGCGGCGGAATAATAATAAATTTATTTAACAATAACAATACCGTAATACACAATGTTAATTTTCCATTTAGAAATCTATGTTGAATAAGATTGAAATTGTTAGGATTACAAATTCCTAAATAGATAAATCGTCTTTGCATAACGTCTATTAATACACTAGGTCAAGTTTTACGGTCGGCTATTTTTTTTTTTTAATCGGGGGCCCCCCAATGAAACGTAAATGCAGACGTGGGCGCGGCCCTTTAATTGCATTTGGCAGCCCAACCACACACACACACACACACACACACACAGAAAAATTTAATTCTATTGTAATGACACATTGGAAACGGCGGCGGCGGCGTGAGCGTTTCCGCCGCGGGCATTCCTCTCAAACAAGCTTTATTACACTTAAAATTTGTCTGATGGGCTCGAAATATCATGTCAGCTTCTTCTAGAAGATACGAAAATAAACACTAACTGGGTGATGTAAAAACTAAACGATGTTGTTAATATAAGTATAAGCAAACTTTAGATTTGTATTTCAATTAAACAAAGGTTAGAGCTCGTCTATAAAGGAAGGTATAATAAATAATAATAAATATTCCTTATTCAAGTGTGTAGCTCAGTTAGTGAGAATGAATTCACATTTTTAAGTAGTTTTTATCTATTTATCTAGAGAATAAGGTACAATCATTACTCGCTTAAGGGCCGGATCTACAATTGGCATTTAACTGGAGAATAAGGCTATACGTGGAATAAGTTTGAGATATTAGCGTTAACATCTCTTATTCCACGAATAGCCTTGTTCTCCAGTGAAATGTTATTTGTAGAATCGGCCTTTAGTCTACAATAATACAATAATTTACCCTGGCCGAGTGGTTAGAGGCGTTGTCCGACTGGTACTGACCACTCGAACACCATCGGGGCGAATCACCTTTCACAGTTTTTCTGTGAAGTTAAATACCGGGTGATTAAACTCCTCTGAGCTTCTCCCTTGATCTCACGACTATAAAGATAGAATATTTTAGAAAATGGTTTTGGCGTCTACTACGTGGTAATTCATTTTCAATAAAGGAGATGAATAAAACTACAAGTGGTAAAAAACATAGTAGTTTTATTCATCTCCTTTATTAATAATATTTTTTGTTTTAAATTAATAAAACATAATTTCTTTATTTATATAACACATTATTTATTTCGTTCCTAGTGGTTTCACAAAGAAACCACCGTGTTAATAAATTATTTGTAGAAATCTAGTGGTAGCTATAAGAAACCAACTACATACGGCAAATTGTAAATGCGGTGTCATTTGTAGTCTCCTAACTGTAAAGTACATTAATCTTTGTCTGTAAAAAAGATTTTCATAATAATATTCTGAAAAAATAAATTGAATATTATTATTATTTTCAATTTTTATTTTGGGCCTGAAATGGCTAGATACTTTAACATACTACTTATTTAGATAGCGGCAACTCAACTCGCCATTACCAAACTAAAACAAAATCTCCTATTCTATTATTGAACTAATATGAACAAGAAAGGTTGTAATATGAATTTTTTTTATTTCGCGAACAATTTGAGTCTCCAAACCATTTAAATTGTAATTTATAATTCGGTAGTCGCGCAAAGCCAACTTTTTGGCATCCTGCAATCAATTAGGTTGCACAATTGGAATGCGCATTACGTGAATTCCGGCGCGTGTCCAAGTTTTCGCAAAATTTTGTTTGCCATAAAATCGTTGATATTAAAATCGTACGTGCCGTTTGCGAGGTAATTAAGTCGGTCCGCGGGTTTACGATATGTGCGGCATTGTGTTTGCAGCGTAAATAATATGAGTGGGACACTAAAATATTCATTGAGCACGTGTGAATCCGATGGCGGGTAATTAATCGATTTTCGTTTTCGAAATAATAATGATGTTAATATTTTGAATTTGCATTTGTATTGTATATATGCATATGCAAAATAACACCACATGTATGTCGACACAACTGGTTAGAGATTATTGTTGTTTTGTTTGTGGTCTGGCAGCATGCGTGTGTCGATTCTGTAGTATATTGTTGGCTGGAAATTGCCTTTGTGCCCGCATTAAAATGGAAATCGACCTCGGTGGGTAGGGCCTTGACTTTGGCAAAATTTTCAATCTCGAATTCAGAATTTGCAGCCCGTATTTAATTTATTTATGTCCGAGTGGCACACGAAGGCCCCTGTTCCGCCCCAAGCGGACGCTATCGATTCGCGAGGGGCCCCAACAATGCGCCAGACGTTTTAATTCATTACGTTGATATTATCTGGTCGCTTTTACCTGGTGGAATATTTTACATGCCGGCAGCTGCGGACAGGTAATCGATATAAACAGCAGCCCCCATTCTTCCTCCACTCACACTCTCTCTTGATGTTTAATCTTTTAATAATGCACGCGGATCTTATTTTAGATTTGTGTGTACACCGCTATTTATAAGCAACGGGAGCACGATATCGATTTATCTGTATTTGGCCGCATGTGTAAATTGTTTAATTTACTTTTTTTTTTAAATTGCAAGCGCCCTTACAGAGTTGAAGGCTGAGGGAAATTGCTGAACAGATGTTATCTCTGTAATAAACCGCATTCGCAATTCGCGTCAAGGTGAACGCTTACGTGCCCGGTGCCATTATTTGCGTTTCATTCGCAGCTAATATTTCTAAATATGCAACTCAAATAAACAAAAATCCTGATGTTTACAACCCAAATCTCAAATCGGTGACGACTCTTTAAATATTTATCATATTCAGGCTAAATACTTAACTATAATGTCAGTGAAATAATAACGACTTAAATTTCATACAAATTAATACACTATATAATATTTCTTAACCGCAGACCTAAATCAGATCAGATACATGTTACAATTTAAAGTCTAATAATAGAAGTTTTGTTTTCAATTGAAAGTTTAGTTCGCGTCGTAACTTTTACTACGCTCCACCTCGCGAACTAAACTTTCAACTGAAAACTTTCCAAATAAAAACGTTTCGGAGTTTCTCTCGAAAATACTTATACAGCAATCATTCTCTTTAAGTTGCTCTAATCTTACACACACAAAAAAGTAAATTAAAACAATTTGAGTAGTAATAGTAATTTTATATTACAAACAGATTTCAGACATCTGATATTAATTTGTTGGTGTTGGCACTACAAAAACTCAAGTTATTTTTCTTCAAACACCGATATTCTTTGAAAAAGCACAGTTTTTTCCCGTAGCTGGGGTCTAGTTTTACTGATGCATCCCGCAGCACTGCGACCACGTCTGACCAATTGTGCTACCAAATTTCTTATCACTCATTGATGAGATATGTATCTTCAATGCAGTCTCATACATGGCCGGGCTTGGAGTTCTTATACCTTGGAGATACCATATAACACCTCAAGGTATAGCTTGAACTGCCACCGCCGATGCTAGGAAGCGCTAATAGGAATGAAACACTCTAAAATGTTCATTAAGGCTCCCCGTAAAGAAAGCTATGGAAGAAATCCTAAGACTAAATAGGAACCAATTAAGAAATGTTTTACGACTTTTAAGAGGACACTGAACATAGACCAATCACAAACATGCCGAGGTTGTGGGGAAGAAGAACAAACCTTACTACAGGTAATCTCTAGATTTGAAGCATTCAACGCTTCGAATCTAGAGATTACCTGTTAGTAAGGTTTGTTTTTCTTACTCACAACCTCGGGACGTTTGTGATTGATCTATCTCTATAGTTTGCAGGTGTTTATTTAATGTGCAGTGTCCTCTTAAAAGTCGTAAAACATATCTTAATTGGTCTTAGGATTTCTTCCATAGCATCTTTACGGGGAGCCTTAATGAACATTTTCTATGTGCACTTCCCAGCATCGGCGGTGGCAGTTCAAGCTATACCTTGAGGTGTTATATGGTATCTCGCAGGTTGATTTGGGGCCCATGAATTGTATTTCACTTGCCTCCTTTCCCAATTTATCCACTTTTTCGTTGCCTTTGATTTCATGATGTCCCACAAATGTTAGGCTCCTCGTATCATTAGGTCTTCAATGACAACTCTAGAGTCATTCACGGTGGAGTGTAGTGCTCTTAGCACTGCTTGACTATCTGTCACAATATTGATTACCTTCTTTCTATAGTTTTTTTCCAATGAAGTTTTAACGTACCTTTGAACAGCGATGGTTTCTGCTTGGAACACAGAGGTATTCTCGCCCAGCAGAAGGCCTGTCCCTCAGATCGACACGTTCTCATACACTCCTATTCCTGTTCCTTTGTTGGTTTTAGTTTCATCGGTAAATCAGATACCAGATAGTAGTATCCCAGTATCGCAGTTCTGGTCAGCGCTTAAAGAGACCAATATAAACGAAATGCATATAAAGGTAGTGCATCAGCTATGTCAGGACGCGTCGACGAATTTCAAGATCGGTAAAAACTGTTCACAAGAGGAGTACGGTCAGTGGGGTCTAAGAATGAATATCACTAAAATTAAGTACCCCGGCGTTGGTACGGACATGAGTGACTTGGCGTAAACAGGAAAATGATTGCAGAAAATGAGCAGTAGAAATATCTGGGCATTATGTTTGATAGACATGGAAAAGACCAACCGAACATACGACAGCGGAGTAAGCAAGCTCGAAGTGCAATTGGCTGTCTAACCGGAGTGTTCTGGTCAAAACAAGTATCCAAGAGAAGAAAGAAACTACAAATCTACACACAACACATACCAGTGAAAAGTATCATCAAATATGGTTTGGAAACATGGACTAAAACAGGAGCTGATCTCGCAAAAAAATTGTATCCGTTAAAATGGATGCTCTACGAAGATCAGCAAGGGTTTCTCGGATAGAAAGAATACCAAACTACACGATACGAGAGACAATGAATCACTGAGACACAGTAATTAACGACATTACAAAAAAAAACAGCTGATCTGGTGCAGTCATATCGAAAGGATGGGGGAGGAGCGACTATCCAAGACAGTGATGCATTGTCATTGGTCTCAAACGGCAGAAGAAGGCGGGGAAGACCTGGAAAAACCTGCCAAGAATGAATTCAAAAAGCCATGAGAGAGAGAAATCTCCAAAATGGAGATTGGATGGGCAGAAGTGGACGGAGAACGGGAATTGGAATCAGAATTTATATGTAGTAAACCAGATTGATCGTTGACGCACAACACACACTAGTGAAAAGTATCATCACATATGGTTCGGAAACATGGACCACAACAGGAGCTGATCACGCAAAAAATTGTATCCGTTGAAATGGATGCTCTACGAAGATCAGCGAGGGTTTCTCGAATCGAAAGAATACCAAACGACACGATACGAGAGACAATGAAACACTGAGACACAGTAATTAACGACATTACAAAAAAAACAGGTGCAGTCATGCTGAAAGGATGGGGGAGGATTGACTAACCAGCAGGGATGCATTGTCATTGGTCCCAAACGGCAGAAGAAGGCGGGAAAGACCTGGAAAAACCTGCCAAGAATGAATTCAAAAAGCCATGAGAGAGAGGAATCTCCAAAATGGAGATTGGATGGGCAGAAGTGGACGGAGAACGGGAATTGGAATCAGAATTTATATGTAGTAAACCAGATTGATCGTTGACGCACAACACACACTAGTGAAAAGTATCATCACATATGGTTCGGAAACATGGACCACAACAGGAGCTGATCACGCAAAAAATTGTATCCGTTGAAATGGATGCTCTACGAAGATCAGCGAGGGTTTCTCGAATCGAAAGAATACCAAACGACACGATACGAGAGACAATGAAACACTGAGACACAGGATTTAACGACATTACAAAAAAAAACAGCTAATCTGGTGCAGTCATGCTGAAAGGATGGGGGAGGATTGACTAACCAAGACAGGGATGCATTGTCATTGGTCCCAAACGGCAGAAGAAGGCGGGGAAGACCTGGAAAAACCTGCCAAGAATGAATTCAAAAAGCCATGAGAGAGAGGAATTTCCAAAATGGAGATTGGATGGGCAGAAGTGGATGGAGAACGGGAATTGGAATCAGAGTCTATATGTAGTAAACCAGATTGATCGTTGAAGTTAGTTAGCCTTTCTGTACTGCGACCAATGCTGATCTACCCTACTTCTATTGTTCTTTCATAAATTCCACTTTTCAGGCTTAGTATGTCCCTGAGAGCCTTACTTCTCTGCTCCAGAGTCGCTAGATTAACGTTCCCAAGACTAGCAAGCCTTTTCTGCCCAAGTGCTGGGCATATGCACAGTATGTGTTCGGTTCATATAGTCTACAAGCAGTGTTATCTGCTTTGTCTATTTTATTTAGGTGGTATTTTGCATATAGCTCTATCAGGTATTGTTAAGTTGTAAGGTTTCGTCATGTTGAGTGTATTTATTGTCGGGTGTTCTTCTGTTTCCCTATAATCTGTGGCTGATACGTACGACCTCTTCATGGAGTTAGTTCTGTAGATTCTCCTGCTTATCCCGCCTGAGGCTTTGTGCCACCAGATTGTTGTTGCGTAAGTCATAATGAGGCCTATAATTCAAGTGTAGAGCCAACATACCATTTTTGGGGTTTCCCTATGATCTATGGCTGATACGTACGACCTTCTCGTGGAGTTCTGTAGATTGCTATCTTGATCTCGGTCTCCAATTGAATGCGGAGTGGAGGCAGATCTAGTATAACCTCCATTTGGCGGTGGGTGTTGTTGTCATTGAACCCTAATATTCTTAGTCATTCTTTTCTGTGTACTTTACCTAGTATTCTCCTGCTTATCCCGCCTGAGGCTTTGTGCCACCAGATTGTTGTTGCGTAAGTCATAATGATGCCCATAATTCGAGTGTAGAGCCAATATACCATTTTTGGTGTTAGTCCTCAGGTTTTACCGAACATTCGCCGGCATGCCCAGAACCCTTTTACGGCATTGTTCGTAATCTTCAGTTGAAGGTCAGTTTTAAGTCTAGAGTTAGACCTAGTTATTGAACCTATCCCGCCATTTACATCTCCCTGTCGAACAACGTCGGCATTTGTATCTTATTTAAGTTCCTCCTACATGCAAATGGTACCAGAGAGATTTTTTCCTCTACACAATCGTTTCACGTGTTTGAGTGCGTCCTGTAGAAGTTCTGATGTGATGCTGTTAAATTTGCTGACTACAAGTATTGCTACGTCGTCGGTGTAGCCTTGTACATATCACCCTTTCTGGTCTAGTTGCTTTAAAAGATCGTCTATATCTAGGCACCATAGAAGAGGTGACAGTACGCTGCCCCCTGCCGACCACGGTTATTCCATTTAACACTTAGCATTTGGCCGATCTAGCCGACCATAGTTGGTTCTATACCTCTTGCTTGTGTGGCTCTTGCAATGGATCAAACGAGGTATTCTCAAAGGTCCCTCTACTTCCAAGGGATTTTTCCAGTGTGTTTAGTAGGAACGAGATACTTCTATGGTTATTCCATTTAACACTTAGCATTTGGCCGATCCAGCCGACCATGTTGGTTATACCTCTTGCTTGTGTGGCTCTTGCAATGGATCAAACGAGATATTGTCAAAGGTCCCCTCTACTTCCAAGGAGTTTTTCCATTATTTTCAGTAGGAACGAGATACTTCTATGGTTATTCCATTTAACACTTAGCATTTGGTCGATCCAGCCGACCATGTTGGTTATACCTCTTGCTTGTGTGGTTCTTGCAATGGATCAAACGAGATATTGTCAAAGGTCCCCTCTACTTCCAAGGAGTTTTTCCATTGTTTTCAGTAGGAACGAGATATTTCCATGGTTATTCCATTTAACACTTAGCATTTGACCGATGTAGCCGACCATAGTTGGTTCTATACCTCTTGCTTGTGTGGCTCTTGCAATGGATCAAAGGAGATATTGTCAAAGGTCCCCTCTACTTCCAAGGAGTTTTTCCATTGTTCTCATTAGGAACGAAATACTTCCATGATTATTCCATTTAACACTTAGCATTTGGCCGATGTAGCCGACCATAGTTGGTTCTATACCTCATGCTTGTGTGGCTCTTGCAATGGATCAAACGAGATATTGTCAAAGGTCCCCTCTACTTCCAAGGAGTTTTTCCATTGTTTTTAGTAGGAACGAGATACTTCCATGGTTATTCCATTTAACACTTAGCATTTGACCGATCCAGCCGACCAGAGTTGGTTCTATATCTCTTGCTCGTGTGGCTCTTGCAATGGATCAAACGAGGTATTGTCAAAGGCCCTCTCTACTTCCAAGAAGTTTTTCAATTGTTTTCAGTAGGAACGAGATCAAACTGGTTTGTTTGCCCTCCTGGTTTTGGTATAAACACCACCCTTTGTCCACTTATTCAGTATGTGCCCTACTATAGCCTATTCGCAATGAATAATTGTGCATAGTGCCGTTTTTAATTTGTTTATTCCATTTTGGAATAGTGCTGGGAAGATTTTGTCCTCTTTTGCAACTTTGAATGGCTCGAATGTGTTTATTGCCCATGCGGGTTTTGTTTGAGTCCTTGGTAGTATCCTGCTATTTGTTGATCCCCGAAAAAAAAACAAATTTTCATTAACAACATTCACGATTCTCCTTCGGTTTCTGTTAAGATTCTGTCATTTTTCCGCATAGATACAACTTTGTTGTTGTTTCCTTTTGCGAGAACATTCTGAAGTTTTGCACAATCGGGTGTATGCTGATCTACCCTACTTCTATTGTTCTTTTTAGAAATTCCACTTTTCGGGTTTAGTAGTAGGTAATGTGTTTTGAAGTCAGAGCGATTCCCCTTCGGTTTCTGTTAAGGTTTTGTCATTTTTCCGCATAGATAGAACTTTGTTGTTGTTTCCTTTTGCGAGAACATTCTGAAGTTATGAACAATCGGGTGTACTCCCTGGCAGTACACCAGCTTGCTCATTTAGATTTCCTTATTGTATTCTGATAGGGTTTCTTTATAAATACCCCAGTCGCGAGTTCATTTAGCCTGGTTAAACATCTTTCTGGTCTTTGTCCTTGGCCCATAGAGTTCCATTTTGTTAGAAGGGTCGTTTGGAAATTTCTAGCCTTTCTGTACTGCGACCAATGCTGATCTACCCTACTTCTATTGTTCTTCCAGAAATTCCACTTCTCGGATCCTTGAGAGGCTTGCTTCTCAGCTCCAGGGTCGTTAGATTAACGTTCCAAAGACTGGCAAGCCTCTTCTGCCCAAGTGCTGGGCATTTTCACAGTATGTGTTCGGCAGTTTCAATGTCCGATTCATATAGATTGCAGGCAGTGTTGCCTCCGTTGCCTATTTTATTTAGATGATATTTAACCGGAGAATGTCTCCTTAGAATGCGTGTGACAGTTCTTATCTCATTTTTTGAGAGGTTTAGGATTTGTTTTGTTCCTAGCGCCGAGTACTTAATTGGCATTTTGGTTTGCATTTGTTCTTGAGTGTGTATCCAGTAGACTTGCGTTTGCCCCTCCTCCTACTTTTGGATTAGTTGCCTGTAGTGGTCTCTTGTGAGCCCACTTGTTGGCTCCGGTCCCTTAAAGGGAGCCTCAGATCCGTTTTTGGCGAGTGCGTTAGCGATTTAATTTCCCTGAATGTCCTCATGTCCAAATACGCACATCAGAGTGAGTCTGTTTCCTTTCGCTAGTTGTTAGGGTTTGTTTATGGTTGCAGATCACTTTGAAGTCATAGCTATATGCTTTTAGCCTCCTTAAAGCTGCCTGGCTATCTGTAAGAATATAGAGCCCTTGAGACGTATTTCTAGGCAGATTTGTGCACATCTCTCAAGAGCCATGATTTTTGCATGCAGCCTAGGATATGAAGAATCGCTGGTAATGGGCCGGAAAGATAGTAGGCGTCCGGCCCGTTACCAGCGATTCTTTGAAGTCATAGCTATATGCTTTTAGCCTCCTTAAAGCTGTCTGGCTGTCTGTAAGAATATAGAGCCGCACTCCCTTGAGTCGTCTTTCTAGGCAGATTTGTGCACATCTCTCAACAGCCATGATTTTTGCTTGTAGCCTAGGATATGAAGAATCGCTGGTAACGGGCCGGTCATATCCTAGGCTACAAGCAAAAATTTGCCAACGATTCTACATATTCTAGGCTATATATCCCACGTCCGTTACCTTCTGCAGTATTCGAGGCGTCTGTACCAGTAAAGGAAAATCACGCCAATTTTACACTGTTCGTGCCCTCAAGCTGAAATTTCTCATCTACATAGTTAATTCCATGGTCCAATTAGTAGTATCGGTATAATTTAGACAAAATTTTAATGAAAAACTACTATACGTACAATCATTTAATTTCAGTAACATTGATATCTTAAGATAAAATAACCTTATGTCTAGTAATAAAATAGAAGTTCTAAACTTCCTATGATCTAACATCGGGAAGTCCTGTTTCGATCACGAATATCACGTCGTCAGGTGCTTTCTGCACATAAATTAATTCACGAGTGCATTTATACAGGTCGAATTGGCAGGAACCGCGAACTCGTGGGCGAAACAATTCCAAGTACCAATGCGAGCGATAATTAATTAAATTGCAGCGTGCGTTTATAAATAAAGGCGCCGTGTTTTCGCCCATCAAAACAAACCAAATTGATCATTAGAAAAGGTAAACGGGCCGTCCATTTGTCAACGAAGCAATAAATATAAAGTACCGCGTTATTTATTATATGTCCAGGATAACGTTACATCAATTACAAGCGCAGCTTATGTTTAATACAAAAAAAAATATTTGTGTTGAAACTTGTATGAACCACTTAGTATAGCACTTAAGTTTAAATGGAAAACTTTTAACATAATTTTAGAAATACGAAACTTACAACATTACAATTACGCGTAATAAAGTTTATTAGTTACGCGTGATTATAATCCATCCTGTTTGAGAACTAGATTTCCAGAGGGAATTGAATTTGATAACTGCCGACCATCTAGGGGAACTAGATGTAATCTAACTTAACTTCGAGTGGCCAAGCTTGACGCAATTCAGCCGGTTGCAAAAAGTGACGCTGTTCGTATCAATTTCAAATGTTTTTTCTTCGCGGAATCGGTATCTGGAGCAAACACAAATGGCCGCGCGCTGCACAAATAAAGATTCGCCTTCATAAATTATGTTAAAATGTAACAGATGCACGACGATTATTTGCTTTAGTCGCGTGTGCGTCACGGTCTGCTGTAACGTTATTTGTTTTGCAGATATTCGGCTGCAATTGAACGATCAGTTACGATGCCTGGACCTGCGGATGGAGACGCAGGTAGCCTTGGTGACCGAGCTGCAGGACTTTTTCCGACGTAGGGGCGAGCTCGAGCTGGACTACTCAAAGAATCTCGATAAGCTAGCGAAAAGTCTGCAGCTGCGACATAAAGAACAGAAACAGAAGTAACAACTCGAGATTGTTTTAAATGTAGTAGTATATACAATTTTAAATTTTAAGGAGGGAACAGTGGCCGTTGTTTTCAAGCTACGCATGCTGGCAGCAGTTGGTAACACAAACCAGAAATCTGAGTCGGGATCATGTCGCACTTTCCGAGGTTTACTCCACGCATTTGGTATCGCGGTTAGCTCAGGTCATGGAGGACGTGCAAAGAATCTACAAAAGAGTACTTTAAAAAGCCTCAATTACATCACTTATAATTCAAATCAAATCATTTTAGTGTCGCGAAATCGGTTACGAGATGCACGAGGAGATTTTGCGTGTATTGCACGAGTTGCACACGACTATGAAGACATTTCACAGCTACCAGGGTGAGTTGCGACAGGCTGAGGCGAAATTGCGCTCCGCCGAGCTAGCCAAGAGCAAATTCGAACAATCGCTCGCACAAGAGAAGCTGGATCGCTCGAAAAAGTATAAGCTGATGGTGAAAGAAGTAATGAAGGTAATTTTATAACACGCACGAACACCCGCGCGCCATCCGTTTCCCGCGTTGAGCGCTATTTGAATACAAATCGTTTTTATTTTTATTTTAGCGCAAAAACAAATACACCGACTCGAAATTAAAAGCGCTTAAAGCACGTAACGAATACATCCTATGTTTAGAAGCTTCCAACACAACAATTCATAAATATTTTGTTGATGACCTATCAGATCTGATTGATGTAAGTTAAATTATATTAACCTACTTCATATTAAACTAAACTTATATCATTTATAGTGTATGGATTTCGGTTTTCATAATTGCATATCCCGCGCGTTACTAATGCACGTCTCCGCGGAAGAAGGGCGTCAGCGGTCCGTGCAATCCGGCATGGACGTGCTGTCGTCCTGCATAAACTCCCTCGATTCGAGGCTGGACAAACAAAAGTTCCTGGAGTACAACCACAGCGCCTTCATGATCCCCAAAAAGCTGGAGTTCCAGGGCCAAAAAGCCGAAGAGGTACCCAGCGTTGTCACCCCAATCAAAACAACTTGTAAGGCCAATAATTTGCAGCCCCTGGAGCCCGAAATAACAAAAGTACTCCACCAAGAAATGGAAACGCGTCTAAATCAGCTCCAACAGCGCGTGACATCCCTGCGCGCCGAATCAGAAGAAGTCTGGAAAACGCTCGAAACCGCTGAAACCACCCTGCTGGAAATGTTGAACGCCAAGGACTACGACTGCACAGGCTATTTCGGGGAGCACGCGGTGCCAATTAGCAAGCCCCTCGAGACGGCTTTAATTAAACTGAGGGCGGACAAACAAGAGACTGAAGAATTTTACGTTACTGTAAGGAGGCTTCGTATTCGGCTAAAAAACACAATTTAAATTTTTTTGCATGTTTTTAGAAGCTGCGAGAGTATTTTATATCATCAACGAAAATAGCGCGTTTGGACGCGAAACAGGAGTACATCAGACAAGTGCTGAAAACGGATGGCAGTGAAATGCACAGCACTTTAAAATCGGCGGCAAAAACGCCGCGACGCAAACGTATCGGCCGGTATCAAATGAACGGACAACCGAAACTGTTCGGGGGTTCTTTAGAGGAGTATTTAGAGGCTACCAACCAGGAAATACCAATTATTATCAAGTCTAGTGTGAGGGTGATTAATTTATATGGTAATAACTAGTTGGTTTTTGAATTATAATTTTTTAATAATATCTGTTTATGTAATGCAGGTTTGCATCATCAGGGTATATTTCGGGTGTCGGGATCGCAGGTCGAAATCAACAATTTTCGCGAGTGCTTCGAACGCGGCGAGGACCCGCTCGCTGATATGACCGATGCGTCCGATATCAATAGCGTGGCAGGCGTGTTAAAGCTTTATTTGCGTGAGCTTAGAGAACCTTTGTTTCCGATCATTTATTTTGATCAGTTCATGGATTTAGCACGTACGATATTAGAGGGGTTTTAAATGGATCGGGTTTTAATGTTTTCTTTTTAGAACTGGATTCCAAACGGGATTTTATTGAGAGGATGAGGGAGTTGATTTTGAGCCTGCCCAGGCCGGTGATGGTTGTCATGAGATACCTTTTCGCGTTTTTAAATCAGTAAGGGATTTTAAAAATTATCTTGTTTCGGGTTATTTGATTGTAATTTTAGTCTAGCGGAGTTTTCTGATGAGAACATGATGGACCCGTACAATCTGGCTATATGTTTTGGGCCTACATTAGTCCCCGTTCCAGAGGATAAAGATCAGGTGCAGTATCAGAATCAGGTTAATGAGTTGATTAAAAATATTATCACGTACTACGAGGAGATTTTCCCTAATGACGGCGGGTGCGTGTATGAGAAATATATTTCTCCTGAACCTGATGATCAGTAAGTTTAAATTATATAATAATTAATTGTGTTTACAATTATTTTTTTACTTCTTCCATAGTGATGTTGGTGATTCCCCGTCCGAGCATGGACAGGATCCAGATGTAGATTCGGTATATCCATCAGAGGATGGTAAGTCTATTGCCACGAACCCAAACTAACTGCAAATTTTCCTGCAAATCTATTCTAATGACAGTTCTTTTAATATCCTGTAAATTGGGCTTCTTTGTTTAAAGAACTGTAACAGTTACTATTGGCTTCCTTCCACCTGGACTAACTAATAACTATTAACCAACAAACAAAGTGTTTTTTATTATCATAATGACTCATAAGTAGCTATAGCAATTGATGGTTTAGATTCAGAAAATATAGAAGCCACTGCCCAGTTCGACTTCATTGCCCGATCCGAAAGAGAGCTGTCACTTAAAAAGGGTGACACTGTGACTTTGTACGCGCAGGTATCCAACGATTGGTGGAAGGGGTCAGTCAACGGCAACGAGGGGCTGATCCCGGACAAGTACATCCTGCTAAAAATGAAGTAAGTGATTTTTTTTTGCACATTACCGCTTCAAATATATGATTTGAACTGCAAAATATAAAAAAGAAAAAAAAAGAAATCGTAAAGGTTACAAAATGTACTAGCAACGCAGCTCAGTGGTCGAGTGGTTAGAGGCGTCGTCCGTCTCCTGCTGAGCATTGGGGTGCCTGAGGTTTTCTGTGAAGTTATGGTAAATATTGGGCTTCTCCCTTGGCCGGCAAGAAAATTTCCCGGCTGATAGCCCGTTTTTTGTCCTGTGAGGAGGAAACCTTCCAAAGACGGGTGTCCCATACCTCACTATCACCACTATGTGTTAGAGGCATGGGTAGTGTCGGATTCACCCCGCGTCCAATTCGGAGCGCTACCGACTTAATCCAAACATCACATTCTGTAACTAGGGGCTTGTCCGCCTTCTAGGCACCCTAAGCCCGTCGTGTTGTCGTCATGCGGTTCGTCCGTCTTGTCTAATTGTGACGTCTCGTTGGTCTGTGTCTTGTCTTACGCCTGTAGGCATGACGGTGTTGGTGAATTTTACCACTGTCTCGCAAATGTTTCGGCAATATAAGTATTAGTTGTCCCATTCGTTGTGGTGTGGGCTCCTCTACCCCCAACTTCATCCATGGCCTGGCCCGTTCTCGATACCACCTGGGGCATAGTGTGTTCCGGGTCATCGGCCCCGAGGCATCTGGTGGATATAGCCTTTCCCATTCTGTATAGGTAGGTTTGGAAAACGCCGTGTCCCGAGTTGGGTGGTCCAATGGTCAGACACCACGGTGTTCTATGTCCACTACTGGTTTGGCTTAAGGAAATATTTCCTTAGTCCGTGAAGCCTTCGTGGTCTCGTCCCACCAAGGTCTGCCATCTCCTCGGGGTATTTTCTCTAGCTTCGTCCTTCGTGGTCTTTGGGTAAGCCTTGTCTTAGTCCGGCCTCTCTTCCACCAGTAGACCTCTACCATTTGAGATAGACACGCTACAAAGTTGAAACAGGGAAGAAACATGAAATTTCATTTTATTCACATTTTCTCAGCGCTACAGCGGAAAACAGTAACAAAATACACTACATTTTGACATATAAACCATCTCTATAGTATTTGAATAGCGACACTACAGAGTTAAAACCGGAGAAAAACATGAAATTTCATCTTATACACATTTTCTCACCGCTACAACGGAAAAACTGTAAACGATCTAGTCTCAATCTATAGGGCTAGAAATACACTACATTTTGACATATAAACCATCCCTTTAGCATTTGAAATAGAGACGCTACAGAGTTAAATCCGGGGAAAACATGAAATTTCATCTACCCCAGCTACATCCATAGCCTGGCCCGTTTTAAATATCTCCTGGGGCATCGGTATAATGTGTCTTCCGGGCCATTGGTCTCGAGCCAGTATCGGCATCTGGTATAGGTAGGTTTGGAAAACCCTGTGTCGCGAAGGAAGTTGGGTGGTCCTATGTTCAGACTCGCCGTGGTTTCTGTCCACTAGTGGTTGACTAGGGGAACTATTTTCTTTGTATGTTATTTCCTCAGGGTATTTTCTCTGGCCTCGTCTTTCGTGGTCTTTCGATGGGCCCCGTCTTTGAGTCCGCCCTCTCTACTACCATTAGGTCCGCGGGCGTCACTGCCGTCGTGTTGGCGATACGGCACCCTGTGTACAGGAGTTGGGCGCGCAACCATTACCAGCATCCTACTTTTCTTCTCGTCCGGGCCTTATATGTTAGGGAGCAGCCTCGCCAACGTTGTCTCCGTCCTGGTGGCCTGTCGTATTTGTTTCCAACACTTGTGCCGAGTGGTTGGTATGGGATTCTAAAATTGTTCCTAGGTATTTGATTTGGTGGCGTATGGGGAATACCACCCCTAATATTTCAATCTTGTTAACGGTCTGATTTCATGCTCTCTTAGTGGAGAGCAGGACGACTTCGGTTTTGGCAACGGCTATGTTTAGTCCGTTGCCCGACATCCAGGCCGTCATCGTTTCTGTCGCCTTCGTTATAGTTTTCCTGAGGTCGCATCCGCTGGCGACTAGTGTCATGGCGTACGCCAACGCTCTGGATGTGTGTTGCTTAGCGCCCCATCGTACGCCACGTTCAACAGGAGGGGGCCCTGCGGTATCCCCCGCCACCTCGAATTCTATTAGTCTGTTGACGCTGTGATGTGTTACATCTCTCTCGTGTAGGTATCCATGGATAAGTCTCGTTAGGGGGTTGGGATTCCCTTCCATCTCAGTGATAGCACGATGGTCACCCATGGTAGCGTAATAACCGCATTAGGGGCCTCGGCGCCAACCCTAATAGCGTCAGTTGTGGATCTACCCTTTCTGAAGCCATACTGCCGGTCATGTAGTCCTCTGGCAGCTGGCAGGGCTTCAGAGAGGCGGTCCGCGATCAACCGCTCTAGCGTTTTAGCGGTTCCGTTCAGCAATCAGAGTACTCCTCTTGTCCTCCTATGGTTTTCCTCGTTTTGGAATCAAGACACCGTTGCCATTCCTCTCAATGCTATTTTAAGCACTATCGCATCCATCTTTTCTATGACCCACCTACTCGCCTTTGTGGTCATGTGTACTCGGTTGGGCAGTTACTTTGCTAGGTTCTATCTTGTATACGATATAGTTGTGATAACTTAGTGTCCGTCCATCCCCGCAGTCTTACCATCAGCTGTGCAGACAACCAGGTTGAGGTCAATGAAGGATTACGTGTTGCGGCCCTCGGATAGGACGAGATTAATCCTTCATTATAGATAGATAGGTTGAGAGCGGATAAGTTCCATTACTGTTTCTGCCCTGAGGTCGGATGTGGGGGATCGCAATGCCCGCGACTTGGCATTCAGGTCGCTTGCCACGACGACCTGTCCGCTCGTTGTTCTCGCCATTCGTTCAAGCCTATGTACGTGCTACTATCGTTATGTTTCCGACCTATGCCCACGCGATCCCCCTCGTGGATGAACCATGGGATGCGATGTATTCATGGTGGCTGCCCAAGACCTTGATGGCACACCCACGAGCAGTCAAGTCTAGCATTGTTTGGCTCGCTCAAGACAATGGCGTGGGCTCCCTTCGACGCGGCAGTGGCAAACAGGAGCTGGTGGGCCGCTCTGTCCCTGTACACGCGTACCTGTAGTATGTTGGTTCGCAACGATGTTATTCTTGTGTGAGTTGGCGATCTCCGCCAGCCTGCCGTCGTTTGTCCGCTTCCATTGCTCTACGCTTGATGGGGCACTGAAGAGGGCTGCGGCGTGTCCTCAGCTTTGCAGTACGGAGTCTCTCGTCTACACTACGGCTGATAGCCCTATAAGGATAGTTGTCCTTAGCAATTTTGTCATTCTTTCTATGGTATCTTCTAAAATGTCAAATGATTCGAAGGTATTTGAAGAAGAATCAGGTGATCTTAAATCAAATGAAATTGACTAAATCGAGAAGTAGTAAAAGATATATCGGTATCTTGGTTTTCCGTATCCAGGATCCCCGGTGATATCCTGCGATGGCAATGAAATCAGTTTTTAAAAACGGCGGTGTGTGTGTTTCCTGTGTGTTTCAGGGACGATGACCGCGAAAAAATCGAGAACCTCAAGTCGAGCTCCTCGGAGGAGTCGATGCGCCGCCGCGCGTCCAGCTCGAACGACTCGATGCTGTCGGAGTGCTCGGTGTCGGCGGCGAACTCCCCGCTGGTGCAGTGCGCCCCCATCACCTGGACCACCGTGCCGGACATATCCGAGGCGCCCGCAGCGAACCCATCGCCGGTCCTCCTGACCCAACCTAGAGAGGTACTAGAAACCACTGTATAGTTGCTCGTGCTCCATGTTTGTTTCCGATAGCTCGTGCGACGCCACCCCTTGCTTTTGTCGCTGTCTGTATTAAATTTAACCCGGAGTTTTTTTTTATGATCTCATTAATCGTATTGTTTTTATTTGTCATTAACGTAAGTACAGAGAGAGAGAGAGATAGCATGTCCATCGGAAGTGCATGCCTGCATGATGTGATACAAAACAATTGCAATGCTTTAAAATTATGAAATATATATATTCGTTTTTAGTGTTGTAAATACTACAGTCAGAAAGGTTCAGGTTTCAGTATTTATTTTACTTTTTACAATTACAATTATGTGCATGCATCTTGCTTGTAATAGCAGGCACCTTTTATTTATTTATTTTTAACAAATAAATGTTATTATTTTTATGTATTTTAGCTGTTTTTCTTTTGTTGTGACGCATGTGTTTCTAATCGTGCCTGCGTGTGATGACATCCAAATAGCACATCGCTGAATGGCGTGTTGTTTGGGGGTGAACCGAAATTAGATAATATTTTAATTTTTTTTTCACGTTATTTTTTTGTTGATTTCATAGTACATTTGCTAGACTACAGTTCGAGGCTACATAATTCCGAAGGTGAGCACTTTTGTTGCATGTTGATTGGTGTAAACCCTTAGTTGTTATTAAACAAAGTCAGTTTCAAAATTAATTTAAGTGTTGTTTTAATAATACTGAAATTGGATCTGCATGTATATTTTGTTTATTTATTTAGGGGGCAAGTGGGTGTAACAAATATATCTTTATCGCACGCAATTTCGATGTTATAATGAAATGATTATTTGTTTCAGACCGTTGGATGTGTAAATAGTAAAATAATTGATAGTAGTGACGAAGCGGTCATTTCGCATCGGACTACCATTAATATAAACCCAGCATCACAAAACATAATCATAAACGGGTCCACTGTCATACCAAAAGCTGAACCAATTGTAGGTGATAGCGTAGAGTCGTCAAGCGTAGACGGGGAGGAGTTGTGTAAGAAAGACGTACCGGAAGCGGATGGAGTTAATTTCAATCAAAACAGGGAACAATGGCAACGTAGAGCCAATTCACAATCACATATCAAAGTGAATACCATAACGAAACCAAATCGAAACTCTGATTACTGTCCGAGACAGAACCACACGCCCGATTTAGTAATGGACTTGCCGTTAGTGGGCAACTCTAGTCCGAAAGATGCGACCAAACAAACGATATCAGTTGCTTATAGTAGTAGTGAAGCTAGCGATGAGGATGGCGCGTTGGTAAAACCGGCGGAAAGTCCGCCCGGGCCGGAAAGCCCTGACATGCAAACCGCCGCCGAACGGTTTGCCAAACAAAATCAGTGCACCCTAAAGAAAAACACCAAAGTCCACATCGATGCATCAGGAAACTCGGAAATCACCAAATCAGATTTAATAGCCATAACTAGCCCAGCGCCCGATCGCAAAATCATACAAGTTAACACGAACACCAGTAGCACGTTTAAACCGCAAATCAAAGCAAAACCGAGTGTGCTCAAAAAACCAGTATTCCCAGTAAACCTAACACCCGAAGTTGTTCGAAAAAAGGACACGGATCTCACAATTTAAATTTACTACCCTCATCACACAAGTTTTTAAAGCAACCATTTATATTTTTCAATTACATCAGTGGTACATTCCATACGTTCGTTTTTCTAATAATGGAGCTTTTAATTTATAGGGGTTGTGTTGTAGTTGTCGTCGACAATAATGTAGAAGGGTATACTCAAACGCATTCAAAATTTCACTAAAATACGTTCGGCCTGTTTTTTTTATATACGAACCCGAAAAGAGAGGATATATATTTAATATATAATATGCATGTGATTGTAATTAACCAAAGTATCATAACAAACTAATAATTTTTCATGATGTTATTATACAGTATTGTGTAAAACATTTTTATAATATTTGAATGTGACATAATATTTTTATTCGATGTATTTATATATGTACCAATTGATATATTTAGGTGGCATAGATTTTATATTTTTTACTCAATTTAAAAAAAAACATACACGTTCATTTGCAGTTGTTGAAATTTTGCTAGAGGTTAAGTTTTAAAGTGTAATGGTTCTAATTCTAAAAAAAAAAAAACTGAGAAAGTAGTTATTTTTAATATGAGACTGATCAGATTTTAAACTGAAACGAATATTTTGTAGGATACAAACTAATATTATGTATAACGTACTTAGAGACAGGGTGTAGTAAATTATCCTATGTAGTATTTTCTAATATGAGCTGTTTTAGGTGTTTCCTATTACCCCAACACGTGGGGTGCAAACAACTTGCTCAACAACAAAAAATAAGAACTAACACCAATATTTAAATACACTTATTTGTTTGTTGAATTTTTACCGAACTATAGGGTGCTAATGTTTACTATGCAGTGTGATTGTTATGTTTACCACCCCATTCATTGTTTTTTGCCCCCCCCCCCCCTAATTCGTATGTTTACCCTTGCCTTATATCGCAAAGAGTGAATTAATGTGTAAGTTGCGCCATTTCTAGAATAATGAAACACAAAGAATATATATACGTATATATATTTCAATGTTTTTTTCCTCTTCATGTACTGCAATCTGCACATCATTCGAAATGGCACAAATTTTATTGTTCTATATATTTAAATCTTGCAGAGTGCTGTGCATTTTAGTATTAAAAATATATATAGAAAAAAAACTGTATTTATCCTACGAAAAGTCATTAAAAATATTTGACGCATTTACTTACTTACAATCAAAATCCTTACTGTTTACTGTAGTACAGATATATAATAATAATAAGCTTTATTTACCTACAGAATAAATACAGTTACAACAATAATAATATACTAAACATTAATAACAAATATAAAATAATCTAATAATAAATACAAATAACATATGTGGTGAATTGTGTTTGATATAAATCGAGTGTATAGCGTAAGTAGTTTCATGCAATTATAAATTATTAATTAGCTCAGGGGTGGGGGCTGTACTTACCGTAAAAAAATAGCATTTATGACGCTTATTTCACATGAATCAAACGTGAATTGTGATTAAGATTACTATTTTAAACTTTAAAATAATGTCCGACTTAACGCAACTTATATTTGAAATAGCCACCCTTATATGGACTCCATTGTAAATTGCTTAAAGTCTTCTGAAGGTATATTAAATTTCCTTCATTTTAATATGTTATTTCGTTGAATTGCGAACCAACGCGATTTTTTAAACCCTTGTAAGGACGTCATTGAATATTCTTTAAAGTCTTCTGAAAGTATATTAATTGGGCTTCATTTAAATGTCTTATTTCGTTGAGTTGCAGTCCAACGCGAATTATTTAGGGTTTTAAAAAAATGCTAATCCTGACCCCCCCCCCCCAAATTTTAAATAGCCATCCTTGTAAGGACATCAATGAATATTGTTTAGTCTTCTGAAAGTATATTAAATGGGCTTCATTTTAATGTCGTATTTCGATGAGTTGCAGTCCAACGCGAATTATTTGGGGGGTTTAAAAAATAGTTTGTCCTGACCACAATCCCCCCCATTTAAAATAGCTATGCTTGTAAGGACATCAATGATAATTGTTTTAAAGTCTTCTGAAAGTATATTAAATTGGCTTCAATTTAAAGTCCTATTTCGTTGAGTTGCAGCCCAACGCGATTTATTTGGGGGGTTTAAAAAATAGTTTGTCCTGACCACAATCCCCCCCATTTAAAATAGCCATCCTTGTAAGGACATCGATGATAATTGTTTTAAAATCTTCTGAAAGTATATTAAATTGGCTTCATTTTAAAATCTTATTTCGTTGAGTTGCAGCCCAACGCGAATTATTTGGGGTTTTTAAAAAATGGTTTGTCCTGACCACCCCCCACTCCCCCAATGCTTAAATATATTAAATAGTATCGCAAACAAAAAAATATTTAAAGAATGTATTGTAGAACAATTTATATATAATACATACACATTTTATTTGATATTGAAATATATGCAATTATGGTGGATGCGCCGGGTAACTAAATGACGGCAACCAACATTACACAATTATTACCATTTGTGGGGATATTAAAATTGTGTGTATTCAACAATATATTTAATGGACAATGATCTTATAAAACAACTCAAAATTATTTTGTTATTATGTGTTTGATGAATACCAAACAACTCAAAAACACTTCTGTGCTTGATACAAACTACATCTTTATAGAGCCGAAAGGCTTTTCCCCCGGTACAGACATAATCACTCGTAGGAGTTTAATTACCCAGTATTTAGCTTTAATTGACAGACAAACTGTGATTCAGGACATTTCGCCCGCCACGGGGTTTAAATTCGCGCTCTTTAATACTCAGTACAAGACAAACAGCGCCGCTAACTACTCAGCTAGCTGTGCTAATACATGTTTATACCGAGTGCTTCGAATATTATTCCACTAGCCGGTGATCCTGATGGCATGAGCATGTTAACGGTTATTACCATATGCGTGCATTGCTAATTGATGTGGTGCCACCAGGTGGCAACTTTTTTAAGAGATAGCTCAATTTAAAAATTAGCTCTTTTTAAGAACTAGCTGAATTTAAGAAATAGTTTGGTCCTGGGCACGACATTAAACTGCACCTATTGGGACTCCTCTTGTTGGCCTCTTCCAAAAGCAAAGGCATCCGTGTCATTAGGGTGAGAAATCGCCCTAAAAGGCGCACGAATCTTCTGCCGTTGGCCAATTATTGATTCATCTGCCTTTTCGGGCAATTTCTGACCCCTAGGACACTAGAGGATGCTCTTGCTCTTGAAAGAGCTGTTGGCCAGCAAGAGGGGTCTGCTTAAAAACCACGTTAAAGATACTCAGGAATATCTCCAGGAAAAAAACATCATGATATCATTCAATACTAAATCAATATCTGGAATGTCAATTCCTCCAACCAATGTGGGTGTGGAATTACAAATTCGGCTCACACATAATATAAACATAAAAACTTCACGGTTATTTTAACAGATAGATCAATTTAAAAATTAGCTCTTTTAAAGAACTAGCTATATGTAAGAAATAGTTTGTCCTGGGCACGACATTAAACTGTACCTACTGGGATAAGCAGACCCCTCTTGTTGGCCAACAGTTCTTCCAAAATCAAGGGCATCCTAGTGTCATTAGGGTGAGAAAACGCCCCAAAAGGCACACGAATCTTCTGCCGTTGGCCAATTATTGATTCATCCGCTTTTGTCGGGCGATTTCTGATCTCTAGGACACTAGAGGATCCTCTTCCTCTTGATAGAGCTGTTGGCCAGCAAGAGGGGTCTGCTTAAAAGCCATGGGAAACTACTGCGTTAGAGATACTCAGGGATATCCCCAGGAACATAAAATCATATCATTCAATACTAAATCAATATCTGGAGTGTCAATTCCTCCAACCAATGCGGGTGTGGAATTAAAAATTCGACTCACACATAATATAAACATAAAAACTTCAAGGTTATTTTAAGAGATAGATCAATTGAAAAATTAGCTCTTTTTAAGAACTAGCTATATGTAAGACATAGTTTGTCCTAGGCACGACATTAAACTGCACCTACTGGGATAAGCAGACCCCTCTTGTTGGCCAACAGTTCTTCCAAAAGCAAGGGCATCCTAGTGTCATTAGGGTGAGAAATCGCCCCAAAAAGCGGACGAATCTTCTGCCGTTGGTCAATTATTGATTCATCCGCATTTGGGGTGATTTCTGACCCCTAGGACATTAGAGGATGGTCTTACTCTTGAAAGAGCTGTTGGCCAGCAATCTTCTGCTGTTGGTCAATTATTGATTCATCCGCTTTTTGAAGCGATTTGTGATACCTAGGACACTAGAGGATGCCCTTGCTCTTGAAACCGCTGTTGGCCAGCAAGAATGGTCTGCTTAAAAACCACGAGAAACTACTGCGTTAAAGATACTCAGGGATATCCCGAGGAACAAAACATCATGATATCATTCAATACTAAATCAATATCTGGAGTGTCTATTCCTTTAACCAATTGCTGGAAGTGACACTCCAGATATTGATTTAGTATTGAATGATATTATGATCCCTAGGGATATCACCGAGTATCTTTTGGGCAGTAGTTTCCCGTTGCTTTTAAGCAGACCCCTTTTGCTGGCCAACAGCTCTTCCAGAGACTTGAATGATGCCAACACAACAAGGTCCTTAATAGGATATTGAAATTTATGATCAATGAATGTCCTAAACGAATAGGAACATGGAATGATGAAGTTTAAGTGTATTTTAAAGGAAAACCTCAGTTATTTTGCCCTAGTATTTAATAAGTAAGTTAATGTAAAAACTAGCTGCTAAGCATAACACATAACAAACAATGTATTTTAGGCCCGTACGAATCTTAGCTCGTCTTATATAAACTCGTCTTATATATAACCACGTCATAAATTTTTATTCTGTTCCACCAAACATATGTAGATCTTACACACGCCCAGTTTCTCCAACGAATCTTAAAGCTCGTCTTATATAAGCTCGTCTTATACAAGCTCGTTTTATATATAACCACGTCTTAAATTTTTATTCTGTTGCACCAAACATATGTAGATCTTACTCACGCCCAGTTTCTCCAACAAATCTTAAAGCTCGTCTTATATAAGCTCGTCTTATACAAGCTCATTTTATATATAACCACGTCTTAAATTTGTATTCTGTTGCACCAAACATATGTAGATCTTACTTAGTCTTACAATGTAAGACCGTGTTTAATTTTCCTCTTAGGGGGAGCCTATTTTACCTCAGCAACTATAATGATTGCTGTTCCAGCAAGAATTGAAATGTTAATGATTATCACAGCCTCCAAATTCCAAAATTAACGTTGAATTCGTGATTTTATGGTTTTTCATTCATTACATTATTGTTATTAAAGCTGGCAGGATAATTCATATTGTAGAGAATTTCACACCCAAGAGATGGCTCATTTGAGTTTTCTGCTAGCCCTACAACTTCTTAGTTCGAAAAAAAAAATACAGACAACAACTAACATCTATAAAACCTATTCATATTAAAACAAATATCTAACCACGGAGCTGAAACGAATGCAAGAAACCGTATTCCTCAAATATCTAACCACCGAACTGAGTTATCGAGATATAGAATATTTTAGGATCAGGGTATAGGCGATAAACGCCATTTTCCTTCAACCACGCAACATCTAGCGGGTTTTTCCTCAACTACTGTTGCTTCCCGTATAGAAACTTTTTTTGACCGGTGAGGAGGAAATCTGCAAGAGCAACCCACGCCTCACTATCAGCTTCTGGTATTAGAGGCAAGGGGTAGTGTCGGATTCACCCCGGAGCTCCTACCTACTAAAACCATCCTCACGTGCTGCCAACAAGGGGCTTGGCCACCTCAGAGGCACTCTAGGCCCCTTACACTGTCTAGCGTAGGTCAGTTAGTCGCGTCTCAGTTCTGGAGGTCGTGGTTGAACTTGTACCTCATGAGGGCACTTGCTAATTTTCCCAATTCTTGTTAGCGATTTCCCAAGTCGTCGTAGCGTCGGTCCTTCTTCCCCCAGGTCGAGCCACACATCGGCCCTTTGTTTGTGCCATCTATAAAGGGTATGGGCCGGGTCATCTGGCTGGTCGCAGTATCGGTGTTCTGGCCTTTGATATCCGGTTTCTTCTCGTCTTAACAGCATCCACACATGCATATAGTAATTTGCGAACAGTCTTCTTTTTTTCTCTTTATCTATGTTTGGCAAGTCATGACAGTGCCGCCTCTGTTTGAGCCGCTTTAACACTAGCAATGATAAACCATACTAATCGAAAGCACCTTTAGTGTATCGCTCGGGAGCAGTTCCGGGCTGTTACAAGCCAGCTAAGAGCGGTTGTGGGTGCTCCAGAACGATAAACGAAAGTGGCCAATAGTACATGGTGTTGTCCGGTGAGACACTACATAGTGCATGAGCCACTTGCTCTCAATGGGCAGTTGCCATTGCGTACCTCCGTCCTCCAGGTGACTATGGTTAGCTCATATGGGACTAGGTACCACCATCCTTCTTCTTTTTTGCTTGTACAGGCCATTATTCCATCTTGGTTGACTACCTCGACTTCCTCGCTGGGTTTTGCCGTTTCTCTCCTTTGACCAGGATCACTATCGTGCGGGCCGGCTATGGTCAGAGGGTTTCCATGATGTTGGTTGCTTCCTCGTAGCTGTGGCGGTGTTTTACACCAGCTCTGATTTGCTCGGCCGTTTGCTTCTCGCTGGCCACTTTCTCTTCCACCGGCGCGTGGTGGTTTCTCGATAACTCGTTTTGAAAACGTCTATTTTGTACTGTATCTCGATAACTAAGAGTTAGAGGGTTGCGGTTGGTTGCATTCGCTTCAGCTCGTTGGATTATATACGGGGAAGCTAGGAAAAACCTTTTAGATTTTGCGTGATGACGTTCATACCTATACCCTGATAGGAATAACATAGAATGTTAAATGAAATCGAAGAAAGGCGATAATGTGTGCTCTATATTTTTTTAAAACCTAGGCGGACACGTTTGGCTACTAGTATCACTAGTAGTGACTAGTAGTGATATATACTGACGTCACGCTAATACTAATAGTACATGGTGACGTCAGCATTTGCCTCTACTAGCGTTGATTGAAGTATTTATACTTCAATCAACGCTACTAGTCACTAGTAGCAGTCAAACGGACAGGGCCCTAGTATTTATCTAGGGCCCTATTATTTATCTAGAGCCCTAGTGTTTAGGAGTAGCTGATTCAGTTCAATTTGAAGCATCCGTATTGATCGGTCAGATAGAAAATTTGAATGTTAAATAGGGTTCAGTATGTGGTGCGATCTACCGGCAAAGTATCAAAGTTAAATTTTATTTCTATAAGTATGTAACAGATTTCATGTGGATGTTTTCAGCGGGATGTTTCCTACTTTTACGTGAATGATATGAATTTTCGATACATACGTTGATTGAAGTATTGTTAAATAATCAACGATACATATTAGAGATTGCAATACCCGATTATATTATAATACCAGTATTTAAATACTCTAATATATTTTTTTTAATTCACTGTATTACGTATTTTTGAAATAAGTGGAAATCATACAACATTACTTAGATTTATTTAACATCAATACCGGAAGAAATTATTATTTTTATAGAGAGGGAATTATTTTCTACGATAATACTTTTTCAAGTTAATAATAAAATAAAAATCATTAAAATAAGGGGTTGTTAGCACCAAGAAAACTCTAGTTATTTTACTTTAAACACCTAAATTGCTTTGAAAAATATTGGTGTTCGCCAAAAATGCTACAACTTACCCCCTAGGAGGAAAGTTAACGCCATCTGGCGGCACCACATCAATTAGCAATGCACACCCATATTGTAATAACCGTCAACATGCTTATGCCATCAGGATCACCGGGTACTGCCCTCTATGGAATAATATTCCAACAGAGTGCTTGAGATATCAGCACAAAACTGATCTTATAAAACATATATAAGTGTGAATCCACCTCAAATTCAAAATTAATTTGGGTGGTAAAGATATGCAATTACGTAGATTTTTGCATATTTCATATATCCATCATTAATTTGGCCATATTAGCACAAAGAAAACTCGAGTTATTTGCCTTTAAGCAGCGAAATACCTTTGCAAAAAGTTGATATTAGTAAAATTAATTCAAAAATGTTAGTTCTAATAGTTTGTAATTTTGTATTACATTTTGTAAACATATTTAAAATAATATTTTACCTTAATGCATATTTATTCATGATATTATTTACAGTTACTCTCTAGTTAAGCTGCAATGAATTAATTTTATACATAGTAAAATCTATTTATAAAAAAAAAACAGGGCCGTGAGGCTTTTTCGCTGATTAAGGGAGAAGATTAGAGGATGTTATCACCCGGTATTTACCTTAACTACACAGAAAACCTCTGAAAAACTGTCAAACGTGATTCGAGATTGGGGTTCGAACCCAGGCTCCCCAATGCTTTGTGTACGAGACGAACGACGCCTCTAACCAACTGAGATTGGTAGTCTATTTATATTTATCATACAAAATATATATATATATATATATATATATATATATATATATATATATACGTGTGAATATAAAAGTGGAATTTTGTATGTATAATTAATTGCAATCACAATACAAAACAATCGAGCATTAAACTGTCTAAAATTTCAGTCCTGTAATGTAATGCATTAGGCTGCAATTATAACAAACCCCTGATTTTCCATACACCCGGCAAGTAGTTTTATATTTCAAATTACAGCGTCTAAATCTCATTAAAATTTAATGGAATTTGTTTCTCGGATTCTTTCCAGTTACATGAATATTTTGCAAATAAACCAAACAAAAAACCGGCGACTGTGGGATTAAAAGGGATTTCCTCTCAAAACCAGGCGAGCGGTAACAAGGTACAAAAATTGCAGTTTAAATCAATAATTCTAGTCGCTCGTGCATTTTAGTTTCTTTCTAGCAAACATCACAATTGTGTGATATGAAAATATTAATCTTTGCAAGCTGCAATTAACCCGAGCCCAGCCACCTAAATTTCAATAGTAAGACGTACTTGAGTAAGAAGGGCTTTAAGGACCAATTCCGATTATTACAGCCACTCACGTTTGCAGCACAATATCCAGCGCACTTCAGCGAAATAAATCTTTTCAGTTCGTGCTCGTCGTTGTGGTGTGATTGTAGCCCACACAATCCGGTAATTATAGCGTATATTAATTATAATTAATATACTAGCATGGAGACATAATTTTAATTACATCGCACGAAATCGGGTAATTGTTCACTTTAATTGCGAATTGTTGGACGAGTATAAGATTTGAGGCAACGGTTTGAAAATCTGAATGACTATAATATAACATACACAATAATTATAATTTAAAAATCAGCTTGAAAAATAAATTACAAATCTGTTAAGATGTACGTATAGTTATAACTAACCCCCTAGGAGGAAAGTTAAACGCCATCTAGCGGCACCACATCTAGATATGTAGATTGCTAAGAGGTGGATTCACACCTATATATGTTTTATTAATATTTTAATTTCTCGTCGTTTTAATCGAATACCGAAAACTAGAAGTTCCTATCGTGTTTTTGCATTTGAGATACATGGTGAAATATACGTTTTTGAAACGTTTATTTGGAGATATGAACGTGAGGGGTGTAAAATAAAGTCACGAGTTTCGGGTTGGTGCATTTTAAACCTCATTTTATGTTCAAATCTATTATATAGGAAACAAAACGTCTATCTTTGTAAATAAAGTCAGGAGTTTAGGTTGGTCAATTTTCAACCCCATTTCATGTTTAAATCAATAGATTTTTTTCTTTACCGGCGGAAAAACCTCACGGCAGATAGCCCTATATATATATATAGAAGTTTTGTTTCATATCTAATAAGATGGGAAACAAAACTTCTATATTTGTAAGTAACGTCACGACTTCAGGTTGGTCCATTTTCAACCTCATTTCATGTTTAAATCTATTAGATTGAAAACAAAACGTCTATCTTTGTAAATAAAGTCACGACTTCAGGTTGGTCCATTATCAACCCCATTTCATGTTTAAATCAATAGATTGTTTCCGTTACCGGCGGAAAAACCTCACGGCAGATAGCCCTATATAGATAGAAGTTTTGTTTCCTATCTAATAAGATAGGAAACAAAACTTCTATATTTGTAAGTAAAGTCACGACTTCAGGTTGGTCCATTTTCAACCCTATTTCATGTTTAAATCTATTAGATAGGAAACAAAATGTCTATCTTTATAAATAAAGTCACGACTTCAGGTTGGTTCATTTTCAACCCCATTTCATGTTCAAATCAATAGATTTGTTCCTTTACCGGTGGTAAAACCCCACGGCAGATAGCCCTATATAGATAGAAGTTTTGCTTCCAATCTAATAAGATAGGAAACAAAACTTCTATATTTGTAAGTAAAGTCACAACTTCAGGTTGGTCCATTTTCAACCCTATTTCATGTTTAAATCTATTAGATAGGAAACAAAACGTCTATCTTTGTAAATAAAGTCACGACTGGTTGGTCCATTTTAACCCCTATTTCATATTCAAATCTATTAGATAGGAAACAAAACTTCTATCTATACAGGGCTACCCGTCGAGAGGTTTTTCCGCCGGTAAAGGAAGAAGCCCTCACAGAAAATAGCTGAAAATCTGTGAAAGGTGATTCGTGAAAATTCGCCCCGATGGCGTTGGAACTCCTCAATCCTCATGTACGAGATGGACGACGCTTCTAACCACTCTAGATTATTAGATAGGAAAATGCTAGAAAAAAATGCCCCAATTGAATATTTAATTATAAAACCCACACAAGTGGAAATTCAGCCTATAAAACATGCATTTCCCGCAGTAAATATGCAAATCAGTTTGCAAAAATGATCATTTATGTGAAAATGAGCAGATTGAAACTAATTTTATTACATTTGCAAGAGACAGTCCACAAAAGTTTTGAAATTTCATCGCGTTGCACGCACTACAAATCCATATTGGAATCTATTGTATGTTTGTGCATTGTTACATACAAATTAATAATCAATACCGCAACATCAAGATAATGCCGTAACAATTAATTTATTTTATCCGTCCACAGGATTATTGGAATTCAAACTGACGAGCGTAATTTCCAAACGCGCTGTAATAAACCTAAAACATTCCATGTCCCTTTGATAGAGAATGCATGTGTTTACCAAATTTAATATGCAATGGTACAATCGACATACCTATAAAATATACTATATATATATATATATATATATATATATATATATATATATATATATATATATATATATATATATATATATGTATGACAGTTGACATTAGGGCTTATAATAATTAGCGTAAATAATTTAGCGCCGCGCAAACTCGCGATTGTGTAGGTGAAAAGTTCACGCCGGTATGGGGTTTAATTATTCACATGTTGAATTTTTTTTTTTAGACTCGTGTATTCGGAAAATAAAAATACTGTAGAGGAGACAGAAATTTGTGTATATTTTATGCGCACTGTTTTGTTTGACCAGATTTTTCTTTAATAAAGTTTGAATTGTGAAATTCTCTTTACAAATAAAGGTTAAATTAGGGCAGTTATTTATATTACAAATGTCACATTAAATTTTACAATAAGAGTTTTTTAAACGTATTGTAAAATTGTATGTAGAAAAATATCTAATTAATAGTTATTTAATAAATTAACCCTCAGATTTTCGATATAAATAAATCTACCACTGTGAAAACCCTATGTATCATCAAGGAAATCCTGTATTTTATAGCGGTTGAAATGTGTGAAAATGTGTTTTAAAATAAACCTTATATTTTATTTTACATTGCAACACTATTTTCATTTCGCATGGGACATATAGTTGTTTTTTTTTGTAATTTTGACGAGTGTAAATTGTTGTATATAACAGTACAATATTATTATTATTATTCATATCACAGCACCCCTGTGAAAACCATATACATCATTAAAATCCAGTATTATATAGCGGTTGAAATTATTCTAGGAACCTGCGAAACGGACATAGGTGTAACAAATTTTCTAGTTAGTTAATACATTAATAACCTCTGATTTTCTATATAAATATAAAATACCCCTGTGAAAACCATATGTATCATCAAGGATATCCCGTATTATATAACGGTTGAAATTATTTTAGGAACCTGTGAAACGGACATAGGTGTAACAAATTTTCTAGTTAGTTAATACATTAATAACCTCTGATTTTCTATATAAATATAAAAAACCCCTGTGAAAACTATATGTATCATCAAAGCAATCCTGTATTATTATATATATATAGCGGTTGCAATATGTGAAAAGGTGTTTATTTCACATTTTCTCGCTACATTACAACCTTATTATTATTTCTCACATATCATATAGCTGTTTTTTTGTTGTTGTTGTAATTTTGACGAGTGTAAATTGTTGTATATAACAGTATAATATTATTATTCTCGTACATTTTGCAAAAAAAAAAATCTTTAGTGAGCAGCACTATACACAGTTTGTATTATTTGATAAAGTTCCACTGTAAGTCTTCAGCACAAAAGCGCGTTTGAGCGCTTTGAAGTCGTATGTAATGAAAGTAGCCACGCGCATGGATGGAACCCTTATAATAATTAATAAAACACATACTTATCCTTTATATTTATAATGGAATTAGGGGATTACACGTGATTGACAAAGAGGGAGCTCGCACGTAATCATACACGCGCCCTTATTAATATTCCCCGCCGGCACGTTGCACCGGTATTATCCCTGTCTGGATGAATGACATTTTTTGCTCATCAGAATGTTTTTTGTCTGCATATGACGGCCGTCCTACGTACATCTCCAATTGTTGAGACGTAAACACGTGGGTAGATGTCTCATCCATGTTACATGGACGAATAATTCGCTTCTGGTTAATATTATAATGGAATATTCCGTAAATACCTGGAATACGTACAAAAGGTATTGTGCGCACGGAGATTGCAACTGATAGGTGGGTAAACATGTTTGACAACGTGTTTTCATACTAACAAGTTGAATTATTACCAAGAAATACATTTTCACGAAAAGATTATATTGTGGAAGCAAAATTCTATACTGAGCTTTCGCTTTTCTCCATTTTTTCTGTGGCAGTGGCTAGCAAAATCGTATCATCGTCCCACAAACAATATTCCATTCAATAAATAGTATTATTTTTTTTTATTATATACCCTTACCATGTGGTATTCCATTATAAACAAAGTTTACATTTCATATGTTTATATTACTACTACTGTTGTCCTGTAAATCGTATAATTTCTGTAGGACAATAAAGGCTATTATTATTATTATTATTATACTTGTTTCGATATAAACTGAAACATCTAAGTTATTTAAATTTAATTTAGAAATGAATTCACGGAACAAAATACAAAATAGAATAGAAACGGATAATAAATTCAGTATTTAAACGTTATTGTTGAATTTCCGCATTTAGTTATTATTTATTTCTACTTACCCTACAAATAACGAAGGAGTCTGAAATATGATATGGAAATGGTTGGGAAACGCTGAAGTAGACTGATATACTTACTATATTATGTAAAATCAACAGACATTGTACTCCTAAATAATTCTTGCCTCCTACACACGCGATTGTAAAGAAAACGTAATTTGATGCTTGTGATGAAGAACAATTTGAATGCTTTATAAAAAGTAGACATTTATTGAAATTTACTCTTATACCGAACAAATTTGACAAAGCTGCTTTCAGTGAAATTCAATTTTATTTCATGGCATCAATTTTTCTTACAATATGTGCGCGTGTGTATACCACAAAGAACTACTCTAAAAGTAATGCAGTTAATATAAAAGTATGGCCATATCCAGACTTTGTTTTTAATAGAATATCCGAGACTGAATATACTATAACAATATATATTTGTTTAATACTGCATAGTTTAAATTTACTAATGTATATTATGTAAGGCTTTCAAACTCAAATATCGAGGTTAGCAATTTTATAGATGGCAAACATATATGAAAGACGGTTTAAAAACTATACAATAACAACACAATATAAAACATAAAAACTTCAATAAATAGTACAATTTTATTTTCGATTTGTACGCGTTTACGAATCAACCATTAGCTTTAATATCCTGAAATAAATTCCTTTGCGGCGCTTGGAAATACATCGTTTAAATCAAGTTTGAAACGAAAATAAAACAGTTAATATCGCGCAATTCACCGCTCTTCCATCGCAGATAATTAATATTGCATTCTTTTCGGATTAAATATTTCCTTATTTGAACTCGAGCCTTCAGAGCAAAAAAAAAAAAAAATTCCGCCGTCTCCCCGTGTTTGTACGTAAATAGGATGAGGCAATAAATAAATAAATACCACCCATTTCAACCGCCCACCAGTGCCCACGCTTCAGCAACAAAAAAAAAGGGGATGTTTGTCGTTTGAATAAAACGCAAACGAAGCTAGCGTATACACGCGGATCGTTTAATTAGCCGTCGGCTTAATTAGCAACCCCCGCGCTTTTAATGCACCCACCGCCGCATTGAACTCCAATAATTCGGTCACAGTTAAAAATTAATTAGCGGGGAATTAATTAATACCGCCATCACAAATCGGCGGCCAAGGCATGCATAATTGGCGATCGATCGATGCACTCTAATTAATTGCAAACGCATTTTAACGACGCCGTTCCTCTCAATGAGGGGTGGGAGGGGGCGTATTTGCACGTTGTATATTATTGAATGGCAATATAACTACATTCACGAGTACACTACGGCTATTTTTAGCGCGTCGCTCGTAGGGGTTGAAAAGTTTCTGAGCAGGCCGAGCCCCGTTCTAATTGTGTTGCCGCGCGTTATTCGCAACTTTTTGCTTCTGTTCTTTTCTCGGCGTTATTTTATTTTATGGCGCGTTTTTAATTGCCTTACGTACATTACGCGCGCCTTCCATCACAAGCATGTTGCAAGTGTAAATTGCGATGTAAGGATGGGGGAAACAAAATATTTTTGTTTAGTGCGAGTGTAGGAAATTGGAGCTGTTATTATTTCGTGATGTTCTATGGGGGGCTCGTTGACGTAGCTTGATAATAAAGGGGGCTGCACAAGTGTCGACGCCGGGGGCGGTAATTAGGCAAATTGTACGTTCGCGAAAGTTTGCTTTAATTATCCGCTAATGTAAATAGATGATTGTCGTTTGTGCGTGTGTGTGTTGTATGTGCTGGAGTATTCGAAAAGGTGGATTTGCTTGGCAAATGTAAATCTCGTGTAGCAGCGCGGGGATAAGAAGTTTGCTGAAGCACTTGGGGGCCGCGCGTCGGCGGCGGCGAGTTTTCGATAGTCAAGCAGGAGCGGCAGGAGGAAGGTCGCATTCAGGCAGCCAAGGCAAGACAGCCAGGCAGGCTGGCGCAAGCAAGTAGTGGCCAAATTAATGATTCCCTACAACCACCCTCGGCCTAATACCGTTCTACAGTGACGCTTGCGCCATGTTACGATTAGAATGGAAATAAGGACGGGCCGGGGATTTGCAATTCGTGGAAGGCAGAGGGTAAATCCGGCCCTGCGTGGAAGCTTTTTAGAACAGTATTCTCGAACGCTGCAAGGCAGCAGGGAAATCAATACTTGCCTTTTTAGAACCACCTAATGCCCCACATTGCAACTAGAGCCTCTCTCGCCGTCATACGCCACCACCGCCACCGCCGCCACTCCTGCTGCCTCTGCGCTACGGCATGGCAGCTCAGTGACATGCCGATCCCCGAAGAGTGTTGACTGCTGCAGGAGCCGCTCCTCAAAGGGATGGGATAGCGAGACATCCTCAGAAAAAATAATTCACTTTCAGGTAGGTTCAATTTTTTTTTTTGAATTTTTTAAATAAAACTTTTTTAAAACTTTACAAAACTTACCAAACAATCGATAAACCTGCAAAAGAAATCCGCGCAACCCTAAGTTTTTATCAATTTTCCATTAACATTCACTCGCAAAGGACTGTAAAACAAAAACGATTACGTGATTACTACGCCTTAAATAAATCGGTTATTACGTATAAAAAATAGGATTGAATAAACTTTCGCAGCCTTAACAAAAAGAATCGATAAATGCAAAACACTTGGAAGTAGTAAAATCATTCACGCGTGTTAGTTGTAGCAGTTGTAGTTGTAGTATTTCATCGGAAGAAATAATATATTTCCGGGAATAGTCCGTGGGTGGATGACTGGCTCACAGTTGTAGAATTTCATTGAGTACGGAATGCTATATATTGCGAGAAGCGTCCTGTTGTCCAATTAAATTTAATAATAAACTTGTATGTGCTGTTTTCACTTTCATGTGCGTTTCAATTAAGCGGGCTGCTCTCGCTGGACGTAAATACCATCAGTGGGGATAGATGGAAATAAATATTAATTTGAAAACGCCACCTTTTACAATCAGTAGTATTTTATTTATAGCGTCCACGCGTTTATTCATGTAACGCGTGTGAGTGTGATAAGCGTTTTAATAATTCAAATAAAACGGAAACCGGCTCGCGTTATTGTGGCGGGATGTGATAATTTCGGTATCTTGGGCTAGCTAATTTAATCTATTGATCGCAGTGGCTTGTTTCGCGCTATCCGCTATATTTGCAGTACGTGTTTTATTTGTTGTAGATTGGACGCGATTAGAGAGGGAGCGCGAAGATGATCGATCCATCGTCATCTGAAGAGGATAGTGATGAGGAGCACGGGCCGCACCAAGGGTCCGGTCACCACCCCAGCACCAGGTCGAGAGGCGGCGATTCGCACCACCAGGTCAGTTAAATGTGTTTCCTTTTGCATGTGAAGGGCCGGTTCTAGCAGGTTGTGTTGGTAGGCGGATGGATCCCCGTATCACCACCATGCACATTCGAACGATGCGGGGAGTGGTGGTGGGAACCTGGAGGTGCCGAACAACACGGCCGCCCTGACTAGATCCCTGTCACCCTCCAGCGCGGTTTCAGCCGAAACGCTTAGCCATAGCGTGGGCTCGTCCCGTGCGAATTCCCTACCCCGACCCACCAGTCCCTCGCCATCCGTTGCCTCCGAAAAGACCGAAGTGGACCTCGCCGAGAAACAGGAACGGGAGGAGGAGGAAAGGAAGCGGCGAATACAGCTGTACGTCTTCATCTCGAGATGCATCGCCTATCCATTCAACGCCAAACAGCCGACGGACATGACGCGACGCCAGACGAAAATTACCAAACACCAATTGGAAACGATCAGTGCGAGATTCCAAGTAAGAGCGTTGCAAACAATCGTTTCAGTCAGGCCAGGCGCGCAATCACACTTGTTCTCTTGTAGAGTTTTCTGAAAGGGGAAACACAAATTATGGCAGACGAGGCCTTTCAGAACGCCGTGCAGAGTTACTACGACGTTTTTCTCAAATCGGAACGAGTGATAAAGATGGTCCAATCCGGTGCATGTTCGCAGTATGATTTTAGAGAAGTTTTTAGAAACAACATAGAGAAACGAGTTAGGTACAAGCTTCATACCACCCCCATTCGCCATTCTTATTGCATTAACGTTGATTCTTCTTTGCTCCCGATAGGTCATTGCCCGATATGGAAGGACTTAGTAAAGAAACTGTGTTCACGTCGTGGATGGCAAAGTTTGATTGTATACTAAAAGGTGGATACATCATATTTTTTGTGTGTATTTGTGTAATTAGTGTGCACGTAAATGTGGTCCGTATGTTTGTGTATCATTAGCATGCGATGCTTGCGTTGTTTTTCTCCCTCGTTACATTATTTATTTTACTCGACCAGGGCTAGGCGATGAAGACTCGAAGCGGCCGTCGCGTATGCAACAGCAATCCCTTAATTCTGAGCTTATTTTATCCAAGGAACAGCTTTACGATATGTTCCAACAGATATTAGGAGTTAAGAAATTCGAACACCAACTACTATTTAACGCCTTGATGGTACGGATTGTTTGTATTCATACGTGCAGCTAAAGTGAGAACTGAATGTTTACAGCTCGATTCGGCCGACGAGCAAGCCGCAGCAATAAGACGAGAGTTAGACGGTAGAATGCAAAGAGTCTCCGAAATGGAGAAGGTAACACACAATATTCGCGCGCGCAAAGAGGTGGGACTTGTTTAAAACAGCGCCTCTTTATATTTTTAGAATCGTAAATTAATGCCAAAGTTCGTTTTAAAAGAAATGGAATCGCTGTATATAGAGGAGTTAAAGTCATCAATAAATCTGTTGATGGCGAACTTAGAATCGTTGCCTGTTTCGAAGGGATCGATGGACTCTAAATATGGCTTGCAAAAACTTAAACGCTATAACCACAGGTTGCACAACCATAACAAACCGTATACAATGAAGCACCTTTTGATGAATTATGTTACTTCTTTTAGATCCCAAGGATCTTTAGCAAAATTAGAAGGAGATTCCGCGGATAGTGATGCGCAACTAACAAAACTTGATGTTGTATTGACTTTTCAACTTGAGGTAATCCGGGTGTTTCGGGTGCTCCGGGCGCCTCATCTTGTTCTTGACGCACGTAATTTTAGGTAGTGGTGATGGAGGTGAAAGGTTTGAAAACTTTGGCACCCAACCGCATCGTTTACTGCACGATGGAGGTGGAGAGCGGCGAGAAGTTGCAAACCGATCAGGCGGAAGCGTCGAAGCCCATGTGGGATACTCAGGGAGACTTCTGCACGACCCATCCACTACCCGCGGTTAAAGTGAAATTGTACACCGAGAACCCGGGGATGTTGGCGCTGGAGGACAAAGAGCTAGGCAAGGTGGTGCTGAAGCCCACACCGTTATCATCAAAGGTAAATTGAGGCACACACATGAATGGTCTAATGAAACAGCCCTATGTTTCACACAGGCTCCCGAGTGGCATAAAATGACAGTGCCTAAAAACCTACCCGATCAAGATCTGCGTATTAAGATCGCCTGTCGGATGGACAAACCGCTCAACATGAAACACTGCGGATACCTTTACGCTCTCGGAAAATCCGTCTGGAAAAAGTGGAAAAAACGGTACTACGTGCTAGTTCAAGTTTCGCAGTACACCTTCGCGATGTGCAGCTACAAGGAGAAGAAATCCGAACCCTCAGAGATGATGCAGTTGGACGGCTACACCGTCGACTACATCGAAGCATCGAACGGTAAGTATAGCCACTCGCCTACCCCCATCACCTCTGTTTTTTATATTAACGTGCACTGTGTGTATTTTAAGCAAACCTCATGGTTGGAATGGGTAAGCGTAAGTTGCTCTGATTTCTGTTATCGCCAGTGTTTATACTGTACGTAATATCTGACAATTTTAGATCTGGAGGGTGGTCGTTACTTTTTTAATGCCGTGCGCGAGGGGGATAGTATTTTGTACGCTAGCGATGACGAGAACGAGTGTCATCTCTGGGTCATGGCCATGTATCGCGCCACCGGCCAATCCCACAAACCCACACCACCCATCACGCTCCAGGACAAAAACTCCACCATTTCCAAAATCCAAGGAGGTGATGCATTCAGTTATAATCCAAATTCGCGAGCCGGCGGGTGTTTAAAACTGCAACTATTTTAGATGCGGACCGCGCGCGGAAACACGGTATGGAGGATTTCATATCGGCGGACCCGTGCACGTTTGACCACGCATCTCTCTTCAAACTCCTACAGAACCTCACCCTGGAATATAGATTAAACGACCCCTACTGTTCTTTAGTAATGCCGGCTGACTGCCGTCGTGCGTTTAGCGCTAACCCCGTGTTCTCGTTGTAGGGTTGGTTCAGTCCCGGACAAGTTTTCGTGTTGGACGAGTATTGCGCGCGGTATGGCGTTCGGGGTTGCTACCGGCACCTCTGCTATCTGTCCGACCTGCTGGACCGCGCGGAGAAAATCGTCATGATCGACCCCACGCTCATTCATTACAGTTTCGCGTTTTGCGCTAGCCACGTACACGGTAACAGGTGTGTAATCTTTGCATTAGAGTTAGAAATTGCCGATTAATTGATAACAACAGTAATGACTTCAGACCAGACGGTGTTGGGAGTGTAACCCATGAGGAGAAGGAGAAATTCCAGGACGTAAAGGAACGATTAAGAGTCCTTTTAGAGAATCAAATTACCAATTTTAGGTAAACTATTTCATTTTTTTTTCGATTACGTGTCTTGGGTGTGGTTTAGACAATATTTCTCAATTTTTAAAAGGTATTGTTTTCCATTTGGACGACCAGAAGGCGCCTTAAAAGCGACCCTTTCGTTATTAGAAAGGGTCCTTATGAAAGATATTGTAACCCCAGTGCCTCCAGAAGAAGTACGCGGTATGATTAAAAAGAGTTTGGAAACCGCCGCTCTCGTCAACTATACACGATTATCAAATGAAGCTAAAATTGAAGGTAATTCCACACAAACAACAGCATCACTATATTATTGAGTGTTTTTTTTTTATTTATATTTTATATAACAGAAGATTTACGGGGCGACCAAATAGTGCCACCCAATAAAAAACTCGATGACCTGATCCATCTGGCCGAGCTCTGCGTGGATTTGCTGCAGCAAAACGAAGAACACTACGCGGAGGTGAGTTTTATGTTCGCTCTTTCATAATTCGGATGAAACCATTTGCTAGAGATATACCCACCACATACGGCCGCATCACGTTTTACATCTAAATGTATACGTGGGTGGCATATAAAATGCCCGTATTAAAACTCACCAAAAAAAAATCATTGCGAATACAATACGGGTATCCAAAACAAATACATATCTAACATTCAAATATATATATATATATATACTCCCTCCCCATAGATGTCTTTTTGTAGAATATCTTTCAGATGCGAGCGCTCGTTACGTAGTATCGTATTTCCGACGAAAATAGCTCCATTGAGGAAACCGGAAAGTCAGCCAGTGTAGTACTAGCTTGTTAAAATAACCGCGGTGTAATAGCGTTGTCGCTCTAATTAATGAATTATTTTATGCGTTCGCGGGACCTGAATGATTTATTGATTCCCTAATTAAGCCACTGAATTAATTGCGGATGGCCCTCTTTTTAAACGGGGGGAAGCTCTAGTCGAACAAGGAAGATAAATTGATCGAGACTTCATGTTCGACTATCCCACACACCAAATAAAAAACGACGGTTTGCTTATCTGAAAGATATTTTACGCTAAGTATATTAATGTTGTGTGTAATTCTGTGTGTACATGCTACCAGCTGCGAAAGGCTGAGCGGCAAACGTCGCCCCAACCCTCGAGCGCGAACTCGGGCACGAACTCGGGCACTCCAAGCCGCGATGCTAAGCAGCAAAGCTCTGTGTATCGCTATTGCATGCCACAGCATGCTACTTACACCCCACCAGACCCCACGGCACGTACATCTTTATTCTATCTCTTATTTTTCTACTCTTATACTATTCTTAATGTAGCTGAAATTGAAAAGAAAAAACACATCCTTTTCGTACTTTAAATTACTCAATTAACTCAACTACATTTTAAATTGAAAGGAACGGGGAAAAAAAAAACACGTTCCAATTAAAACTAAATCTAACTAGCCAGTTGACTAATAACCGTTCGAATTCACAATTTCCGCTCCTTTCAATTTCATCCTACATAATTAAAAAGTAATGCGATTCGCAACACAACTGCAGTGTCGACGCTAAATGGCCCAACTAATTATTCAGATCGATTTTGTTTCAAACGCATACAACACTGCGCCAATCTGCCGTACGAAAAGGATTACCAATAAAATCGCAATGTACGCAATGCGATTTTATTGGTGGGGTTATTTACTTTTATATGAAATATATGAAATTATGTGAACAGGTGCCGACTGATGCGAACACGAAAACGCAGCCACACCACAGACAACAATTTTTCAATCAGTTTGCTTGTGATTTTCCTCCCCCCCCCCCCCCCCCTTTATTTTTGTGTAACCGAGATGAAAATTATTTCCTGTATTAACGGTATTGGTTTGAAATCTGTCCTATTGCTTTAAGTGTGCATATTGGGATTGTCTACATCTAAATTTTTATAACGGTGTGCTTACTTTCAATCACGTTATGCTTGTAAAGAAATTATTTACGGGGTATAGATTTATTGGGCTACATATATATATACATATAAATATACGTATACATATACACAAAGTCGTTGTAATAGCAATGCTGGCTAAACTGTATTGCAGACCGATCGATATGCTTTTATAACGTGGAAAACTTATTTGTTAACATATAAGGATATTAATTATATAATTAAAAGGTATTAAGGTAGTTTTTGGGGTGTGGTTTTAATTAGTTTTATACATATATAAAATGGTTAACAGGCAATTTTGACACTCCGCCGCGTATAAATATTTAAACACCCAATTTGATTTTTAATATGCGTAAATAAAATCGCGTGCCACTGCAATGCCGTATACCGGAACAGCTGACTAGACACTTTTCGCGTAATTCACACCGCACGTCAGCATCGGTTTCGCTTTTAAACAGTTCTTTGTGACGCCGCCGCAAACATCATAATGCACACGTCACCGTAACGCTTTCCATTTAATGCGTCAAACGGGAAAGCGGCGATAAAAAATCGAAAGTGGCGATGTTAAAACGGAATTTCCAGTTAAATGTGTATCGATGTGTGCATACGTGAAGACATAATCTTCGTTGTTTTATGAATACGGCTGCCAGTAAATCCACAAAGGGCTCGTATAAAATACGGGTACAATATTGATCTGGCTAATGTCAATGAATTATAATGTAAGAGCTTTGCAATTGCCCGAAAACTGGTGTTTTCTTATCGGACGAACACACGCGTTCTTTATTAATAATAATAAATTTCATTTCATTTCCGTTCAATATTTTTAGATTAGTTTGTAGGATTGATATCCTATACTACAAATAGAATTGGTAAAAAAAAACACAATTACATAACATAATACTGCGTCTAGTTGAAAAATATCCAAACAATAACCACTTAAATAATTACAAAAGCTTGACAACGTTTGACCGCAAATATAAATAAATAACAGAGTACATACAAATATTTGTAGTGTTCGCGATGTTGTTTCCAGAGCAGTTTATTTACAAATAACATTGACAGATAGCCTCTCAGCTTTTAAAACTACCGGGTAATATTTATTTACCGTCCTCGGCGGCTTACAACGAGTACTCTCTGCGCAATTTATAATCGGATTATATAGAAAATGCGGCGCAAGTAGGTAATAATAGGAGCTTGAAGGATTTAAAAGAGTTATTGATTGCAAACTTTTTTAAATTAAGGGCGATTAGAAGTTTGCGCCGGATGAAGGGCGGCGGCTTCAGAATTGAGAAATTCATTATAGTCCCGTGCAACCTTTTATTTATGGCGGAGCAGCCCGTAATTAATTAATTGAAGGCATTTATTGTAGCGTCGTACATTCCGGGATAGTTTCGACAGAAATTCGCGTTATTCACAATATGTTTACACCTCTGAAATACTACAATAGCTTGTGTTCTTATTAATATGCACTAATGCAATCACAATCGACACATGAAAGTAGGCATTAGGTTCAAAAGCTCAAATCATTTTATTCGCTAGTTCTATATCTTAGGGCTAAAAAATTTATCACGATCTACTTTTTGTTATTAGTGCTCTATTTATAATAGGTTTCCAAGTTATATAATATCTCAAGCGATTGTCTAAAATTGCCCTCGCGATCGACTTGTTGGCCACCCCTGTTCTATATAAACTAGTTCAAATATCAATAATATAATAATAAACTTTTATTGGCATTAACAATCCTCTAAACAGTAATAAGCTTAAAATAAACCAAAATTATACATCTTTTAGTATCCTTACAGCAAAATAATGTAATAACCCACCATTAGTCAGGCAAAACAAAAATTAAATTAAATCTCAATAGTATTAATTATTATTATTAAACTGCACCAATGCAATCAAAAAATTAGGTATATAATATTATTTAGTTAAAATTCCCAAACGATTTTATTCGATAGTTCTATATAATCTAGCTCAAATATCAATAGTTTTTATTCGACCTCTATTTACTAGTCATTACGTTTGCAGATCAGGTTTTATATGCAGCACACTCAAACATTTCCAATAACACTGTATACCGATAATAATGAATATATTAATGCAAGCGAATAAATACTTTGCCAACAGACAAAGAAAACTCGGTGCTTTATCGGCATTCATAAATTCAATTCGAGCGCACACAAGGTTTCTTGTTTTCAGGCGACATGCAGTTATTTCGTAGCGAGCACAGGTTTCATTTTTTTTAAGCAAAACAATCCCCTTTGTGGAAATATTAATACCGTATGCATAAAATGTGCTTACATTTCGAGCTGTATTAATATAAAACTCTGCAATATAAATCAGAATAAATTAAATGCGGCTGCAATAAATTACGTGTAGCTCGGCCGCAAAACCCCTTAATTATATAAAATCAACCCATTTAATTCCGAATGCCCGTGTGCTGGCATCACAGCAATAAACTGCAATTTATTGGAACTTGCAGGAAATTGTAATTGCCTGTACGCGGCGTCGATCTCGTCCCACTGATCCGTTTGATGTCTGATTTGTATAGCATTTACATTTAGAATACTAAAGCACGTACTAGTATCATCAATTTATATTCTGAATTATTCCTAGATTAGATCAAATTTGGTCTGGTGTTGTAAATGAATTAATGCATTATTGAGTAACATATATTAATATAATCTGATTGAAAATTATTTACATTGACACGGCTCAAATAATCGTAATTAGAAATTGATTACCCTATTATCTATTATTTTATATCTCTTATTTGGATTAACATAATATTCCGTATATTTTATGCTACATAAGATACATATAATAAAAGTATCTTATGTAGCATAAAATATACGGAATATTATGTTAATCCAAATAAGAGATATATAATAATACTAATAAATATATATATATACTAATAATACTCAAATATCTCTGAAAGAAATACGAATCAATAACAATGTAATATAGATTTATTTGTATATGATATTCAATCATAACTTGGATTCAGCTTGGGAGGAGTGGGTTGCTAGGTATCCGATTTTTATTAAAGTTGACCTTAAGGCTCCATTCTTTGTATACATCCATTCATTGTAGCATTCATTGCCGGTTATACAAGGAATATGAGATATAACCAACTGATCGTCTGCGAAATTGAAAATAAAGATAGCCATGCACGTCCAATTCAATGCAATTTCATATCCAATTTCAAAGTATCATGTTAAAAATCAATATCAACATATACCTGCATTTGTTTCTCAAAAAATACCATTGTGCTAGTAATGTAATACAGTTACATAACTTTTTATCCATTAAAACTTTATGTATGCTAGTAACTCATTAAAATTATAAAATTAAGCCCTCTGAAGTACGTCGCCCTAATTCGCAACTGTGAGCTACGAGCTCTATTAAATTAAATCGACAGGATTAATGCCCCCCAATTAACTCACCCGGCGCATTCACCATAAATTCGAGCTTTATGCGATTGTAGATTTTATTATATATACATTCGTATTTTATTAAACTAGTCCAAGTTCACTTGTTTGATATCTTCGTGTGCCATATCCGCTGACGATCATCAACACCTAGTTGGCAGCGGCTCTGAAAAGTGATTCCGACACACCGCTTCAAATTTGTCAGCCGGTCGACGCTGTTTGCCCTTGATTTTTCCTTGAATTACAAGGTGGGGGCAGCGTAAGGCATCGGACTGCTGCGCTGATGATCGTGAGTTCAAATCTCACAAAGCGAAATACTTTTCAGCTTTCACGCGCGCCCCACTCCCCAACCCGCTTTGCCAGCGTGGGGTTTTTCATGGCTAACACCTTTCCCTGGTTCGGAATCGATGATATTCTCATCTAAACGTACTCCAGTGGTTCGGAATCCATGCTAAACTGTAGGTTCACCTGTAGTGCCAGTTGCCAGCACTACAGAGAAAGAGATCCATATGCCCGGAGTGGCGTGAAAGTGGTCGTAAACGTACAAGGTGTAGCCTGTTATATGTTTCTGGATGCTCATTACATGCGCGAAGTATGTACTTTGATTGTTTCTTTGTGCATTTGTTCCATCAGGGTCTCGTTTTGTAATTCTGTCCACATTGCTGATACGGAGCAGATGGTGGTAGCACCACATTTCGAATTCCTCTAGAGGGCGAACTTCTAACTTTTTCATAATAATATTATACAGGAAGACCCATGGGTCCTCCTCAACATCGTCGCATAATCTCTTCAAGCTTCTGGATTGGCTTAGTCCAATCGTCCTCCTGAACTTTTTCCTTCATTGGCCGATACAGTGCCTTCTGTGCCCATCGCCTGGCCCTGTTTATTTCGCATCGCCTTTCCACGACTTACTGGCACCACCAGTATTTTCTTTTCTTTTTTCTCTTCCTGTGGTAGTCCTGAATAGAACCGTCGCACTGCTGCAGCCTATTGCTTAATTCCTCTGCCATTTGTACAGTCTGTATACCTCCCATGTTTGCTTCAGGAATTTCTGGTTCATCACTTCCAGCTTCCACCTCCTCCTTGTCCGGGGGCAGACTGGGTGGCCATTCTGCTGACTTGTATGTGGAAAGCAACGTAGTGATGGTGACTCAAGGTCTCCTCATCTAATATCTAATATCTCTTCTTGTGGTAGTCTTGAATAGAACCGTCTCACTGCTGCAGCCTATTACTTAATTCCTCTGCCATTTGTACAGTCTGTATACCTCCCATGTTTGCTTCAGGAATTCCTGGTTCATCAATTCCAGCTTCCACCTCCTCCTTGTCCGGGGGGCAGGCTGGGTGGCCATTCCGCTGACTTGTATGTGGAAAGTAATGTAGTGATGGTGACTCAAGGTCGCCTCATCTAATATTCTCCAGTCTTGTACTCTTCCCGTCAGCTGCGTGAACACCAGGGTGATGTCTATGTGGGATGTTTGAAAAAGGTCGACTCCTCCCCCAACGTTGAGAGGTCGAGTACAGCCGCAGTTCTGAGATTTCCTTGCCCCAGGCTGCGGACTTCGCGCTGAGGTCGCCCGCCTCAACGACCTGGGGGAGTATTTTTGAGCAATCGCTATGAATATAGCGATAAAGAGACGTACGCTATTATTGCAAATGGTACCGATTTGAGACCGTACACTTCGGGAAAGGTTCTGCCTATCTTTGGTAGAACTGAAAAGTCGACAGTAGTTATGTTTTGACATTAATTTTTGTGTTCATTCTATTAGTTCAGCGCTATGAAATATTTACGCATTATAGCGCATGGTGATAGCGATCAGTCAAAAATCCTACCCCTGTCCGTTGTCGTATGTTCTGTTTGTTCGAGCTGGTCTGTCTAGACTCTTGCGTTTTCCCGGGTGCTGTTCGGTGATAGAATAGCATCCGAAAATGTTGACGTCCAATAACTTTTTCACGCAATTACCCTCGTGGGTGATCCATGGTGTCCATGGTGGCCCATCAGACACCCACGTACTGCTCATGGGTGACGGATGGGCCGATAGGGGACGTCGTCATCAAGACACGGGGGGCCACCATGGGCTCATCACGCCCCATGTCCTCTTGTGGTTTGGCTCACTGAGGACAATCACGTGGGCCCCTCTCCCCATCGTGGTGGCGACCAGCAGTTGTTGTGATGAGCAGCCTCTCCCGTTGTTGGCCTGCAGGAAGCTGATCATCTGTTGGTTTGGTAACTGCTAGCCTCTTCCATTGCATATCGTTTTTTAGGCAGCGCAGGCTCACCGCTGCATGGCCCTTCGTCTCGCAGAGTGCGCAGTGGGACACTTCCCTTTTACAGCTTCTGACTGATGCCCCTCTTCTCCACACCTGAGGCACATCATCTGTTGGTTTGGTAACTGCTAGCCTCTTCCATTGCATTTTGTTTTTTGTAGGCAACGCAGGCTCGCCGCGGCATGGTCCTTCGTCTCGCAGAGTGTGCAGTGGGACACTTCTCTTTTACAGCTTCTGACTGATGCCCCTCCTCTCCACACCTGAGGCACATCCTTTTTCCATCTACGCTATTACACCTGTCCGTGCGGTGTCCATCCTCCCAGCACCGGCTGCAGCCGTAGGGAACTTCCTCCCTGCCTAAATGGTCTGAAGGACCATTCACAATTAACGTGGTAGGGGTAACGTAGCGGTAAGCGAAATTTCACACATGTATAAAAATACGGGCGTTTACAGCAGCGCAGTAAAACTATGATAGAATATGGGTAATTATCTCTACCATAATTATCGTATAGCATTACTGCCCAATTCTGAACGTCTCTCCACACCTGAGGCGCATCTTTTTTATGTCTACGCCATTGCACCTATCCATGCGGTGCCCGTCCTCCCAACATCGGCTGCCGCCGTAGGCAACTTCTTCCCTGCGGGTGGCCTGAAGGACCATTCACAATAAGCGTGGTAGGGGTAACGTAGCGGTAAGCGAAATTTCACACATGTATCAAAATGCGGGCGTTTGCAGCAGCTCAGTAAAACTATGATAGAACATGGGTAATTATTTCTACCATAATTATTGCGTAGCATTACTGCCCAATTCTGAACGTCTGAATTTTTATAGCCTTGTTAAACATTGCTTACCGCTACCTTACCACTACCGCGCTTATTATGAATGGCCAATTACACAGCACCAGGTCAATTAGTAGATTGGTTGCTGTCAATAGGGGCCATTGTTTGTGTTTGTAGCCATTATCATATATGATTTTCCAGGGGATGTTTAGTATAGTGGTTTCCCTTTGCCTTTTTTACAGCTGCACAAACACCGTTTTTATGGTTACGTTTTTATTGCGCCGTTTGGTATCTGATTTTGCAGCCATTCCAATCCTTTGATATCCGCCTGTGGTTAGTTTTGACAAGCCAGCTACCACTTACCGACCTTTGGGTTTAAGGCTTGTCCTTTACAAGAGTTGCTTGCTCGGCGGCAGCATTGTTGCACATCCGCACATACGTTCTGCTTGCACTTTCAATTTAAAAACAGACGTGCAGTCCTAGTTTTAGTCCGCCTAGGAGGGTATATATTTTCCCCGATACCACCTATATCTAGAAGGCATTCCTCTAGCGTCACCTGGGGAGGCGTCTGATGAGATTAGCAACCCCACACGGGACTACCTTTTTTTTCCCTGAAGGGTCTGGTTTCTGTAGCATCCCACTGCACTGCGGCCACGGTTGGCCTATTGTGCTCCCCCATAACTATTCCTCATTCATGTGTCTTGAATGAAGTCCAGAAGTCTTGTAAATGGACGAACCTGAAGCTACTACCATTAATAAAATACTAATGTAAATGTAATGGATCAATTCTGTATAAATGGTGAACTGTTTAGTTTGGCCACACTTGACAATTTTAGTGCAACAAAATATTTCAAATGATCTCTTCACGATTCGTACCTGCATTTGCTTACTAGACGTATTAGAATAAGCCCGTTGTTAAATTTTGCCTACGACATGACATATGTATTCAGCTTACTGCATGCAGCGACTTCCGGGATGATCGTAAACGAGCGAGCGCCTACAATAAATAAATCCCACGATGTCAAGCAGATTGTAATAAAACAATACAAATACCGTCGTATTCATATAAAAGTCATTCACGAGAGTAAACGAGCCACGCATCGTTAATTTAAAATCATAAAAATAACCGTACACATGAAATACAATGAATGCTGATGTTATAGGCTATTAAAGTAGAAAAACCTTGAACCCGTTTATAGGGCTATTGGCTTATATGCTGGTCAAGACACTCATTAAATATTTTCTATTGAAACGTGCGGGGGCATTTCGCTTGCAACAACTATCATTAAAATTTACCTAATACCTACTCAAGCCGCCCATAGTGATATTGAATGTCGTAGGCAATCCAATTTGGCAAACTGTGGCGTCCACTAAAACTCAAGATGCCACATAAGTGCCCGGCGCATTCACCCAAAACATACAATGACTAATGGGCTCTGCATTAAAGTTTAAAAGTGCCTCCTCTAGTAGCTCGCATTGATATTGAAACTCGTGAATCCAATTTGGCAAACTGATGCGCGTCTACCGCAAACCTTGCACAAGTACGTTGACCGCATATATATTAGTTCAAAGATGGAATTCGTAGGTAGTTTGTGACAAAGAAATAAAAGTCATTACAGTTGAAATGTAATAAGACAGTCAGGGATATTTATTTTGAAAATAAAAGCTTAGTAACAGTTCGCACAATGGAAACAAGTATCCGGTTACGTAATTAGTGTACACACAACGTCTCGTCGTATTTTCGCGTCGTCTTTACTCGTAACAGATAATATTACACTCTTTGTGGGAAGCAGGGGGAAAATACAGTTGCCGCATCGTATTTCGACTGGCATTAAGCGTCAGATCTCGATCATTTACTTCTAACAAGCTGGCTATAAGTAAATATTATCGTGTTTCATTTCGACCGTCGTAAATTTATCCGATAAAGCTATATATACATTAAAAAAAATACCATGGGGTAGCGTTTTGTAGGGATTATGATAAGAGTCGTGCTTATAAGCTGGCTTGCATATCGATCGGGGGGTAAAGTAAGTTTTAATAGCCGTGCGAAAATTTCCACGTCGGAAAATGTATAGGTGACATTAGCCTTGATGTTCAGCTTTAGCAGGGCAATATTGGAAAGAAGGACGGAATGCAATAAGGCAATTTTATTACATTCCTTCACCTTTCCAGTGATGGATGATAACCGTCAATGCCAACGAGGATCTCATTTCAGTAAAGCAGTTATTTCTTTACGGGCATAACGTTGAACGAAAGTAAACATAGCTCTAATTGTTGTGTAGTACACTTCTATTATTATTATGTTTCTTTAAAATTATGTTTACTATTGCCTTGGATTGTTGAATTCTTCCCTCTGCTGATGTGCGATTTCAGATGTGTTATTTTCAGTCAGCGCCTGCCAATATTGTGCATGTATGTTATTCTGGTTGAGTATTACTTTTTCGATGTTACCCCGTACAAACAAAAAACTAACTAAAAACTCCCGCGCGCTTTCCAGTTTTATGACCGCGCCTCTCTCTTTCTCGCTGTGTCTGTTTTTGGTACTCTTTTTTTTTGTTGTTGCTGTTGTGGAATTTCACTTGGAAATTTATGGTGATTACCGCTCTGCAGCATCATGAATGAACAATGGCCGCCGTTTCCAATTTAGCGCGGCGCGCATTATTTAATGGATTATTTAGAAAAATGAATGCCCGAATAAAATATGCCCCGGATTATGCGCGGCATACTTGCGCCGTTATTAAATTCAACGGGGCCCCCGTAATGAAGTACGTGATGCAATAGAGCGGGAATGGAAAAGGAAAATTTCACAAGGAGAAATAATATCCCCGCGCGTAACAAAATTACACAACATAATTACATTTTTATTGTTGATTGATAACATACCTACGCAAGCAACCAATTAAAGGCCCGTTTATTTCTGGTGGGTCACTTGATTGGTTCAAGTTTCAATTAAGGTTAATTTAGAATTAATTACGCTGCAATCTCATAAATGAACACGGGAATATTACAAGAGTTAATTAATTAATGATTTTAATATTAATACAATTATATAATTTTTGTCCATTAAAACTTTATATATGCTAGTAACTCATTAAAATTTCTAAATTAAGCCATCTGAAGTCCGTCGCGTTAATTCACAAGTGTAAGCTCCGAGCTGTATTAAATTAAATCGACAGGACCTTAATGCTCTAATTAAGTAGCCCGGCGCATCCACCAGAATTTATGCGATTGCAGCCCGAGTAGATTTTATTAGTATTTTATCGAATAAGTCTGAATTTGGGTGTGGAAATGTTTGGTTATATTTCCGCGTCTAAAACGGATTAGCATCATAATTTATTTGTGTGGTGTGTTTAGGCGTTCGCCTGGTTTAGTGATTTGCTAGTGGAGCACGCGGAGATATTTTGGTCTCTATTCGCCGTTGATATGGATCGCGTATTGGCGGAACAGCCGGCCGATACATGGGATTCGTTCCCGCTGTTCCAAATATTGAACGACTACCTACGTGCCGACGGTACGTGGTGCTGCCACAACAAGCGATACCGCATAAACACGAAATATTTTTGCAGATAATTTGAAGAACGGAAGGTTCCACCAGCATTTGCGGGACACGTTCGCGCCGCTTGTGGTGCGTTACGTGGACCTTATGGAGTCCTCGATAGCGCAGTCGATTCACAAAGGGTTCGAGAAAGAACGATGGGAGATTAAAGGGTAGAGGATATTATTGATTTGCCAAAATAAACCGCGCGGTAAAAATGTTCCGTGCGAAATATCGGAATCGATAGCGCAACGGGATGAATGCACTTTGGTTTAAAAATAACTCCCCGTTGTGCCTTCCGATATATCACCTTTAAATGCGCGCGGATCAATTCTCAGCACTGCTGCTATTTTGCATTAATTACGCGAGGGTGCTTTCCAAGCGCCGTTTATAATTACGGGTCTCGTTTTTAGCAATGGATGCGCTACATCCGAGGACCTATTTTGGAAGCTGGATGCCCTGCAGTCGTTTATTAGGGACCTCCACTGGCCCGACGCCGAGTTCCGGCAGCATTTGGAGCAACGATTGAAATTAATGGCATGCGATATGATTGAGTCTTGCATTCAAAGGACGGAGAACGCGTTCCAGCAGTGGCTGAAGAAAAGCGTCACATTCATTTCGACCGATTACATCCTGCCCGGAGAAATGTGCGCTATGGTGAACGTTATTCTAGACGCCAAGAATCAGTCCTTCAAATTGTGTGCGGTTGACGGGATCGATGTCGTATGTTCCCAGCAATTTCAACTCCAATCGCTTCCATTGTTATCCAACCAATATTTTTTCAGCATCAATACCACGCCAAGATAGACGATCAAATAGACAAAACGCTGGCGAACATGAACTCAGGAATGATTAATAAACTCATGTCCGTACTCGAGGCCACGCTTTCAAAGCTAGGCCGGTACGACGAAGGTAGTTTAATAGGTTCAATTCTTAGTTTCACGGTGAGACAATTCATGCATTACCCGTCCCTTTGTTATTACCTCCCCCCATTTTCCACAGAATGTTTCCGGATCGGGGAAGGATATGGGTCAGGGCTACGTTAATTTCATGCGGAACTGCATGGACCAAATTAGGGGGAAGGTCACCGATGAGCTGTGGATTTTAAATTTTTTTGAACAATGGTACACCAACCAAATCAATATGCTTTGCAATTGGTTATCCGAACGATTGGATCACACTCTGCATCCATTCCAATGCACGTGCCTTGCCCATATTGTGAAGGTATTTTTGCTCGTACCGCTGACCCACATTCCCAACCGTATTTTTATCGATTGCTTGCAGAAAGTTTATTCTGATTTTGAACTCCAAGGCGTCATGGAAGATAAGCTCAACTCGAAAGCTTACCAGACGATCGCCCAGCGGATGCAGACCGAGGAGGCCACCTGTGCTCTTACCATGGGGCAGGCAGAAGGGTGAGTTTATTACAATCAACATTCATTAAATCGGAACGATAACTCTTTTTTAACACATCGAACGTGTTTTATTTTATTGAAATATATTCAACTATAAATTAAAGATATAGTATAATTACATGCGAAAAAAATAATTAAAATTACATCCCACGTAAATACTATGTACAGTGCACGCCGCTTAATGTGATCACATCGGGACCTGAGGTTGTTAATAATAATAACCGATTACGACAAAATATAAACACAAATTTTTATTCAAAATTTAAATCAAATAAACATAAATTAAAATTTTATAACAAAATTCAAAGGAAATTTCATGTATTTTCCACGTTTAAACTCTGTAGCATTTTTATTTCTAATTCTAGAAAGATGGTTTATATATCATAATGTAGAGTATCTTAGGGCCTACAAATTGAGGCTTAGGCACTTTTTTCTAGCTCTTACCGTTTTCACGCTATAACGGCCAGCAAGTGCGAAAATTATGAAATTTCATGTATTTTCTCCGTTTAAACTCAGTAGCATTTTTATTTAAAATTCTAGAGAGATAGTTTATATATCAAAATGTAGAGTATTTTAGGGCCTACAAATTGAGGCTTAGGCACTTTTTTCTAGCTCCTACCATTTTCGCGCTATAACCGTCAGCAAGTGCGAAAATAATGAAATTTCACGCATTTTTCCCGTTCAAACTCGGTAGCATTTTTATTTCAAATGCTAGAGAGATGATTTATATATCAAAATGTAGAGTATCTCAGGGCATGAAAATTGAGGCTTAAGAACTTTTATCTAGCTTCTACCGTTTTCGCGCTATAACCCGCTCTAGCTCTAACCGTTTTTGCGCTATAACTATCAGCAAGTGCGAAAATGATGAAATTTCACGTATTTTCCCCGTTCAAACTCGTTAGCATTTTTAATTTAAATGCTAGAGAGATGATTTATATATCAAAATGTAGAGTATTTCAGTGCCTACAAATTGAGGGTTAGACACTTTCCTCTAGCTCTAACCGTTTTCGCGCTATAACCGTCAGCAAATCCGAAAATGATGAAATTTCACACATTTTTCGCCTTTAAACTCGGTAGCATTTTTATTTCAAATGCTAGAGAGATGATTTATATATCAAAATGTAGAGTATTTCAGGGCCTACAAATTGAGGCTTAGGCACTTTTCTCTAGCTCCTACCATTTTCGCGCTATAACCGTCAGCAAGTGCAAAAATTATGAAATTTCATGCATTTTTCGCGTTCAAACTAGGTAGCATTTTTATTTCAAATGCTAGAGAGATGATTTATATATCAAAATGTAGAATATTTCAGGGCCTACATATTGAGGCTTAGGCACTTTTCTCTAGCTCCTACGGTTTTCGCGCTATAACCGTCAGCAAGTGCAAAAATGATGAAATTTCACACATTTTTCGCGTTTAAACTCGGTAGCATTTTTATTTCAAATGCTAGAGAGATGATTTATATATCAAAATGTAGAGTATTTCAGTGCCTACAAATTGAGGCTTAGACACTTTTCTCTAGCTCCTACCGTTTTCGCGCTATAACCGTCAGCAAGTACGAAAATGATGAAATTTCACACATTTTTCGCGTTTAAACTCGGTAGCATTTTTATTTCAAATGCTAGAGAGATGATTTATATATCAAAATGTAGAGTATTTCAGTGCCTACCAATTGAGGCTTAGACACTTTTCTCTAGCTCTAACCGTTTTTGCGCTATAACCGTCAGCAAGTGCGAAAATTATGAAATTTCACGTATTTTCCCCGTTCAAACTCGTTAGCATTTTTAATTTAAATGCTAGAGAGATGATTTATATATCAAAATGTAGAGTATTTCAGTGCCTACAAATTGAGGGTTAGACACTTTCCTCTAGCTCTAACCGTTTTCGCGCTATAACCGTCAGCAAATCCGAAAATGATGAAATTTCACACATTTTTCGCCTTTAAACTCGGTAGCATTTTTATTTCAAATGCTAGAGAGATGATTTATATATCAAAATGTAGAGTATTTCAGTGCCTACCAATTGAGGCTTAGACACTTTTCTCTAGCTCTAACCGTTTTTGCGCTATAACCGTCAGCAAGTGCGAAAATGATGAAATTTCACACATTTTTCGCGTTTAAACTTGGTAGCATTTATATTTCAAATGCTAGAGAGATGATTTATATATCAAAATGTAGAGTATTTCAGTGCCTACCAATTGAGGCTTAGACACTTTTCTCTAGCTCTAACCGTTTTCGCGCTATAACCGTCAGCAAGTGCGAAAATGATGAAATTTCACGTATTTTCCCCGTTCAAACTCGTTAGCATTTTTAATTTAAATGCTAGAGAGATGATTTATATATCAAAATGTAGAGTATTTCAGTGCCTACAAATTGAGGGTTAGACACTTTCCTCTAGCTCTAACCGTTTTCGCGCTATAACCGTCAGCAAATCCGAAAATGATGAAATTTCACACATTTTTCGCCTTTAAACTCGGTAGCATTTTTATTTCAAATGCTAGAGAGATGATTTATATATCAAAATGTAGAGTATTTCAGGGCCTACAAATTGAGGCTTAGGCACTTTTCTCTAGCTCCTACCATTTTCGCGCTATAACCGTCAGCAAGTGCAAAAATTATGAAATTTCATGCATTTTTCGCGTTCAAACTAGGTAGCATTTTTATTTCAAATGCTAGAGAGATGATTTATATATCAAAATGTAGAATATTTCAGGGCCTACATATTGAGGCTTAGGCACTTTTCTCTAGCTCCTACGGTTTTCGCGCTATAACCGTCAGCAAGTGCAAAAATGATGAAATTTCACACATTTTTCGCGTTTAAACTCGGTAGCATTTTTATTTCAAATGCTAGAGAGATGATTTATATATCAAAATGTAGAGTATTTCAGTGCCTACAAATTGAGGCTTAGACACTTTTCTCTAGCTCCTACCGTTTTCGCGCTATAACCGTCAGCAAGTACGAAAATGATGAAATTTCACACATTTTTCGCGTTTAAACTCGGTAGCATTTTTATTTCAAATGCTAGAGAGATGATTTATATATCAAAATGTAGAGTATTTCAGTGCCTACCAATTGAGGCTTAGACACTTTTCTCTAGCTCTAACCGTTTTTGCGCTATAACCGTCAGCAAGTGCGAAAATGATGAAATTTCACACATTTTTCGCGTTTAAACTTGGTAGCATTTATATTTCAAATGCTAGAGAGATGATTTATATATCAAAATGTAGAGTATTTCAGTGCCTACCAATTGAGGCTTAGACACTTTTCTCTAGCTCTAACCGTTTTCGCGCTATAACCGTCAGCAAGTGCGAAAATTATGAAATTTCACGTATTTTCCCCGTTCAAACTCGTTAGCATTTTTAATTTAAATGCTAGAGAGATGATTTATATATCAAAATGTAGAGTATTTCAGTGCCTACAAATTGAGGCTTGGGCACATTTCTCTAGCTCCTACCGTTTTCGCGCTATAACCATCAGCAAGTGCAAAAATGATGAAATTTCACACATTTTTCGCGTTTAAACTCGGTAGCATTTTTATTTCATATGCTAGAGAGATGATTTATATATCAAAATGTAGAGTATCTCAGGGCCTACAAATTGAGGCTTAGACACTTTCCTCTAGCTCTAACCGTTTTCGCGCTATAACCGTCAGCAAGTTCGAAAATGATGAAATTTCACGCATTTTTACCGTTCAAACTCGTTAGCATTTTTAATTTAAATGCTAGAGAGATGATTTATATATCAAAATGTAGAGTATTTCAGTGCCTACAAATTGAGGCTTAGACACTTTTCTCTAGCTCTAACCGTTTTCGCGCTATAACCGTCAGCAAGTGCAAAAATGATGAAATTTCACATATTTTTCGCGTTTAAACTCGGTAGCATTTTTATTTCAAATGCTAGAGAGATCATTTATATATCAAAATGTAGAGTATCTCAGGGCCTACAAATTGAGGCTTAGGCACTTTTCTCTAGCTCCTACCGTTTTCGCGCTATAACCATCAGCAAGTGCGGAAATTATGAAATTTCACGGATTTTCCCCGTTCAAACTCGTTAGCATTTTTAATTTAAATGTTAGAGAGATGATTTATATATCAAAATGTAGAGTATTTCAGTGCCTACAAATTGAGGCTTAGACACTTTTCTCTAGCTCTAACCGTTTTCACGCTATAACCATCAGCAAGTGCAAAAATGATGAAATTTCACACATTTTTCGCGTTTAAACTCGGTAGCATTTTTATTTCATATGCTAGAGAGATGATGTATATATCAAAATGTAGAGTATTTCAGGGCCTACATATTGAGGCTTAGGCACTTTTCTCTAGCTCCTACCGTTTTCGCGCTATAACCGTCAGCAAGTGCGGAAATTATGAAATTTCACGGATTTTCCCCGTTCAAACTCGTTAGCATTTTTAATTTAAATGTTAGAGAGATGATTTATATATCAAAATGTAGAGTATCTCAGGGCCTACAAATTGAGGCTTAGGCACATTTCTCTAGCTCCTACCGTTTTCGCGCTATACCCATTAGCAAGTGCAAAAATGATGAAATTTCACACATTTTTCGCGTTTAAACTCGGTAGCATTTTTATTTCAAATGCTAGAGAGATGATTTGTATATCAAAATGTAGAGTATCTCAGGGCCTGCAAATTGAGGCTTAGACACTTTTCTCTAGCTCTAACCGTTTTCGCGCTATAACCGTCAGCAAGTGCAAAAATGATGAAATTTCACATATTTTTCGCGTTTAAACTCGGTAGCATTTTTATTTCAAATGCTAGAGAGATCATTTATATATCAAAATGTAGAGTATCTCAGGGCCTACAAATTGAGGCTTAGGCACTTTTCTCTAGCTCCTACCGTTTTCGCGCTATAACCATCAGCAAGTGCGGAAATTATGAAATTTCACGGATTTTCCCCGTTCAAACTCGTTAGCATTTTTAATTTAAATGTTAGAGAGATGATTTATATATCAAAATGTAGAGTATTTCAGTGCCTACAAATTGAGGCTTAGACACTTTTCTCTATCTCTAACCGTTTTCTCGCTATAACCATCAGCAAGTGCAAAAATGATGAAATTTCACACATTTTTCGCGTTTAAACTCGGTAGCATTTTTATTTCATATGCTAGAGAGATGATGTATATATCAAAATGTAGAGTATTTCAGGGCCTACATATTGAGCCTTAGGCACTTTTCTCTAGCTCCTACCGTTTTCGCGCTATAACCGTCAGCAAGTGCGGAAATTATGAAATTTCACGGATTTTCCCCGTTCAAACTCGTTAGCATTTTTAATTTAAATGTTAGAGAGATGATTTATATATCAAAATGTAGAGTATCTCAGGGCCTACAAATTGAGGCTTAGGCACATTTCTCTAGCTCCTACCGTTTTCGCGCTATAACCATTAGCAAGTGCAAAAATGATGAAATTTCACACATTTTTCGCGTTTAAACTCGGTAGCATTTTTATTTCAAATGCTAGAGAGTTGATTTGTATATCAAAATGTAGAGTATCTCAGGGCCTGCAAATTGAGGCTTAGACACTTTTCTCTAGCTCTAACCGTTTTCGCGCTATAACCGTCAGCAAGTGCAAAAATGATGAAATTTCACATATTTTTCGCGTTTAAACTCGGTAGCATTTTTATTTCAAATGCTAGAGAGATCATTTATATATCAAAATGTAGAGTATCTCAGGGCCTACAAATTGAGGCTTAGGCACTTTTCTCTAGCTCCTACCGTTTTCGCGCTATAACCATCAGCAAGTGCGGAAATTATGAAATTTCACGGATTTTCCCCGTTCAAACTCGTTAGCATTTTTAATTTAAATGTTAGAGAGATGATTTATATATCAAAATGTAGAGTATTTCAGTGCCTACAAATTGAGGATTAGACACTTTTCTCTAGCTCTAACCGTTTTCACGCTATAACCATCAGCAAGTGCAAAAATGATGAAATTTCACACATTTTTCGCGTTTAAACTCGGTAGCATTTTTATTTCATATGCTAGAGAGATGATGTATATATCAAAATGTAGAGTATTTCAGGGCCTACATATTGAGGCTTAGGCACTTTTCTCTAGCTCCTACCGCTTTCGCGCTATAACCGTCAGCAAGTTCGAAAATGATGAAATTTCACACATTTTTCGCGTTTAAACTCGGTAGCATTTTTATTTCAAATGCTAGAGAGATGATTTATATATCAAAATGTAGAGTATCTCAGGGCCTACAAATTGAGGCTTAGACAATTTTTTCTAGCTCTAACCGTTTTCGCGCTATAACCGACAGCATGTGCGAAAATGATGAAATTTCACGTATTTTCCCCGTTCAAACTCGTTAGCATTTTTAATTTAAATGCTAGAGAGATGATTTATATATCAAAATGAAGAGTATCTCAGGGCCTACAAATTTAGGCCTAGGCACGTTTCTCTGTCTCTAACCGTTTTCGCGCTATAACCGTCAGCAAGTACGAAAATGATGAAATTTCACGCATTTTTCCCGTTCAAACTCGGTAGCATTTTTATTTCAAATGCTAGAGAGATGATGTATATATCAAAATGTAGAGTATCTCAGGGCATAAAAATTTAAGCTTAAGCACTTTTCTCTAGCTCCTACCGTTTTCGCGCTATAACCGTCAGCAAGTGCGAAAATGATGAAATTTCACGTATTTTCCCCGTTCAAACTCGTTAGCATTTTTAATTTAAATGTTAGAGAGATGATTTATATATCAAAATGTAGAGTATCTCAGGGCCTACAAATTGAGGCTTAGACACTTTTCTCTAGCTCTAACCGTTTTCGCGCTATAACCGTCAGCAAGTGCAAAAATGATGAAATTTCACACATTTTTCGCGTTTAAACTCGGTAGCATTTTTATTTCATATGCTAGAGAGATGATTTATATATCAAAATGTAGAGTATTTCAGGGCCTACATATTGAGGCTTAGGCACTTTTCTCTAGCTCCTACCGTTTTCGCGGTATAACCGTCAGCAAGTACGAAAATGATGAAATTTCACGCATTTTTCGCGTTTAAACTCGGTAGCATTTTTATTTCAAATGCTAGAGAGATGATTTATATATCAAAATATAGAGTATTTCAGTGCCTACACATTGAGGCTTAGGCGCTTTTCTCTAGCTCCTACCATTTTCGCGCTATAACCGTCAGCAAGTGCAAAAATTATGAAATTTCAAACATTTTTCGCGTTTAAACTCGGTAGCGTTTTTATTTCAAATGCTAGAGAGATGATTTATATATCAAAATGTAGAGTATTTCAGTGCCTACAAATTGAGGCTTAGGCACTTTTCTCTAGCTTCTACCGTTTTCGCGCTATAACCATCAGCAAGTGAAAAAATGTTGAAATTTCACACATTTTTCGCATTTAAACTCGGTAGCATTTTTATTTCATATGCTAGAGAGATGATTTATATATCAAAATGTAGAGTATCTCGGGGCCTACAAATTGAGGATTAGACACTTTTCTCTAGCTCTAACCGTTTTCGCGCTATAACCGTCAGCAAATCCGAAAATGATGAAATTTCACACATTTTTCGCCTTTAAACTCGGTAGCATTTTTATTTCAACTGCTAGAGAGATGATTTATATATCAAAATGTAGAGTATTTCAGGGCCTACATATTGAGGCTTAGGTACTTTTCTCTAGCTCCTACCGTTTTCGCGCTATAACCATCAGCAAGTGCAAAAATGTTGAAATTTCACACATTTTTCGCGTTTAAACTCGGTAGCATTTTTATTTCAAATGCTAGAGAGATGATTTATATATCAAAATGTAGAGTATTTCAGGGCCTACATATTGAGGCTTAGGCACTTTTCTCTAACCCCTACCGTTTTCGCGTTATAACCGTCAGCAAGTTCAAAAATGATGAAATTTCACGCATTTTTCCCGTTCAAACTCGTTAGCATTTTTATTTCAAATGCTAGAGAGATGATTTATATATCAAAATGTAGAGTATTTCAGTGCCTACAAATTGAGGCTTAGACACTTTTCTCTAGCTCTAACCGTTTTCGCGCTATAACCGTCAGCAAGTGCAAAAATGATGAAATTTCACACATTTTTCGCGTTTAAACTTGGTAGCATTTATATTTCAAATGCTAGAGAGATGATTTATATATCAAAATGTAGAGTATCTCAGGGCCTACAAATTGAGGCTTAGGCACTTTTCTCTAGCTCCTACCGTTTTCGCGCTATAACCGTCAGCAAATCCGAAAATGATGGAATTTCACACATTTTTCGCCTTTAAACTCGGTAGCATTTTTATTTCAAATGCTAGAGAGATTTATATATCACAATGAAGAGTATTTCAGGGCCTACAAATTGAGGCTGAGGCACTTTTCTCTAGCTCCTACCGTTTTCGCGCTATAACCGTCAGCAAGTACGAAAATGATAAAATTTCACACATTTTTCGCGTTCAAACTAGGTAGCATTTTTATTTCACATGCTAGAACGATGATTTATATATCAAAATGTAGAGTATCTCAGGGCATACAAATTGAGGCTTAGACACTTTTCTCTAGCTCTAACCGTTTTCGCGCTATAACCGTCAGCAAGTGCGAAAATGATGAAATTTCACGTATTTTCCCCGTTCAAACTCGTTAGCATTTTTAATTTAAATGTTAGAGAGATGATTTATATATCAAAATGTAGAGTATTTCAGTGCCTACAAATTGAGGCTTAGGCACTTTTCTCTAGCTCCTACCGTTTTCGCGCTATAACCGTCAGCAAGTGCGAAAATGATGAAATGTCACACATTTTTCGCGTTTAAACTCGGTAGCATTTTTATTTCAAATGCTAGAGAGATGATTTATATATCAAAATGTAGAGTATTTCAGTGCCTACAAATTGAGGCTTAGACACTTTTCTCTAGCTCTAACCGTTTTCGCGCTATAACCGTCAGCAAGTGCAAAAATGATGAAATTTCACACATTTTTCGCGTTTAAACTTGGTAGCATTTATATTTCAAATGCTAGAGAGATGATTTATATATCAAAATGTAGAGTATCTCAGGGCCTACAAATTGAGGCTTAGGCACTTTTCTCTAGCTCCTACCGTTTTCGCGCTATAACCGTCAGCAAATCCGAAAATGATGAAATTTCACACATTTTTCGCCTTTAAACTCGGTAGCATTTTTATTTCAAATGCTAGAGAGATTTATATATCACAATGAAGAGTATTTCAGGGCCTACAAATTGAGGCTGAGGCACTTTTCTCTAGCTCCTACCGTTTTCGCGCTATAACCGTCAGCAAGTACGAAAATGATAAAATTTCACACATTTTTCGCGTTCAAACTCGGTAGCATTTTTATTTCACATGCTAGAACGATGATTTATATATCAAAATGTAGAGTATTTCAGTGCCTACAAATTGAGGCTTAGACACTTTTCTCTAGCTCTAACCGTTTTCGCGCTATAACCGTCAGCAAGTGCGAAAATGATGAAATTTCACGTATTTTCCCCGTTCAAACTCGTTAGCATTTTTAATTTAAATGTTAGAGAGATGATTTATATATCAAAATGTAGAGTATTTCAGTGCCTACAAATTGAGGCTTAGGCACTTTTCTCTAGCTCCTACCGTTTTCGCGCTATAACCGTCAGTAAGTGCAAAAATTATGAAATTTCACACATTTTTCGCCTTTAAACTCGGTAGCATTTTTATTTCAAATGCTAGAGAGATGATTTATATATCAAAATGTAGAGTATTTCAGGGCCTACATATTGAGGCTTAGGTACTTTTCTCTAGCTCCTACCGTTTTCGCGCTATAACCATCAGCAAGTGCAAAAATGATGAAATTTCACACATTTTTCGCGTTTAAACTCGGTAGCATTTTTATTTCATATGCTAGAGAGATGATTTATATATCAAAATGTAGAGTATTTCAGGGCCTACATATTGAGGCTTAGGCACTTTTCTCTAGCTCCTACCGTTTTCGCGCTATAACCGTCAGCAAGTGCGAAAATGATGAAATGTCACACATTTTTCGCGTTTAAACTCGGTAGCATTTTTATTTCAAATGCTAGAGAGATGATTTATATATCAAAATGTAGAGTATTTCAGTGCCTACAAATTGAGGCTTAGGCACTTACCGTTTTCGTGTTATAACGGTCAGCAAGTGAGAAAATGATGAAATTTCATGTTCGTTCGGGCTATTTTAAGCCAGTTAGTAATATACAGCCGGCCCGTTATTTGCAACATTGAAAACATGAAACTATCCAATAAGCCGCGTGCACTGTAAATGTTTCTTCTGATTCGACAAGTTCCTGTGTCTCAACCCCCACCACCACCGGACGAACTTATCTCATGACCTGTCTCGAGAGAATGGTTACCGAGCAACTCCCAAACAAACTTTCCAAAGAGATAATTAGTTAATGTTTGAATAGCAATTGAAAGCCAACAAAGGAATATTATGCTCGCACAAGAGATGATATTCATAATTGAATTAACCTCGAGTGATAAAATGCAGCGAAAATAACTTTACACAAGCGCCATTCTCAAACAAAATATTTCACGTGCGCATTATAAATCCCATTCAAGGCGCAACCGCAGCGGACCAATGACGCGGCAACTATTTCCCTTTGAAGATTACACTCGGAATTGCTCAGAAATTTCATTCATATGTGTTCCATAAATCAGCGGAAGAGAATTATTTTGTACGTCGTAAAGATTACGCTATAAAGCCGGTGGGGGAATAATTTTAAAGCGAATAATCTAAAGCAATAGACAATAAAAAGGATAACGATGGCGCTACTCGTTATCTCCCAAGTATTTCGAATTGGTCTTGGAATAATAAAAACTGGAATTATTTGGAGTGTGAATTTAATAATATACGGGGGGGTCTGTTGCAGAGGCGAAGGTATGGATGATGATGGTGAAAGTAGGAGCAAGCCTAAGGCGAACATCGTGGAGACTTTAGGGGAGGATGGTAACTATGTAGCAAACATAAGCAATCTGGTAACGAATCGCGTTGGTAACATATTCGGGAAGGGGATAGGCGGACTGAGTACAAAATTCGGCGGTGGAACCAGCAGTTGGTTTTAAGAACAAAACGGAATAAAGCTTTATATTTTCACATAATTAATATCGTAATGTAATAACGCTGGAACGGAGCCTGATGGGTGGCTTGTGATTGTGTTTAATTCACCGCACGGATTGACACCGCGTGAGTCGAGTGAGTTGTGTTTCCATTAAAGCTTCACCGAGAGTGTTCGAGTGGAGATCGGTGCGGTGGAGTATATATCATAATATCGAGGAGACACTCTGTATATGAATCACTTATTTATTATAACGCTATATAATGCTTCAGATAACCCAGATATTTTATTATTTATAGCACTAAAAGTAAATAATAGCAGAGTATATACTTTAAACACTTTAAAAAGAAAGCATTTTAGTTGAGTTGAGTGTTTGCATCGGATATAACATCTAACAAACGCAGAATGCTCGCGAAATTGTTTAGTACGTTCTCGCAAATTCCGAGACACCTTATTATATAATAAGAAGTAAAAACACCATTCTTTTGATAAACTGTTATTAGACTTTAATTAGTACTACGACTACTCTATTTTAAGAATATTTAAAAAAAAAATACAAGAAAATGTATTTAGTAGCTGATTAGTGGATATATTTTGGTAAAATGTATATATAAGTAAAAAAAAAATGGTTGATGAAAAATGAAAATAAAATGAAAACATATCGCTTTGTTTACATATATTAAAATAAATCATTTAGCAGCGAGCGATTCTGCTTTCATTAAAAAAACAAATCCGATGCAAATACTATTATATAATACATATATAATAATTATTATTACAAGGCGTCGGCGGCGGTTGCAAGTGGGGTGCGTTGCAATAGTTTCTTGCATATCCAAATTAGAATTGAATGAAATACAAACAAAAAAAAACAGCCATTTTCAGCCGTTGCGGCCGCCTAAAGTAGTAGTGAAAATTGCTTAAGCACTGTCATGGGGTTCGATTATTACGGGCCCCGAATTTATTGAACGAAAACGAGGAGTGTAAACATAACTGTTAAAACAACAGACGCAGTTTTCTATCCAATTCGTCAGTAAAATGTGTTAATAAAAAACGGGTATTCAGTGAGACATGGAGTGCGGATGCTTACAATTCCAAAAACGCATTAATAGTGTAATACTAATGCTAATAATAATGATAAACAACGATTATAAAAAAAAAACTTATAATTAACTAGTAAATGTGTTATTGCATGCTACTCAATCTTCTATTTCTTCATGCGACGATTACCAATTAAGATTTGTAGTTTTTTAATAAGTGAATTACTAAACAAAACATAAACACAAAAAAGCGGTGAAAAATTTCTGATATCAGTACAAATTGAATTGAATTTGTATTATCCGTAGCTTTAGTCGTGGAGTCGTGGATTCATCCCAAATATGTAAATAGATTGAATAGCGCAACCTTTGCAACCGCACTATTAATCTATTTACGTTGTATTGCCTATGCTATTTAATGAATTATATAACCTGTTGAAAATTTTGAAAGTTTAACTATTTCTATAAATGTATATAGAAATAAGAAGAATTCTAATATTATACTATTCCTAGTAGTCTTATTTTCTCTACCTAATATTCCGATATTGATCATTGATATCTTAGAATTTTTAATAGGGGTTGCCATTTGGTTTCGCCGCATCCGCACTCGCATGTCGCGCGCGTGATTTCTTTTTATAAAAATATATTAATATATTGAACCGGTACGGCCGGCAGAACACCAATAAAACAATAAGCAACTTCGCTACAAAGCTCTTTCGGCGTTTCTTATTAAATAACATTTAAAAAAAATAAAAAATAATATATTGCAAGTTAGCCACGGCGGCGGCGGGCTACACACGTGGAACGGTGGATATCATATTAGCAAAACCGACGTTTTAAGTGCTTAAAAAATATTCCATACAACACACATAAATAGATACATATATAATCGGCCTGCGTTGTTGTCTAATTCCAACTTAAGACTACAACGAGGTCTGATAAATGAAAATATTGTTATGTTTAACTCTGAAAAATTGTACTTACCGGATAATAAATTGTTTTAAAAGATATTTGTGTTGGCGTTTTCTATTGACATACAGATTTTTAGGGTTGAATGGGGTGTAAGGACCTTGTAGTCGGTTTTCTCCTACCAGTTGTTCCAGTTACACACAGAGTCACCACAATTGCTCTTATCACCGCCAAAATTCTCATCCATCCAACGTTTCCTTCGATATCCTTTGATTTTTATCTTGCAGGACCTCAATCAATTAAGACTTGGGGCGTTCCGGGAGACACATCTATGCGCATGAGTAAGGACATTGAGGCAACCATCGCAGCTTCCGTAAATGTATAAGATTTATGACTTTTTAACGACAAGTTTCTGTTTTAATGGTAGCACGATTTAATTTCATTACAATGTTACAAAAATGTTCAAACTTATTTATAAATCCATCCTTAAGCTATATATTTATCTAGATTGTTTGATATTTAAAGGACTAATTCTACATTATCTTTATATTACAAAAAAATTAAATGAATATCGCGTGTCTCTAAAGGGAATTTAGCCACACGAGTAGAGGATGAGAATTTTAAGAAATTTACTCAATAATCCTTACAGAAATAGTAATCTGTTATCCTGCAAGGATATTTCGGATAGTCATTTGTAGTTGGCGCTGTTTAGAATCCTTTTAATAGTTAGCACAGCGCCATCTATAACTCAGCATATACAACCTGTTGGATTACAATATAGCTCGCTGTATTATCATTACTATTATTATTGATATTACCACTGACAGTTTGTAAACTAATATAACCTCTAAAATGTCTAAAAAGGGGCAGAAAGTAATCGGCAGCTACTATTTTGTAATAGTAGGCCACAACGACAACCCAATATTCGAACTAGAGTTTACAAACAACAAGGACCCTAAAGTAAGTGCAATAGGATTATAATTTCAATCTCACAGCAATGGGGTGTTTCAGAAAGAAGACCACCGTCACCTGAACCAGTTCATTGCACATGCAGCCCTTGATTTAATCGACGAGCATAAGTGGAAAACCCACAACATGAACCTGAAGTCTGTAGACAAGTTCAATCAGTGGTTTGTGTCAGCTTTTGTCACTGCAAGCCTCATTCGGTTTGTCATGGTGCATGATAACCGTAATGAGGATGGAATCAAGAATTTCTTTATGGATGTTTATGAGTCTTATATAAAACATGCCATGAATCCTTTTTATGAGGAAAACACACAGATTAAATCACTGGCATTTGAAAAAAAGGCACAGCTGTATGCAAAGAAATATTTGACCACTTAGGTTTATTTGCTTGTAATTGTTAAATTTATTTATAATCAAATGTTAATTGTTAAGGTGTTTATGTGAATATATGTTCTTTTACTTTTTCATTTAATGTATCCTTTACATTCTGAATAAAGAAATATTAATGCTATCATTTAGATGTAAGAGTACACATGGAAAATAGACTTATCCTCTCATAGTATTTGTAATAGCAGTGTGCACATATGAAACAATTTTTTGCCACCCTATTATACTATTAAATTAATTTTCAGGAATCACTAAAGTTATTTTAAATTTACATTTTAAAGTAAATTGATAAAGTAAAGTTCTTGGTTTGAAATTAAAAAAAAAGTCTATATGCTCCAATTGATTAAGGAATTGCTTCAGCATTAGAAATGAGATAATTTTTCACTTTCCAAATAGAGCACTGATGAATAAGGAAGGTGTCTTCACGTTTTCTGACAGTGATGAAATATACACTAACTTTTCGGGGAAAAAAAACTACTGGATAAGCAAGGATTTCCAATAGTCATAACTGAAAAACTAGGAGCCTGAAACAGCTGAAACTAACTACATACTGTTTCTTATGTCCGTTGTAATATATATACACATTTTAAAGCAAGTCGAAAAAATTGCGAAAATCGGGAAAAATCCAAAGGGTTTTAACCTTCTGAATTTTTCACCTCGAAATTTTTTTCTTCGCGATCGACCTGAAAGTTTGTACAAGCAATTACCAAATCATTTTTAACGTCGGGGGCAAATCTTAGCCATTTTCATCTATAATTGTTTGAGTTACAGCTCTATAATTCGCAAGAAAACTAAGTCATAGAGCCAGTTTTCCACGAGTCATAAATGAAAAACTAGCAGCTCGAAACAAGTAAAACTCGTTAAATATTGTTTCTTATGTCCGTTATAATATATATGCAAATTTTGAAGCAAATCGAAGAGATTCAGAATTTTTGAGTTCGACATTTTTTTCTTGACGATCGACCTGAAATTTTGCATAATCAATTTAGACTGTAGTTTGAACGTGGGAACCAAATTGTAGCTGTTTTCATCTGTAACTTTTTGACTTATTAGTCTAGTAATTCATAATCATTTTATTACCACCGTATTTCGTCCTTATCAGCTATTACCAGACGGGGTCGCTCCTGTTGGAGACAACCCGTTCGGAACAAACAAATAATGCGAGTGATTAACAATTATATTTTTAAATCATATTTAAGCAATTTTCAACATTGAGAAAATATTGTAATTTTTTAATATTGAGGCGGAAAGGCCACTGGAAAATAGCCTAATAAAGGCTGTTTTCTCTATTAATATTGTTATTGCTATTAGCTATTAATATTTTCCCAGAAATGTCAAAAATGGTATTAATTGTATTTTATTCCTAGGTCAACACATATCATGTCCTGTCAGCACGCTTGAACTTTGTCTCTCCTGTGTATTTTAACTGGCAGAGCGATGATTCAAGTGTATTGACAGACCGAAATCAACAATTACTTTACCGAAAATGGCATCGGTATCATGTGGAAATCGAAAATGTCGGAATACGCTATGAGGAAATAGGTAATGTATAAAACACATGCGAAAATGAGTTTTAAGCGATTTGGGCCAACATTTAAGAATGTTTATCAACGGGTCAATAAAACATAAAAATTCTTAAATTTGGCCGAATTTCCGTGAAATTTCATCACAGAATGTCTAGATATTGAACCAGGTCGAAAATTTAAGATTTCTGAGCACTTTACAACCAGAAGGGGGGAGTACATGCATCATGAAATTTTAAAAAATCGTCAAATCTAGTCGAAAATGCTTGTAAAGTCTCCGCAGAACGTCAAAACGTTGGAATATGAAGTAAAAATCCCAAGAATTTCACGCTTTTTGGTCGAAAATTGAAGATTTCTGAGCACTTTAAAACCATAAGGGGGGAGTCTTTGGATCATGAAATTTTAAAAAATCGTCAAATCTGGTTGAAAATGCTTGTAAAGTCTCCGCAGAACGTCAAAACGTTGGAATATGAAGTAAAAATCCTAAGAATTTCACGCTTTTTGGTCGAAAATTGAAGATTTCTGAGCACTTTAAAACCAGAAGGGGGGAGTCTTTGGATCATGAAATTTTAAAAAATCGTCAAATCTGGTTGAAAATGCTTGTAAAGTCTCCGCAGAACGTCAAAACGTTGGAATATGAAGTAAAAATCCCAAGAATTTCACGCTTTATGGTCGAAAATTGAAGATTTCTGAGCACTTTAAAACCAGAAGGGGGGAGTCTTTGGATCATGAAATTTTAAAAAATCGTCAAATCTGGTTGAAAATGCTTGTAAAGTCTCCGCAGAACGTCAAAACGTTGGAATATGAAGTAAAAATCCCAAGAATTTCACGCTTTTTGGTCGAAAATTGAAGATTTCTGAGCACTTTAAAACCATAAGGGGGGAGTCTTTGGATCATGAAATTTTAAAAAATCGTCAAATCTGGTTGAAAATGCTTGTAAAGTCTCCGCAGAACGTCAAAACGTTGGAATATGAATTAAAAATCCCAAGAATTTCACGCTTTTTGGTCGAAAATTGAAGATTTCTGAGCACTTTAAAACCAGAAGGGGGGAGTCTTTGGATCATGAAATTTTAAAAAATCGTCAAATCTGGTTGAAAATGCTTGTAAAGTCTCCGCAGAACGTCAAAACGTTGGAATATGAAGTAAAAATCCTAAGAATTTCACGCTTTTTGGTCGAAAATTGAAGATTTCTGAGCACTTTAAAACCAGAAGGGGGGAGTCTTTGGATCATGAAATTTTAAAAAATCGTCAAATCTGGTTGAAAATGCTTGTAAAGTCTCCGCAGAACGTCAAAACGTTGGAATATGAAGTAAAAATCCTAAGAATTTCACGCTTTTTGGTCGAAAATTGAAGATTTCTGAGCACTTTAAAACCAGAAGGGGGGAGTCTTTGGATCATGAAATTTTAAAAAATCGTCAAATCTGGTCGAAAATACGTGTAAAGTCTCCGCAGAACGTCAAAACGTTGGAATATGAAGTAAAAATCCTAAGAATTTCACGCTTTTTGGTCGAAAATTGAAGATTTCTGAGCACTTTAAAACCATAAGGGGGGAGTCTTTGGATCATGAAATTTTAAAAAATCGTCAAATCTGGTTGAAAATGCTTGTAAAGTCTCCGGAGAACGTCAAAACGTTGGAATATGAATTAAAAATCCCAAGAATTTCACGCTTTTTGGTCGAAAATTGAAGATTTCTGAGCACTTTAAAACCAGAAGGGGGGAGTCTTTGGATCATGAAATTTAAAAAAATCGTCAAATCTGGTTGAAAATGCTTGTAAAGTCTCCGCAGAACGTCAAAACGTTGGAATATGAAGTAAAAATCCTAAGAATTTCACGCTTTTTGGTCGAAAATTGAAGATTTCTGAGCACTTTAAAACCATAAGGGGGGATCTTTGGATCATGAAATTTTAAAAAATCGTCAAATCTGGTTGAAAATGCTTGTAAAGTCTCCGCAGAACGTCAAAACGTTGGAATATGAAGTAAAAATCCTAAGAATTTCACGCTTTTTGGTCGAAAATTGAAGATTTCTGAGCACTTTAAAACCAGAAGGGGGGAGTCTTTGGATCATGAAATTTAAAAAAATCGTCAAATCTGGTTGAAAATGCTTGTAAAGTCTCCGCAGAACGTCAAAACGTTGGAATATGAAGTAAAAATCCTAAGAATTTCACGCTTTTTGGTCGAAAATTGAAGATTTCTGAGCACTTTAAAACCATAAGGGGGGATCTTTGGATCATGAAATTTTAAAAAATCGTCAAATCTGGTTGAAAATGCTTGTAAAGTCTCCGCAGAACGTCAAAACGTTGGAATATGAATTAAAAATCCCAAGAATTTCACGCTTTTTGGTCGAAAATTGAAGATTTCTGAGCACTTTAAAACCAGAAGGGGGGAGTCTTTGGATCATGAAATTTTAAAAAATCGTCAAATCTGGTTGAAAATGCTTGTAAAGTCTTCGCAGAACGTCAAAACGTTGGAATATGAAGTAAAAATCCTAAGAATTTCACGCTTTTTGGTCGAAAATTGAAGATTTCTGAGCACTTTAAAACCATAAGGGGGGAGTCTTTGGATCATGAAATTTTAAAAAATCGTCAAATCTGGTTGAAAATGCTTGTAAAGTCTCCGGAGAACGTCAAAACGTTGGAATATGAATTAAAAATCCCAAGAATTTCACGCTTTTTGGTCGAAAATTGAAGATTTCTGAGCACTTTAAAACCAGAAGGGGGGAGTCTTTGGATCATGAAATTTTAAAAAATCGTCAAATCTGGTTGAAAATGCTTGTAAAGTCTCCGCAGAACGTCAAAACGTTGGAATATGAAGTAAAAATCCTAAGAATTTCACGCATTTTGGTCGAAAATTGAAGATTTCTGAGCACTTTAAAACCATAAGGGGGGAGTCTTTGGATCATGAAATTTTAAAAAATCGTCAAATCTGGTTGAAAATGCTTGTAAAGTCTCCGCAGAACGTCAAAACGTTGGAATATGAAGTAAAAATCCTAAGAATTTCACGCTTTTTGGTCGAAAATTGAAGATTTCTGAGCACTTTAAAACCAGAAGGGGGGAGTCTTTGGATCAAGAAATTGACATGCAATTTTTAAAAAATCGTCAAATCTGGTCGAAAATACGTGTAAAGTCTCCGCAGAACGTCAAAACGTTGGAATATGAATTAAAAATCCCAAGAATTTCACGCTTTTTGGTCGAAAATTGAAGATTTCTGAGCACTTTAAAACCAAATCGTCAAATCTGGTCGAAAATACGTGTAAAGATTTCTGAGCACTTTAAAACCAGAAGATTTGACATTTTTTTAAAATTGCATGTCAATTTCTTGATCCAAAGACTCCCCCCTTCTGGTTTTAAAGTGCTCAGAAATCTTCAATTTTCGACCAAAAAGCGTGAAATTCTTGGGATTTTTAATTCATATTCCAACGTTTTGACGTTCTGCGGAGACTTTACACGTATTTTCGACCAGATTTGACGATTTTTTTAAAATTGCATGTCAATTTCTTGATCCATGTACCTATACCTTCTGGTTTTAAAGTGCTCAGAAATCTTCAATTTTCGACCAAAAAGCGTGAAATTCTTAGGATTTTTACTTCATATTCCAACGTTTTGACGTTCTGCGGAGACTTTACAAGCATTTTCAACCAGATTTGACGATTTTTTAAAATTTCATGATCCAAAGACTCCCCCCTTCTGGTTTTAAAGTGCTCAGAAATCTTCAATTTTCGACCAAAAAGCGTGAAATTCTTGGGATTTTTAATTCATATTCCAACGTTTTGACGTTCTGCGGAGACTTTACAAGCATTTTCAACCAGATTTGACGATTTTTTAAAATTTCATGATCCAAAGACTCCCCCCTTCTGGTTTTAAAGTGCTCAGAAATCTTCAATTTTCGACCAAAAAGCGTGAAATTCTTGGGATTTTTAATTCATATTCCAACGTTTTGACGTTCTGCGGAGACTTTACAAGCATTTTCAACCAGATTTGACGATTTTTTAAAATTTCATGATCCAAAGAATCCCCCCTTCTGGTTTTAAAGTGCTCAGAAATCTTCAATTTTCGACCAAAAAGCGTGAAATTCTTGGGATTTTTAATTCATATTCCAACGTTTTGACGTTCTGCGGAGACTTTACAAGAATTTTCAACCAGATTTGACGATTTTTTAAAATTTCATGATCCAAAGACTCCCCCCTTCTGGTTTTAAAGTGCTCAGAAATCTTCAATTTTCGACCAAAAAGCGTGAAATTCTTGGGATTTTTAATTCATATTCCAACGTTTTGACGTTCTGCGGAGACTTTACAAGCATTTTCAACCAGATTTGACGATTTTTTAAAATTTCATGATCCAAAGACTCCCCCCTTCTGGTTTTAAAGTGCTCAGAAATCTTCAATTTTCGACCAAAAAGCGTGAAATTCTTGGGATTTTTAATTCATATTCCAACGTTTTGACGTTCTGCGGAGACTTTACAAGCATTTTCAACCAGATTTGACGATTTTTTAAAATTTCATGATCCAAAGAATCCCCCCTTCTGGTTTTAAAGTGCTCAGAAATCTTCAATTTTCGACCAAAAAGCGTGAAATTCTTGGGATTTTTAATTCATATTCCAACGTTTTGACGTTCTGCGGAGACTTTACAAGAATTTTCAACCAGATTTGACGATTTTTTAAAATTTCATGATCCAAAGACTCCCCCCTTCTGGTTTTAAAGTGCTCAGAAATCTTCAATTTTCGACCAAAAAGCGTGAAATTCTTAGGATTTTTACTTCATATTCCAACGTTTTGACGTTCTGCGGAGACTTTACACGTATTTTCGACCAGATTTGACGATTTTTTAAAAATTGCATGTCAATTTCTTGATCCATGTACCTATACCTTATGGTTTTAAAGTGCTCAGAAATCTTCAATTTTCGACCAAAAAGCGTGAAATTCTTAGGATTTTTACTTCATATTCCAACGTTTTGACGTTCTGCGGAGACTTTACACGTATTTTCGACCAGATTTGACGATTTTTTAAAATTTCATGATCCAAAGACTCCCCCCTTCTGGTTTTAAAGTGCTCAGAAATCTACAATTTTCGACCAAAAAGCGTGAAATTCTTAGGATTTTTACTTCATATTCCAACGTTTTGACGTTCTGCGGAGACTTTACAAGCATTTTCAACCAGATTTGACGATTTTTTAAAATTTCATGATCCAAAGACTCCCCCCTTCTGGTTTTAAAGTGCTCAGAAATCTTCAATTTTCGACCAAAAAGCGTGAAATTCTTAGGATTTTTACTTCATATTCCAACGTTTTGACGTTCTGCGGAGACTTTACAAGCATTTTCAACCAGATTTGACGATTTTTTAAAATTTCATGATCCAAAGACTCCCCCCTTCTGGTTTTAAAGTGCTCAGAAATCTTCAATTTTCGACCAAAAAGCGTGAAATTCTTAGGATTTTTACTTCATATTCCAACGTTTTGACGTTCTGCGGAGACTTTACACGTATTTTCGACCAGATTTGACGATTTTTTAAAATTTCATGATCCAAAGACTCCCCCCTTCTGGTTTTAAAGTGCTCAGAAATCTACAATTTTCGACCAAAAAGCGTGAAATTCTTAGGATTTTTACTTCATATTCCAACGTTTTGACGTTCTGCGGAGACTTTACAAGCATTTTCAACCAGATTTGACGATTTTTTAAAATTTCATGATCCAAAGACTCCCCCCTTCTGGTTTTAAAGTGCTCAGAAATCTTCAATTTTCGACCAAAAAGCGTGAAATTCTTAGGATTTTTACTTCATATTCCAACGTTTTGACGTTCTGCGGAGACTTTACACGTATTTTCGACCAGATTTGACGATTTTTTAAAATTTCATGATCCAAAGACTCCCCCCTTCTGGTTTTAAAGTGCTCAGAAATCTTCAATTTTCGACCAAAAAGCGTGAAATTCTTGGGATTTTTAATTCATATTCCAACGTTTTGACGTTCTGCGGAGACTTTACAAGCATTTTCAACCAGATTTGACGATTTTTTAAAATTTCATGATCCAAAGACTCCCCCCTTCTGGTTTTAAAGTGCTCAGAAATCTTCAATTTTCGACCAAAAAGCGTGAAATTCTTAGGATTTTTACTTCATATTCCAACGTTTTGACGTTCTGCGGAGACTTTACACGTATTTTCGACCAGATTTGACGATTTTTTAAAAATTGCATGTCAATTTCTTGATCCATGTACCTATACCTTATGGTTTTAAAGTGCTCAGAAATCTTCAATTTTCGACCAAAAAGCGTGAAATTCTTGGGATTTTTAATTCATATTCCAACGTTTTGACGTTCTGCGGAGACTTTACAAGAATTTTCAACCAGATTTGACGATTTTTTAAAATTTCATGATCCAAAGACTCCCCCCTTCTGGTTTTAAAGTGCTCAGAAATCTTCAATTTTCGACCAAAAAGCGTGAAATTCTTAGGATTTTTACTTCATATTCCAACGTTTTGACGTTCTGCGGAGACTTTACAAGCATTTTCAACCAGATTTGACGATTTTTTAAAATTTCATGATCCAAAGACTCCCCCCTTCTGGTTTTAAAGTGCTCAGAAATCTTCAATTTTCGACCAAAAAGCGTGAAATTCTTAGGATTTTTACTTCATATTCCAACGTTTTGACGTTCTGCGGAGACTTTACACGTATTTTCGACCAGATTTGACGATTTTTTAAAATTTCATGATAAAAGGCTCCCCCCTTCTGGTTTTAAAGTGCTCAGAAATCTTCAATTTTCGACCAAAAAGCGTGAAATTCTTGGGATTTTTAATTCATATTCCAACGTTTTGACGTTCTGCGGAGACTTTACAAGCATTTTCAACCAGATTTGACGATTTTTTAAAATTTCATGATCCAAAGACTCCCCCCTTCTGGTTTTAAGTGCTCAGAAATCTTCAATTTTCGACCAAAAAGGGTGAAATTCTTAGGATTTTTACTTCATATTCCAACGTTTTGACGTTCTGCGGAGACTTTACAAGCATTTTCAACCAGATTTGACGATTTTTTAAAATTTCATGATCCAAAGACTCCCCCCTTCTGGTTTTAAAGTGCTCAGAAATCTTCAATTTTCGACCAAAAAGCGTGAAATTCTTAGGATTTTTACTTCATATTCCAACGTTTTGACGTTCTGCGGAGACTTTACACGTATTTTCGACCAGATTTGACGATTTTTTAAAATTTCATGATCCAAAGACTCCCCCCTTCTGGTTTTAAAGTGCTCAGAAATCTTCAATTTTCGACCAAAAAGCGTGAAATTCTTAGGATTTTTACTTCATATTCCAACGTTTTGACGTTCTGCGGAGACTTTACAAGCATTTTCAACCAGATTTGACGATTTTTTAAAATTTCATGATCCAAAGACTCCCCCCTTCTGGTTTTAAAGTGCTCAGAAATCTTCAATTTTCGACCAAAAAGCGTGAAATTCTTAGGATTTTTACTTCATATTCCAACGTTTTGACGTTCTGCGGAGACTTTACACGTATTTTCGACCAGATTTGACGATTTTTTAAAATTTCATGATCCAAAGACTCCCCCCTTCTGGTTTTAAAGTGCTCAGAAATCTTCAATTTTCGACCAAAAAGCGTGAAATTCTTAGGATTTTTACTTCATATTCCAACGTTTTGACGTTCTGCGGAGACTTTACACGTATTTTCGACCAGATTTGACGATTTTTTAAAATTTCATGATCCAAAGACTCCCCCCTTCTGGTTTTAAAGTGCTCAGAAATCTACAATTTTCGACCAAAAAGCGTGAAATTCTTAGGATTTTTACTTCATATTCCAACGTTTTGACGTTCTGCGGAGACTTTACAAGCATTTTCAACCAGATTTGACGATTTTTTAAAATTTCATGATCCAAAGACTCCCCCCTTCTGGTTTTAAAGTGCTCAGAAATCTTCAATTTTCGACCAAAAAGCGTGAAATTCTTAGGATTTTTACTTCATATTCCAACGTTTTGACGTTCTGCGGAGACTTTACACGTATTTTCGACCAGATTTGACGATTTTTTAAAATTTCATGATCCAAAGACTCCCCTCTTATGGTTTTAAAGTGCTCAGAAATCTTCAATTTTCGACCAAAAAGCGTGAAATTCTTAGGATTTTTACTTCATATTCCAACGTTTTGACGTTCTGCGGAGACTTTACAAGCATTTTCAACCAGATTTGACGATTTTTTAAAATTTCATGATCCAAAGACTCCCCCCTTCTGGTTTTAAAGTGCTCAGAAATCTTCAATTTTCGACCAAAAAGCGTGAAATTCTTAGGATTTTTACTTCATATTCCAACGTTTTGGCGTTCTGCGGAGACTTTACAAGCATTTTCAACCAGATTTGACGATTTTTTAAAATTTCATGATCCAAAGACTCCCCCCTTCTGGTTTTAAAATGCTCAGAAATCTTCAATTTTCGACCAAAAAGCGTGAAATTCTTAGGATTTTTACTTCATATTCCAACGTTTTGACGTTCTGCGGAGACTTTACAAGCATTTTCAACCAGATTTGACGATTTTTTAAAATTTCATGATCCAAAGACTCCCCCCTTCTGGTTTTAAAGTGCTCAGAAATCTTCAATTTTCGACCAAAAAGCGTGAAATTCTTAGGATTTTTACTTCATATTCCAACGTTTTTCAGCTCAGAAATCTTCAATTTTCGACCAAAAAGCGTGAAATTCTTAGGATTTTTACTTCATATTCCAACGTTTTGGCGTTCTGCGGAGACTTTACAAGCATTTTCAACCAGATTTGACGATTTTTTAAAATTTCATGATCCAAAGACTCCCCCCTTCTGGTTTTAAAGTGCTCAGAAATCTTCAATTTTCGACCAAAAAGCGTGAAATTCTTAGGATTTTTACTTCATATTCCAACGTTTTGACGTTCTGCGGAGACTTTACACGTATTTTCGACCAGATTTGACGATTTTTTTAAAATTGCATGTCAATTACTTGATCCATGTACCTTATGGTTTTAAAGTGCTCAGAAATCTTCAATTTTCGACCAAAAAGCGTGAAATTCTTAGGATTTTTACTTCATATTCCAACGTTTTGACGTTCTGCGGAGACTTTACAAGCATTTTCAACCAGATTTGACGATTTTTTAAAATTTCATGATCCAAAGACTCCCCCCTTCTGGTTTTAAAGTGCTCAGAAATCTTCAATTTTCGACCAAAAAGCGTGAAATTCTTAGGATTTTTACTTCATATTCCAACGTTTTGACGTTCTGCGGAGACTTTACACGTATTTTCGACCAGATTTGACGATTTTTTAAAATTTCATGATCCAAAGACTCCCCTCTTATGGTTTTAAAGTGCTCAGAAATCTTCAATTTTCGACCAAAAAGCGTGAAATTCTTAGGATTTTTACTTCATATTCCAACGTTTTGACGTTCTGCGGAGACTTTACACGTATTTTCGACCAGATTTGACGATTTTTTAAAATTTCATGATCCAAAGACTCCCCTCTTATGGTTTTAAAGTGCTCAGAAATCTTCAATTTTCGACCAAAAAGCGTGAAATTCTTAGGATTTTTACTTCATATTCCAACGTTTTGACGTTCTGCGGAGACTTTACAAGCATTTTCAACCAGATTTGACGATTTTTTAAAATTTCATGATCCAAAGACTCCCCCCTTCTGGTTTTAAAGTGCTCAGAAATCTTCAATTTTCGACCAAAAAGCGTGAAATTCTTAGGATTTTTACTTCATATTCCAACGTTTTGGCGTTCTGCGGAGACTTTACAAGCATTTTCAACCAGATTTGACGATTTTTTAAAATTTCATGATCCAAAGACTCCCCCCTTCTGGTTTTAAAATGCTCAGAAATCTTCAATTTTCGACCAAAAAGCGTGAAATTCTTAGGATTTTTACTTCATATTCCAACGTTTTGACGTTCTGCGGAGACTTTACAAGCATTTTCAACCAGATTTGACGATTTTTTAAAATTTCATGATCCAAAGACTCCCCCCTTCTGGTTTTAAAGTGCTCAGAAATCTTCAATTTTCGACCAAAAAGCGTGAAATTCTTAGGATTTTTACTTCATATTCCAACGTTTTGGCGTTCTGCGGAGACTTTACAAGCATTTTCAACCAGATTTGACGATTTTTTAAAATTTCATGATCCAAAGACTCCCCCCTTCTGGTTTTAAAGTGCTCAGAAATCTTCAATTTTCGACCAAAAAGCGTGAAATTCTTAGGATTTTTACTTCATATTCCAACGTTTTGACGTTCTGCGGAGACTTTACAAGCATTTTCAACCAGATTTGACGATTTTTTAAAATTTCATGATCCAAAGACTCCCATGGTTTTAAAGTGCTCAGAAATCTTCAATTTTCGACCAAAAAGCGTGAAATTCTTAGGATTTTTACTTCATATTCCAACGTTTTGACGTTCTGCGGAGACTTTACACGTATTTTCGACCAGATTAGACGATTTTTTAAAAATTGCATGTCAATTTCTTGATCCATGTACCTATACCTTATGGTTTTAAAGTGCTCAGAAATCTTCAATTTTCGACCAAAAAGCGTGAAATTCTTAGGATTTTTACTTCATATTCCAACGTTTTGACGTTCTGCGGAGACTTTACAAGCATTTTCAACCAGATTTGACGATTTTTTAAAATTTCATGATCCAAAGACTCCCCCCTTATGGTTTTAAAGTGCTCAGAAATCTTCAATTTTCGACCAAAAAGCGTGAAATTCTTAGGATTTTTACTTCATATTCCAACGTTTTGACGTTCTGCGGAGACTTTACAAGCATTTTCAACCAGATTTGACGATTTTTTAAAATTTCATGATCCAAAGACTCCCCCCTTCTGGTTTTAAAGTGCTCAGAAATCTTCAATTTTCGACCAAAAAGCGTGAAATTCTTAGGATTTTTACTTCATATTCCAACGTTTTGACGTTCTGCGGAGACTTTACACGTATTTTCGACCAGATTAGACGATTTTTTAAAAATTGCATGTCAATTTCTTGATCCATGTACCTATACCTTATGGTTTTAAAGTGCTCAGAAATCTTCAATTTTCGACCAAAAAGCGTGAAATTCTTAGGATTTTTACTTCATATTCCAACGTTTTGACGTTCTGCGGAGACTTTACAAGCATTTTCAACCAGATTTGACGATTTTTTAAAATTTCATGATCCAAAGACTCCCCCCTTATGGTTTTAAAGTGCTCAGAAATCTTCAATTTTCGACCAAAAAGCGTGAAATTCTTAGGATTTTTACTTCATATTCCAACGTTTTGGCGTTCTGCGGAGACTTTACAAGCATTTTCAACCAGATTTGACGATTTTTTAAAATTTCATGATCCAAAGACTCCCCCCTTCTGGTTTTAAAGTGCTCAGAAATCTTCAATTTTCGACCAAAAAGCGTGAAATTCTTAGGATTTTTACTTCATATTCCAACGTTTTGACGTTCTGCGGAGACTTTACACGTATTTTCGACCAGATTTGACGATTTTTTTAAAATTGCATGTCAATTACTTGATCCATGTACCTTATGGTTTTAAAGTGCTCAGAAATCTTCAATTTTCGACCAAAAAGCGTGAAATTCTTAGGATTTTTACTTCATATTCCAACGTTTTGACGTTCTGCGGAGACTTTACAAGCATTTTCAACCAGATTTGACGATTTTTTAAAATTTCATGATCCAAAGACTCCCCCCTTCTGGTTTTAAAGTGCTCAGAAATCTTCAATTTTCGACCAAAAAGCGTGAAATTCTTAGGATTTTTACTTCATATTCCAACGTTTTGACGTTCTGCGGAGACTTTACACGTATTTTCGACCAGATTTGACGATTTTTTAAAATTTCATGATCCAAAGACTCCCCCCTTCTGGTTTTAAAGTGCTCAGAAATCTTCAATTTTCGACCAAAAAGCGTGAAATTCTTAGGATTTTTACTTCATATTCCAACGTTTTGACGTTCTGCGGACACTTTACACGTATTTTCGACCAGATTTGACGATTTTTTAAAATTTGATGATCCAAAGACTCCCCCCTTCTGGTTTTAAAGTGCTCAGAAATCTTCAATTTTCGACCAAAAAGCGTGAAATTCTTAGGATTTTTACTTCATATTCCAACGTTTTGACGTTCTGCGGAGACTTTACAAGCATTTTCAACCAGATTTGACGATTTTTTAAAATTTCATGATCCAAAGACTCCCCCCTTCTGGTTTTAAAGTGCTCAGAAATCTTCAATTTTCGACCAAAAAGCGTGAAATTCTTAGGATTTTTACTTCATATTCCAACGTTTTGACGTTCTGCGGAGACTTTACAAGCATTTTCAACCAGATTTGACGATTTTTTAAAATTTCATGATCCAAAGACTCCCCCCTTCTGGTTTTAAAGTGCTCAGAAATCTTCAATTTTCGACCAAAAAGCGTGAAATTCTTGGGATTTTTAATTCATATTCCAACGTTTTGACGTTCTGCGGAGACTTTACACGTATTTTCGACCAGATTTGACGATTTTTTTAAAATTGCATGTCAATTTCTTGATCCATTATGGTTTTAAAGTGCTCAGAAATCTTCAATTTTCGACCAAAAAGCGTGAAATTCTTAGGATTTTTACTTCATATTCCAACGTTTTGACGTTCTGCGGACACTTTACACGTATTTTCAACCAGATTTGACGATTTTTTAAAATTTCATGATCCAAAGACTCCCCCCTTCTGGTTTTAAAGTGCTCAGAAATCTTCAATTTTCGACCAAAAAGCGTGAAATTCTTGGGATTTTTAATTCATATTCCAACGTTTTGACGTTCTGCGGAGACTTTACAAGCATATTCAACCAGATTTGACGATTTTTTAAAATTTCATGATCCAAAGACTCCCCCCTTCTGGTTTTAAAGTGCTCAGAAATCTTCAATTTTCGACCAAAAAGCGTGAAATTCTTAGGATTTTTACTTCATATTCCAACGTTTTGACGTTCTGCGGAGACTTTACACGTATTTTCGACCAGATTTGACGATTTTTTAAAATTTCATGATCCAAAGACTCCCCCCTTCTGGTTTTAAAGTGCTCAGAAATCTTCAATTTTCGACCAAAAAGCGTGAAATTCTTAGGATTTTTACTTCATATTCCAACGTTTTGACGTTCTGCGGAGACTTTACACGTATTTTCGACCAGATTTGACGATTTTTTAAAATTTCATGATCCAAAGACTCCCCCCTTCTGGTTTTAAAGTGCTCAGAAATCTTCAATTTTCGACCAAAAAGCGTGAAATTCTTAGGATTTTTACTTCATATTCCAACGTTTTGACGTTCTGCGGAGACTTTACACGTATTTTCGACCAGATTTGACGATTTTTTTAAAATTGCATGTCAATTTCTTGATCCATGTACCTATACCTTATGGTTTTAAAGTGCTCAGAAATCTTCAATTTTCGACCAAAAAGCGTGAAATTCTTAGGATTTTTACTTCATATTCCAACGTTTTGACGTTCTGCGGAGACTTTACAAGCATTTTCAACCAGATTTGACGATTTTTTAAAATTTCATGATCCAAAGACTCCCCCCTTCTGGTTTTAAAGTGCTCAGAAATCTTCAATTTTCGACCAAAAAGCGTGAAATTCTTAGGATTTTTACTTCATATTCCAACGTTTTGACGTTCTGCGGAGACTTTACACGTATTTTCGACCAGATTTGACGATTTTTTTAAAATTGCATGTCAATTTCTTGATCCATGTACCTATACCTTATGGTTTTAAAGTGCTCAGAAATCTTCAATTTTCGACCAAAAAGCGTGAAATTCTTAGGATTTTTACTTCATATTCCAACGTTTTGACGTTCTGCGGAGACTTTACAAGCATTTTCAACCAGATTTGACGATTTTTTAAAATTTCATGATCCAAAGACTCCCCCCTTCTGGTTTTAAAGTGCTCAGAAATCTTCAATTTTCGACCAAAAAGCGTGAAATTCTTAGGATTTTTACTTCATATTCCAACGTTTTGACGTTCTGCGGAGACTTTACACGTATTTTCGACCAGATTTGACGATTTTTTTAAAATTGCATGTCAATTACTTGATCCATGTACCTTATGGTTTTAAAGTGCTCAGAAATCTTCAATTTTCGACCAAAAAGCGTGAAATTCTTAGGATTTTTACTTCATATTCCAACGTTTTGACGTTCTGCGGAGACTTTACAAGCATTTTCAACCAGATTTGACGATTTTTTAAAATTTCATGATCCAAAGACTCCCCCCTTCTGGTTTTAAAGTGCTCAGAAATCTTCAATTTTCGACCAAAAAGCGTGAAATTCTTAGGATTTTTACTTCATATTCCAACGTTTTGACGTTCTGCGGAGACTTTACACGTATTTTCGACCAGATTTGACGATTTTTTAAAATTTCATGATCCAAAGACTCCCCCCTTCTGGTTTTAAAGTGCTCAGAAATCTTCAATTTTCGACCAAAAAGCGTGAAATTCTTAGGATTTTTACTTCATATTCCAACGTTTTGACGTTCTGCGGAGACTTTACAAGCATTTTCAACCAGATTTGACGATTTTTTAAAATTTCATGATCCAAAGACTCCCCCCTTCTGGTTTTAAAGTGCTCAGAAATCTTCAATTTTCGACCAAAAAGCGTGAAATTCTTAGGATTTTTACTTCATATTCCAACGTTTTGACGTTCTGCGGAGACTTTACACGTATTTTCGACCAGATTTGACGATTTTTTTAAAATTGCATGTCAATTTCTTGATCCATGTACCTATACCTTATGGTTTTAAAGTGCTCAGAAATCTTCAATTTTCGACCAAAAAGCGTGAAATTCTTAGGATTTTTACTTCATATTCCAACGTTTTGACGTTCTGCGGAGACTTTACAAGCATTTTCAACCAGATTTGACGATTTTTTAAAATTTCATGATCCAAAGACTCCCCCCTTCTGGTTTTAAAGTGCTCAGAAATCTTCAATTTTCGACCAAAAAGCGTGAAATTCTTAGGATTTTTACTTCATATTCCAACGTTGTGACGTTCTGCGGAGACTTTACACGTATTTTCGACCAGATTTGACGATTTTTTTTAAATTACATGTCAATTTCTTGATCCATGTAAATTAAAAATTCTGCCCGAAATCGCTTGAAACTCGGTAACATTTTCGCAGCCTGGATTGAAATATACTACTATATAAAATACTTGTTTTTAAAAGGAGTTAACGAGATACATACTTACCAAAACGTCATTTAGAAATACTTCTTCCTTTCTTTAAATCTGTAGGTTTCGGTCTGTCAATACACCTGAATCATTGCTCGCCTAGTATAAAAACACAGAAGAGACAAAGTTCAAGCGAGCTGACAGGACTCGAGATATGTTGACCTAAAAATTACAATACAATTACAAATTGTTTTACAATGCGTCAGTTACGTGTATAACTGTTTGAGTTATGGCCCTGTAAGTCGCAAGAAAACTCAGTCATAAACCCAGTTTTCCACGAGTCATAACTGAAAAACTAGCAGCTCTAAACAGGTGAAACTCGTTAAATATTCTTTCTTATGTCCGTTATAATATATATGCAAATTTTTAAGCAAATCGAAGAGATTGAGAAAATCGGAAAAAATCGAAAAAATCGTAAGGGGTTCTGAATTTTTCACCTCGAAATTTTTTTCTTCGCGATCTAACTGAAAGTTTGCACAAGCAATTTTGACATCATTTTGAACGTCGGAGGCAAATCTTAGCCATTTTCATCTATAACTGTTTGAGTTACAGCTCTATAATTCGCAAAAAATCTAAGTCATAGAGCCAGTTTTCCACGAGTCATTACTGAAAAACTAGCAGCTCGAAACTCGTAAAATATTGTTTCTTAGTCCGTTGTAATATATATGCACATTTTAAAGTAAATCGAAACAATGGCGAAAATCGGGAAAAAAAACGAAAGGTGTGTTTTTACAACAAATTTTACGACCAGAAGTGGGGAGACATGGGTCAAGAAATTTTAAAAAATCGTCAAATTAGGTCGAAAATGCGTGTAAATTCTCCGCAGAACGTCAAAACATTGGAATAATGTGCAAACATTCCAAGAATTTCACGCTTTTTGGTCGAAGCTTGAAGATTTCTGAACATTTTACTACCAGAAGGGAGGGTACATGGTCAAGACATTTTACAAAATCGTCAATTTTGGTCGAAATCGCTTGAAATTTCGACCAGGTTGCGAAAATGTTACAATATTTCAACTTGGGACGCGAAAATGATACCGAATTTCACGCAAATCGGTCAAAAATTTAAAAATGTTTACGATTTATCAACCAGAAGGTGACCATTAATCTTAAAAATTCTTAAATTTTAGCTGAAATGTATTTTGTTTTTGGAAAATTGCCAGGACTAAACAAATCACTCTTCTTAGTGTTCAACTAGCATTGGCGTTTTTACGTCGCATAGAACCCCGGTCAACCCCCACCATTTATTTCACCCTAACACTATCCTGTGTCCTATGTCCGCTTCCATTAATCCGTCCTCTGAAATGACTGACTCTAGATACTTGAATGTTCTTGCTCTAGGGAGCATTGTGTTTTGTAGCATTTACGGCTTGAAAGTACAAGATGCAAACAATTAAATAAGCACAAACCCCTGGTACAATTCTACTTAAAGTTATAGGTATTCAAAAACTAACAGTACCAACAAACATATCCACATATAGCATAGTATATATTTAAATCCATAAATATTAATAGACATTTGTTACATAATAACACACTTAGTAAACATTGTAATAGACATATGTAGTATACTAGCAAAAAATACATATAATACTGTATTGAGAGGGAGGGATCACAGCACTCGATTCTGAAAGCAAATATGATGAAATAAATTCAGTGAAGAGCAGAGTTAAAATCTTACCTCTTTGGTCACATTCTCATATTATCACAACGGTACCGTAGATAGGTCAACAAAATAAACGCCATTCTCTCAAAGGTGGACGTGTACACATAATACATATATAAAACACTTAACATTTATAAATATATTTTTATAAAAAATAAATGGACTGTGAGAATCCTAAATTAAAACCTGTGAACAAAAAAAAAGTTAATTATTATGACACAACTGTAATAATTAATATTACCTGTAGTATACAGATGTAGTATCTTTTGGAACATCAGCATGTACAACTTCAAAATGGAATAGTCCTCTGTTTTTAGAGTAAAATTTCGGAATTTCCGCCAGCAGACGTTTAAATTCACTGTTAGCTCCGTTGTCTATTAAAAGGCCGATTACCTAAAAAAACAAGAGATAATAAATATAGACAGGAATGATCTTATTGAAGTAATATATTACATTTTCACGATGCCATTCACAGATTGCCAGTAGGAGGTGGAATAATTCGGGCACAATAGTTTTGATCTGGTTGTTCATTTTCTTTTTCAAAAACTTCAAAAGCGAAGTTAAAATCAATCGCACCAGATCATCTATCTCCTAGAAAATAAAAACTTGCAAGTAGTACCACGAGAATTAATAATAAAACACAACTGACCGGTTCAGTATCTGGTCTCTCAGAAGTCACATCAGTTTGAAGCAAGTTGACTACAACCTGTGTTGTATTTTTGTAATCCATTTCCCTACTTTTGGAATAGTGGCGATTTCCCTGACGAAGACTGATATATGTGACCAGAATGACATCCTGTAGTAGTTCATAATTTTGGGGATAACGTAATGATAGACTGAAGAACTTATCAACAATATTTGAATATAATTCCTTCAGAATGTGATAGGATTCATTTTCGGCAAAAGCATCCAATATGAATCTATAAATTATGTGGCGTTGGTCCAGTGGAATGCCAGGTGGTGGCAAAATGCTTCGATGCTCAGGACTTAAACTGTATTCGGAATGATCCTACAATTAAATTAATTTATTATACTGATTTGATCATTTTTACAACCACATACATAGAACTCATTAAAGAAAACCATTATATGTATTAAATAACGTCCAACATGTTGCTCAATGTGAGTACGCATTTCAGTATCACATTGGTAGTCACACATTTGTAGCACATCTAAATCAAGGAAGTTATGAGCAAGTGCACACATTAGCCATGGTGTTGGTACAATGCATTTTCCTTTAATAAGCTGCCATATGATTTTTACAACTTGTTGTTGTACCACAGTACTTGGTACTGAAATAAACTTCGTAATTTCTGCCAAAAATTTATCAAATTCACCAGTGCATCTTGTTACTATATCTGCAAAACTGATTAATGTCCTCAATAGCACTCTATCGCTTACATTCTCCCAATTCTTTAGAATTGCAATGAATGTTGTACAAATTACTTCGCCATTATCTTTTGAACGTAGACTAATCTTGGATGTGCATGTGATGATAGCATCAATCAAATCAGAATATTCTAAAACATATCATATGAAAATATAGATCCATAATAAAAAACTCAATTTCATCACTTACCAAGATTTGTATAGTCGATTAGTGCCAAACTATCTATGATGGCATCAATGCAACCTTGGTTAGGGATAAACCCTTTGAAACAACTGAAATTAGCACAGAGTTCCCCAAAATATTGAATTTCTCTTGATAATATATGAGAACGTTCTGAGTTCGCACCATGTTCAACAATATTACTATATAGACTGAGGAAGATCTTTGACTCCAACTCCTGTAACGTTAGTTATATAATTTTAAAAAAATTAAAAACAAAGGGTACTTACAATAAAATAGTTCAAAAAATCAGTTTCATGGCGAGAAGTGTGTTTAACCAAGGACCGTGCAGTACTAAATGCTGTTGCTGCAAAGACAGCTGGGATCTTTTTAGATCTAATGTTTTCAAGGATAAAAAATAATAACTGATTGAAAAAATTATTCTCTGTATGACAGTGCCCCTCAGGAATTGAATTCTCTGCATATGTCCCAACAATAGTAAACATTACTGAGATGTTTGGATTGTACCATACAAATGGATCCTGAAAATAAATATAAAGCATGAACTGGTATTTATAAAATCAAACAAGTGTGAATATTACATTTTTGAACATATCCCAATATTGGTAGAGAGTATGTGGTGGCTTCATATGTGGCATCAATGGCAGAATTATTTCCACCAGCCTCCATAATGGTAAATTATGCATCATTGCTTCAAACAGTGGCTGTATTGAACGTTCACTAAAAAAGATATGTTAGAAGTTTATATGATATTTAACAGTACTAGTACTTACTTAATCAGTTGTTGTTTGATCATCTGCTTTACTAGTCCATGCACATTAAGTTTCAAATCAAACATGATTATCAAAAATTGCGAATCATACATGATGTTGAAAAGAGCCTAAAACATTAATATTACTTAATGTTAATATAAACTAATATAATAATATTACCTCTAAAAATGTTGTATAGGCCAAACTAGGACTTAATGCATTCTGCACCATTTTATCAAAAACTAGTGCAACCATTTGAGACTGTGGCTCTTTAGTCTTCTTAGCCATCTGAATAAAGTCTGTAATACATGGTATCAGATCATATGTATCTGCAGATGTTACCAATAATCTTGTTTGCTGTAAAATCGAATATATATGATGCATTTCATTTTATAAATAAATTAAAACACTCATTATAACTACCTCAAAAGAATTTTCACTAAGATCTTCTAATAAAAGAAACATTCTGCAAGCACACTTAATGAAGTACTGATTCATAATTTTTAACTCTGGCTCCCAGTTGACATTGCAAAACTGGTAAATGTAGTTCAATGCATATGTTGCATGGAAATGTGGGTGCGATTTTAAAAATTCCTGCAAATAATGGAATTAATATATAATTTCAAGTGTACTAAATGTATATATTTCATTGTCAAATTTCTAATAAATAATAGCTTAAACTTACTTTCAACATCAGAACAGTATCTAAATCCTCCAAATGTAGGATCTTATTGAAATACTGTACTGTTCTCAACATAATATGTGAGTTCTTTGTCTTGAAGCCCCATAAAATGGCTTCAATCAATCGCCTTGATAAACCATTCAAATCAATAGATTCATCTCCTATATAAGGACTTTCCAACATATTAAAACAGAATGCCTGTTTTTCAGGGTCACTATTAATTTTAGCAGTTTTCACAGCCAAATCAACAACCATGGAATATGCTTCAAATGTTAACTGGTTTAATTCGAAAACCAAGGACTAAAAATAATAATACTTTACACATATGTTATAAATTCCCCATAATATTTATATATTCAAGCAAGGATACTATGACAGGAATAATGAAAATTAAGGCATTTGTTGATATTTAGGCACCTTTTTAAAATCTGGATTCAGAAGGGAGATACTAGTTAAATCTATTTATAGATCAAACAGGTTGTAGTATGTTGGTTGAATACAGGAGATAATATCATACCTTTGAATCAGGGAAGATTTTTGATAATTTAAAGAAAGCATAAACAGGAGCCTTTACATCCTCGCATAATTCATCCTTGACCTGTCTAATCAAAGCCCTAAAGTTACATATAATAGTCCCTTGTTGGACAGGTGTCAGTTTACGAGACATCATGTCTTGCAAAGTTGACTCAACCGAATGAAACATGAAATAAATCAGTTTCTGTCGCATCCAAATATCCAAATTTTTAGTTTGTTTGCCTGATAGTATTACAGATAGACAGACAAACGCTAGAAAACCGGATTCGTCATTTTCAGCTGAAACAATTTCAAAAACATATGTATGTGATGGAATATTAATAGTTTTGTTTTTGTGAGAACTTACTGCATTGTTTAATACTGGGGATCATCAAATAACTATCTGCAGCTATTTGGACTAAACATTCCATTGTGAAAACAAGAGTTTTAAATGGAATTCTATGTTTTTGTAGTAGTATATGGAAGTCGTATAGTAATGTTGCTGGAATGTGTGTTCGTTCTTTATTTAATGAGTGCAGACAGTTTAGAGTCGATAAAAATGCGTCATTAGTCTCACTGTTCAACAGCAGTTCATTAATATGGCTTTGGTTGAGACAGTTTATGATAATCGATAATGCGATAATTCCACCAAAATGATTTGGGTTCTCATCATCTTTTGGGCACTGCTCCAGTATTAGTATCATCGCTAGTAGGTGTTTATCATTGCATTGCAGTAACGATTTTTTGTTCTCTCTTAGATTTACTGATATTTGATATAGATTATCTTTAAAGTTGTCATATATGTATGTGCATTTCTCTGCTTCACTTGATATTATTGAGTTAAGCAGATCTATATCAACAGGTGAACTGGTTAAGTCCTTGCGAACTGTAACCTCCTCAAACATACTCAATACAATTGGGTTTTTGCTTAATAAAGCATTGAATTTCTTAAATGTTAATTCGCTCTTCATTTTGATAGCTTGATTTTACAATCTTGTTACGAATGTGATATGAGGGGTTCAATCTAGATAGCTAAAAACAAATTTTTATATGTAGTCATGTAAAATGTTCTTTGGGTTCTTAGATGAGACATCAAATGTTATATAAATGTATGTATTTCATGAGCCGCTTTCATTTATCAGTCAGGATCTGTTCTTAACTAGCTAGAACAGCCTGGAACATGTTCTTTGAGTTCTTAGATGAGACATCAAATGTTATATAATATAAATGTATGTATTTCATGAGCTACTTTCATTTATCATTCAGGACCTGTTCTTAACTAGCTAGAACAGCCTGGAATATGTTCTTCGAGTTCTTAGATGAGACATCAAATGTTATATAAATGTATGTATTTCATGAGTCGCTTTCATTTATCATTCAGGACCTGTTGTTAAGTAGCTAGAACAGCTTGGAACATGTTCATGAGTTCTTAGATGAGACATCAAATGTTATATAAATGTATGTATTTCACGAGCTACTTTCATTTATCATTCAGGACCTGTTCTTAACTAGCTAGAACAGCTTGGAACATGTTCTTTGAGTTCTTAGGTGAGACATCAAATGTTATATAAATGTATGTATTTCATGAGTCGCTTTCATTTATCAGTCAGGACCTGTTCTTAACTAGCTAGAACAGCCTGGAATATGTTCTTTGAGTTCTTAGATGAGACATAAAATGTTATATAAATGTATGTATTTCATGAGTCACTTTCATTTATCATTCAGGACCTGTTAACTAGCTAGAACAGCCTGGAATGATAAATGAAAGCAGCTTAGTAAAGCTGTCAGGTTTTGTGAAAATAAGCCTATAAAACCCCAGTTAGTTCTAATAATAATTATTATTATTGTGGAAACCAAGCATTTTGGACTTATATATTATTATTGTATTGTAAGTTGTTTATTTATTATTATCAATATTAAGTATAAAGATCTAAAAGACTAAAGTGTTTTACAATGGGGTCACTTTTCACCTTAGTATTTGTAGCTGCACTACGCTCCAGCCGAATATCACAAGACAACTACAGACTATACTGTCACATAGTACTATCTTGAAAGCAATTAATTTAGAGTTGTAGGTGTCTTAAAACAGTTTACACCCTTAGGTAGTTGCTAATGTACTATTTTCATTCATATAAAGTAGTACCTTATTATTGTTGAAATATACCAAATAAAGGATATGACACTGATATCTGATAATTCTACAAATTGCTTAGTAACTAACTTTACCTTTGAGACTGCAATTAATCTGAATTTGAGACGTTTGGGTGCTGCAAAGTTCACATCGCAGACAAAACTGTAGCGGCAAGACAATGGCGTCGCACTACCAGACAAACATATGTTTATACCCAGAATGCCTGTTGCAAGGTTGCGATATGCGCATGGGCGATCATAGCCGTGCCTTTTTGTACGTTAAATAAAATGATTATATGATTAAATGTAGCATATTTAGGTAAAATTATTACTGCCCATAATTGATATAAAGACATTTTGGAATGCATTTCATATTTCCTGTTGATAGTTATTGCTTATTAAGCAAATAATTTTTAAATTCTGTCGAACTGGCGGGAAATAAATGGATCAATAACTAATTATGCACGAAGAACATTTATAGTACTTCTATGCTAGTATGTTCATGTTTCTGTAATTAAATCGATTACCTGCATTCGCCAAATGTAGCTTTTGGTGGATATTCGGCAAGTCGTACCAGCATTGTATGTCTGATCTGATGCAAAACATGAACATATGGATATAGAAGTACTATAAATATTCCACGTGAATATTTAGATATTGATCCGTTTATTTCACGCCAATAAAAGAATGTGGGAGGTGGAAGAAAGGGTTAAAAATTAAGAGAGGAGAGGCAGAGCAGAGTGGAAATTTTAAGAGTAGAAAGAGAAGGGTTATGGTTAAATAAATAAAATGTAAACCAGTATTAAACTTTTATCTTTACACCAGTATTAGCCGGTAAAGGCAGAAGTTCCTCTGATAACTTCACGAAAACCTCTGAAAAATTATTATTCTCCAATAAGACAACAATAAGTTCTGTAGAAATCATGCCAATACATTTATTGCTATAAAAAAAAAGGTGCAAATACAGCAAAATACGTAAAAAAATATTTATTGCAATGTTTAAAATCCAAATTTGAAATATTGTGGAAGATTAGTGGATTATTTATTATTTCAAACTAGTGATTTTAGATTCATTTGAATGAGTCACCCCCTTCTTACATTCAATTACTCCATGGAAAGCCCTGTTTCCTTATTGAAGGTGGCAGTGACATCCTCGGACAAGAAAATTCTTCTTCTTGTCTCCCGAGGCTTATCAGAAGCAATTTGATAAACCTAGTAATGAATAATGTCATTAGAGATTATGGTGAAACAATTCAGACTAATTTATTACCAATTCCATATATCCTGGGAAGGGAATGGTGTGTGCTCAATGGTACCAGAGAAAAAGGAAGGATATTCTACGTGTATGAGAAAGTAATAACTCTCCCACAGCCTAATAACAAATAATTTACGTTTAAAATTAAACCCTTTAGTGTAGAAAATACATCTCTTTAAAATCACTAGTTTACTGATTTTTCGCCTCGCACTAATAAGGAAAAGGATATTCTTATTAGTCGGAGGTTGTACTACTGAATTGTGAACACATGACTAATCAGTTCTATTGCTTAATTTGTTAGATATTATTAATTAAATACTAAACCGCTAAGTATCATGGTGAAATTTGCTAATTTTAGGACATAATAAGACATTACGGTCCCGCCGATATCTATGTAGAAACTAGTTGCTAAATTTGTATTGCTTCAGAGATCTATGGTGCGCTGCAACCAAATATATCGCGAACTAAATCAAAATAAATAAACTAGTGTAACAATATAAATTCTATTCGATTAAAGAGAAGTCGGTAAGTTCGGTTAGTTTCCGATGCAGAAGCACCTGTTGCTTGATGATGTTGGTCGCCTCATTCTCGTAGTCGGATAGGTTCAGACGTGGCAGCAGGTGGGTGTCGAATGCTGACTCCGCCATTTCCGCGGCGTGCGTTTGCTTTGCCATCAGAATTTTATTATACATATTCATTACCTTAAAATAAACACATCATAATGGTAGCTAATATAGCTTATACTAGTAGCTGATTTACCTGTTTGTCAGCTATATCCAATGCTGATTTGACCTCCTGTTTGTGTATATCACGTGCTACCACTGTACGCAACTTGCTTAGCTCCGTTATGTTCTGTTTATTGATTGTTGATAGCTCATGTTGGCATTTTTTAATTTCCAAAAGAATTTCATCCTCTTGAGGGTACGACTGGAATGTTATAGTTAATTACTATACATTTATGATTCGAGGACACATCAAACAAATAAACACCCAACAATGAAATGAACATGCACACTGTTTCAACATATAGTACACACCCACACATACATTGATGACGCTGCTAGTTGCAATTGACGTGATTGGTTGTTATTCATGGAATTGGACATACTTACAAGGGAGTGACAGTTTATTGGAGTTGGATGTGTGTTAGTTAAAGACTTAATAATCTACAAAAATGATATTAATTGAAGATGATTTTTGTAATGTATGAGCATATACCTTTGGTAGATCTTCCATATCTAAAATCCCTTGATCGACCAGCTCCTTACGCAACCGCCTGTCCAAACACATGCCATTCCGCGCCCCATTATTGCCCTTAATTGAGAAATCATTCGATTTCAACTTGTCATAAACAGAGGGCATCTGTTTGATAACCTTCTCCTCGATGAGGGTGTCGAGCAACCTTTGGGTTAATGGACTGGGGAAGTTTTCGATCATACTAAAATGTATCAAATTACAATCATTTCTAGCACTAAACAAAAAGTTAAACGTACGAGTTTGTTATACCGTTTTTCTTGATCTCGTTATTGTAAGTAACTGCATTCGCCTGTTTCTTGCCACCGGCTTTTATATGGCCGTTTATCTGTTCCATTTGCAACGTATGGTCTGCCCACTCCACCGCATAGTGTTCACCCAGCTCTGGGATTTTCACATCAATTTCCTGGGAGCATTCCTTAATCAGCTCATCTAAAAACTATATAAGAGATATTATAATTTTGATACAAGTGGTATGACTATGGACATGAATAACTGGCAGAAAAGTGCGATTCATACCGAAAGGAGGCAAACAGGGATATGAGAAAGGTGTAGCGAGCGAGAGCGGCACCGAAAAGACCAATACCGGAAGAGCAAAAGGAACTACAGGCGGGCAATAGAACATAGTCAAAAGGCATGTTAGGACAAATTGTGTAGGGAGATCGATGACTACCCGTGAGGCCTACACAATTGTAATGCATAATATGACTAGACCTAAATCCACGGTATTTGCAGGGGTAAGGGCAGTAGTAGCAACCCTTGTGCCTGGCTCATACTCATGCTCAGGGGAAATAAAAGATTGATTCAAGCCCCAGACCAGCAACAACAACACTAACAACTAACTGGAACAATGTAGGCGATAATCAGACTACCCAACAAGAAGGCCCCAGGACCAGATGGGCTTCCAAACGAGGTCCTGAAGGCAGCAGCAAAACTGTTAACTCGGATCGCCAACAAGTGCCTAGACTAAGCCACCCTCACCCTTGGTGATGGAAATCGGTAATTATACATTACCCGACTTCCTACCGACGACTAAGGGCCGGTTCTACAATTGATATTTAACTGGAAAATAAGGCTATTTGTGGAATAACTTTGAGATATTGGATATCAAATTTATTCCACGAATAGCCTTATTCTCCGGTTAAATGTCCATTGTAGAACCGGTTCTAAGTCTCCTTGATGGAACAGCCTAGGTCGATAGTGGACCGAAGCTCTCCAGCATACTGGTGGACTCCACAACCGAGAATTTGGATTGTGGAGAGGGAGGTCGACAACAGACGCCACCCTGGCTGTAGACAGCCTAGTCATGGAAGCAAACACAGGGTCGTGGAATAAAACACAGGGTCATGGAAGCAAACACAGTGACATGGAAGCAAACACAGGGATATGAAGAACATGCAGGCACTGCATGATGGACGTAACCAACGCATTCAACTCACTACCATGGGTGACCATCATGAATGCCCTGTGGAGGAGAAGAGTGCACGAATCCCCAATTAAGATGTTTGGAGGATACCTCAGTTTACGAGGGCACCGAAGGGCCGTCAAGATTCGAGGTGAACCTACTTATTACTAAATTGTAATACTTATTTTATTTGAATAAAACATATTATTACTACACAATACTTACACAAACATTATCTCTAGTGATTTCTTGACAGTATGGATCTACTGACAGCCAGAACCGATCAGACACATCATGTTTGGGTATGACTATTTTTGGAATTTCATATCTTACAGCTAGGTTACTAATAAAATTAACAGGTACTGAATGCTTCGTTTTCAATAATCTTGATATGTTTCTAGGGTCTTTGTATTTGGGTTTCTCATCCACACGTTTTCTCTTCACAGACTGTGACTGAAAGTAATAGACAAATGTTTATTTTTGATTACAAAACAACTTGATAACTAATTACCTTTTCATGAGGCTTTCCTTTCCTCTCCTTCTTCTCCTCCACTCTATCAATTGACTCAACTTCAGAGCGTAATGTTCTATGCCTCACTGCACATGTTGAGAGGAGCTTTTCTAAATCCTGCTGAAGTTGATCCAGGTCTTCCATGCCCACACCATCTTCGGGGGTTCTGGTTAAAACTACACAAACATATCAGTAAGGTGTCCAAATGCCCCACTTTATTTGGGGGCAGACATAGTTATACTTTGATTGTTATTGTTAGCATCCTGATTTGCCGTAAATGAGATCTGAATTTATCCAAAATTCTTGATCTTGATCCTCAATTTTGTTCCAATTTAGAGAAGGCAATCATCTTGTTAAATGAACTCCTACTAGACCACTAAGTTAAGTGATAAAACAGTGCTAGTACTGTTTTATCACTTAAGCTGGTTGTCTAGTTCTAGACTTAATTTTTAAGTTGTTCTGTTTTAGAGCAGTTTTTGCCACAAAATTCCTGATAAGAAAATTAATCTATATTTTATAATAAGTTTTCTTTTAACAATCACGGTGAGTGTAGTTTAGTGCAGGATACAGGACATTTTTAAGACAGAAGAGTCAAATGTACCACTCACACATATTCATACAACATCCAAATATGATGTAGTTTTTGAGAAAATGACTTTCGAAAATTATATGTAAAAATATCTGAATAACAGCAGCCTTAAAGAGGTGGCCTAAGTGTTTGTAGCCATGCTACCCTCCAGCCAATTATCCAGAATCATAAGAATGGTTCATATAAAATATTTATAATTTGTTTTAAATTTATATCTGTACCCATATAAGTAGTCTAGTGCAGGGTACAGGATATTATTGAGACAGAAGATCAAATGTACCCCTCACAAATATACACTAGTCCTCTAGCTCAATCAGTAGATATAGAAGAATATTTTATACAAACGACCATTTTAACCATTAAAATAAAATAACTTACATATAAAGTCTCTAACACCTACTAAGAAAGATGTGATTAATAAAATAAAAAGTATATAAATATTTGTATCCAGTTACCTGTGGTAAATCGTGGTAAAACTCTGGATATTTCCAACTGTTTGACAACTGGAAAACAAACTGGTGTAAGGTCCTGTTCAGGTGTGTGCACTTCAAATAACTTTTGTCGAGAACTTGCTGACTTGCTAACAGGATCCTTGGCTTTCTCAGACTTATGTTTACCCCCATTACTCTTGCTAGAGCTGTGCGATCTTTTCACAGTCTCCATTGTGGTGCTAAAACAGAAATCATTGTATGTAAGTAAATAATAAATGTGTTTAGTAAGTAATAGTAATGATCAAAAAAGAATAAAATTAAAACTTGAACCAAAATATTTAATATTGACTAAACATAACCTCAATAATAAAAATGGATTAGGCACGACTGTTACAAGTTGTGATAAAATTAATCAATTAATGATGAATCAGTGTGTTTTATTAGTTGGTTTGTTGATATTTATTAATGAAATATAAACATAATCTGATACATACCTGTTTATAGAAATCTACTCATTAGGCATGAAGTTGTCGAGTATAACTACAACAGGCTTATCAACATAATCAGAAAATTTAAATTATTAAAAACTATGTTTCTGTTAATAATAATTATTATTAAAAAATAGATACCAATATAACATCTTGAATATTTATATAAAATAAAGGTATTTATTGCTAATAAGAAAATATCAATGAATTCAACCAATAAAATAAAACTAACTCCAAGCCAACTTCAGTCAGTTTGAGTTTGAGCAACGCTTGAAAAACACACGACTGAAACCATTTATATACAACTAACTAAAACATTAAGCTGTTTCAGCCAAAGAAAATCTGCTAATCAAACAAACCATACGCAATGTAAGTACTAGTACAATTCAATCAAACTATTCATTACTAGCGGTAAACATAACTCCTAACCTCACTCCAACAGGTCTGTTTCCAAACCAAAATCCGAAATGACCGCGGAGGAGTTGCAGCAACGCGAAGAAGAGGAGTTCAACACAGGCCCACTCTCTGTTCTCACAATGTCCGTGCGCAACAACACGCAAGTTCTCATCAATTGCAGGAACAACAAGAAATTGCTTGGTCGAGTCAAGGCATTCGATAGGCACTGCAACATGGTGCTGGAGAACGTTAAGGAAATGTGGACCGAACAACCGCGTGCTGGCAAGGGCAAGAAGAAAGCGAAGCCTGTTAACAAGGACAGATTCATCTCGAAAATGTTTTTGAGGGGCGATTCAGTTATTTTAGTTGTACGAAATCCAGTTTCGACACAGAAATGAATTCATTTGTAGGCTACTTTTTATAAAATTTACTTTAACATTGGATATTTTTTAATTTGTTTGTTTTATTATCAGGTACTTCAATGGTAATATTTTGAAATTCATTATTTATTTTTGATTTACTTTTTTTGGTAAATAAACTACTAAAATAGGATTTGTTTTTATTTTTAAATTGCTTTAGTGAAAAACTTTCTCAACTTTTGGTAAGTATTTTATAACATATATTGTTGAAATACTGTCAAATACCTAGGTATTGATATAAGCTGCTTTTGTTTATCATTTGTGAGCTGTTTCATGCTTGCTAAGACCAGCCCAGAACAGCTTCCAAATGATAAAAAGTGGCTATAGACATGAGAGTCAGCTGGAAATCTCACATTAAAGCAAACTATCAGACTCAATAAAATAAATTGGTAATAAAATGAGCTTGTATAACCCTGGTTATGTGGAGTGGCAAGTGCAGGGTGAACCAGGGGTGCTCTAGTTAGTTGTCGATCTATCTTGTGTACAAGCTGCATGACTTTTGAGGGCGAGGAGCTGGTTTTTGTACTAAACTAAGGGCATGCAAGCACTCCACTATACCCACTACTTAACATTTGTTATGAAATATTACTTGGTCTACTAATTTAGTTTACTAAGAGAACCAGTTTTAGAATAGGGTTATCATATTAGTGTAGGTAGAAAGACCCAGGAAGGGTTGCCCAATAAAGTATGAAATCTGTAACAGAAGGTTCAACAATTACCACCAAACAACAAAATATCTCCCATCACCAATCTACAAGGAACTAATAGGTGTAGAATATGGTCTTACACACTGGAGGGGAAAGCATTTCAAGTGACTGTCTTTAAAAAAACTTCTTGATAAAATGGCATTAAAACTTACAAGTATGAGAAGTAAAAAATCACAATTTATTCATAGAACGAAAACAGCTTCAACATATAAATAACATTGTGATGTAAAAAAACAATCATCAAAAACAATAAATTTTGATGAAAATACGGTGTGATAAAATATAAATGCACTTCAAAAGTAACAACCTATATCACAAGCAAAACACAAAGAGTAGTAACCTTAAAGCTGCCCATTAGACTGTGTATATTATAACATTACACATAGGAACCATTTTTGTTTGTTTATTTGCAACATCCCATAAGATTTGAATTTAGCTGGAAGATCTCATTTAATACTGAAGTTAAATCAAATACCTGAACGACTAAATACACTAAATTCACAACAGTGGGGTAGGTTTTTGAAACCGTCACCACATACATTATTTAAAAAAAACATATTAAATTGTTATATAACAATCATAAAATATTACATAAAAAAAAACACTTAAACAAATGACAAGACAGGACTACCAGTCATAACTCGCGACTAGAACTAGTTATGTCATAACGAGATCAGTGGAATATTAATAAAGTTTTAGTTCAATAAAAAATGTGAAAATATTAAAAAAATTAAGGAGAGGGAGTTTTCAAAACCCCTACTGCTTGATCCTCCTTTTGATTGAGTCTCTGCTGTCTATTAAAGAAAGGACTATTTGGATTAAGACGACGCCTGGAGTGCTTCGGACGTCCCCGGCGCCCGTTGTGGCGCCCATCAGGGCTAGTCTCCTCGGCTGGGTCCATTGGACGCGGGGGCATGATCATCAAAGGCACCTCATTCAACATGTGCGCATTTTCGACACGCCATTGCTCCTAAATAGTCAACAATTTATTGAAAACAATCATTTTAAACACACAAATAAATAACTTACGAAATAATTGGTTCGAGGTTTCCTCAAACGGTTCAGGCGTTTAATTTCATCAGTGCATGCCACTTGCTCAGCAGTTGGACGGTCAGATGGGTTTTGTTTCATCATCCAATATACTAAATTGGATAGGTTGCATGACATGCCTATAATAAATTTTTATAATACATACACATACATTTTATAGTAAATTTGATGTTAGTTACCACATGCACTGTACTGAAATGGTTCCATATAATAGTTATACCTTCAGAAGTCTTAGGGTCTTGAAATTTTTATATATGTTAAATAAAAAAAATCTTACCATTAACATATCCCCAAGTGCCATCACGTAAATCATGCCAGCACGGGCCTGAATCAGGCAGCACTAAATCAGTGCACAACTCCAATATAGTAATCCCCAATGAGAATATATCCCCAGCAGTGCTAAGCTCCCCCCTAAGCACTTCACCAGCCAAATACTTAGAATCACCTTCTGACAACAAGAAGCTCCTATCAAAATCAACTGTTGATATATCGGTAAGCAACCCAAAGTCACACAATCGGTACTTCCCATCAAATCCAATCAGGATATTATCAGGTTTAATATCCAAATGAGCAAGTCCACGCTCATGAAGGGCACGCAAGCCTTTAATCACATCATGTGCTATATTCCAGCATTCTGCTTCGGAAATTGAGTGATTTTTTTTGGCATAATCAGCCAAGCTCATCTGACCTAACTCGAACTGAATAAAAATATTTCCAAACTCCTCCCATGCATTTAAATACTTAGTGCAGTACTCGTTCTCCCCTAATAAATCTAAACGGCGAATCTCCCCATACTTTTCATTCGAGTGGAACCGTTTCAAGACTTTAATGGCATAGCATTTGCCATCTTGATGGCTTCTATATGTATACACGTCCCCAAAAGAACCCTGCCCAATGTTGTTCACCTTCGTAAACATCTGGTTCAGGTATGTTATTTTAACACCCCTGTTGTATAGTTTACTTAGCTTCCCTAATAGAAACACCAAAATTAGTACCCCGAGTAAAATTTTATTCAACAAACTACCTTTCATGCCAAGGGCTACTGCTCCATAGTTCAAATCGGGGTTGTAAAGGGACTTGATTTGTCTCTTCAGCGGAGGACAAACCACCTTGGGCGTCATATTAATCTTCAACTCGTATCGCTACCGAAATAACCGCCATTGTAATGAAAACGCATAAAATGTTCAATGCTACTTACCAGTTGTGTCCGCGGATTCAGAACAAATCGCGAATTACTACGCAATGACTGTATGTACTTGTTGCTCGTACGCTCCCGCTCCGGTTTTTTAGCTACTGGCGGCTTCATCTTTGCTGTCCTCGCAGTAATTTCTGCACAAACTAAAATTTGATGCCGGAGAGCCGACGCTACGACGAAAACGATCACCAACCGTCACTTGTTTGCCAACAAGTGAGACAAAACTGTGCACCGGGCTGCTATTGGCTGAAATATAACGGTCATTTAAATGCAACCACGCATACACAACCGTTCAAATTCAAATTTTCGTACGTGAGACACCTATTGAGAAATCATATTACTATTTAATGGTACATTATTAATTAGATTCGAATAATTAGCATCACTTTACTACTGTTTTTGGTGATGATGGCTCTGTTTATTGATAATAAATTGATTGCTAGTCACTTTGGTTATAATTGGACTGATTTGAGTGACTTTGGTTATGCAACACTACTATCATAAAGGCGGTTATGTTTGAAAAATACACCACAATTTTATTGCAAATGAGGACAATTTGACTGCAACAAGATTGTAATTTAACAAAAAGTGATTATTATTATAGATTACAATTTAACTATAATTGAGGACAATTTGACTGTAGCAAGAGTTCAATTTGAAATATGATTGAAATTTGACTTTAGTTTTAACTGCAACAATGGCTACAACAAGATTGCAATTTAACTGCAAATTTACTATTGTTTGACAAGAATTTAACTACAACTGAGGACAATTTGACTGCAACAAGGGTGCAATTTGACTGTAGTTTTGCCATTACTATTTATATTATTTGAATGCAACAAAAATGAAATTTGTCTGCAAATTTAATTACAGTTTAACAACAATTTTACTGCAACTGAGGGCAAGTTAACTGTTACAAGACTGCCATTTGACCACAGTTTAACTGTAACTGAGGACAATTTGACTGCACCAACAATGTAATTTAATAAAAAAATGTGACTATAGATCACCATTTAACTATAATTCAGGACAATTTGACTGCAGCAAGAAATCAATTTGAAAAATTATTGAAATTTGACTTTAGTTTTAACTGCAACAAAATTGAAATTTGACTGCAAATATAACTATAGTTTGACAAGAATTTAACTACAACTGAGGACAATTTGACTGCAACAAAGGGGCAATTTGACTGTAGTTTGCGTCTACTATTTATGTTATTTGACTGCAACCATAATGAAATTTGACTGCAAATTTAATTACAGTTTAACAACAAGTTTACTGCAACTGAGAATAATTTGACTGAAACAAGGGTGCATTTTGACTACAAACTTGACTGTAGTTTTGCGTCTACTATTTATATTATTTGACTGCAACAAAAATGAAATTTGGCTGCAAATTTAATTACAGTGTAACAACAATTTTACTGCAACTGACGGCAATTTGACTGCAACAAGGGTACAATTTGACTACAAACTTGACTGTAGTTTTGAGTCTACTATTTATATTATTTGACTGCAACAAAAATGAAATTTGACTGCAAATTTAATTACAGTTTAACAACAATTTTACTGCAACTGAGAATAATTTGACTGAAACAAGGGTGCAATTTGACTACAAACTTGACTAGTTTTGCGTCTACTATTTATATTATTTGATTGCAACAAAAATCAAATTTGACTGCAAATTTAATTACAGTTTAACAACAATTTTATTGCAACTGAGGGCAATTTGACTGAAACAAGGGTACAATTTGGCTACAAACTTGACTGTAGTTTTGAGTCTACTATTTATATTATTTGACTCCAACAAAAATGAAATTTGTCTGCAAATTTAATTACAGTTTAACAACAATTATTTTACTGCAACTGAGGGCAATTTGACTGTTACAAGACTGCCATTTGACCATAGTTTAGATGCAACTGAGGACAATTTGACTGCCGCAATTGTACAATTTGAAACAGGATTGCAATTTAATTAAAAAATGGACAGTACTTTTACCACCATTTGCCAGGAGTGCAAATATACCAAGTCCAATGTAGGGTTACAAAAAGTGCTGTAAATCCCTTAATATTTTCAGAATATTATTTAATTGCCTTGTACGCATTCATTAATAGTAACATTTTATGACTACCACGTTTGAATTTTATATCTCAACTGTTTATAGACTTTTGGGGTGTTAAAATCCAAAATTACACAGTCCAAGATTTGCGGGGTTACAAAAGTGGTGTAAATCCCTTTATAATTTTCAGACTTTTATAAATTTCCCTTGGAATTAATTCACAAATAGTCAAATTTTATTACTACAACGCATCATATGACTCAGTTCCTAGGGAAGCTAGCAAGTAAGGTGTGTGGAAAGGTTAGGGATGGAAAAGGAAGCGGTGTAGTGGGTTAGAAAGATGTAAAGGAGCGTGAATGGAGTAGTCTCGGAGACATTTAGGGCGACTGTGGGAGTAAGGCATGTATGCCCACTAAGCCTCCTATTTAATCTCTACACAATTGAGTTGGAGGAGGTGTTAAGCAGAGGGCAATTGGGAGGGGTTGTGGTAGGAAGAACCAAGGTGTGCATATTTGATTAAGCAGATGATATAATACTTGTAATTTCATGTTTTCCCTCAGTTTCAACTCTGTAGCATCTCTATTTCATATGCTAGAGAGATGACTTATATGTAAAAATGTAGAGTATTTCTAGTCCTATAGATTGAAACTAGACGGTTTTCTGTAGCTGTTACCATTTTCGCGCTGTAGCGTTAAGAAAATGTGAATTTGATGAAATTTCATGGTTTTCCCCAGTTTCAACTCTTTAGCATCTGTATTTCAAATAATAGAGAGATGACTTATATGTGAAAATGTAGAATATTTCTAGTCCTATAGATTGAGACTAGACGGTTTTCTGTAGCTATTACCAGTTTCGCGCTGTGGCGATGAGAAAATGTGAATTTGATAAAATTTCATGTTTTTCCCCAGTTTCAACTCTTTAGCATCTGTATTTCAAATAATAGAGAGATGACATATATGTGAAAATGTAGAATATTTCTAGACCTATAGATTGAGACTAGACGGTTTTCTGTAGCTATTACCAGTTTCGCGCTGTGGCGATGAGAAAATGTGAATTTGATGAAATTTCATGTTTTTCCCCAGGTTCAACGCTGTAGCGACTCCATTTCAAATGCTAGAGAAATGGTTAATATGTGAAAAAGTAGAGTATTTCTAGCCTTACAAATTGAGGCTAGATGTGTTTTTGTAGCTGTTATCGTTTTCGCGCTGTAGCAGTGAGAAAATGTGAATATGATGAAATTTTATGTATTCCCCAGGTTCAACTCTGTATCGTCTCTATTTCAAATGCTAGAGCGATGATTTATATATCAAAATGTAGAGTATTTCTGGTCCTACAAATTGTGAATAGACGTTTTTCTGTAACTGTTACCGTTTTCGTGCTATAGCGGTGAGAAAAAGTGAATTTGATGAAATTGTATGTTTTTCCCCAGGTTCAATTCTGTAGCGACTCCATTTCAAATGCTAGAGAGATGGTTAATGTGTGAAAATGTAGAGTATTTCTAGCCTTACAAATCGAGACTAGATGTGTTTCTGTAGCTGTTATCGTTTTCGCGCTGTAGCAGTGAGAAAATGTGAATATGATGAAATTTTATGTTTTTCCCCAGGTTTCACTCTGTAGCATCTCTATTTCAAATGCTAGAGAGATGGTTTATATGTGAAAATGTAAAATATTTCTAGCCCTACAAATTGTGACTAGACGTTTTTCTGTAACTGTGATCGTTTTCGCGCTGTAGCGGTGAGAAAATGTTAATATGATGAAAATGTTATGATTTTCCCCAGGTTCAACTCTGTAGCGCCCCTATTTTAAATGCTAGAGAGATGGTTTATATATGAAAATGTAGAGTATTTCTGGTCCTACAAATTGCGACTAGACGTTTTTCTGTAGCTGTTATCGTTTTCGCGCTATAGCAGTGAGAAAATGTGAATATGATGAAATTTTATGTTTTTCGCCAGGTTCAACGCTGTAACGACTCCATTTCAAATGCTAGAGAGATGGTTAATATGTGAAAATGTAGAGTATTTCTAGCCCTACAAATGGAGACTAGATGTGTTTCTGTAGCTGTTATCGTTTTCGCGCTGTAGCAGTGAGAAAATGTGAATATGATGAAAATTTTATGATTTTCCCCAGGTTCAACTCTGTAGCGTCTCTATTTCAAATGCTAGAGTGATGGTTTATATGTGAAAATGTAAAATATTTCTAGCCCTACAAATTGTGACTAGACGTTTTTCTGTAGCTGTTATCGTTTTCGCGCTGTAGCGGTGAGAAAATGTAAATATGATGAAATTTTATGTTTTTCCCCAGGTTCAACTCTGTAGCGTCTCTATTTCAAATGCTAGAAAGATGGTTTATATGTGAAAATGTAAAGTATTTCTAGCCCTACAAATTGTGACTAGACGTTTTTCTGTATCTGTTATCGTTTTCGCGCTGTAGCGGTGAGAAAATGTTAATATGATGAAATTTTATGTTTTTCCCCAGGTTCAACTCTGTAGCGTTTCTATTTCAAATGCTAGAAAGATGGTTTACATGTGAAAATGTAAAGTATTTCTAGCCCTACAAATTGTGACTAGACGTTTTTCTGTAACTGTGATCGTTTTCGCGCTGTAGCGGTGAGAAAATGTTAATATGGTGTAAATTTTATGATTTTCCCCAGGTTCAACTCTGTAGCGTCTCTATTTCAAATGCTAGAGAGATGGTTTATATGTGAAAATGTAAAGTATTTCTAGCCCTACAAATTGTGACTAGATGTGTTTCTGTAGTTGTTATCGTTTTCGCGCTATAGCAGTGAGAAAATGTGAATATGATGAAATTTTATGTTTTTCGCCAGGTTCAACGCTGTAACGACTCCATTTCAAATGCTAGAGAGATGGTTAATATGTGAAAATGTAGAGTATTTCTAGCCCTACAAATGGAGACTAGATGTGTTTCTGTAGCTGTTATCGTTTTCGCGCTGTAGCAGTGAGAAAATGTGAATATGATGAAAATTTTATGATTTTCCCCAGGTTCAACTCTGTAGCGTCTCTATTTCAAACGCTAGAGAGATGGTTTATATGTGAAAATGTAAAATATTTCTAGCCCTACAAATTGTGACTAGACGTTTTTCTGTAACTGTGATCGTTTTCGCGCTGTAGCGGTGAGAAAATGTTAATATGATGAAAATGTTATGATTTTCCCCAGGTTCAACTCTGTAGCGCCCCTATTTTAAATGCTAGAGAGATGGTTTATATATGAAAATGTAGAGTATTTCTGGTCCTACAAATTGCGACTAGACGTTTTTCTGTAGCTGTTATCGTTTTCGCGCTATAGCAGTGAGAAAATGTGAATATGATGAAATTTTATGTTTTTCGCCAGGTTCAACGCTGTAACGACTCCATTTCAAATGCTAGAGAGATGGTTAATATGTGAAAATGTAGAGTATTTCTAGCCCTACAAATGGAGACTAGATGTGTTTCTGTAGCTGTTATCGTTTTCGCGCTGTAGCAGTGAGAAAATGTGAATATGATGAAAATTTTATGATTTTCCCCAGGTTCAACTCTGTAGCGTCTCTATTTCAAATGCTAGAGTGATGGTTTATATGTGAAAATGTAAAATATTTCTAGCCCTACAAATTGTGACTAGACGTTTTTCTGTAGCTGTTATCGTTTTCGCGCTGTAGCGGTGAGAAAATGTAAATATGATGAAATTTTATGTTTTTCCCCAGGTTCAACTCTGTAGCGTCTCTATTTCAAATGCTAGAAAGATGGTTTATATGTGAAAATGTAAAGTATTTCTAGCCCTACAAATTGTGACTAGACGTTTTTCTGTATCTGTTATCGTTTTCGCGCTGTAGCGGTGAGAAAATGTTAATATGATGAAATTTTATGTTTTTCCCCAGGTTCAACTCTGTAGCGTTTCTATTTCAAATGCTAGAAAGATGGTTTACATGTGAAAATGTAAAGTATTTCTAGCCCTACAAATTGTGACTAGACGTTTTTCTGTAACTGTGATCGTTTTCGCGCTGTAGCGGTGAGAAAATATGAATATGATGAAATTTTATGTTTTTCCCCAGGTTCAACTCTGTAGGGTCTCTATTTCAAGTGCTAGCGAGATAGTTTATATGTGAAAATGTAGAATATTTCTAGTCCTACAAATTGCCACTAGACGTTTTTCTATAGCTGTTGCCGTTTTCGTGCTGTAGCGGTATAATGTAAATTTGATGAAATTTCATGTTTTTTCCCAAGTCCAACTCTGTAGAGTCTATATTTCAAACGCTAGAGAGATGGTTTATATATGAAAATGTAGAGTATTTATAGCCCTATAGATTGAGGAGAAAACAGGTGTGTGATGTACGTTTGAAATTCGTATCTCAACTATTTGTAGACTTTTAGAGGAGTTAAACTCAAAATTACCATTTGTAGGGTTACTATAAACTGTTTTATAATTTTTATAATTTTATAAAATGGCCTTAAATGAATTTATAAATAGTCAAAGTTTATCACTACAATGTTTGAATCACGGGGGTTCAAATTCAAATGAGGTGGAGCATTAAGTTGCATTCAGAACAAAATAAATAATTTATTATTAATTATATTAAGAGTTTAAAAACTTAAAAAGGCACCACCCTCCATGGAAAATCGAACCTACGGTTCCCACTCTGGAGCAATGGTAGCACAACAAATCTAAATTAATTAAATACTCTTGTAATTGGTGCTACTACTATTATGTCCTTGTTATCCTTATTTTTTAAATCGTATTATTTGAAGAATATTGTGTTACTGAAAATTGATTGTTAATACCGATACGAGAAATTTTTTTTTTAAATCACAATCCATTCATTTAGTTCAATTAGAAATAAAATGAAAAAAAAAATCATACAATAAATAAAAAACAATCAATATATTCAAACAAATCACATTTTAATAATAGCCATGCTTCACAACACTTAATATAGTACCATTCTGAGTAGAGGGTGCAAATAAATACTGCTCTTTGTTTAGAGAGAAGGGTACTAAAGCCCTGATACCTTCGATTTCCCCCTGGGTAACCAATTGCCAGCCTTCTAAATACCGATAGGAGTAAATATAAAAGCGATCGTTGTTAGTTACAGCGGTTAAGTACGCGTCACTTATTCCAGCCCCTGAACAAACAAAAATTAATTAATAAAATATATTATATTACCCTGGTATTTTTTGTTGTTGATGTTAATCGCCATTGCTTATAAAATAGAAAAGTTGTAATCAAACTTAAATTGATAAATGTACATCGTAAATATTTCCATATTTAACTTACCGCCCGTATAAAATGCGGATACGCTCTGAATGGGATGTTCAAGAACGTAACTCTGATGGAAGTAGTAGTTATCATAACGTCGATTGTACTTCAAAACCTCCATCGGGCTGCCCTGTTGGGCCAGAATGACCAGGCTGTCGTAATCGAAAACGACGGATGTCGCTGATAAACAACCCCTGCTCGGCACAGTTCTCAGCAGAATAAACTGGAACGGATCAAATTATATCCCGCTTCACGGAAATTCATTTTTATTTACCCTTTTCGCATCCGCATTGAATCTATAGATATTCGTGGTTAATTCGGCGTAATTAAACTCGTCGTTCCCTTTACTGCCGATTATTAAATTAATTCCCTGCGCTGTATGGAAAACATGGAGAGTCCAGGCGCCCCGCGCCCTAATTTTCTGCATGTCCTCGATGCGGTCCTAAAAATGGATTCATTAAATTGAATGTTCGATATGGTTGTTGGACGATTTAAATAAATACCCCTTCCGCGGAGAACCTCAGCACCAGGCATTCGAGATCGTTAGTATTAAGAATCGGCTCGTAAAATCGGCTTAAAATGGCATAAACGTGCCCATCGAGGCTAAAGAATTCCACGTCGGATATATACCCAGCGATTCTATCCGGAAACGTGTAGCTATCGCCAATTTGATTATCCACCGGAGTTCTAGTCCACATTATCGTCGTATATTCGTAAGCTGCTGAATCATTAGCGCTACAATGCGAACCATAATTAGCTAGTTTAGAACATGTTTGTTAAAACCATAGGTACCGGCAATGGAAACTGCTGCTCTTCGTCGTTGTCATCACGAACAGATTAATTAGCCCGTTGTTGTAGCTGAAAACGCGCTGCCCCGACTTGTTTTCTATTATGTTAAGCGCATATTGGGGGGCGACATGCATTACGTATTGATTGGGGCAATTACACGACGCGGACAACCCGCAACTATGTCCGGGTTCTTCAGATTGCACATGTAACACCACATCCCCCATTACATCGCCGACTTTTGCACTGATCGAACTCGGAATAGACGCGTGGATTTCATAGTTTTCCAAATAGAGGTATTGTTCTGGCAATCCTATAAATTTATATCATATTAAAAAAAAATACGATCAAACTTAATGAATACAATACTTTTAATCATTTCCACGCTTTGGTCCACTAGCAATTCGATGTCCTTTATGGTGTCGTGCACGATGCCGGCGCGGATTTGAGGGTTTTGGGTACGCAGCATTTCATTTAGGGTGGTTAATGGAATGCCATTTATGCTTTCTGTTATTATGTTACCTCTTACTTCTGATACTTCATTTAGTAGCTGAAATTATTTAGTTAGAAATCGTTCGATAAAATAACCCATTGTTTGAAAATTTTCAACAAAAAATAAAGTCTGTACATAGGTTTTTATTGCACGAGCTATTTTAAATTAATCAACTTTAGTTATAAAAAATTATAAAAAATCAAAGATTTAAGAAAATTAAATTTACGACATTATTTTATATTCTATACTGAATTGGAATCAAAATAAACCATTTTTTGATAATTTTCACCAAAAAATAATGTCTGCACGAAGGTTTTTAGTGTACGAGCTGTTTTAAATTAATCTAATAAGTTATAAAAAAATATATAATATATAATAAGTCGACGGAAAGACCCGTGAAGGGTCAATAGTCTAATAAAGATGGTTATATATATAATAAGTTATAAAAAAATGTTATTTTACATTCTATAATTAATTGGGCTCAAAACGAACTTTTTTTTGGATAATTTTCACCAAAAAAATAAAGTCTGCACGAAGGCTTTTAGTGTATGAGCTATTTTGAATTAATCGACTGAGTTATAAAAAAAATTATAAGAAATCAAAGAATAAATAAATTAAAATTTTTGATATTATTTTACATTCTATAATTAATTGGGCTCAAAATAAACCATTTTCTGATTATATTCACCAAAAAATAAAGTCTACAGGAAGATTTTTAGTGTACAAGCTGTTTTAAATTAATCGACTGAGTTATAAAAAAATGATAAAAAATCAAAGAATTAATAAATTTAAATTTTTGATATTATTTTACATTCTATAATTAATTGGGCTCAAAATAAACCATTTTTTGATAATCTTCACCAAAAAATAAAGTCTACAGGACGATTTTTAGCGTAAAACGTGTTTTAAATTAATCGACTGAGTTATAAAAAATGATAAAAAATCAAAGAATTAACAAATTTTAATTTTTGTAATTATTTTACATTCTATATTTAATTGGGCTCAAATCGACTTATTTTTTGATAATTTTCACCAAAACATAAAGTTTGCAGGAAGGTTTTTATTGCACGAGCTATTTTAAATTAATCGACTAAGTTATAAAAAAAATGATAAAAAATCAAAGAATTAATAAATTTAAATTTTTGATAATATTTTACATTCTATAATTAATTGGGCTCAAAATAAACCATTCTTTGATAATTTTCACCAAAAAATAAAGTCTTCAGGAAGATTTTTAGTGTACAACCTGTTTTAAATTAATCGACTGAGTTATAAAAAAATGATAAAAAATCAAAGAATTAATAAATTTAAATTTTTGATATTATTTTACATTCTATAATTAATTGGGCTCAAAATAAACCATTTTTTGATCATTTTCACCAACAAATAAAGTCTACAGGAAGATTTTTAGTGTACAAGCTGTTTTAAATTAATCGACTGAGTTATAAAAAAATGATAAAAAATCAAAGAATTAATAAATTTAAATTTTTGATATTATTTTACATTCTATAATTAATTGGGCTCAAAATAAACCATTTTCTGATAATATTCACCAAAAAATAAAGTCTACAGGAAGATTTTTAGTGTAAAACCTGTTTTAAATTAATCAACTGGGTTATAAAAAAATGATAAAAAATCAAAGAATTTATAAATTTAAATTTTTGATATTATTTTACATTCTATAATTAATTGGGCTCAAAATAAACCATTTTTTGATAATTTTCACCCTAGAATAAAGTCTACAGGAAGATTTTTAGTGTATAACCTGTTTTAAATTAATCGACTGAGTTATAAAAAAAATGATAAGAAGTCAAAGAATAAATAAATTTAAATTTTTGATATTATTTTACATTCTATAATTAATTGGGCTCAAAATAAACCATTTTTTGATCATTTTAACCAAAAAAGAAAAGTCTACAGGAAGAGTTTTAGTGTACAAGCTGTTTTAAATGAATCGACTGAGTTATAAAAAAATTATAAAAAATGAAATAATTAATAAATTAAAATTTTTTAAAATTATTTTACATTCTATAATTAATTGGGCTCAAAATAAACCATTTTCTGATAATATTCACCAAAAAATAAAGTCTACAGGAAGATTTTTATTGTACAAGCTGTTTTAAATTAATCGACTGAGTTATAAAAAAATGATAAAAAATCAAAGAATTAATAAATTTAAATTTTTGATATTATTTTACATTCTATAATTAATTGGGCTCAAAATAAACCATTTTCTGATAATATTCACTAAAAAATAAAGTCTACAGGAAGATTTTTAGTGTACAAGCTGTTTTAAATTAATCGACTGAGTTATAAAAAAATGATAAAAAATCAAAGAAGTAATAAATTTAAATTTTTGATATTATTTTACATTCTATAATTAATTGGGCTCAAAATAAACCATTTCTTGATAATTGTCACAAAAAAATAAAGTCTATAGGTCGATTTTTAGTGTACAAGCTGTTTTAAATTAATCGACTGAGTTATAAAAAAATTATAAAAAATCAAAGAATTCATAAATTTAAATTTTTGATATTATTTTACATTCTATAATTAATTGGGCTCAAAATAAACCATTTTTTGATAATTTTCACCCTACAATAAAGTCTACAGGAAGATTTTTAGTGTAGAACCTGTTTTAAATTAATCGACTGAGTTATAAAAAAAATGATAAAAAATCAAAGAATTAATAAATTTAAATTTTTGATATTATTTTACATTCTATAATTAATTGGGCTTAAAATAAACCATTTTTTGATAATTTTCACCCTAGAATAAAGTCTACAGGAAGATTTTTAGTGTATAACCTGTTTTAAATTAATCGACTGTGTTATAAAAAAAATGATAAGAAATCAAAGAATAAATAAATTTAAATTTTTGATATTATTTTACATTCTATAATTAATTGGGCTCAAAATAAACCATTTTCTGATAATATTCACCAAAAAATAAAGTCTACAGGAAGATTTGTAGTATACAACGTGTTTTAAATTAATCGACTGAGTTATAAAAAAATGATAAAAAATCAAAGAATTAATAAATTTAAATTTTTGATATTATTTTATATTCTATAATTAATTGGGCTCAAAATAAACCATTTTTTGATCATTTTAACCAAAAAATAAAGTCTACAGGAAGAGTTTTAGTGTACAAGCTGTTTTAAATTAATCGACTGAGTTATAAAAAAATTATAAAAAATCAAATAATTAATAAATTAATTTTTTTTTTATTATTTTACATTCTATAATTAATTGGGCTCAAAATAAACCATTTCTTGGAAATTTCACCAAAAAATAAAGTCTATAGGTCGATTTTTAGTGTACGAGCTGTTTTAAATTAATCGACTGAGTTATAAAAAAATGATAAAAAATCAAAGAATTAATAAATTTAAATTTTTGATATTATTTTACATTCTATAATTAATTGGGCTCAAAATAAACCATTTTTTGATAATTTTCACCAACAAATAAAGTCTACAGGAAGATTTTTAGCGTACAACCTGTTTGAAATTAATCGACTGAGTTATAAAAAAATTATAAAAAATCAAGGAATTAATAAATTTGATATTATTTTACATTCTATATTTAATTGGGCTCAAAACGAACTATTTTTTGATAATTTTCACCAAAAAATAAAGTCTGCACGAAGGTTTTTAGTGTACAACCTGTTTTAAATTAATCGACTGAGTTATAAAAAATGATAAAAAATCAAAGAATTAATAAATTTAAATTTTTGATATAATTTTACATTCTATATTTAATTGGGCTCAAAACGAACTATTTTTTGAGAATTTTCACCAAAAAATAAAGTCTGCACGAAGGTTTTTAGTGTACAACCTGTTTTAAATTAATCGACTGAGTTATAAAAAATGATAAAAAATCAAAGAATTAATAAATTTAAATTTTTGATATTATTTTACATTCTATAATTAATTGGGCTCAAAATAAACCATTTTCTGATAATATTCACCAAAAAATAAAGTCTACAGGAAGATTTGTAGTATACAACGTGTTTTAAATTAATCGACTGAGTTATAAAAAAATGATAAAAAATCAAAGAATTAATAAATTTAAATTTTTCATATTATTTTACATTCTATATTTAATTGGGCTCAAAACGAATTATTTTTTGATAATTTTCACCAAAAAATAAAGTCTGCACGAAGGTTTTTAGTGTACAACCTGTTTTAAATTAATCGACTGAGTTATAAAAAATGATAAAAAATCAAAGAATTAATAAATTTTAATTTTTGATATTATTTTACATTCTATATTTAATTGGGCTCAAAGCGAATTATTTTTTGATAATTTTCACCAAAAAATAAAGTTTGCAGGGAAGTTTTTATTGCACGAGCTATTTTAAATTAATCGACTAAGTTATAAAAAATGATAAAAAAAATCAACGATTTAAGAAAAATGTATGATATTATTTTACATTCTGTATTTAAGAGAGCTCAAAATAAGCTGTTTTTTAATAATTTTCACTAAAAAATAAAGTCTGCAGGAAGGTTTTTATCGCACGAGCTGTTTTAAATTAATCGACCTAGTTATAAAAATAAGATTTAAGAAATTTAAATTTATGATATTATTTTACATTCTGTATTTAATTGTGATCAAAATAAACCGATTTTTTCATAATTTTCAAAAATTATATTTGACGGAAATACATGCTTCTACTGTGCTTACTTTTAACTGTAAATAAAGGATTGTCCTCTTAAATAAAAGGACGTATGGTCACCGTAGATATGCACCGATGTTACAGTTTTGCTACATGTCTGGTCGCGGTTTAAGTGTGATTTATAAAATGTCGACTTACAATATTTCCGTCTATACTAGCACTATCTTCCAATAAGATAGAATCGGCATGGAGCTCAACCAGATTGAGACCATTGATTTCCTCAATAATAACATCTCCGTCCACCACCAAGTTCTTCAAAAACTTCTTAGGGCCTTCAATAATCTGAACACCTTCATCAAAAACCACGTCGTACATGGAAACATTATTGATTTTGGGAATAGACGAGTTTCCTACAAAAAATATCCCGTGAACGCGTAATTTAATCACCAGAATGTACCACCTTTAAGCTCGATATCATCGAAATAATAAACAGCGTTCACAATTTGATCCTCGTCCGATTCCAACAGGAGGCGATCGGATAGAAATAGCTTGAAGTCCTGGGCGTTCACAAAATCAACATCCAAGTTGTTAGTGACTTGTAGGGTATCAAATGTGGCGTTAGGGATGGGTTGTAGGTTTGATAATGATACCAAATTTTCCGGGTTGACACCAGATATTAAATTAGCCTAAAAAAAGAAATATTGTACGTTCTAAAAAAAACTTCGATCTTTTGCGCTTCAGGGAAAAAGTAAAAATGATAATTTTATTAGATAATCACTGAAAACTGTGAAATGTGGTTCGCGAAAATTTCGCAATCTGCAATCCAGTTTGAACTCTCCCTTTCCAATGCTCAGGATTACACTTACAATACCCTCTAGGAAAGCTTTTAAGGCGAAATGTACCCCTCACAATTTTTGTAATGAAATTCTAGGGCTAAACACTAGGAAAACTTTTGAGGCGCAATCCTGAGCATAAAAAAACCACTGAAAAAATGTGAAAAGGAGAAAAACAGTCAACTCTTCCTCCCCAATGCTAAGATTGCGCCTCTACCCTACTAGGCAATCTTGTGAGGCGGGAGAGCCAAATGTTCACCTCACATTTTTTTTAACTAATGAAACTATAGAGCATTGTATGTAACCACTCTAGATTGTAAACCACTAGCTGAGCTACACTTATCGAAAGCTAGATTTGTAGATTGCTACGAGTTGAATTCACAGTTTTTTTTTCGAGCGCGATATTTTTTTTGTTATACGTGATAAATACAGCAATTGTATTTCTTAAAAGTCGCACACGCGTATCCAAAAAGCCGCAGTAGGCAAAAATATGTTTACCTTCAAATTCGTTGTTTGAAGTCCTCCAAAAAATGTTTTCCGTCCTTTTATAACAACACTGTTAACATCAGCCTTATTTATTATACTCCTATTGATTTGTACAACCTCGAAGTTATTAATAAAAGGTATTTGGGCGTCACCAAGAACTACCGCCTCAGCAGCAATCAACGTGGTGAACTCTTTAAAGCCTGAAATTACCTAAAAATATATGTTTGTAATAAAAATAATAAAATGTTGTTGAATTTTAAAAAACCTGGTCATCTGCGCTAGATAAAACAGCATCATTAACAATTTCCTCCAAATTAATTCCATTAATATTCCTTTTCGTAACAACATTCTCAGCAAGAGCATGGTTGAGAATTACCTACAAATATGCTCATTAAATTGTTTTAGTGTATAATTTGATGATCATACAGGTGCTGTTATAGTGTTAGTCTGCTTGCTGTTAACAGCATGATTTAAAATACGCCCTAAAGAAGAGTCCTCGTCCAATATAGCAACATCACCCAATACTCTTAAAGTATCCCAATACCTCGTAGGTATTTCCCTAATGCTACTAACAGCATTACGCATATCACACGAGTAGTCGCTTGCAAATAGTGATTTCAATAGCTTCGGACGAACAAGTTGCACGCGGAGCGCCTGCAAGGTTTGCGGTTCAGGGCTCTCAACGTCGATCAAACTCTCTACGTTTATTTGGTTGATGCTACCCAACACGATGTTTGCTGAAAACCAACCCACATCAAAGAAATACATTAGACGATTGTTGGTCCTTACGTGCGGTGACCACGTTAAACGTGTGCCTGGCGGGCACAGTTTGGTCCCAGTGGCGGAAGAAGAGCCTAGGTAGTAATTCCTGGAAATTAATATTGTTCACGCTCACAACGTATAAGCTTTTGACGTGCACTGGACTGTTAAACGTTATGTTGCTCTTGATGGTTTCGTTCTGGATGGCGCCCTAAAAATTACATTTTTTTTTTATAAAATCTGATAGATTTGATACAACTAACCCCCTAGGAGGAAAGTTAAACGCCATCTGGCGGCACCACATCAATTAGCAATGCACACCCATATGGTAATAACCGTCAACGTGCTCATGCCATCAGGATCACGGAGTAGTGCCCTCAGCTTCAGAATTTTATAGTTAGCTGCTTTTCATGAGTTGGGCGTTAATATTTATCATAGAATTATTGCCTCGTGCAGTAAACTTAATTCTCATGAGTAATAATCTTCATTACAATGTGTTTAAAAAAACTGAAATTGACCAGTATGGGATAGAGCAAAAAGTGATGTAATAAGGAAAGAATATAGTCTTTCATCTCCCATCCACTCGATGTGGGCGTTCCACATTCTTCTTCTTCATATATATATATAAAGAAATGCCCACATCGAGTGGATGGGAGATGAAAGACTCCTTTCTTCTCCAATCCACTCGATGTGGGCGTTCCACATTCTTCTTCTTTATATATACGCCCACATCGAGTGGATGGGAGATGAAAGACTCCCTAAATTATCAAGAAAGAGGAGAACAATAGGAAGCAGACCACCTGGTAGGCCTCCAAAACGATGGCATGATAGCTGGTCTAACCAGAAACAACAGTTCCCAGAACTAGATTAAGAATAAGAATAAAATTTAATGAGCTACGATTTAGAACAAATTTTCAAACATTTATTTGTGGTTTAGTAATATATATAAATATATATATATATATATATATATATATATATATATATATATATATGGTGAACCCACCTCTTAGCAATCTACATATCTAGATTTCGATATTATTCTATTCGATCTCATCAGTATAGCTCAGCTAGTGAGGATGAATTCACACATAACATCCAAATTTTGATACAACTTTCCCCAGGGAATTTTGTATCATTTTTGTAACCCCAACCAAATCCTGTGACAGGACCTGAAGAGGGAACGTCACAGGATACACGTCGAGGAGAGGGACCCATAGAGGAACCTCTAAGGGGGGCACAGGCTAGTGAGGGGCCAGAAATGGAACCTCAACGGTCAAAGCAACCCGAAGAGGGACCCAAAAAGGACACCCCCCAAAACGTCTCGGTAGGGGAATCATCTGCGGCGACAAAGAATAATCCAGAGTGGGGGGGGGGGCTAAGAAGGAACCCTCATTGGAAATGGATACCATTCTTAACGATATAGATATTGTGCTTATTCAGGAACCTTGGTTATGCAAAGGGGAAATCCAGGGACTACAACTGGGTAAAGGTTGGACACTATATAGTGCCCATACCGACAACCCAAGAACCTGTATCCTTGCAAAAAAACAAGGTCAAACTACTACCCATGTGGAACCTAAACTCCAGGGACTTCACAGTGGTGAAGGTAAGACTAGAGCCAAAAGAATAAAAACATCACTAAATGGAATAACTATGCAAGTATCGGTCGGCGGGGGCTGCCCGCAAGGCGACGTACTGTCCCCTCTTCTGTGGTGCCTAGTCATAGACGATCTGTTAGATCAACTGGAACAGAAAGGATGCTACGTACAAGGCTACGCCGACGACGTAGCAATTCTCGCGGTCGGTAAATTTGACAGCATTCCATCAGAACTTCTGCAAGGTGCACTCAAACACGTGGAACGGTGGTGTGCAGCAGAGGGCCTCACGGTTAACCCCGAAAAAACCTCTTTAGTACCATTTACACGTAGAAGGAACTTAAATAAGATAAAAATACCGACGCTGTTCGGCAGAGAAATACAAATGGAGGGACAAGTTAAATATCTATGTGTAACCCTAGACTCTAAACTGACCTTCAAGCCACATATGACAAAGATTACGAACAAAGCCGTGAAAGCGTTCTGGGCATGCCGGAAAAAACTGGGGACTAACACAAATGGTGTATTGGCTCTATACTTGGGTTATAAGCCCCATTATGACTTACGCACCAACAATCTGGTGGCATAAAGCCTCAGACGGGGTAAGCAGGAGAATACTAGGCAAAGTGCAAAGAATGGCCTGTCCAGGAATAACAGGGGCAATGGCAATAACCCCCACCGCCGCAATGGAGGTTATATTGGATCTGCCTCCACTTCACATCAAAGTGGAGACAGAGGCCAAGATAGCAATCTACAGAACTAACGCCATGGGGAAGTCATACAACTCATCCATAGACCACACCCATCTAGCGTTAGGGAAAGCCGATGAATACATTGTAAGACTGCGTCCCGACAGGACAATAAATGCACTTCACATGATGAAACCTTACAAGGTAGTAAACCTTACAAGGTAGTAAACCTTACAAGGTAGTAAACCTTACAAGGTAGTAAACCTTACAAGGTAGTAAAAACCAGATAGGGCAGAATGGGAAAGAAGTGGCTATATGCAAAAACTTAAAGGACCAATCTGGTTTACCGATGGATCTAAATCCAACAAATGAACAGGAATAGGAGTGTATGAGAGCAACTCGGAAGGAGGCGTAAGACTCCAACTTAACGAGCATACCTCCCTGTTCCAAGCAGAAATTATCGCAATTCAATGCTGCACTAAAACTTTATTGGAAAGAAACTATAGTAAGAAGGAAATCAATATTGTGACAGACAGTCAGGCAGTGTTGGGAGCTCTAGACTCCAGCGTGAATAACTTTAGAGTTGTCATAGAATGCATTGAACCTTGATGATACTGGAAGCCCGAAACAAAGTAACACTTGTGTGGGGTACCGGTGCCCACACAAGTGTTACATTCTATGACAACTCTAGAGTGATTCACGCTGGAGTCTAGAGCTCATCAGGGAATCAAAGGCAACGACAAAGCGGACAAACTGGCAAAAGAGGCTAGCGAATTAAAGTTCATTGGCCCCGAACCAATCTGCGGGATACCATATAGGACTGCAAGGAATAGCTTGAGAAAGCACCAAAGAAACCGCCACAGCCGATACTGGGAAGCCCAAACTGGAATGAAACACTCGAAGAGGTTCATTAAGGCTCCCAGTACGGAGACAGCGGAAGAAATCCTAAAACTAAATAGGAATCAATTAAGAAATATCGTAGGACTCCTAATAGGAGACTGCACATTAAATAAACACCTGCACACTATGGGGATAGACAAATCACCAACGCGCAGAGGCTTTGGGGAAGAAGAAGAAACCCCACTAGCTGCGAGGCATTGAACTCAGGCAGGAAAAAGCTTTGGTTCAATGCGAATAAACCTAAAAGAGCTCGCCCATTCACGAGACTTCTGGACTTCATTGAAGATACAGAGCTTATGAATGAGGAATAGTTATGGGGGAGCACAATAGGCCAACCGTGGCCGCAGTGCAGTGGGATGCTACAGCGAAACCAGACTCTTCAGAAAAAAAAAACATTTTTGTATATAACCACTCGAGATATTGTGTGCATTCATCCTCACTAGCCGAGCTACACTGATGAGATCTAATAAGATCGAAATCTAGATATGTAGATTGCTAAGAGGTGGGTTCATACTTATATATGTTTTATAAGATCGAAATCTAGATATGTAGATTGCTACGAGGTGGGTTCACACTTATATGTTTTATAAGATTTGTTTTAGCACAAAACATATCTCAAGCACTCTGTTGGAATATTATTCCATAGAGGGCACTACTCGGTGAACCTAATGGCACGAGCATGTTGACGGTTATTACCATATGGGTGTGCATTGCTAATTGATGTGGTGCCGCCAGATGGCGTTTAACTTTCCTTGTATGGGGTTAGTTGTATAATTTTTGTGGTTTAGTGATTTCATTGGGAGACTACTATTTTAACAAATGTTGTCACATCGTATATAGTTCTTTATATATTTTTATAAAATCAAGTGAAGGAGTTGTTGAAATCTAATCATTATCAACAAATCTAAATCATAATTGTACTTCAGGCATATGTACAATTACAATTACTTCTATTTCTTATAGTCTAAAATCTACTGGTGTTATTTCCTTATTATCAGCAAAATTATAATAATTTTTCTACATAAAAACAACTAAATAAAATGATCGCCCAAATAACTCACCATATCCATCAAATTAATATCGTTAATGAAAGCAACCCCATTAAGATTCGCCACCGTTGCATTCCCCTGGACCGTAACACGTTTTAGAGCCGTCAACAAGTTAATTTGATCCAATTGCAAAAGGTACTCATTAAAATTTTTCTTATTAATCACAGCCGCTGTGAGATTTTCAGCTGAAAAAACAAATAATACAAATTACATTTCAACACCAAAAGTCAAGTATGTTTGGCTACCTGAAGCCGAAACGAAATCAAGACTCCCCAGCTGAGTCGGTCTATCGATGAAAACGGCGTTTTCATACAGCTCTTCCAGCTGCAGTCCATTAATTGTACTCGTGGCGAGGGTGTTTGTTTTCACGTCACCTTGCACGATTAATTTTTCGAACGTTTTATTGCCTACGGGATTAAGTTTATTCGATTCGCACTTTAATTAATACCGGCGGTACTTACCGAGAATTTCCGGCGAGTGCTTCGTGGCGATATTCGCGAGGGCAATGTTGTTAATTAAATCGGTTTTCAGATTATCTACGGCTAGTTTATTGGTGAAGGTTTTAAAACCACGAATGACGTAGCTGAAAAAAATAGTTTTAGTTTTACTACATTTTAATTTGAGATTACTTACGGGCCAGTTAGTTTCACTGAATTTCCTTCCAACGCTGTAAGATCCGGACTTATAACCGGCAACTCGGCATCAATAAAAATATTGCCAGCAACTGTTGCATTCTCAAAAACGTAGTTAGTAAACAGTTTATCACCTATATTATTAACCATGTAGTGGTCTATAAGGACGTCGTTTAATAATTTAGCTCTTAAATGCGGGGTGGAAATGCCTTGGTGCGTTTCGAAATGAACGGGAATTTCCTGCAAACAATAACTGTAAAATTCAATCACCCCCGGACGTTATCGGTTATACCTGATTTGTAGTTTTCAGCCAATACTCATTGAAATTAGCCTGATTGAATTCATTGCCGGCGATAAACAGGCGCGCCGAATGGGCGAGCATGAGGTTTTCCAGATGCAAATTGCCGGTTATCCTCACTTTGTTATTGTAAATTTGCAATAAATCCGTCTCGTTTGTGCCCACTATATGATTCTGTTTGTTGGACGCTGAACCGTTTATGTGCAAATGCCCTCTAATTTGAATATTTTTGATGGTGACGGGGCCTAAAAACAATTACCCATTAACAAAGCGCACTACTATAATGACATTATGCCATCAATGCGAGCGCTTTTAATTGTAAATAACTACCCGGGATGGACGTGTTGGCGTTTGCATCGAACGTCACGACGTCGCTAGCGAAATTCAAACCATTCACATCGTCGCAAACCACGTTTTTCGCATTTACATTCCCGAAACGTATCGAAGAGGCAATTGTTTGATCCGTTGAAGTTGTAAGCAACTTGGAAACGTCTATACCCGATATTTGTTTGGGGTTTAAATGATCCGTTTTCATACGTACAATTGTTAGATTACCTGCAGATAAAAGGATTACTTGAGGTTGCTATATTTTTAATTAGTTACCCTTTATATGCTGAGTTTTTCCCACTCTGAATGCAGTTTTTGTAAACACATCCCAATCTACATTGTTTACCAATGTTGCTTTCAAATGTTTTATTTTTAAGTTTGGTAAAAATTCATATTTAGCAGCATTTTTGTCACCGAATAATCGTAGGGTATCAGATGCGTTTTGCTAAAATACACATGTTTAATAAACATCCCAATCAGTGTATATTTAAACAACTAACCCCATTAAGAGCATCCATATGAATATTATCAGCCCTTACATTAGTAAACGTTTTGTTTCCAGTAATTTTCATTGGTTGGCTTTTTAAATAAATACTACTCATGGGAACTGCATTGATATCCGATGTGAATATATTTGATGCCTTCAATGAGCCCAGTGTAGCTGGTTTCGTAACGGTTTGGTTGCCATCAAGTAGCAACAAATCTAAAATATTAGTAAATTGTTTATTTTTCAAATAACTGTGTTGATAAGTTAGAAGTTGAGAACTTACTATTAAAAACTGTTATTTCGGGTGAAACTACAAGCTGTTCAATATTTAGTTCCTTAATGGAAAAGCCACCAGCAACGCTTTGGTCCTTTCCGTACGAAAGCCATAATTCGGGCGTCCAATTAATACCATTAAGCTTTTTTACGTAAAGTCTTTCTGATTCTAGCAACTGAGCGTTTACACCGCCTTGGATTATTAATTTACCGTTTATGATCTACAAAAACAAAACGTAAATATATATAAAAATTATACAACTTTTCCCTTAGAATGAAATTTAAGATATTGTGTGAATTCATCCTCAATAGCTGAACTACACTGATTAGATCTAATAAGATCGAAATCTAGATATGTAGATTGCTAAAGGATACAGACTTATACTACTACTTATTATATATATATATATATATATATATATATATATATATATATAATGTTTAAAGATAATCATCACAATATTAACCCTATCATTTGTTTGCAGTAACTGTTCTAGTTGGGCATCCAGGTTCACAATGGTTTCATCCAACATAGTCGCATCGGATTCAATTATTTGCACCTGAAAAAATAAATTACCGGACTTTAGTAGATTGAGGAGTCTTTTTGTAAATTATTTGTACATTTTCATCAAACCCAGCTTGTTCATCAAACTCAGCATTATCGACTGCAACATGAGCTGTTTGCGCCACAACAGGCGCGGCTACATTAACACGCCCTTTAAATTCAAGAGGCTCGTTCGTTTTAACAACTTTTTCAACGCGTTCAGTAATGTTCCCAACAACATTTTCGCTGCTATTGAGTAGGTCTTCAAGTTCTTCCAAACAACTCGTTAGAGGGTTCGTTTCACGTGTTTGGGATACTAAAAAGTTGGTTGTTAGTTGGGGTAGTGCGGTTGGAAATTATTTATACCGATTTCAATCTCGTGGATTTTAAAGGGTAGTATCGCGAAATGAATGCGGGCTTCGGAGGTGGCCCCTAAAATGAACAGAACGTCGTCTTTCTGGTATCGTACGAGTTGCACGTCTAAAATGTTGGAGAAGCTTCGTGTGAAGTTTATGGTGGAGACGGCTTGTAAGCTGCTTAGTTTAGAGCTGTATATCGTCATTTTATCCTACAAAAATGTTTAATAACAATTTATTTAGGTTTGGTATGAAGATTAATGTCAAAAATTATATAACTTAGTTACTTTTTGTGCTGCTACGATCATCGGATTGCCACTCGTGTGGGTTAACAGAAGTTTTTGTACGCCTTGTGTTTTATCGATGTTTTGAAAAGGTACCAGTTCAGATTCTACAAATACAAATATAAAATTATAGATTATATAATGATTTTATATTGATGAATTCTCTAAAAATTTCACCCTCCGGTGGAAATCAGAGAATTTAGAGAATTCATGGATATTTAATATATAGCCTTCCATTGCCAATAATTACTCAATCATATATATATATATATATATATATATATATATATATATATTATAATTAGTTATCACTGAACAACTTCTAAAATCATGATCTTAGTTTTCAGACGTTGTTTCAAAAAATTCAAAAATGATGTAACTATTTCCATCATTATCTGAAAATAGATTAATCAGACTAGACAGAAACATATTGCATTAGCTTAAATCTCTTATGAAATAAGAGTTACAGCTTACTGAAAAATCCTGAAAAAGTTTAATTTTTGAAACTGTTTTCAATCAACTTCAAATTTTATATATGTATGTTATCTATACAAATGAATGTAATTTGAGAATTTCAACAATTTTGTTAAGTCAGTTTTATTTTAAAGCTTGAAAAACTTCGAAATGTTATTGCTTTTCAGACGATATTTCAAAAATGGTACTAAAACTAGTTAATTTTTCATTATTATCTTAAAAAATATTAATTAGGCTATCCAAAACTGTATCACACATGGTAGTTGCTCATAGGGAACCATTTTTATAGCTCACTGAAATAGATTGAAAGTTAGTTATCACTGAAAAACTTCTAAAATCATGGTCTTGGTTTTCAGTCGTTGTTTCAAAAAATTCAAAAATTATGTAACTATTTCCATCATTATTTGAAAATAGATTAATCAAACTAGACAGAAACATATTACATTAGCCTTAATCACTTATGAAATAAGAGTTACAGCTTACTGAAAAATTCTGAAAAAGATTAATTTTTGAAACTTATTTCAATCAACTTCAAATTTTATATTCGTATGTTATCTACACAAATGAATGTAATTTGAGAATTTCAACAATTTCTAACAGCCAGTTTTATTCTAAGGCCTGAAAAACTTCGAAAATCATGTTCTAGCTTTTCAGACGATATCTCAAAAAATGTATTACAACTTATTCATTTTTCATTATTATCTCAAAAAATATTAATTAGGCTATCCAAAACTGTATCACACATAGTCATTTCTCATAGGAAACCAGTTTTATAGCTTACTGAAATAGACTGAAAGTTAGTTATCACTAAAAACTTGTAAAATCATGATCTTGGTTTTCAGTCGTTGTTTCAAAAAATTCAAAAATTATATAACTATCTCCTGAAAATAATTATCTGAAAATAGATGAATCAGACTATACAGAAACATATTACATTAGCTTTAATCTCTTATGAAATAAAAGTTACAGCTTACTGAAAAATCCTGAAAAAGTTTAATTTTTGAAATTGTTTTCAATCAACTTCAAATTTTATATTTGTATGTTATCTATACAAATAAATGTAATTTGAGAATTTCAAGAATTTTGTACAGCCAGTTTTATTTTAAAGCTTGAAAAACTTCGAAAATCATGTTCTTGCTTTTTAGGCGATATCTCTAAAAAATGTACTACAACTTATTAGTTTTTCATTATTATCTCAAAAAATATTAATTAGGCTATCCAAAACTGTATCACACATAGTAGTTTCTCATAGAGAACCAGTTTTATAGCTCACTGAAATAGAGTGAAAATTAGTTATCACTAAAAAACTTCTAAAATCATGGTCTTGGTTTTCAGTCGTTGTTTCAAAAAATTCAAAAAATATGTAACTATTTTCATCATTATCTGAAAATAGATTAATCAGACTAGTCAGAAACATGTTACATTAGTTTTAATCTCTTATTAAATAAGAGTTACAGCTTACTTAAAAATCCTGAAAACGTTTAATTTTTGAAACTTGTTTCAATCAACTTAAAATTTTATATTTTTTATATTATTATTTCAATCGACTTCAAATTTTAATTAGGAACTATGCCTATGTATGTAATTTTAAGGTTTATTAACTAGAAAACAAAATCCAAATTTTAGTTTCCTGATTATAAATATAATTTTGATGCACCACTCAAAGATAAGGACTTTATTTAAGAACTAGACATATGTTTGTAATTTTAGGATAATACAAAATCCAAATTTTTTAGTAATCTTTTAGTAATAAATATAATGCACGACATAAAGATAAGGATAGCAAAAAATAATCCAAGCTTCTGATTGTGAATATTTTTTATAATTTTGATGCACCACACAAGGATACGGTTAGCAAAAAGATATGTATGTATCAATATAATTATTATTGTAGTCCTGTAAGTTTTTTTGTGGGTAATAAAATATTATTATTATTATTGATAATAATGACAAATAGATTATTTGTAATACAATTGTCCTTATAAATTAATCTAAGCTTCTGATTATGAATATTTTTTATAATTTTGATCCACCACACAAGGATACGGTTAGCAGAAAAATATGTATATATTAATATAATTATTATTGTAGTCCTGCAAGTTTTTTGTGGGTAATAAAATATTATTATTATTGATAATAATGACAAATAGATTATTTGTAATACAATTATCCTTATAAATTAATCTAAGCTTCTGATTATGAATATTTCATTATTATTTTGATGCACAACACAAGGATACGGTTAGCAAAAACAATATGTATATATTAATATAATTATTATTGTAGTCCTGTAAGTTTTTTGTGGATAATAATATATTATTATTATTGATAATAATGACAAATAGATTATTTGTAATACAATTGTCCTTATAAATTAATCTAAGCTTCTGATTATGAATATATTTTATAATTTTGATGCACCACACAAGGATACGGTTAGCAAAAAAATATGTTTATATTAATATAATTATTATTGTAGCCCTGTAAGTTTTTTTTGGGTAATAAAATATTGTTATTATTGATAATAATGACAAATAGATTATTTGTAATACAATTGTCCTTATAAATTAATCTAAGCTTCTGATTATGAATATTTTTTATAATTTTGATCCACCACACAAGGATACGGTTAGCAAAAAAATATGTATATATTAATATAATTATTATTGTAGTCCTGTACATTTTTTGTGGGTAATAAAATATTATTATTATTGATAATAATGACAAATAGATTATTTGTAATACAATTGTCCTTATAAATTAATCTAAGTTTCTGATTATGAATATTTTTTATAATTTTGATCCACCACACAAGGATACGGTTAGCAAAATAATATATATATATATATATATATATATATATATATATATATATATATATATATATATATATATATATATATATATATATTAATATAATTATTATTGTAGTCCTGCAAGTTTTTTGTGGGTAATAAAATATTGTTATTATTGATAATAATGACAAATAGATTATTACTAATACAATTGTCCTTATAAATTAATCTAAGTTTCTGATTATGAATATTTTTTTATAATTTTGATCCACCACACAAGGATACGATTAGCAAAATAATATGTATATATTAATATAATTATTATTGTAGTCCTATACGTTTTTTTGTGGGTAATAAAATATTGTTATTATTGATAATAATGACAAATAGATTATTTGTAATACAATTGTCCTTATAAATTAATCTAATCTTCTGATTATGAATATTTTTTATAATTTTGATGCAAAACACAAGGATACGGTTAGCAAAAAAATATGTATATATTAATATAATTATTATTGTAGTCCTGTAAGTTTTTTGTGGGTAATAAAATATTATTATTATTGATAATAATGACAAATAGATTATTTGTAATAAAATTGTTCTTACCATCCCACCAGTAGAGCACATTATAAACAGCCTCGTCAAAAATAACGACGTATCGTTTTTCTTGTTGAACATACGTGGCGACTAGTTTCGGGGTGGTTGTCTCCAAAATTTGCAGCTTGTGCATCTTCTCGTTTTTCATTTCGTAGACGAATGAGTTCGACTAAAATCGTACGAATACAAGTCAACAGCCGGAATTTTAGTATGGACAAGTCAATTACCTTTTCAACCCCGTTATTCCGTAACACGACGATAATTTCCGAATCGAAATTTTGGAAAGTTGTTAGAGCTATGGCGCCTTCAGTGAACACCCTATGAACTTCATCGAAGTAACTACCTTCCCACTTGTAAAGGCTAAAAAAAACGAAATCATTTTGATTATTGAATGAAAAGTTATATTACTTTGTATATAAATCAATCACATCATCACATCATCACATCATCACATCATCACATCATCACATCTTCACATCATCACATCTTCACATCTTCACATCATCACATCATGACATCATCACATCATCACATCATCACATCTTCACATCATCACATCATCACATCATCACATCATCACATCATCACATCATCACATCATCACATCATCACATCATCACATCATCACATCATCACATCATCACATCATCACATCATCACATCATCACATCATCACATCATCACATCATCACATCATCACATCATCACATCATCACATCACATCATCACATCATCAAAGATTTTGTGAATTCATCCTCAAGTGTGCCCAGCTAACTGATCTATAAATAAGATCGAAATCTAGATTCACGTTTATATAATGGGATACGATTCTTATTCCATATGGGTGTGCATTGTTAAATAATATAGTTACCTCCAGATGGCGCTAAACTTTCTGTATAGAGAGAAAGTTGTATTACTGTGAAACCTGGTATTTCTAGAGGTTTCTAAGACCAGTTTCACACCAAGACGCTAGTATGCGATACCGCTGGATACTGATTTTTCATTGGACGCATCTGCGTGTGAAGGTTTACAATGCACATATATAAAACCAATATCCAGCATACCAGTATCACCTACTATAGTCACTTCAACATGTGTCCTTGCAAGTATAAATAATAATAATATAAACAGGATTACATGTGTTTTTCAAAAGTTTTAAAACCGCCACTCAACTAGTTTTGGATTGACGCTTAAGTGAAAACATAAAAAATATTAAAATATTTAAAATTTAATTTTTTTTTTAATTTTCCTTTATCCTTGAATTGATAACAATTACACAATTTCTATCGTTTAACACGATTTTGAATAAGCTATGAGGAATAAACTTATTATTATTATATAAACGTTTTAGTAGCTAGTAATAGGATATAATAGAAAGATATGGTATCTTTCTATTATAGTAGTAGTATAAAATTGATGAATAATATCTATACATTAAATTAATATTACCATTACTATGTGGATGAGTACTTACATGATTGGAGCTTGTGATACGCCAAGCATTGAGGTGACAACCAAATACAACTCATCCTTATTCGTAAAAAAGCTAGCATCGGTAAGTTTGTTAGGATTGTGAATGGCCTGCAAAAACAGCGGTTGGTCCGTACCATTCGTATGCATATAAACATTAGCGAAACCGCCATCAAACGCAATGAAAACCAGTCCTAAATTTTTGTAGTCGACACTCTACAAAAAAAAAAACCACCGAATAATTGTTGCTGATATTGATTGCAAATTGAACAAAGACATTTCCGAGCAGTGAGTCACCCGGCATCGTGTTAACGGGGCAAGTGATTCACGCGAGTCTTACCTTAATAAAGGCGATTTTATCGTGAAGTTTGGCAAATTTGGAGCGCGATGACATTACGAATTTATGGTCCCCGGGGAGAATGTGGAACAATTCATAATCCAGCAGTAAATAACTGCTGTTGAACAATGCGAACGTGTGGGCGCCTTCATATTGCTCTGATAAGGCCACGGTTTTCTGCTCGTGGAACTCGATCCGGCTTTTTGTCTCTGGAAATAGGGAAAAAAATTCATCGTCGGGGAGGGAGGGAGTAATTTGAGTAGCGCTTACCTCTGGGGAAAACGTTGTGTCCGTTTAATTGGTCATTTACGAAATGTAAGCGGTCGGAGAGGTATTTGTCCAAGTGCAAATTCCGTTCGCAGCGAGCACATGTGCCAATAAAAAATATATACTGCAAATAATCCCATTAGAATAACACCAGTCCACCCTTCCACACATTTGAGACTCACCATTAGGAAATTAATTACGTTGGAACGCATGTTTAAAATAAATAATTTCCAGGTTAAAATCGTGGCACCGCCAGTATGGCCAAACATCGACTGTCGTTTTTTTTTGGCAACAATTTTTATTTTGGTCCTTATCGAAACCGCGCAGAGGACGAATTTATGATCGTTTTAATGGAAATTAAAATCAGTCGTAATAAATGCGATTCGAGTGTTAAAACGGTTCCTAAATGTTTGATAGCGTGTTGGTAGCGTATTTAAATAAATAATGACGCACGAGTTTTATGGCAGATAATACAGATTTGATCTATATAAACGGGTTAGATAATGTGGGGGCGAGTTTATGCTGGCTTATGTAAGGTCGCCCTGCATCTCTGTCCACTATTCACTGCTGGACATAGGGGCAGTTCTTTATTCACATGGACGCATTTACATCTATTTGCATTCGGCGATCGCCGGTCATTTATTAACGCGCACGCTTGTCAGTGAAAGATTATCCCGCCATTCAAACACGGCTCCCGCATTTCTAACTATTAGCATTAATATTAATTAAAAATTACTGCAAATCAATACGAGCGCGCGTGTCGCGTGCGATGGGTTGTAAAATGCTAAAAAAGGCTTGTATGGATAGTGTTATGTGTATAAGGAAAATTAGCCATAAAAGCAGTTCCTTCCCATTTTCTATTAATGTCACGGAATGGCATCATTTTAATCTTTACGAGTTCAATTCCATTGACAAAGAAGATTGTTTCATTATTTATTTATACGATCCGTAGAATGGCCAGGTTTTACCACCCTGCGTTGCATTTATACCGGAGACTACTAAATCAACTTTTGCTATTAAAAATGTAATTACTATTTTTATTGGACCATACAAATTGGGCATCAAAATGCACGCGCGACTAGAATGTAACACAATGTCATTTTACGTCTCCCACATGCGTATTTTATTATATATTCCCAATACACACCAGAACCCCCAAAAAAAAACAACAACCAATGTTGGTGTATATTTTTCTCATCCATACCATCAACCGTATTAAGCTTATCCCAATTTTAATAAGTAAGTCCCCAATAAAGGGCTTTTAATGTCCGCTCCGTGTTTCAATTAAATCGGGGACGCTTCCACCAATCCGTATAAATTGTACTCGATCATAAACCGGAATGCTCGAATTGGATTGCTGAACGTTATCTTCGCGGGCATAACATTTCGAAAGTTTAATTGCGGAGTTAACTACTGCTGTGTCCATTACTATCGTTTAATGATGAGATGTATGTTTGGATCACTGTTCCTACACTCCGGATTAATTATATATCGATGCGCGCACACGTTTCGCCTCTGTAATTAAATAAAACCATCCCCGGCGAATAACTCGCATGCCGGAATAACACATAGCCAGCCCACCGTAAATCCCTAAAACGCCACGTCATTTCAACACCCGAATACAATCAGCAAATTGCATAAGATTTAATTAGAATATATTCAATGGTTTTGGCTATATGAAATTGATATATATGTATATATAATTTTTAAACATAATAGCATAAAGCTTTTAACTTTAACGCAACAAATGTCGCCAGCGAGAGAAATATATAATAAGATAGCAAAGCAATAAATTTAACGGCGACGATGTAAATTTTAAGGTATCGAGTCAGCGTTCGCTATAAAACAACGCTAGGATTTACGCTGTATTTAACAGAGGGGCCTATCTATTTGATAAAATATCAAGGGTGTTTGATGGGCGAGTGGCCTGCCGCTGATTGCGGTGCGCCCATTTTTCTTTTATTACACGATAAAACACATCCCGCTTTTTTGGTTTTGTTTCGTAATTAAGTTATTTGGTGCTAGATAAGTCTCTGTTTATCCCATTTTTCATAATAACCGTAGCGAAATTAGAGTGGCGGCAATTAAACCCCCTGAAAAAAGGTAATTGTGCCTTGTTCGAGCGTTATCTAAAGTTACATGTAATTAAGTTTTATTGTGGATTTAATGTTGAATTTAATTATTATGAATATAGTTAAATTCCGGAGGCACCTAAGGGCGTGCGCATTAAAAAAGTCGGAAAGCTATTAGGGGGCGAAATTTCAAATGGGAGTGAGCTCGGACTTAATTTCGGAGCACAATCATCATTACGGTGTTTTGTGAATATTTCTAATACACGTCTGCCCGGACGAGTGTCCAAGTTCCGGGGGGCAGGAGCTTTAATGTTTTTAATCCGCGCAAATGGCCTATATCCATGGCCCCCCCGTTCCATTCCCAGCCATAGCTCACGGAATTTTGCGTCCGGCGCCATAAAAAATAATTGGCGTGCATTTTATTAATAACTCTAGTATCGCACAGTCACACTCACAGTCGCACGGGGGCAGCAAGGACATTTGTTCCACACATTGATTGATGCAACCATTATCGTTTAAAAAATAAAATGGGTTTTTATGTCGGTGCGAGTATTTAATTAAAGAATTTTATTGGGCGAGGGGACGCTTAGAAAAATGCGATTAGAGAGGTGGCAATTTTGACATCCTAATCCAAATGTCAGCGACCCCAATACGACATTCTTTTAGTTGATTGCATCGTTTTTTCCAATGAGCGGGAATCATTTTGTTAATTTATTTTTATTTGAATGCATGGCAACAAAGGGAATTGCCACCCCGTACTGCAGCTATAACAATAATGTCACGTTAAGCATTGTTTCGGTCTACAGATCACTCCAGTTTACGACAGGTTGGGATATCCCTGTTGGAGGGACAATCCACGCCGCAGTCACTGCCGGGGGATAATCAGATGGAATGACTATAAATGACTTAAAACGGTTACAATAAAACGGGACACATTCGGAGCGCCTTGATTAGCCACGAAACGAATCACCACCAGCCGGGAAGATCCCGTAATTTAAATATCTGAAGTTTATAGCCGTGCTGCCACGAGTGTTGCTGATAAGCCGAAGATCGAAACTGATGTTTTATAGCCAATATGTCTTCAATGCTATCGCATTGTGCGTAATAACAATTTTTAATAGAGCAAGTTTATGTACGCGCGAACAATAAAATGGGCGCGCATATAACACATGCGAATCAAACAAAAACAGTTTAATACGGAAATTTAATGGGCGCCCATCCTGCACGCCCCATCAACTGATACATATATATATATATATATATATATATATATATATATATATTAAAAAAAAAACTGCATATCTTCCTATAGCCCATCAATTCGAACAAATCGACGCTTCATTATACATCAACACCCCTATTTTATCGGCCTAACGCTGCTGTCATTAACAAAGCAATTAACAGGTTCGCATTGTCCTAGCGCACCGTCACTAACTTTCCGCACCTGCGACATCCAATTCAACCCCCACACCTACACCGAAATATAATAGCTGCCGCCAATTTAACAAACTTTTCGCCATAATACACCCCGCCAATCGCTTAAATTCATTAGAGCACCAATTAATTGAGCGACACCCTCAAAGCTACTAATTATAATCGCAATTCACACCTGCAATCAGCAACTAGATTAGATATATAATAAATAATAAATAAAAACGTTCTGCGGACAAGGAGGGGGCTCGGTTTTGGACTACGTGGTGGTCAAAGGGATCGACGGGGAAGAGTTTGTGTGCTTCAAGGTGGAAAACGTAGGAGGGTCGGATCATGTACCGGTGGAGGTGGTCGTTAGGGTGAGGAACGTGGGGAAGGGAGAACAGAGGAAGGGGCAGCAGAGGTTTGGATGGAGCGAGCCGGATTTGGATGCATATGAGAAAAAGCTAAAACGCGTCAAGTGGGAGGATGTGCATTCGATGCTCCAGTTGGAGAAAGTGATGGTGGCTGCATTGGAGAAGAAGAAGAGTGGGGGGCAGAGGGAGAGTTGGTTTGACGAGGAATGTAGGGTGAAGAAGTCGAGCTGGCGAAGAGCAATGGCGAGAGGTGAAGTGGAAAGGGCCAATCAGGCGAAGAGGGAGTTCGAGAGAACCTGCGAGAGGAAGAAGATAGAGGAGTTGCAGAAGGTAGAAACGAGGTTGAAGGAGTGTGTGACAGAGAAAGGGTTGTGGGAAATTCTGAGGGGAAGCGTAAAAAAGGGCAACGTTAGCATAGAGCTGGCAGAGTGGGAGAAGAGCTGTAGAGAGATGGCGGGGTCAGAGGTGGATTTAGGGAGTCCGAGACCGGTGGTAGGAAGGGAGGCGTTTTCGCGGGAAGAGGTCGACATGGCCATAGGGCAGCTGAAACTGGGAAAGGCGGCGGGGGAAGATGGGCTGAAGGCAGAGGCCTTCAAAAGATTAACAGAGGAAGGAAAAGATAAGTTACTGGAGGTTTTGAATAGAGTCTGGAGTGGTGAGGAAGAACTGCCGGAAGAGTGGCGTGTGGGGGTGGTGGTCCCGGTACACACAGGGGGAGCAGCATGGGTCGTAAATAATTATAGGGGTATTACCGTTATGAATGCGGGATACAAAGCGATGATGACAATTGTGAAAAATAGACTAGCGAGGGAAGTGGATAGAAAAGGGCTGCTGCCGGAATGCCAGGGGGGTTTCAGAAAGGGAAGAGGGACGAGGGAGCAGATTTTCACGCTTGCGAGAATGGTGGAGGAAGCGTTGGAGTGCAAAGGGAGAGTGTATGCGGTGTTTGTGGATTTGAAAGCGGCGTATGACTCAGTTCCTAGGGGGAAACTGGTGGAATGTATGGATAGATTGGGTATGGAAGTGGAAGGAGTGGAGTGGGTGAGAAGTATATATAAAGAGTCGTGGGCAAAATCGAGAGTGAATGGAGAAGTGTCTGAGAAGTTTAGGGTGAATGTGGGTGTAAGGCAAGGGTGCCCGCTAAGCCCCCTCCTGTTCAATCTATACACAAGCGAATTGGAGGCGGCGAGAGGACAGGCTGGAGGGGTCGTGGTGGGGAGAACCAAGGTGTGGATGCTGGCATATGCGGATGACATAGTATTAGTAGCCAAGAGAGTGAAAGAGATGCAAGAGATGTTGGAAAGAATGGGAAGGTACATGGATAGGAGAGGGCTAGTAGTGAATGTGGAGAAGACTAAATGGATGATGTTTAGGAATAGGGGTAGAAGGGATAGAGTGGAAGAGCTGAAATGGAAGGGAAGGATGATTGAGAGAGTGAATGTCTTTAAATATTTGGGTTTCTGGTTTGACAGTGGAGGAGGATTTAGGGTGCATGTGGAAAGTATGCAAGCGAAAGCGAGAATGGCTTGGGGAATAGCGAGAAGGAAATGGGAGAAGTTGTGGGGCGGTAACCTCGTAATGGCGTGCAAGATCTGGGATGCGTGTGTAAAACCTATTCTGTTGTATGGAGTGGAAGTGTGGGGATTGCGTGAGTGGGATGTGATAGAGAGAGAGAGCAAGGTGTGCTCCTGAAGAGTCTGCTGGGTCTCGAAAGGTCGACACAGAGAGCAGTGCTGTTGCAGGAGACGAATCGTATGAGTATGTGGTGGGAGTCGTGTGTAAGGGTTGTGGAGTTTGAAGAAAGATTGCAGGAATTGGGTGAGGAAAGACTGGTGCGGGAGGTATGGATGAGGTGTAGGACGGAGAGTGGTTGGAGAAAGGATAGAGGAAGGATGTATGAAAGAGTGGGTATGTCTGAGGTGTGGGTAGAGGAGAAGCTGAGAGAAATGGGAAGCCTAGGAACTGAGGTAAGAGAGAGATTGAAAGATATTGAGTGGCAAGAACGGCAGACTAGAATGAATGAGAGCTCTTACAACCCTGGCTACGTAGAGTGGCAAGTGAGTGGGAGACTCCCGAGTTACTTAGCCAGTGGTGAGTGGAGCAGGGAGGACAAGGTATGCATGGCAAGAGCGAGGTGTGGGTCAGACGAGAGAGGGAGGAAAGTGTGGATGGGTTTAGGGTACACCGCGTGTGCGCTGTGTAGTAAGGGAAGCGACACGTGGTGGCACCTTAGCGAAGAATGTGAGGGTGTGAAAGCAGAGTGGGTGGGAGACTGCAGAAAGCTGAATGAATGGTTATGCGAGGATGGGGAAGGCGTGAAAATCTGCAGGAGGCTGACGTGGGAGAGGAAAGTGGCAAGGGCGAAGGGAGCGGCGATAGATGGGGGTAATTAGTAATTTTTGGCAGAGTAGTACTTTTATTTATATTGTATTTTTATTTTTATTTTTGTATATTTTTGTTGAGGTTTGTGATGTGGAGGGGCAGTGAGGGTAATGCCAATAAAGGTCTTACAGCATATAATAGAGGCTTTAATCTACTACCAGAATTAAATTTGTTTTTGTACACATGCAAACACAAAACAGATAGAAAGACCCCCAAGGGCTTCGATAGCCCAATAAAGATGGTTTATATATAGTCTAGATGGCGGGAAAAATGTCGAGATTGTTGCAAATTGAAGCGGAAAAGCTACAGGCCTTGGCAAATTTTCCAAACCTGGAAAATTTTATTTCATGACATAAAGCTGTGGTAGATAGGTCTTTTAATTCCAAAGAAAAATAAGACAAAATTATAACACATGCACCGTTTTCGTGGTAAAGCCGAAGAAGCGAAGAAAAGAAAATGAAAATTGTCCAATCAAGATCAACTTGAGCCCATTAAATAGACAATTATTAACCAATTGAAAAAACTTTTTCTCTAAAACAAAAGATAAACCCGTCACGAATTTAATTTGAAAAGTGATTAAAATCAGTAAAATTGCCAAAACTATCCTCCGTTGCGTCAAAGCAGGAGTCGTCATAGCAGTGACATGATACTCAAACTAAGTCATTCGATTGGAAACATAATCTAGATGGCGGGAAAAATGTCGAGATTATTTCAAATTGAACCTGAAAAGGCCTTGGCAAATTTTTGAAACTTTGTAAATTTTATTTCATGACAGAAAGTGGTTTTTGGTCTTATTTTGTAGGTCTTTCATTTCTAAGTAGAGAAAGATAAAAATATTGTTATGAAAAGTATACCCTTTTGGCGGTAAAGTCGAATGTGATGAAAAATTAAAAATTGAGTTTTAAGGTATATTGGATAGACAATTTTGAACCAAAGGAAAATTTTAGTGTTATATTGTAGGTATTTAATTTCCAAAAAAAATCAAAAATAGAATAATTTAAAATTTTAGGTCGAAGAAGTGAAGAAAATAATAATTATCCAATCAAGATGAGCTTTAGCCTGTTGGATAGACAATTTTTAACAAAATGAAAAATCTTAATACATTTTTTCCCTAAGATCAAAGACAAAGTCTCATGATAAAATATAAAAGTGATAAAAATCGATAACAAAAATTTTCCTAAGATAAAAGACAAACCTGTCTCATGATAAAATATAAAAGTGATAAAAATCGATAAAAAAAAATTCCCTAAGATAAAAGACAAACCTGTCTCATGATAAAATATAAAAGTGATAAAAATCGGTAAAATTGTTTTCCCTAAGATAAAAGACAAACCTGTCTCATGATAAAATATAAAAGTGATAAAAATCGATAAAAAAAATTTCCCTAAGATAAAAGACAAACCTGTCTCATGATAAAATATAAAAGTGATAAAAATCGGTAAAATTGTTTTCCCTAAGATAAAAGACAAACCTGTCTCATGATAAAATATAAAAGTGATAAAAATCGATAAAAAAAATTTCCCTAAGATAAAAGACAAACCTGTCTCATGATAAAATATAAAAGTGATAAAAATCGGTAAAATTGTTTTCCCTAAGATAAAAGACAAACCTGTCTCATGATAAAATATAAAAGTGATAAAAATCGGTAAAATTGTTTTCCCTAAGATAAAAGACAAACCTGTCTCATGATAAAATATAAATGTGATAAAAATCGATAAAAAAAATTTCCCTAAGATAAAAGACAAACCTGTCTCATGATAAAATATAAAAGTGATAAAAATCGGTAAAAATCAGATCCCAGATTGATTGGAAATATAGTGTAGATGGCGGGGAAAATGTCGAGATTGTTTCAAATTGAACCTGAAAAGCTACAGGTCTTGGCAAATTTTTGAAACTTGAAAATTTTATATCATGATAGAACGTGGTTTTTGGTTTTATTTTGTAGGTCTTTCATTTCCAAGGAGAAAAATATAAAACTGTTGTTATGAAAAGTAGGGTATAATTTACATAACAACATTTTTATATTTTTCTCCTTGGAAATGAAAGACCTACAAAATTGACGGTAAAGTCGAAGAAGTGATGAAAAATAAAAATTGAGTTTTAAGGTTATTGGATAGACAATTTTGAACCAAAGGAAAATCTTAAGAATAGATTTTCGTTTTTAGTATAGTATTTGTATAGTATTTATATAGTATATTTATAGTATATTTATATAGTATAGTATTTGGTTTCCTAAAACAAAAGACAAACCCGTCAAATATGATAAATTATAAAAGTGATAAACATCTATATCTATGGGGCTGTCCCAGAAATGGTACTAAATTTCATGTCGATTGATTGGAAATATGGTCTAGATGGCGAAAAAAATGTCAAGATTGTTTGAAATTGAACCGGAAAAGCTACAGGGATGGGTAAAATATTGCAACTAGGAAAATTTTATTTCAGGATATAAAGTCGTGTGTTGCCTAATTTTCTACGTCTTTCAATTTCAATGAAGATTGCACAAAAATATTGTTAATAAAATATAACATTATTATTAATATTTTTGTGAAATCTTCATTGAAATTGACCATTGCGGGGGCAACGCCGAAGAAGTGATGAAAAATGAAATTAAAATAATCTTATCCATATCCTGTCACTATCCGTTGGATAGACAATATCGAACCAAATGAAAAATCTTTATACAATTTTACCCTCAAATGTAAAACATTCAAACTTTTTTATTTAAAGTGGTGTAAATATACCTTCACCCACCTTTTTTTAGATAATATGATGAACCAACCATCAAGTTCAACTGGTGTACCCCGCAATTATGCAAGATTTAATGAACAATATGCACCAGATTCAATAAATGGTATAAGAAGTTTTTCTTCAAAAATCGGAATATTCGTTTATTTTTTGTTGTTGAAATTATATACCTACAATTAAGACCAAAATCCACTTTCTATCATGTTTTAGAGAGAAATTGTACTAAGCTTTTTGATTTGGTTGAAAATTGTCTATCCAATGGGACAAAGCTGATTAGGATTGGACCACTTTAATTTTTATTTTCTTCACTTCTTCGGCTTTACCGCCAAAACGGTACAATTTTTATAAAAAATACAATTATACATTTTTGCCAGGCAGATTTCTACCAAAACTTAAATGAGTTATTACTTGAGATAATAGATAGCCTTTATTTGTTTAAAGAAGTATACATATACTATTTATACTTCTTTTATTGCTGCAAAGGGCTATATATATATATATATATATATATATATATATATATATATATATATATATATGTATATATATATATATATATATATGTATAAGCAGTTTATGTATGTATAAATGAACAACAATAGCTCAGTTGGTAGAGACTAGCATTTAATTTATAGCCGAAACGGTTTATGCGTTTTGTGTAATTTGTTTTTATTGTCGTATACATAATACGCTATGTACGTTGACGTGCGGGTGATTTGAAGGAAAAAATCTGGCCGGGTTGTGTTTTTTTTTATGCTTCCGCGTAATGTCGTTGCAGTTGGCAGCAGCAGCCCCCCCGAGTCGCCCGGGAGGGGTGGTAATATATTCCGATATTTTTCAATTTCTGTATGTTTCGTGAAAAATGGAATGGGCTAGAAGGGGGGTGCTGGCGTAGACAGAGTAAACGACGAAAATTAAAATAACAAAGGGTAAGTCTGGAGAGGAGAAACGAACCGCGAAGTAGGCAATTTTTCCGTGAGTTATGCGGTGCGGTATGAGCGCAGAGTGCATATGTGGAGGAAAACAGCGGCATTCTTCCGTTCCGAGGTTGCAACCCCGTAAGGGTAAATTTATGACCGACTACACATGCACGTTTCAAATGCTCCAGAACGGAATTATTTATGGCGCGTATTCTTTTATTTCGTTACTCGGAGGGCGGCGATAACAGCGATGGTTATTTAATTTGGAGCGCATTTCACCCTATCTATTATGCGGAAACTTAAAAGCCGCGTTGGCGACAATCGTAAACCCCATTTACTGCCACCGATCCGCAGTAAAGATCGAAAAACTTATTTAACCGAATACGCGATAAAATTTGGTAAACCACCGTCCGCGCCGGCATGATTGTTTATAAATAAAGCGATACCTTTGGGGTCGTAAAGCATATTTTTATGCGGCACTTGTATGTGTGTGGATGAGGGGTGGAATTGTCTTGGGAGGCCCTTTGTGTTGTTTTCGGAACATGGTCAGTATTTCGAGAGTACGCTCTCACGCCCTCTTCACGTGAAAGCAGTCCGTGGATAACAAACAAGCGCGCTTATAACAAATGCGAGCTTCAAGTAGCGAGTAGTGAGGTTCGTTGCTTTTAATTGCGGTATTGATCTTAAAATAATGCCTGGGGAAAAGCTTGTAAGGGGGGGTTGGGTGGCTTGTAGTTGGAGCGGCTAAGAAAGTTTTCGCAGGATGCAGGATGTGTATCCGAGCGGAATGTTTGGTCTACTAGAAGTGTCTTCTGTTCGGGGATAGTTTTCATGTTTTGATTTAGGGGTATCGGAAGTGCCAACACTAGTACGGATTTATGTTTTGTCTTGAGGACAACGCGCGGTGTTATGGTACGGTAGGGTGAACGTAGCGAGCGGCCGTCAGGACCACAAAGACGCCGTCAGCAATCGAGGCGAGTATTACTCGGTCGTCTAATTAATTGCTTTAATGAAGCTGAAACTGCTAAGAGGCCAGAACGGGCCACGTGTGTAATCTAGTGTAGTGTGTAGATAACATCTGTATACCCTGCACAACGGGTCGCGCTTTATTTGTGGACGGATGGCGATGTGTCAACTAGTGCCACGTGGCGCGACTACAAAACATCCTAAATTGCTAACGACGTCGGGCACACAACGCAGAGCCGCAAGGCATCCCATCTTAGCAGGCAAACAATCGCTCACATTACTCATTCCATCTTTGATTTGCGAATACATTAATGAGACAATCGCTCAAGATGCGGCCCTTCCATTACCTTGATGACAAAGCTAAGTTAATCCTGCTCCAGGACTAATTGTTGTCCTTTGCGGCAAGGTCTCGCGGCATTACTATTAATACTGTTTAAGAGCAATAACTTGCTCGCAGGCCGTAACTAAGATCTACTAACAGCGACATAAACCAAAGTTATCTTTTCATCCGACTTTATGATTCATAATGCGCCGAGGCACGACATAACCCGTTACATGGGGAGATGCGATTAATATATAATGTACTCTACCCTACGTAACGTACACGTTTAATACAAAAAATCAATTTGGCGACAGGAATTTTGCCACAACCCATAAATTCCATTGTTTTCCGGCGCACGACTGTCTGCTTTAAATACGGTGGGCAAGGACCACAGGGCCAAGCTCCTCGGCCCCCAGGACAAATGGATGCCGTCGACCGGAAGCGGTGGCGCATTCCTGCGTTTCCGCCCGGCCAACATTAATTCACCGTTTCTCATTCAAATGGCCGTTCGGGAAAATATAGAATTGCGCTTATAAATCAACCAGTTATTCGCATCAAAGGAGTAAATGATGCTTCAACAATACGGATCCGCGGACAGTGGCCAACATTTTACGGTTTAGCGATTATTAGAAGGCTGAATATAATGGGCTTAATTATCCGGCCTCCGGGTCGTCCATACCGCATGCGGCCGCGAGCTTTCAAAAAGCTCTTCAACGTGAGCGCCCGTGCGCTGCCACCAATTAGTCGCTTGGAGTGCATTCACAAATATATTTGATCGGTCGACGATGTAATGAATAAATAAACATCAATTAAATGCGAGGGGGGACGCATCGTTATTAGTGCATCCCAGATTCTGTTTACTTACAGAATGCACTGGTCATAGAGATACTGCGATCATGACCATAACGCTATCTCTGCTGATAACGGTGGTTAGTTATTGGATGGTTATTGGCCACCATAAAGCGACGATTACAGAGACTGACATCTGTACCTAATCCTCAATCCTCAAACCCATTTACCTTTGTAACCTGCACCTACAAACAGCGAATCGTTATACCCCTACGAGCCACTAAAGCAAGAACAATGCACTCACATGCACACACACATACCGCCGTCCCCTCAAACACACCCCCGCAGTACCCCCACACGCCGTTGCATATCCCGATGTACTCAATATACGCGCCGGTTTGCAATTAAAACTGCGTTGACTGTTTCCCCATGCCATCCGATACAACCACCCAACCCGTTCGTTCCCCAATGACCGCCACTATACTACTGCATCCATAATGCATCTAATGAATGACTCAACTAATAACCAATAAAGCCTGTATTGTTTTAACAATTACCCTTCACTATCCACCACCCCACGTCACAGTTTCAACCCAACAAAAAAAATAAGATACGCGCCTCCGCCATTAATTATTTGCCAATAATCCACGCTCCCGTAATGCAACGCATGAATATGCAGGCCACGCTCAATTTGTTTCCAAATGTACTCCAATACATCAAGCTTTACTTGTCGTTAAGTCCGTCTGTATTAGTGGCCGACTGTCACATGGACAAATCTGTTTGCGCCATTAGGATATTTCACCGAAATTACATTTGTCAGGTGGAATTTAATATCCTCTCCGCGCGCCCTCATCCCACCCGCCCATTGTTGGTACGTTACGCGCTCATTATCCGTTATTGTTTATCCCTTTTTGTTCCCGATCTGTGACTAATCACGCACTATTTTATACCCAAATTATACCGCGTCCCGTTTAATCACTCGCGCGCATTCAGAAAAACAACATCAATCAAACGACGGACATTAATAAAAAAAAAACATACTAGCAATAGATATTTATTATATAATAACAAAAATTGCAACGTTTTTGGTTACAAATATATCAACAAAATTTAATTGATATCTGTTGTAAGTAAACACACGCATGTGGTTAATTGATTCCGTGTACATACAAAATTATTATTAATTAAGCAATGATTATAATAGAGACTTTTTATACCCAAGATTTTACACCTATAAAGGTCGTTTTAGACAAGACAATTTCTTAACTCATAAGTTAAGGTCGTTTTAGACTAGACAATTTCTTAGCTCAAAAGTTGTTCAAGAAATGAATTCATATATCCTACTCCCATACAATTTGTTCTTGACAAATAGAACGCGTTATATTTTTCCATTCGATCTACCATTCAATTCAATATTTCAAATAATTTTCTGTGTGATTCGAGACAATTTAGATTGACTAACTTTTAAGTCTTGTCTAAAACGACCTTTAGTCAAGATGCGAGACAATCTAAATTGTATCATGCAGCAAATTATTTGAAATATTAAATTGGATGGTAGATCGAATGGAAAAATATAACGCGTTCTATTTGTCAACGACAAATTGTATGGAAGGAGGATATATGAATTCATTCAAGAAGTTGTCTTGTCTAAAACGAGCTTTACATTGTAAATGAAATAATTAAACAATTTCGTATGTACTATGTATCCATCAGCTTCTTAGGGATTTACTTTTATATGACTAGATAAATAATATAATTTTGAATGTGATAATTGCTGTCCAAATCTGCAACAAAAAAAAGAAACGGGTGTTAAATTGTGAACAGTGAGTTGAATTCGTGTTGTTGGAAAAAGTCATGTAGAAGCGCGGAGTGTGGGGGGTGCGCTGGATTAAGCGTTCCGCAGCATTCATATACGCGCATTTTCCGCATATTGGACGTATGATGTGAGTAGAATTGTGTTGATGTGGGCGCCAGTAATCCCTGTGAGTGACCACCACATTGCGGGGTTCCGTGATGTGTGCTCTAATCTTCATTACTACCGCATTAATCTAGGTATTTCGTTCGCATAACCGCGGAAAAGCGCAGATATATATCGCCCTACCGAATTGCACACCCCATTCGCATTTAAATTACAAACGAGCGCCGGATCCTTAATGACATCTGATATTAAAGAGAGAGGACTAAATGGACGTCATTGTCCGAAATTACCTTTAAAACGCTTTATCATATGTGTAGTAAATTGGATTGTTTATAATTTTGTCGAATTTTTCATGAAAATATACTCATTTTCATAAAAAAAATTATTTAAATTTATAACGGAAGATTTACATTTTTCATGAAAATATCCTCATTTTCATAAAAAAATTATTTATATTTATAACGGAAGGTTTATATTTTTCATGAAAATTAGGGTATTAATGATGAAAATAATAAAAATATCACTGTAATATAAAATTAACTTCAAATTTATAACGAAAGATTTAAATATTTCATGAAAATATCCTTATATTCATAAAAAAAAAATTAATTTCTAATGGAAGATTTAAATATTTCATGAAATAATCCTCATTTTCATAAAAAAAATAGCTTTAATTTATAAAGGAAGACTTAAATTTTTCATGAAAATGAGGGTATTAATGATGAACATAATAAAAATATCACTTTCATAGAAAATTGAATTTAAATTTATAATGAAAGATTTAAATTTTTCATGAAAATATCCTCATATTCATAAAAAAAAATAATTTAATTTAATTTAAATAAACGATTTAAATATTTCATGAAATAATATGAGAATTATTCATAAAAAAATTAAATTCGAATTTATAATGGGAGCTTTAAATATTTCTTGAAATAATCCTAATTTTCACAGAAAGAATAACTTTAATTTATATGGAAGGTTTAAATTTTTCATGAAAATGAGGGTATTAATGATGAAAATAATAAAAATATCACTTTCATAAAAAAATTAATTTAAATTTATAATGAAAGATTTAAATTTTTCAGGAAAATATCCTTATTTTCATTAAAAAAGTAACTAATTTTCATAAAAAAAATAATTAAATTTATAACGAAAGATTTAAATTTTTCATGGAAATATCCTTATTTTCATAAAAAAAAATTAAATTTATAACGAAAGATTTAAATTTTTCATAAAAATATCCTCATTTTCATAAAAAATTATTTTAATTTATAACGGAAGGTTTTATTTTTCATAAAATAAACCTCATTTTCATAAAAAAGATTTAAATTTTTCAAGAAATTGAGGGTATTAATGATGAAAATAATAAAAATATCATTTTCATAAAAAAAAAATTGAATTTATAATGGGCGATTTGAATATTTTATGAAATAATCCTCATTTTCATTTATAATGGAAGATATTAATATTTCATGAAATAATCCTCATTTTCATAAAAAAAAACTTTAATTTATAATGGAAGATTTAAACATTTCAAGAAATAATCCTCATTTTCATAAAAAAATTAACTTTAATCATCTATAACGGAAGATTTAAATTTTTCATGAAAATGACGGTATTAATCATAAAAATTATAAAAATATTATTTTCATAACAAATTTACTTTAAATTTATAACGATGAATTTAAATTTTTCATGAACATAGCCTCATATTCATAAAAAAATTAATTTAAATTTATAGTGAAGGATTTAAATTTTTCATGAACATTAATTTCAATTTATAATGGAAGATTTAAATATTTCATGAAATAATCCTCATTTTCATAGAAAAAAAAATTAATTTATATAGAAGATTTAAATTTTTCATGCAAATGAGGGTATTAATGATGAAAATAATAAAAATATCACTTTCTTAAAAAAATTAATTTAAATTTATAATGACAGATTTAAATTTTTCATGAAAATATCCTCATTTTCATTAAAAAAATAATTTAAATTTATAACGAAAGATTTAAATTTATAACGGAAGGTTTTATTTTTTCATAAAATAAACCTCATTTTCAATCAAAAGATTTAAATTTTACATTTATAATGGAAGATATAAATATTTCATGAAATAATCCTCACTTTCATAAAAAAATAACTTTAATTTATAAAGGGATATATAAATATTTCAAGAAATAATTCTCATTTTCATAAAAAAAAAAAATTAAATTTATAACGAAAGATTTAAATTTTTCATGAAAATATCCTGATTTTCATAAAAAAATAATTTAAATTTATAACGGAAGATTTTATTTTTTCATAAAATAAACCACATTTTCATAACAAATATTTAAATTTGAGAAGAAATTGAGGGTATTAATGATAAAAATAATACAAATATCATTTTCATAAAAAAATAAATTTGAATTTATAATGGGCGATTTGAATATTTTGTGAAATAATCCTCATTTTCATTTATAATGGAAGATATAAATATTTCATGAAATAATCCTCATTTTCATAAAAAAAAAATTAATTTATAATGGGAGATTTAAATATTTCAAGAAATAATCCTCATTTTCATAAAAAAAATTAACTTCAATCATCTATAACGGAAGATTTAAATTTTTCATGAAAATATCCTCATTTTCATAAAAAAAATAATATAAATTTATAACGAAATTTTCCATGAAAATATCCTGATTTTCATAAAAAAATTATTTAAATTTATAACGGAAGGTTTTATTTTTTCATAAAATAAACCACATTTTCTTAAAAAATATTTAAATTTTTCATGAAATTAAGGGTATTAATGATGAAAATAATAAAAATATCATTATCATAATAAAAATAAATTTGAATTTATAATGGACGATTTAAATATTTCATGAAATAAACCTCATTTTCATAGAAAGAATAACTTTAATTATATAGAACATTTAAATTTTTCATGAAAATGAGGGTATTAATGATGAAAATAATAAAAACATCATTTTCAAACTAAATTTATAACAAAAGATATAAATTTTTCATGAAAATATCCTCATTTTCATAATAAAAAATATGAATTTATAATGGAATATATAAATATTTCATGAAATAATCCTCATTTTCATAAAAAAAATTGAATTTATAATGGAAGATTTAAATATTTCATGAAATAATCCTCATTTTCACAGAAAGAATAACTTTAATTTAGGTGTAAGATTATTTTTTTCATGAAAATGAGGGTATTATTGATGAAAATAATAAAAACATCATTTTCATACAAAATTTACTCTAAATTTATAATGAAACATTTAAATTTTTCATGAAATATCCTCATTTTCATAAAAAAAAAATTTGAATTTATAATGGAGGATTTAAATATTTCATGAAATAATCCTCATTTTCACAGAAAGAATAACTTTAATTTATGTGGAAGATTTAAAGTTTTCATGAAAATGAGGGTATTAATGATGAAAATAATAAAAACATCATTTTCATACAAAATGTACTCTAAATTTATAATGAAAGATTTAAATTTTTCATGAAAATATCCTTATATTCATAAAAAAAATATTATTTGAATAATTTATAATGGAGGATGTAAATATTTCATGAAATAATCCTCATTTTCATAGAAAGAATAACTTTAATTTATATGGAAGATTTAAATTTTTCATGCAAATGAGGGTATTAATGATGAAAATAATAAAAACATCATTTTCAAACTAAATTTATAACAAAAGATTTAAATTTTTCATGAAAATATCATTTTCATAAAAAAAAATTGAATTTATAATGGAATATATAAATATTTCATGAAATAATCCTCATTTTCATAGAAAGAATAACTTTAATTTATATGGAAGATTTAAATTTTTCATGCAAATGAGGGTATTAATGATGAAAATAATAAAAACATCATTTTCAAACTAAATTTATAACAAAAGATTTAAATTTTTCATGAAAATATCCTCATTTTCATTAAAAAAAAAATGAATTTATAATGGAATATATAAATATTTCATGAAATAATCCTCATTTTTATAAAAAAAATTGAATTTATAATGGAAGATTTAAATATTTCATGAAATAATCCTCATTTTTATAAAAAAATGAATTTATAATGGAAGATTTAAATATTTCATGAAATAATCCTCATTTTCATAGAAAGAATAACTTTAATTTATGTGGAATTTTTCATGAAATGAGGGTATTAATGATGAAAATAATAAAAATATCATTTTCATAAAAAAAATTATATAAATTAATTTAATTTAAATATTTCATGAAAATATCCTCTTTTTCATTAAAAAAATAATTTAAATTTATAACGAAAGATTTAAATTTTTCATGAAAATATCCTCATTTTCATTAAAAAAATTATTTTAATTTATTATGAAAGATTTAATTTTTTCATGAAAATATCCTTATATTCATAAAAAAAATTGAATAATTTATAATGGAGGATGTAAATATTTCATGAAATAATCCTCATTTTCATAAAAGTAATTGAATTTATAATGGGTGATTTAAATATTTAATGAAATAATCCTCATTTTCATAGAAAAAAAATAAATATCATTTTATGCTACCAATCAAAATCCTTGGGATGCTAATTAAAAATGAGAAAACTGTTTGTATCTCTTCCGTTTTCGCTTCACAACCCTTCAAAGGTAGTAAAGTAATTGCATGAAATTTCCATTTTAGAAATGCCCTTTTCGAGCCGTATATCAGTAAGTGTTTGTCATACCGACTTCTAGTTTGTGTTTTTGGATTGAGGGGGTAGCTTTTCATAAGAAAACTCTAATATCCTTAATCTGCCTCTATTACTTTTAACGTTAAATGCAAAAACCCGAGATGATGATGATGGGGTAGAGATCAAAAAATTCATTATATGCTACCAATCAATACTCCTTGGAATCGTAATTAAAAATGCGAAAACTGTTTGTGGATATCTCTTTCCGTTTTCGCGTCACAACCCTTAAAAAGTCGTAAAAATTATTTGAAATTAGCATTTCAGAAACGCCCTTTTCGAGTTGAATCTCAGTAAGTGTTTGTCATACCGACTTCTAGTTTGTGTTTTTGAATTCAGAGGGTGGATTTCCATACGAGAACTCGATTATCCCCAATCTGCCTCTATTACTGTTAACGTTAAATGCAAAAACCCGAGATGACGATGATGGGGTAGAGATCAAAAATTCATTGTATGCTACCAATCAATACTCCTTGGAATGCTAATTAAAAATGCAAAACTGTTTGTGGCTATCTCTTTCCGTTCTCGCATCACAACCCTTAAAATGTCGTAAAAATTGTTTGAAATTAGCATTTCAGAAACGCGTTTCGAGTTGAATCTCAGTAAGTGTTTGTCATACCGACTTCTAGTTTGTGTTTTTGAATTCAGGGGGTGGGTTTCCATATGAGAATTTTATTATCCCTAAGAACTGCACTACACTGGCGTGTATAAAAATACGTATTTTATAAACTGAATAATGTGCAATTAATGATGGCTATATATAATTTGTGTTGTTTATATGATTGTCCCCATATGGTTGACCTACTATCAACCGTGTGCTGTTTTAAAAATAATCCGACGCAAACCCTTCATCTCGAAAGTGCGGAATCCCTCTCCTTAGATACCCATTATGTACTACACTGCCATGGGGGTATATAACCTATATACCCAGTGACATACATACAATGGCAATATCCTCTGGGTTACCATAGTTACGCACAATTATATGCGTATGCAACTGCACCCCAGCTGCCCTCGAGTATTGCGTACAGTCTCCTGCATAGAGATGCAATACTGGGCACCATTATCGTCCGTTACAAGTCTTTTTTTTTCATTATTAACAACAAATGTATCATGCACAATACGGCGAATTGAATTGCCGGGGAAACAATTGGGTTCAATTAAAATTCGGCGGAAATTAATGGCCACCTGCTGCGCGAACAAAGCAATCTTTTTTTAAATTTTAACGGGGGGGAGGCGGCTTCCCTATCTAACAGTGTTTCGAAACTTGATTAATATCGCGCCGCGATGAGCGAGCAAAACTTTTTCCCTGTTCTACACCTATTTATCGGTAGCGTTTTGTTCGAAAGCTGCACGAGTCGCAATCACGCATTTATTGACATAATGGTATTAGGGAGTGTATGCATGGGAGATGTATATAGGGATGTTGGGTCGGTGACCTCCGTTCTCACCTAGTTCCTTGACAAATGGCACTTCGTCCATCAAACATCTTCATCGCGTCGGAACTATATGAATATAAATAAAGGAGCGTTATTTAATATTCAAATGGTCGGGGTGTGCTTGGCTGAATGATATTTTGACAGGAGCTGCGAGTTGTATCATTTATTACAGCGATTTTTATGTTGTGATCTTGCAGGTATGTTCATTATCGCGCGGGGCAGTCGGACTGGTTATTGAATAAATCTGTTTTTGACCCTTACTGAAACGGAAGGGTTAAAGACAATATATCATCCATTGTGACGAAATGCAATGGATGGCTGGCTGGCTTGCATCGAGTTTCGATTTCCAACCGATTTAATTATAATTAACGGATTCGGGCACACGCATTTAATCTCGATTTTGTAATAATCTAGCAGTGACAGAACGCAATCACTCTCTTTTATTATTCGAGGTGGTTATTGAAAAACACCGCAGGGCGCTTTGAGCGAGTTCATTGGGCCCAACTATACATGTATATGTGTGTAATTGTAATCAACATCGGATAATGCATTCAAATATTATGACAGTGCTAGTTGTGAAAAATTGTAACACTTATTATCGACTTCCGCAAGTGATACGAATCTATCCGTTGAATAGAAAAAGGGTAGCTCGCACGTTAACAATTAAAAACAATAACTTTAAACTGATCGCGGCTTCAATACAAACACACATATGCACACGTCTCTAATAAACTGGCTGCCGTTTTTATTTTCGATTGGGGGATAAGTTGCGGATCGTGTTCCCCGCCATATTCCCCCGCTTATACGGAAGATATGTTTTATGTGCCCCGATTGCAGATCGAGCTTTTACAGATTATCGCCCATGCGAGCGCGTGCGGCCGATATATCCGAGCACTTAGCCCCAAAACTTAACAAAGGTATATTTGTCAAGTATGTTCACCGGCAATTATAGCTAGATTGATGCATGGATTAGAGTTAGCATTAGACGTGTCCAGACCACCGGGAATGTGATTTAGTACATTGCCATTGATTAGCGAATGTCACATAAGCTGAGATGCAATGCACTGTTTAGCATAACGCCGTCCTAATCGGCTAACGGCCAAACACTGCTCTCTGTCCGTCAACATCAAACCTATTACTACAAGTACACTAATCTAATTTTACTTCACCTACTAGTTATCGGCATCATCACAAAGGCCCGCCATTTAGATTAATATACACCAGCGCCACGCTAACACCTATCAATTTCCGCAATAGTTTAATTAGAATCCCGACCAATAACCACCAATCACACCGCATTTAATTGGTTCGCACCGGACTATGCTACACATTAAACGTCACATGATAGCATTCCACAATATATTACTGAACTTAATTTAATATTAATTATTTTTTACTTGGCTCTATCTAGCTCTATCACTAGTATATTGATTGCTTTAAACTTTTCCCAGGCGAATTTATTTGACAAAATCCATCCCCTACGGCGGGGCAATTGTTTTCGGCAAGCGCACACGATACAAACTATATATGCAAATGATCGCGTTGCGCGCGGCAATTCGTAGCATTACGCCTTAATTAAATTTGCACCGGAATAGTGCGACTTTAAACTTTTATTGGTATTATTCCGCATGCACAAGTGCCCGGCGAATTCGTAATTCATAATTTATAAGCAGCGCTTTCTTACTAGCACCGGAGTGAAATCTTTTGTTGCTGGCTTAATGAACCGGAAAGTCGGAAAGAAAATTAATTGTATGGTGTAAACGGTGGATAAATGCAATACATATTTTGTATATGCGAATTATTTATATTGTATGTGTGTCTGTAATGAATATGTAGTGTTGTTGATTGATGTTGGAATGTTTAGTGGCGGCCGGTAAAAGCGCGCATTTCAGCCCGAGGGATAATTGAAAGGAAGCCAATAAATATTTGGTTTCAGGTTCGTGAGCAGCAGGGTCGTAAATTGCGGCGCGCGCGATATTTTGCAAATTCCCGCGCTACTTAAGCATTTATTTAATGGCGCTGGGCGTTGTTAAAAGTTGATATTGTGGAAATTTTTAGTTGTAACATATGGGCAATAATTCTGCGTAATATATGGTGATTATCTTGCCTCGCGATTTAGTTGGAAGTACTAATATAGTAAAGAGCAATATCGAGTGTCACCATTCATCAACAAAATGTTTTAGATTATATACAGTAAAAATATATTTACGGAGCTTTTAAACATTATTTACGATCTATTTGTATGTCGGCGTAAATCAAAAATTCTTATAAAGATACGTCCATTTATTCTACGCCATACTGCCGCTTTCAATTGCGGAGTCATTAAAAATAAGCGCGAGTAAAAACATTTGCATTTTTATGGTTTTTACATGTCAAAAACGTATCACAGCGGTACGAATAAAAGGAATACGTAATATATCAAGAATTGTGATATATGCTCCCGACAGTAATTAGTGCAGGTTCAGGTACGTCACTACTTTACATAACAACAAATTAAACCAACTGCTAGACACAAATACGCGCAACTGTTTCGTAATTAGCCTAGATGAATTTGCGTTACCGTTTAGAACAGGAAGGCCAATCCCCAGTCGTATTCAAATCAAATATCACCCCCCGATGTTAAAGTAAATGATAACTTATTATAAAAAATGAGTTTCCGTTATGACAACGTAGCCCGGAAACAGAGGTTCTTTGTACTTATTATGCGCGCGTACAGATTGCAGTAGGGGGTGCTGCCGTTCCGCACTTGCTATATACCCTCTGCCCATTTAAATCTACTGCAATGACACTCCAAATTACCGCTGTAAAAATACACTCGCACAATTGAAAATAATTGTAATCATACAAATACACCCCTAATGAAATAAACTACATTTAAAAAGTGCCACAAATGAAATTAAATCATCATTAAACCTGCAGAAACCTGGTCCATGCCAATTTGAGAAATTGAAATTAAAAAGCCAGGATTCATCTGGCCCGGATGATAGGGCTTCGCTCAGGGTAGCTGCTGCCTTGCAGGAAGATTTTGGCTCAGCAATGACTAGAGAAGGGAAACCTTGACTACAAATCACCCAGGTGCTTCAGGAATCGGGGATTTAAAGGAAAGGGCCTGCGACACATCACTAATAAAAAATGCACAGCACCCCATCGATGTCAAGTGTCGATTGCAGGGAGTAAGAAACAGGTACACAAGGAAGACGATACAGAAAAAGTCAAAAGGATTATTTACAAAATACATCTATTAATCCAAAGCAGCGTAGCACAACTATACCTAAAAGGGATAGAAGCAGAACTTGAAGAGCAATAAACATAACTACCTCCGGAAAAACTATACTGACGGATTATAGATGCCTTAAAATAGGAAGTATATAAAGCAGTAGGGGACACAAGACACCACGCGGACGACATAGCGCAAAAGGGTGGAGCAGAGGATGTCATGAAAACCAAAAAAATACTAAAAAAACCGGAAAATATTCGTAGACAATGATTTAATTAAGAATGAAAGAGAAATACAGAACGAAATCCGAAGATATACACTACAAGGCATTCCAAACTTTCAAGAAGCCGACGTAGACCAAATGGCAAGGTTCACTTAAAGGGGCTACGTACAGAAGGCAATGATAAGGAGCTGGGGGGTTGAGGCATATAAAACGGAAGCCAAAATATATACAGCGTTCAGAATAAGTAAGGGCTCAACAGAGGAAATGATTATAGCAACAACCTAGTCATGTAATAAAAAAAAACAGGATATCATGAAAAACAAAACAAAAACAAAAAACAGGAAAATATTCGTAGACAACGATGTAATAAACAATGAAAGAGAAATACAGAACGAAATCCGAAGATAGACACTCCAAGGCATCCCAAACCTTCAAGAAGCAGACGTAGACCAAATGGCAAGGTTCACTTAAAGGGGCTACGTACAGAAGGCAATGATAAGGTGCTGGGGGGTTGAGGCATATAAAACGGAAGCCAAAATATATACAGCGTTCAAAATAAGTAAGACCACAAAAGAGAAAATGATTATAGCAAAAATCCAGTCATGTAATTAAAAAGACAGGATATCATGAAAAACAAAACAATATTTAAAACACAGGAAAATCTTCCTCGACAACGATTTAATAAGGAATGAAATAGAAATACAGAACGAAATCCGAAGATAGACATTACAAGGCATCCCAAACCTTCAAGAAGCAGACGTAGACCAAATGGCAAGGTTCACTTAAAGGGGCTACGTACAGAAGGCAATGATCAGGAGCTGGGGGGTTGAGGCATATAAAACGGAAACCAAAATATATACAGCGTTCAAAATAAGTAAGGGCATAAAAGAGGAAATGATTATAGCAAAACCCAAGTCATGTAATAAAAAAAAAACAGGATATCATGAAAAACAAAACAATATTAAAAAACCGGAAAATCTTCCTCGACAACGATTTAATAAGGAATGAAATAGAAATACAGAACGAAATCCGAAGATAGACATTACAAGGCATCCCAAACCTTCAAGAAGCAGACGTAGACCAAATGGCAAGGTTCACTTAAAGGGGCTACGTACAGAAGGCAATGATCAGGAGCTGGGGGGTTGAGGCATATAAAACGGAAACCAAAATATATACAGCGTTCAAAATAAGTAAGGGCATAAAAGAGGAAATGATTATAGCAAAACCCAAGTCATGTAATAAAAAAAAAACAGGATATCATGAAAAACAAAACAATATTAAAAAAACAGGAAAATCTTCCTCGACAACGATTTAATAAGGAATGAAATAGAAATACAGAACCAAATCCGAAGATAGACATTACAAGGCATCCTAAACCTTCAAGAAGCAGACGTAGACCAAATGGCAAGGTTCACTTAAAGGGGCTACGTACAGAAGGCAATGATCAGGAGCTGGGGGGTTGAGGCATATAAAACGGAAACCAAAATATATACAGCGTTCAAAATAAGTAAGGGCATAAAAGAGGAAATGATTATAGCAAAACCCAAGTCATGTAATAAAAAAAAAACAGGATATCATGAAAAACAAAACAATATTAAAAAACCGGAAAATCTTCCTCGACAACGATTTAATAAGGAATGAAATAGAAATACAGAACGAAATCCGAAGATAGACATTACAAGGCATCCCAAACCTTCAAGAAGCAGACGTAGACCAAATGGCAAGGTTCACTTAAAGGGGCTACGTACAGAAGGCAATGATCAGGAGCTGGGGGGTTGAGGCATATAAAACGGAAACCAAAATATATACAGCGTTCAAAATAAGTAAGGGCATAAAAGAGGAAATGATTATAGCAAAACCCAAGTCATGTAATAAAAAAAAAACAGGATATCATGAAAAACAAAACAATATTAAAAAAACAGGAAAATCTTCCTCGACAACGATTTAATAAGGAATGAAATAGAAATACAGAACCAAATCCGAAGATAGACATTACAAGGCATCCTAAACCTTCAAGAAGCAGACGTAGACCAAATGGCAAGGTTCACTTAAAGGGGCTACGTACAGAAGGCAATGATCAGGAGCTGGGGGGTTGAGGCATATAAAACGGAAACCAAAATATATACAGCGTTCAAAATAAGTAAGGGCATAAAAGAGGAAATGATTATAGCAAAACCCAAGTCATGTAATAAAAAAAAAACAGGATATCATGAAAAACAAAACAATATTAAAAAACCGGAAAATCTTCCTCGACAACGATTTAATAAGGAATGAAATAGAAATACAGAACGAAATCCGAAGATAGACATTACAAGGCATCCCAAACCTTCAAGAAGCAGACGTAGACCAAATGGCAAGGTTCACTTAAAGGGGCTACGTACAGAAGGCAATGATCAGGAGCTGGGGGGTTGAGGCATATAAAACGGAAACCAAAATATATACAGCGTTCAAAATTAGTAAGGGCACAAAAGAGGAAACGATTGTAGCAAAAACCCAGTCATGTAACAAAAAAAACAGGATATCATGAAAAACAAAACAAAAACAAAAAACAGGAAAATATTCGTAGACAACGATGTAATAAATAATGAAAGAGAAATACAGAACGAAATCCGAAGATAGACACTCCAAGGCATCCCAAACCTTCAAGAAGCAGATGTAGACCAAAGGGCTGAGGAAGTAAACTCCACACTATAGGAGGAATGTAGGGAGGCAATTCCAACCAATAAAACCACTACAGGAAGCAGAAGGTGAGCATACTGTCACTCAAATATATTCAAGAAGTATCGGAATGCAGAACGTAGACAAACAGAGCCAGCGAGCGAGAGCGGCAGAGGCACCGACCAGACTACCCCAGGACCAATACCGGAAGAGCAGAAGGGAATACAGGCGGGCCGTAGAACAGACCCAGAAGGCCTGTTGGGACAAATTGTGTAGGGATATTGATGACGACCCGTGGGACCTCCCCTACAAGATTGTATTGCATCAGATCGTCCGCCTGGACCAGAAGCCACGGTACCTGGAGGGCTAGCGCGATCGTGGCAGCCCTTTCTTCGCCTGGCACAAACACAATCTCAACACCCAACAGAAGATCCAATCCCGAAACCAGCAACAATAAGACTAACAGCTGACTGAAACGAGGAGGAAGTCATGTAGACAATAAACAGTCTACCCAACAAGAAGGCGCCAGGACCTTTCAAACGAAGTCCTGAAGACAAAACATGCCGTAAAGAAGAAACCAAAACCGAAGCCGTTCTCCATCAAGAGGGCATCCAGGACACCGTCACAATCAGACCACTGGGACGCAGCTTCACCATGGCCAGAAAAATCGATACTTAAGAACAAACCAGGAGGGGGTAGTGGGGGGTTGTGGAGCAATGGAACGCGCAGTGATCTTACCTGGCCATAGAATATTCCCGGATTATCTACACTGGACAGGCAAGGCTGAAACACCTATATATGCCGCGCTGGGTGCGGCCTAGGTGCTCGCAAAAACAATACCAGACGACCTACTAGTGGATGAGCGCGCCGAGGCATACAGGGCAATCAAGGGAGACACAGCCTCAAAGATCGCCAAAGACGAAAACAATAGACAAGTGGCAACAGTGGTAGAAGGAGACACATAACGCGACCTAGACTAGGAAGATCATCCCCCAACCCGAACCATGAGTGAATCGAGGGCGGGGGAACTGCAGCACTGGACCACGCAGAGATCTTATATGATCATGGAGTATTCCAGGAGTATCCACATCGGATAGGCAAGGTTGAAACAGCTATATGCCGTTACTGTATTGGAACATATGTTCTAGCACACACCATCTTCACCTGTCAATGATGGTACCAGTGACTAGAGATATCTGTGACTAGAGATAGGGGACACAGCCCAAAGAGGAAAGCGTGGCAAGATGCTGTGGAACAACGCAAACTGTGACCCAGTGGTAGGGTTTTCCATAAAAGTGAATGCGACGACGATTTGAGGGGTCAGGACGAGGCCAAAAGACACATGACGACGCCCTTGATATGTAACATAAGCTTAGCGACGAAATACATGACCGACGACAAGATACGGAAACAGCCAAGACTAGTAGTCCAGCACACACCCTCTTCACCTGCCAACGATGGTACCAGGAGCGCATTACCCTGTGCCTAGAGATTGAGCCCCAAGAGGAACAGCGAGACAAGATGCTGTGAAACAACGCAAACTGGGACACAGTGGTACGGTTTTCTATGAAAGTAATACGACGACAACTTGAGCGGGTCAAGACGAGGCCGAAGACACATGACGTTGCTCTTGATGTAAGCTTAGTGACAAAATACATGACCGACGACAAATGCGACAGCATACAGAAACAGCTAAGACTAGTGGTCCAACACACACCATCTTCATCTGTCAACGATGGTACCAGCAGCGCATTACCCTGTGACTAGAGATAGGGGAAGCAGCCCTAAGAAGAACAACGAGACAATATGCTGTGAAATAAAGCAAACTGTGACCCGGCGGTACGGTGAACGGTAAAAGTGAATACGACGACGACTTGAGGGGGTCAAGATGAGGCCGAACACATGACGAGGCCCTTGATGTAACATAAGCATAGCGACGAAATACATGACGACGACAAATGCGACAGGATACGGAAACAGCCAAGACTAAGAGACAGGACTGACTGATGGGGCGAGGGGCTTATAGTGTTTTAGAGGCGACCGAACGGGAGGCTCGTTTTAGTCGAATTGGACGCGGGGTGAATCCGACACTACCCATGCCTCTAACACCTGATGGTGGGAGTATGGGTGTCTTCCACCTCACAGGACAAAAAAAAGTATATATGATCAAGAATTTAAATGGAACAGGAAATCCCCCCTTTCCTGTTCCATTTAAATTCTTGATCATATATCGATCGATAGCATCGCAAGTATTGGCAGCAAAAAACTACTACGGTAAGACCAGAATGTAAGGTCTGTAGAAGCGATTGGTAGTAGATTAAATGAAAAGGAGGTGCTAATCCAAGGATACAGTGGTGAACGACAAATGCGACAGGACACGGAAACAGCCAAGACTAAGAGATAGGACTGACTGGAGGGGCGAGGGGCTTTTGAGGCGGGCAAGCCGCAGCGACAGAAAGGGAGGCTGGTTTTAATCGGTAGGCGCCCCGGATCGGATCATGCCTCAACACCTGATGATGGGAGTGAGGTATGAGTGTCTTTAGTTTTCCACCTCACAGAACAAAAAAGTATATATGATCAAGAATTTAAATGGAACTGGAAAGAAAAAGAATTGATAGCATTGCAAGCATTGAAAGCAAAAAACTACCACAGTAAGACCAGAATGTAAGGTATGTTGAAGCGAATGGTAGTAGATTAAATAAAGAAGGAGGTGTTCATCAAAGGATTTCACTTTATCCTTGGATTAACACCTCCTTTGTGCGAATGGTAGTAGATTAAATAAAGAAGGAGGTGTTAATCAAAGGATTTCACTTTATCCTTGGATTACCACCTCTTTATGCGAATGGTAGTAGATTAAATAAAGAAGGTATTAATCAAAGGATTTCACTTTATCCTTGGATTAAAACCTCTTTATGCGAATGGTAGTAGATTAAATAAAGAAGGAGGTGTTAATCCAAGGATTTCACTTTATCTTTGGATTAACACCTCCTTTATGCGAATGGTAGTATATTAAGTAAAGAAGGAGATGTTAATCACAGGATTTCACTTTATCCTTGGATTAAAACCTCTTTATGCGAATGGTAGTAGATTAAATAAAGAAGGAGGTGTTAATCAAAGAATTTCACTTTATCCTTGGATTAACACCTCCTTTATGCGAATGGCAGTAGATTAAATAAAGAAGGAGGTGTTAATCGAAGGATTTCACTTTATCTTTGGATTAACACCTCCTTTATGCGAATGGTAGTATATTAAGTAAAGAAGGAGATGTTAATCACAGGATTTCACTTTATCCTTGGATTAACACCTCCTTTATGCGAATGGTAGTAGATTAAATAATGAAGGAGGTGTTAATCCAAGGATTTCACTTTATCCTTGGATTAACACCTCCTTTATGCGAATGGTAGTAGATTAAATAAAGAAGGAGGTGTTAATCCAAGGATTTCACTTTATCCTTGGATTAACACCTCCTTTATGCGAATGGTAGTAGATTAAATAAAGAAGGAGGTGTTAATCCAAGGATTTCACGTTATCCTTGGATTAACACCTCCTTTATATAACCTACTACCATTCGTTTCTCCAGACCTTACATTCTGGTCTTCCCGTAGTCGTTTTTTGCTTTTAATGCTTGCGATGCTATCAATTAATATAAATATAAATAAAATTAAAATAAAGAGAACTTTGCAATCCTAAATGGTATGACAGAGGGGGTTGGGAAAGGCGAATACACTTTTAAGGGGGTAATTCAGCAATATATTATTGTATATATAGCAGTGGAAGATGAATTGAGGTCGTTAATAGAACGTTTGGGTTTAGGAGACACGTAGAAATTAGTTTGAAGAGTGTTGCATCAGGAAGAAGTTTGAAGAGCCCTAGAAGTTGCAAACATAGAAACATTCACAATGAGAATCAACTATGCTGCATGATGAAATGTAAAAGAGAAGAGGCAAAAAGACGAGTAAGCAAAGTATGCATGGTAAAATGAGTAATACTTTATGGGGCTTTTTTGGAGGAGAGGTAGAAGTCGTGGCTGTGCGGATCAGACGCAGATATGGAATGAAGATTTCAGATCACAGGAAGTTGCGGAGGTGCTAAACCGGTTTAAGCATGGATACGCTGCAGATATGGATGGTATAAAGAACAAGGCATGGGCATTCTTGAAAGGCAGTGGTAAGGAGGTGGTTATCCGATGAATCAACAGAATACGGAGAGGAGAAGATACAATTCCATAAAGCTGGAAGGAAGGTCTAATTATGTCAGTTCTTAAGAATGAAAGCGGCATCAATCAAATAATCAAATCAATCAAATAATCAAATCAATCAAATAATTAAATCAATCAAATAATTAAATCAATCAAATAATCAAATCATTCAATCAACAATCAAATTATAGAGGAATCACAATGGTGGATAGCATCTACAAAATTTATACTAGGTTGATAGATAGCGAGAAGGTTCGAGGGTGAGGTGGAAAGTGGGCAGCTTGTTCCCGAGGTGCAATGCGGTTTCCGTAGTCAACAGTGGATCATATGCTTACACTTTAGCTGATGGTGGAAAAGGAATTGGAGTCGAAGGAAGAGAAATTGTTTGCCCTTTTCCCTGGCCTCAAGGCGGCGTATGATATAATAGATAGAATAAAAAATAATGAATGCTTGCTGAGAAAATGGTATGGCGGAGCAAATTGAGTCCATTATTATTCAATTAATTTGTGGGAAAGCATGAGGGAGGGTTAATAATTGGGATAGCGGGGCTCATACGGGGACAATGTTGTAGTGTTGGTCCTTGAATGAGTTAAAGGCAATAGTGAAGGGACCAGAGCGGTTCTTTGCAAGGCGAGGGCAGGAAGCAAATATTTCAAAAAACAAAGTGGATGTGTTTCAGAAAGTGAGATGAAAGATGAAAAATGTAACATGGGGAAGGTAAACAGTAGATAAGGTGCAGTGCTTCAAGTACCTGGGATTTGTAGTGTGGCATTTAGGTAGATTTATTTATTAGGTTTGCATATCTGTAGTCCATTCATGCAATTTAAGGGGTTACTAAGGTGACTATATTTGTCAAAAGCTTTTCTGGAGTCCACAAACGCCAGGATAATTACAATTGCCTGACCCCGCCTATTCTCTGCCAAATAGGTATATTATTTTCTACCACTTTTTCTAATGATGAACGTGCTAATAGAAAAAGTGGTAGAATACAACATACCTATATGACAAAGAACAGGTGGGGTCAGGCAAGGGTTTGGCGATGGAACACCTACAAACGATGAAAGTGCTGATTGTAGGTGTTCCATAGCTAAACCCTTGCCTGACCCCGCCTGTTCTCTGCCATATAGTTATGCTGTATTCTGCCACTTATTCTATCAGCACTTTCAATGTTAGAGAAAGTGGTAGAACACAACATACCGATATGGCAGAGAACTGGCGGGGTCAGGCAAGGGTTTAGCTATGGAACACATACAATTAGCACTTTTATCGATTGTAGGTGTTCCATAGCTAAACCCTTGCCTGACACCCCACCTGTTCTCTGCCATATCGGTATGTTGTGTTCTACCACTTTCTCTAACATTGAAAGTGCTGATAGAATAAGTGGTAGAATACAACATACCTATATGGCAGAGAACAGGCGGGGTCAGGCAAGGGTTTAGCTAAAGAACACCTACAATTAGCACTTTCATCGTTTGTAGGTGTTCCATGGCCAAACCCTTGCCTGACCCCACCTGTTCTTTGTCATATAGGTATGTTGTATTCTACCACTTTTTCTAACAGCACTTTCAATGTTAGAAAAAGTGGCAGAACACAACATACCGATATGGCAGAGAACAGGCGGGGTCAGGCAAGGGTTTAGCTATGGAACACATACAATTAGCACTTTCATCGATTGTAGGTGTTCCATAGCTAAACCCTTGCCTGACCTCGCCTGTTCTCTTGGGTGGCAGTTTTAGAATAAGCTGGCTGCTTATTATTTTTGAGAATAATTTATAGGTTTGTGATCGATTGGTTTGTAGTTTCGGTGTCTTCTTTCTTGTGAATGATTGTCACGTGGACATTAGTTCAGTCTTGCGGAATATCCTTGTTTGCAAGCATCGGTTGAACAGTATTTCTAGTAGGGTTTCCAGATTGTCTTCTCCTAGTTTTAGCACGTTAGTATTTCATCCCCAGTTGATTTCCCGTTTTTTTCATATGTTTTAGTGCCGTTTTTATTTCGTTCTTTGTCATTGCAGGTATATCTATATCAGAGTTCACGTTTTACACTTTCTTTCACATATATACACGTATCTGAGAGTAAAAATTGCTAGTAACGGGAGATGCTAGAAGGAAATCCCGGAAAGAATAAATAGGGGTCTACAAATCTCGGAAATGCCTAATATATAACAATGTCGTCAAATGAATAGTGACCTACGGATCGGAGGTATGGCAGCTGAACGAAAACCAAAAAAAAAAAAACTGCTACTAAGGGAAATGGACTTCTGAAGACGAGCGGATCCTTTCTAGATAGGATCAGGAACGAGAATATAAGAAATAGGATGAGAGTGAAAAAGGACATTATATTTATACAAAACGTTTTTCTGGTACCGGCATCTACAAAGAATTGACACTCATGGGTAGGCTGAAAAGAAGGAGGCCAAAAGACAGGAGGATGGGAATTGGAAGAGCCATGTCGAAGAGAAATTTACAACCTGGAGATTTCAAATCATACTCATGTCTTCATGAATGTGAAATAGCGAAATATGTTTTTTGTTATAACCGCGACCAAATCTAAATATTTTCATAGGTTTACATATATAACAGTGATGCTCATCAAAGTGGAGGTTGCGAAAAATATTTTGGGGGTCGCAGAAAAAATTGATTACAGATCATTCGGGATGTTTTTCTACAAATATCCATTCTTCATGGGGTCTTTTGAAATTTTTAAGTGGAAAATGGGATCCCGGACCAAAAAGTTTGACAAACATCCTGGAGTAAACAAACAAATCCAGTTTGTGTTTGCGAAAATAGGTAGCTAGATTTGAAAACAAAACCTATTCTACAAATATCCATTCTTCATGGGGTCCTTTGAAATTTTTAAGTGGAAACTAGGATCACGGACCAAAAAGTTTGACAAACATCCTGGAGTAAAGAAACAAATCCAGTTTGTGTTTGCGAAAATAGGTAGCTAGATTTGAAAACAAAACATATTCTACAAATATCCATTCTTCATGGGGTCCTTTGAAATTTTTAAGTGGAAAATGGGATCACGGACCAAAACGTTTGTCAAACATCCTGGAGTAAACAAACAAATCCAGTTTTTGTTTGCGAAAATAGGTAGCTAGATTTGAAAACAAAATATATTGGATAGATATATGTTTGCGTTGGAAAAATTGGTTGATTATAGGACAAGTTAGCAAGCACCTGATCCATACATTTATTTTAACATCCTGTATATCATGAACTAACTCGACTGCACTTTTGATTACCAAGTGCCAAACCAAAATGATGGATGGCCCGCTGAATGGTCGATTTAAACGTAGGTTTTATGTAGCCCGGCTCGTGCAGGGCCGTAAATACAAACTGGGAGGAGGCAAGTTTAAAAAAAAAATGCGAGCGTGCACGCGTGCCATTAGTGTTTAAACCGTCATAAATTGTCAATTGGTGTTCAATTCGTCCGCCTGGGAATCGGCGGTGCTTTTACAGTAAGTGCTTTACAACATTTAAGCGCGGCGAAGTATAAAGTTTATTTGTCGTTTTAAAAATCGGAAGGCCGAATGGGCGGTGGGCGCGCGACAGTTTTATATTCGGCAAGGGGGCGGTGTGCGAGCGATGCACCCGAGTGGGTCTCTTCAAGATCACCCGCACGTAATTATCCAGTTATCGGTCGGGCGTGTAGGCACACGAGCTTTTTAGCGCGGGGGGTGGGGGCTTTTCTTTAAACATATTTATGTCAAAGCTTTTCAATTTTTAAGATGTCAGTTCGCATCGCGTCAGTTGCGACTGAGTGCACGCAATTGGTTCGAGTTGAATTGGGGTGGTTGGCGGGATTATTATAATTAGTGTTTTTATTGTAGCGGTGTGGTAATGGGTGTGGAGTAATAACCCCTTTTAACTAAACAATATTATACGGCAGAAGTTGTCGTCTAATGAGATAATTTATGGATTGTTATTTTGATCGCTTAGGACAAACAGGGAGATTGTATTTAATGTGCAATGTCAATATTTATGTATTTTAGTATAGCGTGAGTGGCGGAGACCTAATCATCAAAGTGTTCGAATTAGGAGGGTCGTAATGTGTCATCGATGTTCTTTGACAGTCAAATTGCGGCGCATAACGCATAAAGTAAACAAAACGCGATCCGGCCTAAATTGCACCCCAGGGTAGGGAATAACAATTTTAAATGCAATTTTAAGAATACCCCGACGTCCCCCGATGCCGATTCTTCTCCGACTGACGGTTTTATTTAGTGGTCCCAATTGTTCCAATATATCAAATTGTCTTAGTGAAGCGGTCATCAATAATTCAACGGTGGTATCGCAGTCCGGTTGGACCTGGTGCGGGGGGTGGACGCATAGTGGGTGGACAGACCACAACCGGATATCTAATCGCGCTACCGCTTCCAAACAAGACCTCTCACATGTCCGAATTGCTATCAGCGCGTGCCTCAAGCTCCACCACCTATAAATCAGTCATGGAGAGCGCTACAATTTAACCCGATGCAAATGTTACAACCCCCTATTAAATCCAATACTTGCAGCATTTCCCAAATGGCGATCAAACATAAAAAAAGAGCTCCAAATGCGTTTGTCGATTCAGAACAGATTCATTTGTATCTACAGTCGAGATGGGTTATTTAGGAACGTGCCGTCGCACTGATCCGCATTGTTGTACAGTTGGAAACGTTACGGGGGCCATTCGTCAAAGGCTCTCAGTTCGAGGGCTTTAGATAATCAAGCATATTCTCAAATCTCATTAGTGGGCCGTCACAACATCGTACCATGGCCCTGTTAGCGTGATGGCATCGGTGACTTGCACGTTATCCGAACATTAATACTCTTCCCCCCTTGAGCGGGCTCTTGAAAAAAAAAATCTGCTTCTCTTCATGAAAATGACTTGTGCGCCTTCGCATTATTACGATATCCAGAGTTAATGCAGCATTATTCAATTCCCAAATAGAATTATCTTTATTGATTGATGATCTTTTCGTGGCGCTTCCCCGCGTTTACTGCAGAACTTAAGTAAAATATCGCTACTTCTGGAACACTTTACAACGTCATACCATATCATAATGTCTAATGGATTGATGGTTTTAATCGTGGTTTAATCAAGCTGGGGATGCGGATGGAAGCCAAACAGCCGAGCCGGGGGTTAATCGAATTGTGTGAATATTCATCGGAGCGGGCATCTGACTTTTAAGCGACGTTTCTTGCATTGTTGCGGACACGTGGACGGTGACAATGACGAAACGCAATGCGGGTGCGGGGTAAGGGCGAACCCCCGCAATAGCTGGCAATAGCAACGCCCGAGGGGCATTCTAATATAACGCTTAATTTCATCTGGATTCACGCTGCGTGGCGTGCCACTGTTACTAATTCATCAGGTGTTAAAGTTCAATCAGTGATATTTAATTGCGGCTCTTCCGGCCGAGCCTGATCGCTGTGATGAGCGGGCATTATTTCGAACAATGGCACTTGCCGATAATTTGAGGATCTTTGCGTCCAACAGCGAAAAGTAGGGGCGCCACATGGTGTATTAATATAATAGGATACACACTAGGATAGCTACAGCTACATGCATCCCCCTTGTAGTACTCGTTGTTTGAAATTAATTAAAAATTGAGATGCGTTCAATTTCGACCAATACAATTCGCTCCTAATCATCGTTTTTACATTCATCATCGGGGTAAACCGGAATCTTTTTCTAAACGAGATCGCAGGAATTTCAATTTAACGCGAACGAGATTAATTCAATCTAATGACATAATGGGAATTTACTCGCAATCAATGTAAGGTACGTATATCGCTAATGGTATTACAACATACATGTTGGCTGGCTGGTTGCTATATGCTGACGGGGATTCATTAGAATGCATTTTCATCCTTTTTTTTAAATTCATCTCGCACGAGCATGATTAGGTAAGCAAATTGAATTCGACGCGGGCAGTGACGCATATTTGTAAACCGTGCGATGGAGTAATGACATTCCGGGCTCTAATTATGAAATGGGCATTGTCTGGCAATGCACAAGGGATTACTAATTGTTTGTATATTGTCAATTTGCATCTGATGAATTCTGTGACGCGGCGAATGCGTGCCGTTATTAAAAAGGTAGGCGCTAATCGTGTCGCGCTATGAATATGAATCCGGGCGGCGGCTGGTGGTAATCTGCGGATGTTTTGTGCGGCGGCATTTCGTGGGGGCCCGCATATTTCGCAGCTCGTTACGCGTTTGAGATGCAAATGCAATAAGTGTGTTTATGCGGAATGCACACAATGTAATATATTAAGCTATCATTCATTACAAAGGGCATGGCGTGGCCTGCGTGCTCGCGTTTTATGGTGATTGAAGTTCGAACTGTGTCAAGTCACTTAGCATGCGGACCTGCTTTACGGTCGCGCTTTACTATCCACCCATAAAATATTTCAAATGTATTTAAATGAAACTTTTTAATTTCCCCATAAAAATCAGATAGTTTTACGCCACTTTTGATTTAACGGCCCACCCCCCCGAAAGATATACGCTTATACGTGTAACGCCCGCATCCATCCAACTTATCGCGCGGCCAGATCGCATGGAAGCCACCACCGTCGACGCCGCCGGTGTGTTAAGCTTGGGGGCGGCGGCACTCATCTCGGCTCGTTTCCGCGCCGAGATGGAGCCCTCAAGTGCCGCTCTTTACTGCTAAATACCACCATAAACACCGATATCCGGTCGTAACCCGCCGCGTGTAATATCAATATGTGCATGCTGGGCTCCCCGAGTACATCAACAAAATTCATCTTCCCTTTGACCCCCCCCACATAATACGCCCGCCACACACATAAAATGACCACTGCATCATCAAAAAATAAATCTACTCAGAATACCAAGAGCTGTAGTTATGTTTTTTTGAAAGGTTTTGGATCATATCAAATCTTGACTGTGTATTGCAAAGCTCGTTGTTGTGTTTGTTAATTAATTCGGGTGGAGTGGAGTGGTGAATTGAGGTAGTGAGATGGTCGTAAATATTTTTACTGTCCAGTTGTCAAGAGGAACGTGATTGGAATATTGAGAGGGCAATACAATGGAAACAATTGAATTTCAGTATAGCGATGCAAACGGATTCCATTATCGCCATTGGATTAGTGTTTGCGGAGGACAAAACACATGTAGCAATCGGTTGTTTTGTGTCCGGAATCGCGGCGCGGGATGGTGTGCTACAAGTGCGGTAGGGTGTGGAGCACCTGTAGAATATTAATGGGAGCGAGATGCTAGGCGGTGGCGGTGGCGTTGGCGGCGGCGACGGTAGGGTGTTTATTGCGGATCGTGTGGGGTCAGAATGTTGGACTGATTTATTATTAGTCTGTGACTGGGAACAAGGATTGGGCGTTTACGTAGGACACCAGAACGCCATCTTGACTGACATTTCATTTAACTCCTGCACTTGGTTGTCACTCAGAGCGCTTCTGGTGCGAACTGGCCGGGCCGTAGAAGGCATCCATGTGTGATGCTGCTAAATTACCTCCGGAGATTACATTTATATTGATTAGAAAAGTAGCCCTTTTCTGGGATGAGGGCTAATGATTAATTGAATTCTCTTGTAGCCCGAGTTATGTGTCCCTGCAATTTGATTAATTCCACACCGGATACGATCCGAATGCATCGCGTTTTCATCGCATACACACACACACACACCCCCATTCATGTTTTCTCCACGCCGTGAATGATTGAGCGATCGCATTTATTGTTTTAGATATAAACCACATCACTCAAATTCATTGAATATGCTCTCTCAACAAGCCACCACTCAACGCGTTTGCGCTAATGGAGATATTACACCGCTGCTCATTACACTAAATCATTTAACCGTCGCAATTCATTGTGCGTCCCGACGCCTCCCCGAATAACCAAACATCCACCGAACAACAACAAAAAAAAACGAGCCCACATTCCCGTATAATGACAATTTGCATGGACGATAACCAGAAATGAAAACATATCACCGCTCATCAAATGTTATTTGTTAGGAGGGAGGGGGGCCGCATGTCTGGGAATGAATACAGTAATCTGGACTCATGTGACATTGTATAAATGTATATGCATGCATGCGAGGAAATTGTACGTATCATTAGGCCCGCCCTAATCAAATAGGGCCATCATCAAATACATGCCAATCATGAGAGCACCAATTTACCGGCTCTAGGTAAAAAATATCGCCGATACATCACGCCGCGCAAATTGCTCCAAATTATTCAGCGCGTTTCATTTGGCCGGACCCCCCATATGATTTTTTTTTTTGGGCGACAATCATTTTGATGCGATATGCCGGCTGTACGGGGACCGCATTGTTTCATGACCTCCCGCCCCTGCCGCCACTTTATTTTTATCATCGCCCTCGTAAATCCCCGAATTGGGCACGATTTATTGCCAGAAATTCACAATGCGATTTTAATAACAGATAGCGTCGCGGAAAAGGACCGGAGAAAATTTCCGCCCCACTTAAATCAGGCCCTCATTTAATCTATTTTATTCATAACAGGTCCGAAAGGGAGGACGTTTTTTTTTTTGTTAATGCGCGCAAGTTCGTAATCCCTGTAATATTTCACTCACGACATCCGACAAGTGTAAAGAAGAATAAAGGAACAAGATTGATAACTGAGCGGATTCTATCAAAAACATCACGAGCACGAAGAGAGAGAGTGTGTGTGTGTAGTATACTGGTCACGATTACACATATATGAGATACAATTCGCTACAATTTGCTACGTGTGCGGATAGATGACAGCGCAATCAATCATTCCCGGGGGCCAGTTTCACCCCTTCGCCACGCATAATACACCCCGCGGACAACATCAACAAATTTTCTATAATACTATGTGACCTATATTTATGACTCTTAAAACATTTTACTGCCTACCCTCATCCGATAACACAACAAAAAATCAAGAAGGGGATCATTTTTTAAAATTAAAACCACTCACCATGGCTGTTTTGTGTGTGTGTATGTGCAGAGTGGACTTCATTCAAACCTGCAACAAATGAAACATTTATTATCCTGACAGATTGTGTTTACACATGGATGGTAATATAATAAAAATTAATGTAATATTCTACTAGAGCAAACATTTTTGAAGTCAGAGAGAACTTTTGATCATAAAAAAACTCGCGGTGCACCAAAGTCAATTACATAGGGTCGACATTAATTTCGACTTTATAATTTCTTGCAGCACAATAAATCTCGCGTGTTCCGTGGAGCACCAATTAAGAACCATTTTATTGTTGGGTGACATTTATGAAAAATCGGCTTATTTTAATCACAATTAAATATAAAATAATACCATATATTTAAATTTATTAATTATTTATAAGATGATTAATCTAAAACAGCTCGCGCCTTCCTGCAGACATTATTTTTGGGTGAAAAATATTAAAATATGGCTTATTTTGAGCCCAATTAAATATATAATGTAAAATAATATCATAAATTTAAATATTATTAAATCTTTGATTTTTTATAATTTTTTATAACTTATTCGATTAATTCAGAACAGCTCGTGCAATAAAAAATTGCCTGCAGACTTTATTTTTGGGTGAAAATGATCAACAAATGGTTTATTTTCAGATCAATTAAATGTAGAATGTAAAATAATATCATAAATTTAACTATCTTAAATCTTTGATTTTTTTATAATTTTTATAACTGATTCGATTAAGCTAAAACATCTCGTGCAATAAAAACGTTCCTGCAGACTTTAGTTTCATGGGGAAAATTATCAAAAAATGGTTTATTTTCAGCCCAATTAAATATAGAATATAAAATAATATCATAAATTTAAATTACTTAAATATTTGATTTTTCAATAATTTTTTATAGCTCAGTCGATTAATTAAAAACAGCTGGTACAATAAAAAATTGCGTGCAGACTTCATTTTTGGGTGAAAATGATAAAAAAAAGTTTATTTTGAGCCCAATGAAATATAGAATGTAAAATAATATCATAAATTTAAATATCATAAATATTTGATTTTTTATCATTTTTTATAACTCAGCCGATTAACTTAAAATAGCTCGTGCAATGAAAACCTTCCTGCAGACTTTTGTTTCGCGGGAAAATGATCAAAAACGGTTTCTTTTCAGCCCAATTAAATATAGAATCTAAAATAATATCATAAATTTAAATATCTTAAATCTTCGATTTTTTTATAATTTTTATAACTGATTCGATTAAGTTAAAACATCTCGTGCAATAAAAACCTTCCTGCAGACTTTAGTTTCAGGGGAAAATTATCAAAAAATGGTCTATTTTCAGCCCAATTAAATATAGAATATAAAAGAATATCATAAATTTAAATTACTTAAATATTTGATTTTTCAATAATTTTTTATAGCTCAGTCGATTAATTAAAAACAGCAGGTACAATAAAAAATTGCGTGCAGACTTCATTTTTGGGTGAAAATGATAAAAAAAAAGTTTATTATGTGCCCAATGAAATATAGAATGTAAAATAATATCATAAATTTAAATATCATAAATATTTGATTTTTTTTATCTTTTTTTATAACTCAGTCGATTAACTTAAAACAGCTCGTACCAGAAAAAACTTCCTGCAGACTTTATTTTTCGGTGAAAATTATTAAAAAATGGTTTATTTTCAGCCCAATTAAATATAGAATATAAAATAATATCATAAATTTAAATTTCTGAAATCTTTAATTTTTTAATAATTTTGTATATATTAGTCGATTATTTAAAAATAGCTCGTATAATAACAAATTGCCTGCAGATTTTATTTTTGGGTGAAAATTATCAAAAAATAGTTTATTTTGAGCCCAATTAAATATAGAATATAAAATAATATCAAACATTTCAATTTCTTAAGCCTTTGATTTTTTATATTTTTTTTATTAATCAGTCGATTAATTTAGAACAGCTCGTGCAATAAAAACCTTCCTGCAGACTTTATTATTGGATGAAAAAGAGCAAAAAACGGTTTATTTTCAGCCCAATTAAATACAGAATGTAAAATACTATCATACATTTACATTTTTTAAATTTTTGATTTTTTATCATTTTTTATAACTTCATTTAAAATAGTTCGTATAATAAAAACCTTCCTGCAAACTTTAATTTTGCGCGACGAGTGTTAAAAAACGGCTTATTTTGAGCAAAATTAAATATAGAATGTAAAATAATATCATAAATTTAAATATCTTAAATATTTAATTTTTTATCATTTTTTATAACTGGGTCGATTAATTTAAAACAGCTCGTGCAATAAAAACCTTTCTGCAGACTTTAGTTTCGCGGGGCAATAATAAAAAAATAGTTTATTTTCAGCCCAAATAAATATAGAAAGTAAAATAATATCATAAATTTAAATTTATTAAATCTTTTATTTTTTATAATTTTTTATAACTCAGTCGATTAATTTAAAACAGCTCGCGCAATAAAAACCTTCCTGAAGACTTTAGTTTCAGAGGAAAATTATCAAAAAATGGTTTATTTTCAGCCCTAACTAAATATAGAATGTAAAATAATAACATAAATTTAAATATCTTAAATATTTGATTTTTTATAATTTTTTATAACTTAATTCATTATTAATTTAAGCTCGTGCAATAAAAACATTCCTGCATACATTATTTTTCGGTGAAAACTATCAAAAAATAGTTTATTTTGAGCCCAATTAAAAATAGAATGTAAAATAATATCAACTTAAAATAGCTCGTGCAATAAAAACCTTCCTGTAGACTTTAGTTTCTCGGGAAAATTATCAAAAATGGTTAATTTTCAGCCCAATTAAATATAGAATGTACAAAAATATCATAAATTAAAATATCTTAAATCTTTGATTTTTTTAATAATTTTTTATAACTTATTGGATTAACTTAAAACAGTTCGTGCAATAAAAACCTTCCTACTGACTCTAGTTTCGGGGGAAAAGTCTTAAAAAATAGTTTATTTTAAACCCAATTAAATATAAAATGTAAAATAATATTATAAATTAAAATTTCTGAAATCTTTTGATTTTTTAATAATTTTGTATAGCTCAGTCGATTAATTAAAAACAGCTTGTACAATAAAAAAATGCCTGCAGACTTTATTTTTGGGTGAACATGATAAAAAAATAGTTTATTTTGAGCCCAATTAAATATAGAATGTAAAATAATATAATAAATTTAAATATCATAAATATTTGATATTTTATCACTCAGTCGATTAACTTAAAACAGCTCGCGCAATAAAAACCATCCTGCAGACTTTAGTTTCGGGGGAAAATTCTCAAAAAATAGTTTATTTTCAGCCCAATTAAATATAGAATGTAAAATAATATCATAAATTTAAATATCATAAATATTTAATTTTTTATTATTTTTTATAACTTAGTCGATTAATTTAAAACAGCTCGTGCAATAAAAACCTTCCTGTTGACTTTATTTTTGAGGGAAAATTATCAAAAAATGGTTTATTTTCAGCCCAATTAAATATAGAATGTAAAATAATATCATAAATTTAAATTTCTTCAATCTGTGATTTTTTATCATTTTTTATAACTCAGTCGATTAATTTACAACAGCTCGTGCAATAAAAACCTTCCTGTAGACTTTATTTTTGGGTGAAAATTATCAAAAAACAGTTTATTTTGAGCCCAATTAAATATAGAATGTATATCAGAAATTTAAATTTCTTTAATTTCTGATTTTTTATCATTTTTGATAACTCAGTCGATTAATTTAGAATAGTTCGTATAATAATATGCATACTTTATTTTTGGATTAAATTGAAACGGCTTAATTTGAGCACAATTAAATCTAGAATGGAAAATAATAATATAATATACTGAAATTTTCATCGTTCATAATAGGAATACAATCCACGTTTTCTGAAAATATCATTAAAATGGATCATCAGCGTTTACTGGATGTTTATTTATTATTTATTCATAGCTGCCAGTATATTATGCCGGATTTGTTTCAAAGCAACTATAATTTCAAAATTTATTTTTTTAATATTGTAAGCGAAAGGACATCTTTTATTTTTACCATGTATTAGGTATTTTATCATAATTTATGTTGAATTTGTAAATAGTAGGGAAAATCGGTAATAAAGGTCTATTATTATTATAATAATAAAAAATTCATGAAATGAAGTTTTTACAATTAACTCATGTCGATTGCAACACCTCCACACTACACTTGATGATTTCATTACACGTGTGTGCGTTACTGATTGTGTGAATCCCGTTTTTTTTTTGTCCTCTTCCGCCGTGCGGCGCCCTCCCCCTCGAGTGCATTAGATAATAAAATAGCGTGATGCGCGCCCCCCTAAATAAAACGCGCCGACGAATAATTGCGTACACACAAAAAAACATTTAATTATCCGTGTGAAACGGAGATAGAATCGGAACGCGCTGGCCACCTGCGGCCAGTCGATGACATTCGAAAATAAAAACTAAACAAAAAAAAATGAGGCATTTGATAAATGCAGAGGCGTCGCGCCGCCATGCAAATCGCCCGCCAATTTCCCGAAATGAAACAATAATTGCGCGGCCCGGATGAAATTGATACCGCCGGCACACAAACGAATTTTTTTTTAATGCCCGTTAACGCGCTTTTTCCGACCGTAATTGTATCGCTTTTAAGATCTGGTAATATTAATTTAATTTGAGCACCATCCAGCGATCGCCCGATAGCGCGCCCGGACACGCAACAAATTAAATTACAACAAAACACTCCGCTGTTCGTACATTATGGGATGATGGTTTTCGAAACGAACGCACGCAATTTGCATTCCGGCGTTATCGCCACGGAAGAAATTACACCTGGCCTGCGCCGCTTCCTTTAACCCGATTGAGTAATAATGGTGGAGAAATCACGAGTGATAATAGTATGGTGTTTTAGTAGTAAAACACTACTTTGATGAAATTCGAAACTCATTCATTCAATAAACGACTACTACTACTATATATTTATATTATTAATTTATTTGTACTAGTGGATTAAATTATTTCAATTGACCTAGTCCTTTTATCGCTATGACACTTTTATATAGTTTGATTAGGCGAATTGTAAAATAATACACATGCATTTAAATGAGTAGATGAAATTATTTCAATTCGTCTAGTCCTAACAAGCCCTTCAACTAGGCGAATTGTAAAATGATAAACGAATGAATTTAATAAGTGGATACAATTATTTCAATTCGCCTAGACATTTTTATATTATGATCCTTTTAAGTTTTTTGACTATGCGAATTGTAAAACGATGAATGAAAGAATTTAAAAAAGTATATGCATTCATTTCAATTCGCCGAATCCTATTACTATTACGATACTTGTAAGAAATTATTTCAATTCGCCTAGTCCTTTTAACATTTATCATCAAGTCCTTTAACTAGACGAATTGTAATATAATGATAAACGAATGAATTTAAAAAGTGGATAAAATTATTTCAATTCTCCTAGACATTTTTTATATATGATCCTTTCAAGTTCTTTGACTACGCGAATTGTAAAACGATGAACAGAATATTTAAAAATTACATTAAATTATATCAATATGCCTAGTCATTTTAACATTATGACACTTTTTAAGTCCTTTGACTGGGCGAATTGTAAAACGATTAATGAATTAATTTTGAAAGGTAGGTGAAAATATTTCAATACTCTACGTCCTTTGACTAGGCGAATTGTAAAACGATGAACAAATTATTTAAAAAATATATATATTTAAAAATTACATTAAATTATATCAATATGCCTAGTCATTTTAACATTATGACACTTTTTAAGTCCTTTGACTGGGCGAATTGTAAAACGATTAATGAATTAATTTTGAAAGGTAGGTGAAAATATTTCAATACTCTACGTCCTTTGACTAGGCGAATTGTAAAACGATGAACAAATTATTTAAAAAATATATATATTTAAAAATTACATTAAATTATATCAATATGCCTAGTCATTTTAACATTATGACACTTTTTAAGTCCTTTGACTGGGCGAATTGTAAAACGATTAATGAATTAATTTTGAAAGGTAGGTGAAAATATTTCAATACTCTACGTCCTTTGACTAGGCGAATTGTAAAACGATGAACAAATTATTTAAAAAATAGATTAAATTATCTCAATATGCCTAGTCATTTTAACATGTTGATACTTTTTAAGTCCTTTGACTGGGCGAATTGTAAAACGATTAATGAATTGATTTTGAAGGGTAGGTGAAAATATTTCAATACGCTAAGTCCTTTGACTAGGCAAATTGTAAAACGATGAACAGATTATTTAAAAATTAGATTAAATTATCTCAATATGCCTAGTCATTTTAACATTATGATACTTTCTAAGTCCTTTAACTGGGCGAATTGTAAAACGATTAATGAATTGATTTTGAAAGGTAGGTGAAAATATTTCAATACGCTAAGTCCTTTGACTAGGCGAATTGTAAAACGATGAACAGATTATTTAAAAATTAGATTAAATTATCTCAATATGCCTAGTCATTTTAACATTATGATACTTTTTAAGTCCTTTGACTCGGCGAATTGTAAAACGATTAATGAATATTTTTGAAAGGTAGGTGAAAATATTTCAATACGCTAAGTCCTTTGACTAGGCGAATTGCAAAACGATGAACAGATTATTTAAAAATTAGATTAAATTATCTCAATATGCCTAGTCATTTTAACATTATGATACTTTTTAAGTCCTTTGACTGGGCGAATTGTTAAACGATTAATGAATTGATTTTGAAAGGTAGGTGAAAATATTTCAATACGCTAAGTACTTTGACTAGGCGAATTGTAAAACGATGAACAGATTATTTAAAAATTAGATTAAATTATCTCAATATGCCTAGTCATTTTAACATTATGATACTTTTTAAGTCCTTTGACTGGGCGAATTGTAAAACGATTAATGAATTGATTTTGAAAGGTAAAAAATATTTCAATGCGCTTAGTAATATTATGATACTTTTAAGTATGTACTTTGATTATCGTTATGTTACTTTTAAGTTATATATACAACAATAATTGTAAAGTAGTAATGTTAAGTAATGTAAATGTAATAGCCTACATCGAAAGGTAGAAGGCAAATAGATAATATATATACGTTTAAGTCTATTGACTAGGCGAATTGTAAAACAATAAATCTATTTAAATAAGTAGATGAAATTATTTCAATTCACCTAATCCTTTTAATGTCCTTTTTAGTTCTTTGATTGGGCGTATTGTAAAAAACGAACGAATTTAAAAAAGTAGATGAAAATGATTTCAATCCTTTTAACAATATGATACTTTTTTGGTCCTTTGACTAGGCGCATTGTAAAACGAAGAACGAACGAATTTAAAAAAGTAGATGAACATTATTTCAATTCGCCTAATCTTTTTAACAGTATGATCATTTTTAGTCCATTGGCTAGGCGAATTGTAAAACGATGGACGAATTAATTTACTGGTTTTACTGTAGATGGAATGATTTAAATTCGGCTAGTCCTTTTAACATTATGATACTTTTTAAGTCCTTTGACTGGCTGAATTGTAAAACGATGAATAAATGAATTTTGAAAAGTAGATGAAAATATTTCAATACGTCTAGTTATTAGGTACTTGTAAATAAATAAATATTAGGATTCAAATGTAGATAACAATAACTGATCATATACAACTAGAAGTTTTGTCGTCGGCAGAAAGACTCTGGTCGTTAGCCACTTGTGGTATGTATATGTAAATGTTATGTATCACAATAAATATTATTATTCAGGCTAAAAGACTACGGTCGATGGCCTGTTGTACATGTATGTATATCTTGTATGTATGTATGTTACAATAAATATATCTTCTTCTCTATTATTATTACTATTATTAAAGCAAATATATTTCGGTGACCGAAAAATACGGAAAATTTATGCAACCGCTATATGTGGCCGTACGAATCTACAAAATCTACAATTATAAATACGTAATTACTTAAATAATTTTTGTTTGTATTGCAATTTTCACTACTGTTATTATCTATAACTTTTGATATTCGAGTTATCGGCTTTAGATTTTAAAACAGGTTAGGAATTATTGTCGAGAAGTTGTAAAATGTACCGCCATTGGATTTACGAAGGTTGTAATTAGTGCGATTCTGAAAGAAGCATCATTAATGCATATTTAATAACACCAACCTCGTGCTGACACGTATTGAAATTGCGCAACCATATATGTAAACATAAACACTGCGAATCGAGTTGATGGTTTATATTGCACACGTACATTTTCATCACCGTTTATTTTTAATAAACAATAGATTGGAAGTGACACACTTATTTTGATATAATTATTATTATCATAACATAACATAATTCATCCCTTGAAATATAAATTATTAGTTATTATTGTAAATGTGATACATTGTAATAACTTGGATGTCAATACAATGTATATTAATGTCAATCTATATATGTGCCGAACGTAAACACGAGTTACTATTATTGCCTAAGGGGTGAACATAACTGGATTGGACGCACAAACGATCTAAATACACCAAAGGGGTTCCTTCAAGGTAATTATTGCAGACGCATATCCTATATAATTGAACTAGTTTATTTAGCAAATTCAATCCAAGTGGGCAATTAAGTTAGATGTATAAAGCATACATTAATATTGATACGCGACTGCCACATTACTCAAAAAAGTCCGAAGGGACTTTGTTTGATGAGAGTTTTCCAGCCGAACGCACGCATCGTTTATTTATTTTTTACGTCCATCTATAACCTGCCCGAAAGACAAACAATATATAACAAGCACCCGACGAGCTATTTTTTATATAAACGACATTCAATAAAATTCCTCCGATTTAATCACCGCGCCGCAATTAGCGAATCTATTAGGACTCCAATTAAATAAATAGCGCGCTGCCGCAATCCCCGTAATAGCATCCTGTAATCTATATAATTCCGCATAATTCGCAATCTGTTTCAATTGATTTTTTAATATACTTTAGATAAAGGTTTATAGAACTCTGCGGTGCAAACACTATTAATTTTTATCTCCCATGTGTATGTGTGTGTGTGGATTCGATATTGTTAATGAAAAAAGGTCAATGAAACGAAAAAAAAGGCACTCTAATCAAATTCGCAGTGGGCAGCCGCGGTTTTATGGCGCTTCCCTTATGTTTTATAAGTAATGGGCGTGGGGCAAATAAAACACCACGACACGGAATAGAATGGAATAAAAAAAACTGCTTGTGCGCTTCCCACACTGCTGAATTATTCCGAAAGCACCGAATTAATCACTTAGGTTATTACAGGGCATTTTGATTAAGACGTTTACTATTTTTTAATTGCATTTGCATGCCGGGGGTAATTTACTTTACGCGTACATCATTTGCAGTGATAATTGTAATTTATTTAAAATGTGTAATATTTATTGACGTGACGTAAATAAAATTGTTTGAATTTGAGTGTTTTTAATGTGAAAAGGTTATAAAAGTATTTGCATTGAAAAGGGAATTATAATATTAGATAAATTATTCATGGGCTCTAATATATTCTATCACGAAATCTATCATCGGAAATTACCATAAATTTAATATTTGTGTGTGGAATACATTAGGAGCTACCGGTTGCGGGATAGATAATTCTTTTTTATCCATTTGATCGTGCGGCCTGTTGATCGATCGAATTATGGTTTCGTAGTGTAATTTGGTATAATAGCCCTAATAGTGATATTTACATGGAGATCTGTGGCCACATGTGTTCGCAATAAGCGCGCTCACACACATCGCGACATGCAACCCCACAATTATCCATTGCAACCTTTAAATTGAATTATAATATCCTAGAATCGTTTATGTACTCGAGGTATATAAATTGTGGTGCATTGTGTTTTTTTTTCTTTTTAATTGGGCAACAGGAAATGTGTCACGCGTGCGAGGGGATAGTAATTAATTAAATGGGAAACGCCGCGGGAAGGCGGAATAAGGCTGTGTTCGGGCTGTTTCAGGAAGGTAAAAGATTAAACAAGCTGTTTCCTCATGACCGACTTTTACCCGAGATGGTTTCAAGTGGAATAGTTTTTCCCTTCCGCGTTGGCACGGTTTCCTGTTACGTCTCGTTGTTCTCCCACTATTGCCCAAAAACTTTTACCGCGGCAAACGTTATGAAAATGATATGAAACAGGCTCATGGTCGGCTACCATAAGCAGTTTTCGGTCGCTGTCTGCATATCGCGGTGCTATTTTACTTTCACTGGCGGCGAACGGAGCGGGGCACAATCGACAAACACAAGGCGAGCTAGTCGTACTGACCACTCCGCGATCGAGATGTCCCCATCACGCCAATAAAAACCATCGAAAACATGGCAACCACCGGGAAAATAGTGGTCCGGATAGTGTTCATTGTTTGCATGGTCCTCATCCTCTTAGGAGATTACACGGGATTAATCAGTAAACTTCTAGGAGGCAACCACAAGGATAGTGCAAGCACGAACAGACCCAGACCCTCCAACCCAGGCTACGGTGAAAGGAAAACCGAAATTGATCTCGACGCGGATATAGAGGATGAAACAATCAAAAATCTAGGTAAGTCTCAAAACACGCACACAGCAAGTAAATGTTTGATACCAAAGCACTTGCGAACGTGCGTGCCTCTACTATAAAACCTAGTAGTCCTTGATATTTTCCAATTTTTTTTTATATCCAATTAGTAAACTAGTTCCCACATTCGCTAGAACGTTACAACATTAATTCCACTCACACACACACACAACATTGTTTATATATTACGTAACTTAATTCTGTGTATTGTTTACTAATCTCCGATTATATTGTAGATGGGCAAACATCGAAATCCCAAATATTGGCGACCATAAAGAACGCGTGCCTGCCGAAACTGATTTGCGAGCTGAACGCAACGCCCCAAAAAGAGAAGCTGACCGATTCGGAAAAATCGCTGCTCTCGCTGATACGGTAAGTCAGTCAGGAAAGTGGCCGCGCGTAACCTATTGAGTCAGAGGCGCTTAGAAACGGAAAGTCATTACGAAATCAACGTAACTTCACTTTCTCTCTGCCGTAATAAATAAAACATCGTTACATGCCTCGAATGTCGGCCGCAATGAGACCAGAAGGAAGTGTTTACGGGCGTCATTGTGCCACATCAGGAAAGTAGTAGCATGCGCGCGAGAGCGTGCGGGAAAACAAAAAAGAGTTGACCTAGAGCAGCTACTGCTGCCCAGAAGGATTGAATCGGCACGTAGCTGCACTAAACGTTTTGTTCAGTTTTAACTAGAAGCGATTAAATATAATGACAGCCATTGTGCTCTTTGCAGGGATACGTCTATTGGCACAACAGTTGAGCTGGCTTCTAAATACCACTTCGCAGCGCATATGGGCCAACTTATAGCCGGTGTCGACGGTAATGGCTGCCATAATTTCTACCCAACGTGCCCCATTCCAGGACTACAAGTCCTCCAAATCATGAAGAAAGTGCGGATGCGATAACAACAGCGCGGAAACCCGCCTGAAGGTTTAATTTGTGTTTCGCGCCCGCTACGAGGTTAGCAACAAACCAACAACAACGCAGCCAAGGCATCAGTTACCCACCCATCTAGTCCACCTGCCCGAATAGGCTGTACAATTTTGTGATTTACACCGACGAATAAATATTATTTTATATTATAACAGACACTAATTTAATCATTTCACCCATGCGCTAATGAATATGTGATTTTAATTTAACGCCGCCGTTTCGAATAAAAATCGGGCCGAATTTTCAAAATTCAATTCGTAATAATCATATTAGATATTTGAGTGACGATAATCGAATTAATCACCTCGTGTGCAAATGCGAATGTGTAATCATACATATCAGCTAATTAATTAGTCATTAGTGATGATAATAATGAAAAATATGATAAATAGTGTGATAAAACAAATACTTTCTATATATACATTAAGAGTTACGCTGTGAATATAAACATGGTGTAACTATTAATTAATATTAAATTACAAACAAACTTATATATATATATATATATATATATATATATATATATATATATATATTTCTAAATGTAAAAAATTACAAAGGTACATTTAGAAAGTACAGAATTATTATAGTGAAAAATGCTGCAGGATCAATAACTTGACAATGGATTACTATTTTACATAGAGTTAATAAATATCTGGTAAGGGAGGCACACGACTCCTCGACACTCACTAATTAATTAAAATAAATTAAAACAAAAATTTAAAAAGGATATTTCTCAAAAAATTTATTTTATTACATTCGGTTTAGTTGAACTCGGATCGATACGTTGTGTTGCTATTTTATTTTATTTTATCCTATTTTACCTTTATTTAATCTCTACTTTGTCATATTTCAACTCATTGGGTCTCATTTTGTGTCATATAGCCTCATTTTGCCTCACCTTGCTTGATTTTGTCTCACGATGCCTCATTTATTCTAATTGTGTCTCATTTTGCAATATTTAGCCTCATCTAGCATCATTTTGCCTCATCTAGCATCATTTTGCCTCGTTTCGTCTCACCTAGATTAATTTCTTTCGACCTTATGATATGGTGCAGAAGCATACACAGTAAAACAGGCAGACATAAATAAACTGTCAGCATTCGAACGATGGTGGAAAATGAGTCTAGGTGAGGCTAAATAGCCTCAAACGATGCAAAATGTGACAAAATTAGACAAAATGAGACTAGGTGAGGCAAAATAAAACAAATGAGTGTAGGTGAGACAAAATTTGTTAAAAAAAAGACCTTTATTTGGCATATCGCCCAACCCTTCCCTTTTATACAAATTCTAGCCGAAGAAAATCAACACTTTCACAGAAAGAAATAAAAAAGAAACCAAAAAAATACAAATTAACATAAAATACATCATTTTTCTAACCACTAAAATAAACCCCCTCTGCCCTCGCCAATTTCCATTCCCACGTCAGCCTCCTGCAGATTTTCAAGCCTTTCCCATCCTCTCCTAACCATTTGTTCAGCTTTCTGCACTCTCCAACCCACTCTACTTTCACTCCCTCACATTCTCTGCTAAGGTGCCACCACGTGTCACTCCCCTTCCTATACAGCGCACACGCGGTGTATCCCAGCCCCATCCACACTTTTCTTCTTCGCTCTTCTGACCCACACCTCGCTCTTGCCATGCATACTTTGTCCTCTCTGCTCCACTCTCCCCTGGCTAAGTAGCTCGGGAGTTTCCCCTGTACTTGCCACTCTACGTAGCCCGGGTTGTATGAGCTATCAGCCACTCTCACTTGCCATTCTTGCCACTGAATATCCCTCAATCTCTCCCGTATCTCAGTTCCTAGGCTACCCCTTTCTCTCATCTTCTACTCTACCCACACCTCAGACATACCCACTCGTTCATACATCTTTTCTCTATCCTTCCTCCATCTACTCTCTGTTCTACTCTTACACCTCATCCACACCTCCCGTACCAGTCTTTCCTCGCCCAAATCCTGCAATCTTTCCTCAAACTGCACAACCCTCACACACGACTCCTACCACATAGTCATACGACTTGTCTCCTGCAACAGCACTGCCCTCGGTGTCGACCTTTTGAGCCCTAGCAGATTCTTCAGGAACCAATCATACATCCTTTCTCTATCCTTCCTCCATCTACTATCTGTTCTACTCTTACACCTCATCCACACCTCCCGTACCAGTCTTTCCTCGCCCAAATCCTGCAATCTTTCCTCAAACTTCACAACCCTCACACACGATTCCTACCACATAGTCATACGACTTGTCTCCCGCAACACTGCCCTCGGTGTCGACCTTTCGAGCCATAGCAGATTCTTCAGGAACCAATCATACATCCTTTCTCTATCCTTCCTCCATCTACTATCTGTTCTACTCTTACACCTCATCCACACCTCCCGTACCAGTCTTTCCTCGCCCAAATCCTGCAATCTTTCCTCAAACTTCACAACCCTCACACACGACTCCTACCACATAGTCATACGACTTGTCTCCTGCAACAGCACTGCCATCGGTGTCGACCTTTCGAGCCCTAGCAGATTCTTCAGGAACCAATCATACATCCTTTCTCTATCCCTCCTCCATCTACTATCTGTTCTACTCTTACACCTCATCCATACCTCCCGTACCAGTCTTTCCTCGCCCAAATCCTGCAATCTTTCCTCAAACTTCACAACCCTCACACACGACTCCTACCACATAGTCATACGACTTGTCTCCTGCAACAGCACTGCCCTCGGTGTCGACCTTTCGAGCCCTAGCAGATTCTTCAGGAACCAACTTTGCTCCCTTTCAATTACCTCCCATACACGCAATCCCCACACATCCACTCCATACTATAATATAGATTTTACACACGCATCCCAGATCTTGTACGCCATTACTTTAGGTTACCACCCCACAAACCCCCCCATTTTCTGCACGCAATCCCCCAAGCCATTCTTGCTTTCGCCGGCATACACTCCACATGCATCCTAAGCCCTCCTCCACAGTCAAACCAAAAGCCCAAATATTTAAAGCCATTCACTCTCTCAATCAGCCTTTCTTTCCATTTCAAAATTAGTCTGAATGATACTAGGTGAGGTAAAAAAAAACAAAATGAATGTAGGTGAGACAAAATTAGTCTAAATATAACTCATTTTGACTTCCCTATACACATTTTGTTTCATTTTGCCTCACATAGTCTCATTTTGCGTAATTTTGTCTCATCTTGCATCGTTTAGTCTCAATTAGCCTTAGCTAGATTCTTTATTTGGTCTCTACATTGTATTATTTCATCTCATTGGGTCTCGTTCTGTCTCATATAGCCTCATATTGCCTCACCGTGCTTGATTTTGTCATATGATGCCTCATTTATCCTAATTTTGTCTTATTTTGCCTCAGATAGATTCATTTCTTTCGACCTTGTTATATGGTGCAGAAGCATAGAAAGTAAAACAAGCAGTCATAAACAAACTGTCAATATTCGAACGACGGTGCTATATTTAGACACATTTTCTCTCATTTTGCCTCACCTAGACTCATAAGACATTTTGCCTCACCTACACTCATGAGACATTTTGCCTCACCTAGACTCATGAGACATTTTGCCTCGGCTAGCCTAATTTTGTCTCACGTTGCCACATTTAGCCTAATTTTGTCAGTTTGCATCATTTAACCTCAATTTGCCTCATTTAGTCTCACCTAGACTCATTTTTTCGACCTTGTTATATGGTGCAGAAGCATGGACGGTAAAATAGGCTGACATAAACAAGCTGCCAGCATTCGATCGATATTGCTATAGATGAATACTATAGATGAATACTATAGATGAATGCTATAGGTGAATACTATAGATGAATACTATAGATGAATACTATAGATGAATACTATAGATGAATACTATTGATGAATACTATAGATGAATACTATAGATGAATACTATAGATGAATACTATAGATGAATACTAAAGATAACTTGAGTAGACCGTGTCACAAATACTGAGATGCTGAGGCAGAGAGAAGGAGCACGGGGAATTCAGAGTGGGATTTTAAAACATTGCCTTACCGAGAACAAAAGTGTTGAGGGAATGTGGGGAAAAGAGCTGGGAGAGTGGATAAACACAAAGGGCCTAGTGGGTTTGCTGGGAACTTGCGTGACAGAAGAAGAGTGGGGGGCAATTAAGAAGCAATATGCAGGCAGGGTTGGACTAGACTTTTTTTTGTATGTATGGTTAAATAAAGGTTGTATTAAACATATATAAGTGTGAACCCACCTCTTAGCAATCTACATATCTAGATTTCGATCTTATTAGATCTCGTCAGTGTAGCTCAGCTAGTGCGGATGAATTCATACAATATCTCGAGTGGTTATATACAAAAATAATACAACTTACCCCCTAGGAGGAAAGTTGTATTATTAAAGGTTGTATTGTTCATTTCTGTATAGTTGTTAGTTTACATCATGTTAAACTAGTAAGAAACGCACAGATGAAATAATGACACTGATAATGACTGTGGTAATTAGCTGCAAAGTCGTTACTTATATATTTTACATTAACACAATGTACGAAAATGTGTAGTCAGCGATACAGAAATGAAATAATGAACGTGATAATAATATGGCTGCTGCTGATTAACTGCAAAGTCGTTACTAATATATTTTGCATGAATACAATATACCAATATGTTAAGTAGTATTAACGATCGGCTAGTAAATAGTTTCATCTATAGAATGAACATTTATTCTATAATAAATGCATGTTATTGCATGCATGCATGCCGTTGTCGGTTAATATTACTATTAATATTAACCGACAATGGCAGACCAAGCGCCAACAGAGGAGATGGGATGAAAATCGAAAGAAGAATTTAATAGACAATGGACGACAACACACACACACACACACACACACACACACACACACACACACACAGCTTTTCCTCCTATATACAAATATACAAATATATATATATATATATATATATATATATATATATATATATATATATATATACAAGGTCGAAAAAGTGAGTCTAGGTGAGGCTAAATGAGGCAAATTGAGGTTAAATGATGCAAACTAACAAAATTAGGCTAAATGTGGCAACATGAGACAAAATAAGGCTAGGCGAGGCAAAATTTCTCATGGGTCTAGGTGAGGCAAAATGTCTCATGAGTTTAGGTGAGACAAAATGAGACAAAATGAGACAAAATGAGTCTAAATATAGCACCATCGTTCGAATACTGACAGCTTATTTATGTCTGCTTGTTTTACTTTCTACGCTTCTGCGCCATATAACAAGATCGAAAAAAATATACGATGCAAGATGAGATAAAATTAGGCTAAATGAGGCAAAATAAAACAAAATGTGTGTAGGTGACACAAAATGAGTTATATTTAGATCATTTTGTCTCACCTACACTCATTTTGTTTTATCTTGCCTCACCTTTCACCTTCAGGCTAATTTTGTCACATCTTGCATCGTTTGGCCTCGTTTAGCCTCATTTAACCTCGCCTAGACTCATTTTCCACCATCGTTTGAATGCTGACAGTTTGTTGTCTGCCTGTTTTACTGTCTATGCTTCTGCACCATACCATAAGGTCGAAAGAAATTATCTAGGTGAGGCAAAATAAGACAAAATTATGATAGGTGAGGCTAAATGATGCAAAATGAGACACAATTAGGATAAATGAGGTACCATGTGACAAAATTAGGATAAATGAGGCATCATGTGACAAAATCAAGCACGGTGAGGCAATATGAGGCTATATGAGACAAAATGAAACCCAATAAGATGAAACAATACAAAGTAGAGACCAAATAAAGAGTCTAGGTAAGGCTAATTTAGGCTAAATGAGGCTAAACGATGCAAGATGAGACAAAATTAGACTAAATGAGAATTGGTGAGGCAAAATAAAATGTGTAGGTGAGACAAAATGAGTTATATTTAGACTCATTTTGTCTCACCTACACTAATTTTGTTTAATTTTGCCTCACCTAGTCGCATTTAGCCTAATTGTGTCACATCTTGCATCGTTTAGCTTCATTTAGACTCATTTAACCTCATTTAGCCTCACCTAGACTCATTTTCCACCATCGTTCGAATGCTGACAGTTTGTTTACGTCTGCCTGTTTTACTGTCTATGCTTCTGCACGATATCACAAGGTCGAAAGAAATTAATCTAGGTGAGACAAAATTAGGCAAAATGAGACAAAATTAGGGTAAATGAGGCATCATGAGACAAAATCAAGTAAGGCGAGACAAAATAAGACCCAATGAGATGAAATATCGAAAGAAGAACTTAATAAACACGCACACACACACACGTGTATATAAATATATATATATATATATATATATATATATATATATACTAAATCACCAAGGCAAGTTGTTTTTTGGATTCGCATTAGATAATATTGACAGAGGTAAATTATGGGAATTTCTGAACAAAATTGAGGAATTAATGAATATTTGATTTGACAAGCTGAGAGAGATGTATATTTGATAACGAGCGATGTAATGTATGGGGTATTCGGTTGGAAAGATCACAAAGAAATAGAAGCTTTACATACGAGACCCCATGGTACATAGGACTGGAAGAGAATAAAAAAGGAATAAACTGCGAGTGGACGCAGGATATAAATGTGGTAAGATATTTTGAAGAAGAAACATATACTACAGTGTCATAAATATGCCAGGAAGATCCAAAACAGCAGTTCATATTTTGCAAATATTTTGCATAATCAACATTATAAAAGGAAACTTTTGTCGTACAACCAACATTTCGAAAACGACGAAGTTTTTTCCTTATATATAATGGAATTGGTATTCCATTCGTCAGTTTTAGCGTGACATGCGAAAACCCAAGCAAGTGTTCTATGGTTTGAGGTGTAATTTTTACAAAAAAGTTCATTTTATGCTACCAATCAATACTCCTTAGCGTACTAATGAAAAATGTTATAGTAAGGGTAGCAAAAAAAAAATACCTTTATTTGGCATACCTCTCAATAAATACACAAATCCCCCAATACACAATGCTTATCCAGCTAGAACAAGAAACCAAAATACATAGAAATAAAAATAAAAAGTAACAATCAGCACAAATACAAATTACCAGAATATACACCCTACACCCCCTCTGCCCTTGCCATTTTCCTCTCCCACGACAGCCTCCTGCAGATTCTCACACCTTTCTCATCTCCATTCATTCCTCTCTAACTCTCCTAACCATTCATTCAGCTTTCTGCAATCTCCAACCCACTCTGCTTTCACCCCCTCACATTCTTTGCTAAAGTGCCACCACGTGTCGCTACATGGTAGCAACAATACTATTTATTCTAAAAGTTTGTGAGACAATCTATGTAAGAAAAATGACAATGCCAGTTATAGGTTATGAAAGTAACATCGCCAGTACTATATTCTACAATTAAAACTACAACTAGAGCATCTGTTCATAATTAATATTCAATATGATATGATGACTTGTTTATATATTATATAAAAAAAAAACTTCTATCTTTAGGAATGTCAGTCGTAAGGCTTTTCGGCCAGTCAAGGAAGAAACTCATAGGAGTTTACTCGCACGGTATTTACCTTAATTTCACTGAAAAACTATGTTTAAAGAATTTCAAGTTTAAAGGTGAACTCAGGGTTAGTACGAGACGGACCTCTAACCATTCGTAAACAAAGCTAGGTGATTTCTTATATACGTCACTTTTTCGTTCTGTGTATGAACATATAACTATTTAGTTATTCTAGTGCATTGGGTAATAATTTCGAATGCAATAGGCCTTCTGCTTTATATTTCGATATCGATACATATCTGTTTACAATGTTGTTGTGTTGCAAGGTCTATAACAAAACTCGTATACAGGTTACGTAGTAACACGATACACTTGTAACCAAAAAAATAAAACCTGCATCTGGATGTTACGACGTTACAAATGCAGTAATTATCCCTGCAACTTGCAAACGAACGTATTTCGCTTTCACATTTCTAACCAAATATTTAGAGAAGAAAAAAAACTTGCCTTGTCAGAACCGGCGTTGGAGCATTCTATCCCGCAGCTGATTACAGAAGCACACAAACACAATCACATAGTCAACAAGTTCATTACAGAAGCACATAAACACAATCACGTCACGTTAATTATCCGAAATAACCGAATCGCACGCACTCGGATGAATCAGCCGTACTGTACTGCACGTTTAGACGCAGCGGCCGCGTAAAAAAACTGGACTGACCCATCTCAAGGTGGAGGTCGTTTCAATGCGTCCGGTTGATGATTCAGCGAGCGAGCTATAACTCGTATATTTATATTTATAGATGATAGTGCGTAGAGACATACAATGTTTAGATAAAATAATTTGTAATGTACAGAGCTGTAGCGAATTTAGAACGGGACATTTATTTAGAGCATAGGTTCTCAAACTGTAGTACATGTACCATTGGTGGTACACTACGTTGTTGCAAACTGTACCGAATTTAGTACGGGAATTTATTTAGAGCATAGATTATCAAACTGTGGTACATGTACCATTGATGGTACACTACGTTTTTTCTTATGTAGAGCTTCATTTTTGAAAAATGTTAATTATTATTATTAACGAAGATAAACCCCCATATTTTTTCTCTATGAACATAACTTATTCTTTGACTTATATTAAATCCGAGTAAATAATATCATTAGGGTACAGAAATGTTAGCAGTTTATTTAAGTGATACAACGTTTCTAAAGTTTGAGAACCCCTAAAATCTAGAGAATTAGTGAAACTATAAAAAACGATTCTTGTTTTACAGGCAGCTAAAACTAAAAACAGTACTAACTTCAAAAAAATAAATTCGCCTGTATTTAGAATCTAGTAACTACTGTAGTTTCTAGTAAATGCAACAAATAACGACAGCAAATTATTTACCGGGGTTTGAACAAATATCATCGGTTGTGAGATGATATCTATAATAAATATCTATAATAATAATTAGAATCGTTAATGCAATTTTCCGTAAATAATCAATAAATATAGTTTCCTTGTAATGATTAATCAGACTGGTACTATCATCATTAAATTCATTATATTCCTTACTAGTTAATCTAATGAGGTGCTTCCAGCGCCCCATTAAGCTACAAATACTTTAAATGAAATTACAACAACGACATTAATGGGTCCCGCAATTATCAATTCCCGTCATTAACTTGTTATACGCGATGCCAGAGATAATAATTCAATGCAAATCAAAACTTATTCATATTTAATGGGCAATAGATAATTACCAAAACAAGCTCGTTTACCACACGGTTTTAATTGATTCGGCGTAATCCCCAGCGTGCACACAACAACGGCGGCGGCTTAATGACAAAATCATGTCACGCCACGTTATTAATTTGGTGTTAGCAATAGTGCGGGGCGCTGTTGCATAATGGATGATTAGCATTTTCGGGCGCCCACTTTCATATGTGTAAAAGAAAGCGCCCTGGGATGCGCGGAATTAAACGCAATGGCCCGGCCAAAGTTTAATCGGCCCGTTTCGCGTTTAATTGCGGATGAAATTCTATTTTAATGTACTGAACAGAAGGTGCGATCCGTTTGGCTAAATAAAATGTCACGCTTGCAACAGTAAAATTTTGAAATGTCGACTAACTAATATGTATACATTACAAAATTAGTTTTGTTTTTGACGAATTCTAATATAAGGAACCAAATTTTGTCTTCGAGCCAAAAAAGTAACAACTGATATTTTAGATATCAATTTTAAGACATTTTCAGATTGTAACGTATGTGAAATATATATTAGAGCAAAAGTATACAAAATTAGTTTTTCTTGTGACTAATAATAATATAAGGAACTAAATTTATTTTCTTTTCTTCTGTCAGATGAATGTAATAATAATTCAGCTTTCTGCAAACTCCAACCCCAACTCTGCTTTCACCTCACAATCTTTGCTAAGGTGCCACCACGTGTCGCTTTAGGGTAGCAACAATACTATTTATTATAAAAGGTGGGTGGGTAATAATAATTGCCTTAACTAGCAAGGGAACAGACAGGCTAGAAGTCCTATCAAATTATTAACATACTAATTGATAAAATTCATGTACATACAATTCAGTTATTAAGTTGCATGTGAAAATTTTATATAATATTTAACGTCATGACAAGTGAGTTTTTCATACATTTTGCAACAAACTGTCCTATCATATTATTAACCTACAAGTCGTCACTGATTGATAATATCCCTGTGCCTGCGATAATTTTATATAATTTTCAATAGCATTACTAGTGAGTATATAAACCCCTATTAGCTTTCCATCTGTTTTAGGAATAAAAGCGCGCGCGCGTGTGCATCTAAAAACGCAGGCTGTTAGCTAATAACTGCCCCATATAAATTATTCGCGCCGCGAACCTTTACGCAGTAAAACCAGTTACACAACAAGCCAGCGTTTTCGAGCAAAAAACCGCGCGTTTACAAGCAGCAATTTGAAGCCGAGTCGAATTTTACACCATCGCAGACAATTGTATAATTTCCTCCGGGGCGGCGGAGAAAAAATAAATAATCGCGAGAACAAGTTTTATATTGGGACAGCGACGGCCGTTTCTTATATTGCTATTAACATTTTATCGAATTTATTTTACAACTTGTTGCGAGGCAATAACCATTCATCGTCTCGGCTAGATTGTTTAAATTATACTAGCGTTTGTCATAAAATATTTAGCACGCCGTAAAAGGCGCACAAGATTCAGAAACGTTTATCTAATCTAAGCTAAATACACTTGTTACAGCGATTAAAGCATCATCCATAATTTGCATCATATGTATCCACATAAGCCGCTTTCGTTTATCGTTCGGCAACTGTTCCGGGATGTTCTAAGCCAGCCCAGGACAGCTCTTGAACGATAAACGAAAGCGACTATAATGTTTGGAATAAATCACTCGAGATATTGTGTGAATTCATCCTCACTAGCTGAGCTACACTGATGAGATCTAATAAGATCTAAATCTAGATATGTACATTGCTAAGAGCTGGATTCATACTTCTATATATATATATATATATATATATATATATATATATATATATATATATATATATATATATATAGCCATTGGGCTTCAGACCAACGCCCTAGACCACTGCGCCACGGACCGCCAGGGCACTGGATGGTAAGGAAATAAAATTCGAGACGATCAGAGGAGTCCCACAAAGTTCAGTCTTGGGACCCCGTCTCTGGAACATCGTACGAGGGGTCCTGAAACTGAACCTCCCACCAGGAATCGACGACGACCTAGCCCGGTCCCAACTTCTATACGCGGCACACTGCTGAGCCAACAGCGTAGTAGAAAGACAGATGATCGCACAAAGACTGTTCTTGGAACTCCTCGGAAGCGAGGGAGACGTGGAGCTGCTAACGAGGAACATATGCAGGCAGTAGTAATACAGATAGCAGGTTGGATTCAGGCTAGAGGTCGCGGCCCACTCGACGAGTAGGGCCGTTGCAGATAAGATCAGAACCATCATGTATCTGGGGAGACCATCCAAGCAAAATTAATTAGCTTGGCTCAGTGCTAGAGGCTAATGTTCACCACACAGCCTACTTGTAGATCTGCAGGGATGGCAAAAAAGTCTGCATATGACATAGAGTATTGGATGGCAAGAATATAAAACACGACATCCCATTAGGTTCAGTCTTGGAAGCCCTTGTTCTTTGGAACAGCGTGTGCGCGGGGTCCTGAGACTGAACATCCCACCAGGAATTGGAACGGTGGCGTTCGCGGACGACCTAGCGGATTTCAAAAGCGATTGGGTCGTGGAACTGCTGACAAAAACATCCAGGCAGCAGTAATACAGATCGCAGGATGGATGCAAGGGAACAGGCTAGAGATCGCGGCCCACTAGACCGAGGCCGCCCTTCTCTTCTGAAACTGAACCTTCCACTAGGAATTGGAACGGTGACGCTCCCGGACGACCTTGCGGATTTCGGAAGCGATTGGGTCGTGGAGCTGCTAACAAAAACATCCAAGCAGCAGTAATACAGATAACAGGATGTATGCAAGAGAACAGGCTAGAGATCGCGGCCCATAAGACCGAGGCCGCCCTTTTCTCTACGAAAACGCCTGATGCAGACAACATCGAGCTGTTGGGGGTCTTACCCGTCGGCCGCAAAATCAATTACTTTAGCACAGTGCTAGAGGCAAATGACCACAACACGATCCACATCCTGTAGGCCGCGCAGAAAAGCCAAGAGGCGATTACTGTCTTCAGTAGCCCGATACCAACTTCTATACGCGACAGCAAGGGCTAGAAACACAGAGACAAAGACTGTCCACGACCCTAAACGCGGCAGTGCTGAGGATAAGCGGCGCCTACAGAACGGTAATGACCAACGCGGTGGAGGTGGTGGCTGCTGCCATATCTGCAATATCTGCAAAATTGCAGACGATGGTAAGAAAGGCTGTATATAACCTAAAGCAAGGCGGAACACTAACGAAGGAACAGGGCAGATCATCTGCGCTCAGAGAATGGCAGATGAGGTGGCAGGTCGCGACAAAGGGACAGTGGACGAGGTGGCTCATCCCAAACGTGCGGAAATGGGCCGAATTCATTTCTTGAACAACTTTTGAGCTAAGAAATTGTCTTATCTAAAAAGACCTTAACTTTTGAATGAAGAAAATGTCTTGTCTAAAACGACCTTTAACGATAAAATACAAATAAAATAACGTGTGAATCGACTGGTGACGGATAGAAAGAACCCGCATTTTTGTTAAGGGATCCTTAGGGCACTTTGCAGTTGGATAGCCCTGAAGTAAACGAAACAATATCTTAACGTTCGTACTTCAACTGTTTATAGACTTTTACAGGTGTTAAACTCAAAAATTACAAAGTCTAACCTTAGTAGGCTTACAAAAAGCGCTGTAAGTAGCTTGATACTTTTCAGAATTTAATAAAATGTACTTGAATCAATTCACAAATAGTCATACTTTATGACTGCAACGTTTGAAATTCGTACTTCAACTGTTTATAGACTTTTACAGGTATTAAATTCAAAAATTACAAAATCTAACCTTAGTAGGCCTACAAAAAGCGCTGTAAGTAGCTTAATAATTTTCAGAATTTGATAAAATTTGCTTGAATGAATTCACAAATAATCATACTTTATGACTACAAAGTTTGTGATTCGTACTTCAACGGTTTATAGACTTTTACATGTGTTTAACTCAAAAATTACAAAATCTAACATTAGTAGGCCCGCAAAAAGAGCTGTAAGTAGCTTCATAATTTTCAGAATTTTATATAATGTACTTCAATCAATTCACAAATAGTCATACTTTATGACTGCAACGTTTGAAATTCGTACTTCAACTGTTTATAGACTTTTACAGGTGTTAAACTCAAAAATTACAAAACGTCAATATATTAATTAATTTTTTGAATCAAATTTGATTCAAGAAATTGTCTTGTATAAAACGACCTTAGTTAGTTAGTTCGAAAATAGCTGATAGCTATAATAATAGATAATATTATTATATAGGTATCAGTTAGCAAATTATATATAATTGGGCACAATGTGTGTAATGAGTTAAAACAATTGGTACGTGTAATTAAGTCTTATGAAATATTGAGAGAGACACCTTGGCACTTGGAACGGGTTGCCGTGAATTGGAACGCGTGCAATTTGGTAACGTAATCGGTTGAAAAAGTGGCATTCAAAATGCAGGACGTATCGTCGAAAATTTCGATAAAGCGGCGGCGCGCTTTAGCCTACCACAAACAAGGCATGGGGGGAGCAGGCGCGACTTTAAAGTAACTTTCACCGATAACATAACAGTCTTTGGAGTTCGGCTAAGTCACTTGGTTATTTTCTCTTGTGCTGGGTGAATTGGTGCGCGGAAAATGAAGTTGCGCGGTCTTTTCGGCGGCGCGCTGCTCGCCGTCTTCGTGGCGGTGCTGGTGCTGCTGCAGGAGGCGCGCCCCGCCGCCGCCCAGCAGCCGGCGTTTGAACTCCCCGTGGAGCTGGTCGGGTTCCCAGTGATTATCATCGCCGTGCGCCTGTCGAATTTCGTCAAAAAACTCGCCTACTCGTTAAATCCAAGTAAGTAGCATGCTAATTATAATCGAGTTGCACTTCTGGAGTGCATGGAGTGGAGAAAGGCACGGTTGACACTCCTTCCGGCTCGAACAATTAAACGGATTCGATATAGAAATAAATACAAAAAAAACCCAACCATTGCGCAACGCTCCCAGATAGGAATATCAAATTGCATAACACTCTTTCAAAGGCATTCCAATTAGACGATATCAAATTCAAAATGTCTTGCAGACATCGCTGAATCCTGCCTATTTATAATTCGGGTGTTAAAAATGTGTGTGATTATTGTTTAACCGGTGCAAACAACTTTCTTTTCCTGAGCTCGATTTCATGTGAATATGCTAAATTTAATTGTTTTATATAAACTAGCTGTAACATGAGCGAGTGAAAAAGTACTTTATATAGTGTTTAATTTGCAAACGTTTCACGTTACGTTGCGTTTATTTTAATTAGATTGCAGAGCGATTCTAAGACTATGTGAAGTATCGATTTAATGCATGAGCATTAAAACGCACGTGCGCGACAAACAAATTCAAGTCCCCGTGATTCGTAATTAAAAACTAAACTGCGTTTCAAAGCTACCGTGCCGGGAACGGGTGATTAACCGTGAACCGAGTTTCAGTGGCAGCGGCCCGTAAAATTTATTATTGAACGCTATTGTTTATTTCAGGAACGTACACTTCGCGGTCGCGAAGGGCGCTGGATAGCGACATGATCGACATGACCGAGGCGGAAAAACGTTTAGTGGCGGAACTGGGAGAGAACGTGTGTATTTATACCCGCGTGTGTTTGCATCACGCCGAGAAAGCGAGCAAATCGCTCGGAAGAAGCAAATACAACCTTGATTGGGACGACATATTCAGGTAAGCCGCGATAAATCTTTTTACAGGCTGATTTATGTGGGATCAAACGCCACGTCATATCATATGTATCGGTGGAATGCACATAAAATTGTGTGAGAGCGAAATTAACTATTATTACCCGTAACATTACATCCTAGTTTGCTGTTAAATCCTGCACAGTAATGAAATTGACTGCATAACATCCTCGCCGTAGTAAATCACAAAACTGAACAAAAGAAGGCGTCGTGCAAAACAAAACAAAACAAAAATATCAATCCCATCTTTAGTACCAATTTCGCGATGAAATCGTCCATCATTTGCATAGCATACAAACTCCACGCGTAGGGGAGTTCTAATGCACCCGGCGCAGTTCAATTCGATCCAATCAATAACATAACATATCACAAATTTCAGTCATTACAAATCATCGACGGAGAGGAACAAGGAGTTCTACCTGCTCAGCGTCTTTTTAGGCGACATCGTCGCCTCTCCCAGATTTTGCAACCAACTAGCCAAGAGGGGCCGCCAGTGCACGAATTAGTCAAACTCGTAGGTTACGTAATGTAAATAGCTAAGTTCCCATTATAATAATGTCCGGCGCATTTCACTTTAATTGCCTCCACTTTAATTAGTCGAGGTAAGTCTGGAAACGAGCGTAAGGGCATTCGGTTTAACGCGTTGCTCAATTTAATTAGTTGTAATTTATTTTGACCCCAATTAAAAAGCAATTGTACTAATAAATATATTTTTTTTTTAAATAACATTTCGCTTCGTTTTCTTCCTACACATCTGAAGTGAAATCCTATTTGCAAAATTCGTGGGTTTGCAGCCCACACGGGACTTTCTTTCGCATTGTAATAAGTGCCCGCCAAACGGGAATTGCGATCTTTATTCAATAGGACGCCGTGCAAAGACGTTATCGGGGCTAGTTCGATATGTGGGGTTTAAAAGTGTTCGTGATAGTGCTGGCTGTTGAAGGTTGCCACCTTATCAGCAGCCCTAATGGATCCGCCGAGGTGCTCTGGTGGGTTATCTAAATCGGGATATTATTTTAAATAACCGGACTAGTTTCAATTCCGCAGGAATTTAGTGCAGCACGCTATTGAGGGGCGGCAAGTCGACACCCGGCAATCCGGTGGATATGGATTGCCGCCGCACTACAGCCCCCAACACGCCGGTTATCGACAGCCCCAATCATTCATGGACGCGCTCGCATCGGTGGCCTACAACGATGAACTGCACTGCGTGCCCAAGCTGCTCTGCGAGCTCACCTCGTCGGGCACGGCCACCACCAACCGCCACCAGCAATCTTTTTTGCCGTTTAACTTCAACATGGAATCGCTGCTTGGGTGAGTCACGCCGCCGCCCGCCGCTTTCTATATACAATGCGGAGCAACGCGGACAATACGACTAATTATTTTCGGGACGGATGCAATACTTTCACGGAAAATAATTAAATATTAAATGCGATGCGTGCTGCTGGCTGGAGTTTTTTTTTTTATATTCATATTCAAACGTGAAAGCTTACACACGCGGATATCTTGTTGGTTTATAGGAGGCTACGTGATTATTTAACACATTAATATGCTTGTTACGACATAACCGATTGCGTTACGAATGATAATGACATGTTTATTTGCCGATGTTTAAGGATAATTGATATAAACTTACGGTATCACACAGTGGTTGAATACTTGGATTCGTCCAGCTGTAACAAAGAATTAAAATTAGTTATGGGGTTAAATTTAATCTATTTGTAGGATTTGAGTTGGGAGAAATGAATTTTAATATTTCTAATGGATCTTGCAGACTGTTATCGTCTTTCGACGGGGCGTCTCCCCTAGTGCAGTTCGGCAGAGCTGCCCTGCTGGGCTACACATCAAACGGTAATCCCTCGTCGTGTACGTACTCGTACCCGAGATGCCCGGGCGACCCCGACAGATTGGTGGACTATTTGAACAACTACAACGGGGGCTTCTTCAGATACTTCAACGGCCTCCCGCGGCCTCAGGGGCAGCAACCCGGATACTATTACGGGCAGCAGCATCAGGGTAGGATTCTGACGCGACCGCAATTAGCCGCGAATAGTTTGGATCGATTAAAAATAAAGTTCCCCGCGGATGCAGTCGCCGGGTACGGGTATAAATCAGGCAGGACCTTAACGTTTCCTGCGGAGACGGCTGCAGCGGGTCAATATCATTTTGGAGGGCCAAAAACGTTCGCAATAAATAAGGCGCTGGACTTTCAAAGGCCGCCCCCGCACCACGTCGCCGCGCCGGAGATATACCCGACCCGTACAGGAACTGGTGAGCTCATCCTAGACTCAGAGGCATTCGATTTCAAGCTTTACCATAATCCGAACCATGTCGCGTTTACGCGAAACTAAAGCGAAGGCGCCTGTCACGTCATTACATTGTTATATAATTTTTAATAAAATTATTTCCGCACGTGCAAGTCGTGAGAAACAATAAAGACACGTACCGTCGCAATAATTACACGTAATTATGATTCACTTGGTTTTGATAAGGCTGTGGCGTACTGATTCTGCATTTGTCAAAGGTATCCGGGTGTGAGAAAAATGTTGGATGCGTTTCCATAACGCGGGGTTCATGAAGGGTGGCCCTTATTTGATGCAGAATCCGTTCCGATCAAAGGATTTTCAATAATTAAAACTAGGGACGTCATAATTCATTGTCGCGCAACGACGTAAATGAACGCAATAATAAGTAACGAATAACAAAAGAGTCTTTGAGAGGCGCCAACTTCAAAGTGTATCGCAACACGTTAGAGCGGAGCCCCCCTTTTTCTCGTTTATCCCTTAATGCCATACAAATCCAGCCTGCATATAACCAAATCAAGGTTTACCGCTTTTCTCTTATATTGTTCTTTTCGCCGATTTGCACACACAAAATCCTTACATACATATAAAAAAAAATGCAATATCGCGTTCGCGGCTGCCGGTTGAAGAAAAATCCACCCGCGCCTAATCCCGGTATAATATTCGTTTCAATTCCCGGCCGAGAGATTAACCAAAGCCCACCCCTTCAACCATCATCATCAGCCGAAATGGTAATACCGACGTCTCCGCATATAATAACAGTGATTATGTAAGCGCTACGGTCACGTGGCCGGCGTTCAGCTCAGGGTGCGTAATCGGGGGGTGTTTGTTACTTGACACCGAGACGTACGCGCCTGTTTTTATTCCATTCGGCATTTCACCACAAAAGACTGCATTTATTATACTGATCGGCTTTGGATGATAGTGTGTGGACATTGATTTATTCCTAGCGCCCATCGCCACCCCCGACCCCAGGGCACAATGCCGAAATAATTGCGTACTAAATCCGGGAGGCATGAACAAGTTAATACCAACAATCCCGAACCCTTTAATAAAATACCGTCCATTAATTAAAATGCATTTTTAATTCGATACACACATTCAATTGTAATCTCGCTACAATACTATACTACATTTTGCACATATAAACTCGTAATCAAACTAAAATACGGAAAAGCAAGCTGTCGGTTCCAGACTGTATTGTCCAATTAGTGTTGGTGAAAAAAAAGTGATATATAAATCTTTCGTGAGAGGTTTGTAATCTGAATACAGGGCGTGACAATGTGACATGATACCGAACAGGGTATTTTCTAAGGGTGTCGGGCACTCAATTGTAAAATAAGTGAATGGTTTCGGCGCGCCCCCCGCGCATCCACCTACCCGTCAACTCAACGTCAGCGCCAAAAACCGCCCCCCGCCTCCCATCACGCCGATGCTATCACGTTAAAACATCCTGCTCTAAAATTATAACGGATCGAAAGCAAAATCGGGGAGCGAGAAGGAAGACACAAGTGTAACGATGATTGTTATAGTTGTCAGGCCCACCGCCACATGTCGAACCGTCATTGCGTAAGGCGTGAAATTAATGGTAATTATGAATGGAATGAACTGTCAATTCGAGGGTTTTCTGGGGTGTGACACTTTGACACGTATTACTTTCCGCGTTACACGCCACTGTCATAGGTTTCAATCAATAACGCGAGAGCTATCATTAAATATTTGAAATAAACCGCTAAATTACATACAATCTCACCGCATACATTAGAATAACATAGCCTTTATTTCAGACGATGATAAAGTCTAAACAAAAAATAAAAAATAAACCATTATTGTAAAGTTGGTCCCGGTATTTTACGGTTTGATTACGGTTGTAGATAATTGCACTAATTGTATAGTAGCTTTCCAGATATTAGTGTAAAAACACAATGCAGCGAAATTAAGCGTAATTTGAATAATTATCCTTGAGCACATTTGCATTCGGCTACTGTTCGCGCAATAATTACGAATAAACAAAACAAACAAAAATGCACCACATCCGAGAGCGGCGTTAATTTAAACGTGTAAGTCACCCCCTATAAATAATACGTCGCAGCATCGGTTAACCCGAAGTGTAATTTGAATCATGATGTTGACATTAAGCCCCGAACTAATCTGTCACAGAACAAAATCAAATACTTTTTTAGGCCCCGCACACAAAAGGGGGAAAAAGAGACGAGTGAAGTGAGATAATGTTACGGATTGACACTGGTTTCAATTCCATTTAGATTATGCCGGCTCGCAGATTTCCATCGCCTCCTCAATTCTTAAATCCTATGACGAAATTAATTCGATATAGCCGCCATTGTCTACCCGCGTATTATACTATGTCGAATTTAATAAAACTGTTTGACAAGACCCCATGAATGCCGAATTTGCATACATTTTACATTTCCCCGATAGGATTATACCTGTGTCTTTCAGAAAAAAATTATTATCTCGACGTTCATTTTAAATAATCCCATTGCGGGAGCCTTATTACGTTCGGATTATTGAAACTACAAAAAAAAAATATTACGGCAGCGTGAGACTCCCAAAATGCAATGACCGCCATGTGCCAGCAATTATCCCTCATGTGCCATAAATTAAATGAAGTGAGCTCGCATATCAAATAAGTGTTCACATGGAGTATTTACATATGCATAGAAATGATCGAGCACACAATAGTGTCGTCGCACAATACGTGTAATTAATTGTCAGCAATTAACAAATAGTGTGCGGTTGACTGATACAAAATGCCCGTTTCAATCATTCCATTATTCTTCCCGGGCCCGCGATAACCCTTTGAAGCCTCTGGATTTGATGGATATGTAAATAGTTTTTAGGGGGTACACATTAGCTACAGACTATTCCAAAATAGCGCTGTTTATTCGACATTATTTTTTATCTTCATCGCATTCGTGGGGATGGGGGCGGCAAACAAGAAAATGTAATACACGAGAGCAAACAGACCATGATTGTTTCACAAAGTAACATGCCCCAATAGTAATCACAAAAATCTGTAGCTGACACGTGACTTGTATTAAAACTCCCCTGCCCTCAGACAGCCCCTCGATCACACCATCATTCGATCCCAATATCTTATCTCCAGTATTAATCATTTAAAAATATATAGCGATTTAATTATAACTGATAACAGCGGCAATTTAATTCGATTTAGATTGTAAATAATTTGATATTATAAATATAATAATTGATAGGGTTAATACGTATTATGTTTCGTAATTAAAAATAAATTGTACAGTTTGTTTTGTAAATAAAGATAATATAATATAATATTTGAGCCTATTAAATTCCCAAAAAGCATTATTTTTTCCCGCGTGCGTTAATATTGATTGTGACTCGTGGTTGGCCATCAGTCACCGGCGGTGTTGTTCAATTAAGGGGAACTGCCGGGCGTTTCATATCCACGATTTCATCATTGTGTGTGTACAGTTGCTTTTTTTTCCGATTGTAATAATATCGTGGGTTATAAATGGGTGTAATTAGGGGACCGCCCGTGATCGCTCATTACCGGTGGCATATCCATATTGTCACCCTGCAGGAGCTTCCTCCATAAAGTGCCGGTGTAATTTAGAAAACTAAATAAAAGTCACATAAAGCGACAATTATTGTGGCGCGCACACAAAGGAAATTTAAAAGAATGCGTCGTTAATAATTGATAGGATTTATTACGGCACTAATAATGGCCCTTTTTTATTTTTGGTCGAATTCGTTTGACATGTTTAGGTGTTATAAATCATGGGTGTTGGCGATAAGGGAATTATCTGCAATTATATCAATTCGTTGCGCGTTTTGAGGTTTGTAGCCTAACGGCTTTTTGTTGAATAGTGAATCACGTAATCTCAGAAGCAAGAAGTTTCGTCGACATATATGGTTTTCAAGGCAACCGCCATTCCTGCAGTGTATATCAAAACAATCGCGATATAACTGTAGCATTGCCGTAATAAAAGCAGCAGGTGCACTTTTTTTGCGCAGTACCCCTTGACGGGACGAAAATAAACTCGGATCCTGTAAACAGTTCCGTCAATAGGTTTGTTGTTTTAAGAGATACAGTTTTATCGCGCCACGGAAAAGTATCATGTTACGCAGTTGCATGTGTAGATAACACATTTTTTTTCATGTGGCACGCCGGGCGTCAAGCTGTCTGCAGCCCAAGGACAGCGGCTAGCACATTACCAGCCGCTTAATACCGCGGGGGCGGTCAAGGCAACAAAGGATCTCGAGTCCCCGAGTTATTGCTTTAGTTTCCAGTTAGCTGATTAAATTCGCCCAAGTGCCCCCGCTATTTCAAATTGAGGGAGCTAATATAATATTCTTCTTGGAAAGGAAGCGCCGCGATATTGGACTCGAAATGAAAAATGCGCCCTCCAACGGTGGCGTGTCTATTAAATTGCCAGTCTTATCGCTGAGTTATTGTTAATAAGAACTCGAATCCGGAAGCGAACTGCACTCGCAAATATGTGTACCAAAACGGTTACTATTGTACTTTATTCGTTACGATTTTTATCAATATGACAAATTGTAATTGGCAAACTGAACCAATTAAATATTTTTATATTCACTTAAAATTTCTTACTAAAATAAATAGCGCTTTAAAATTGCGTTTTATTTTATAAATCAATTCTATTCTGGATGTCCGTTTCCGGACGCGCGCAGGGGAGCGCTGATGATCTGGAAAATTGAACTTTTGCAGGAATGGAGGAAACCCGTTTTTATAATAGATTTATCGTCCACAATCTACTTTTTGCACTCTAGGAGGTAAATATCGGTTGTCCTAATTTCCTCTCAGCTTCCTACTTCGTTGACCAAAAAAAGGATGCGCTAGGATTACTACGTATTTTAGAGTGTCACCGCATTAATACAGCGAAATAAATAAATTATTCCTCATTATGTTGATAAAACAGTAAGGAATATAATATATGGTATGTGTGTGTATTCTATTTTGTATTGTATATCGATAATTTCGATTACTGAACTATTGCTGCTCGATAGTTTCTATCCGGGGAGCAGCAATAGTTCAGGAAATTCTTTTTAGCAATTTATCATGGTTGAAAGAAAATTATGTTCACCACCTATACTTGTAGGGGTCAAGTATAGGTGGTGAACATAATTTTCTTTCAACCATGCTAAATTTAGAGGGTTTTTCCTGAACTATTGCTGCTACCCGGATTTTTAAAGTATCTCGATAACTCGTTTTAAAAAGGCCTAGTTGGCACTGTGTGTATGTGTAGAATAATACAGGCTGCAAGTATACAAACATTGTGTACTAATATATGTTTTTTTGTATGACCAACTAATTATTGTTATTATTAGAAGAGTAATTTATTATTATAATTTGAATTATGCAATGAGCTGCAATTATACATTTTGTATTAATATATGTTTTTTTGTATGACCAACTAATTATTGTTATTATTAGAAGAGTAATTTATTATTACAATTTGAATTATTCAATGAGCTGCAATTATACATTTTGTATTAATATATGTTTTTTTGTATGACCAACTAATTATTGTTATTATTAGAAGAGTAATTTATTATTACAATTTGAATTATTCAATGAGCTGCAATTATACATTTTGTATTAATATATGTTTTTTTGTATGACCAACTAATTATTGTTATTATTAGAAGAGTAATTTATTATTACAATTTGAATTATTCAATGAGCTGCAATTATACATTTTGTATTAATATATGTTTTTTTGTATGACCAACTAATTATTGTTATTATTAGAAGAGTAATTTATTATTATAATTTGAATTATTCAATGAGCTGCAATTATACATTTTGTATTATTATATGTTTTTTGTATGACCAACTAATTATTGTTATTATTAGAAGAGTAATTTATTATTACAATTTGAATTATTCAATGAGCTGCAATTATACATTTTGTATTAATATATGTTTTTTTGTATGACCAACTTATTATTGTTATTATTAGAAGAGTAATTTATTATTATAATTTGAATTATCCAATGAGTACTAAGTAATATGTTATATACGATATAACGAAGTGAGTACAATATATTTATGATACCATTATGAGTGAAATAGTACCTCAAACGCCCCACTGTTAAAACCCAGATTTTTAGTGAACCGCATGGCATTTATTCCAAAACTGTAGTAAATTTATATATTATATTTATGGTGTTAACAATTATCTCTTTGGCTAAACAAGTAAAATAGCCTGGAATATCCTTGCACTAGTTTGTAAATCAACATCGCTCGCTTCATTATTTATTTTGAAAATCTAGGATACTATGCATAGTGATTTAAATCTCAATAGCCTAAAATAATAGTGTGTTGTAGGGTTTAGTTTCATAATGAATATAATAATATATGGTACACATTTCGTTACAATGACTAGGGTACGCAGGGTTGTCAAGCCCGTCGACCCTGAAGAGGCCGCCCTTGCGTATATTCGTAACTATGATGGGCCCATAGGCTTTACGTCTTATTGCAACACTCACAATTCGCAAATATTTGTATGACAAATTTCAAAGAGAGATACAGCATGCGCACTATCTATAGAAGGTATTATTATTAGTTTTATTATAGAAGGACTATTAGTAAACAAATATCAATGATTTTCATACAATTTTCAAAATTAATAATCAAATTACAACAGTGTCTCTAACAAGATGCAGCCGCTTTGAGGCTTTTCACCCGTTTAACCCCCGCATATGGCAATAATAGCGCAACTAGCATTCTCAAATTAAATACCATCTTACAAGGACTATTAGTAAACAAACAGCATATAGCAGTTATAGCGGAACTAGCTTTCTCAAGTTTAATACCCTCTTACAAGGACTATTAGTAAACAAATAGCAATAATTTTCATACAATTTTCAAAATGAATAATCAAATTATAACGGTATCTCTAACGAGATTCAGCCGTTTCGAGGCCTTTCACCCGTTTAACCCCCGTATATGGCAGTAATAGCGAAATTAGCATTCTCAAATTTAATACTATCTTACAAGGACGATTAGTAAACAAATTGCAATGATTTTCATACAATTTTCAAAAGTAATAATCAAATTACAACGGTTTTTCTAAAGAGATTCCGCCGTTTTGAGGCTTTTCACCCGTACAATCCCCTCAAATGGCAGTAATAGAGTAATTTTCAAAATGAATAATCAAATTACAAAGGTTTCTCTAAAGAGATTTAGCCGTTTTGAGGATTTTTGACCCGCATGTGGCAGTAATAGCGAAACTAGCATTCTCAGATTTAAAACCATCATAGAAGGACTATTGCTAGGGTTGCCAACTACATTTTGCTTAGGGATGGTTGCGTGCGGAGAAGGAGGAAAACACCAACACCCAGAAAATGTCTGCGACGTGGAGAAGGACGGCTGGCACACCAGGTATGGCCGGGACGGTGACCGATGCAGACGGCCGTGTACTCCGCCGAGTCCTCCAGACGACCGCGAGGAGAGTGTGTGAAAACCCGATAACCGAGATAAGTGTGGTCACTTATCTCGGTTATCGGGTTTTCACACACTCTCCTCGCGGTCGTCTGGAGGACTCGGCGGGGAGCCCAAACTTGTAAAAAGAGAAGGAGAGTGGAATCACCACTGCACACGATGAAGGAACGGCACTACGTTTACCCTTGAATAAAAAAAAACTAATGACCAAGTACAAAAATAATGAATCGTGTACTGTGCAGAAGAGGGAGACTGCAGCTCCGGGCATCGCGGTGGGTGTCCCTTGACTGTCATCCAACTACCACCTAGTAGAAGAAGCAAATACGGATATAGAGCCCGTAGAAGACACCAATCCATGTGAAGTAAGCAGCGTAATATCAATGACCACAACGAACAATAGACAAACGGAGGTAGAACCAAGCAGAAACCCCCCGAAAAAGACCCGAAATGGCTCGTCGACTGAATAATACCGAAGATTGGCAATTCGGATACAGAGGAAGAAAGCCACTCAACTCAAGCCAAGAGGAAAGCCACCTCGCCTCCGGAATGAGGAGACGGGAAGGCGGAACCAACAACCACAAAAAACAGCCACGGTCCCCCATACAAAAAACTGCAAGGTGCAGACAGCCTTCTGTGCCCTAGTAGCAGAAGGACACGCCACGGGAGGCCTCTGATGCCCAATTAAGAGAACGAGGGGATGACGGACGGGGCCAACGCAACGCACAATGACCGAGGCAACCACCGTACAGGTGATGGCCGATCTGAGCAGAACGACATCCACACTGCTACCCGCCATCCAAGACCCAACCGGCCATCCCATAGACTAGACGTGAAAAAAGGAAATGACACATACCAGCAACCACAACCAAAGCACTAATAAACGATCCTGGAAACAGGAAAAAAAGGAGATAGGGGTTGAGGATTAAAAAAAATATATCATCAACATAGTTGATTAAAAAAAGACAGATTAATAAAATTCACATACAACAAATAGTCCAAATACGAAATAAAAATAAATGAGAAAATGGAGGACATTTTAACAAGAGGGAGGATTGATTGGAGGACATTATAGACAAAAGGAAGATTATCTTCCCAAAAGGAGGGCAACCTTGACTATTAGTAAACACATATTATATACAATATTCAAAATGGACAATCAAATTACAACGGGTTTTCTGAATGGAGAGACACCTGATTTGAGGATTTTCGTAATTTTAAACCCTGCATACGTCACTAATAGTGGAACTAGGATTCTCAAATTTAGCACCAAATTAGAAGGACTATATATAAAGAAATAGCAATAAAACTCATCAATTTTGGAAAATTAATAACCAAATTATACTGGTTTTTCTGAGGAGACTCAGCCGATTTGACGCTTTTTATAATTTTAAACCCTGCATACGTCACTAATAGTGGAAATAGGATTCTCAAATTAAGCACCAAATTAGAAGGACTATAAATAAAGATATAGCAATAAAACTTAATAACCAAATGATACTGGTTTTTCTGAATAGACTCAGCCGATTTGAGGCTTTTTATAATTTTAAACCATGCGTACGTCTGTAATAGTGGAACTAGGATTCCCAAATTTAGCACCAAATTAGAAGGACTATAAATAAAGATATAGCAATAAAACTCGTCAATTTTGGAAAATTAATAATCAAATTATACTAGTTTTTCTGAAGAGACTCAGCCAATTTGAGGCTTTTCATCATTTTAAACCTTGCGTACGTCTGTAATAGTGGAACTAGGATTCCCAAATTTAGCACCAAATTAGAAGGATTATAAATAAAGATATAGCAATAAAATTAATCAATTTTGGAAAATTGACAACCAAATTATACTGGTTTTTCTGAAGAGATTCAGCCGAGTTGAGGCTTTTCATAATCTTAAACCCTGCGTACGTCTGTAATAGTGGAACTAGTATTCTCAGATTTAGCACCAAAATAGAAGGACTATAAATAAAGATATAGCAATAAAACTCGTCAATTTTGGAAAATTAATAATCAAATTATACTGGTTTTTCTGAAGAGACTCAGCCAATTTGATGCTTTTCATCATTTTAAACCTTGCGTACGTCTGTAATAGTGGAACTAGGATTCCCAAATTTAGCACCAAATTAGAAGGATTATAAATAAAGATATAGCAATAAAATTCATCAATTTTGGAAAATTGACAACCAAATTATACTGGTTTTTCTGAAGAGACTCAGCCGAGTTGAGGCTTTTCATAATCTTAAACCCTGCGTACGTCTGTAATAGTGGAACTAGGATTCTCAGATTTAGCAACAAAATAGAAGGACTATAAATAAAGATATAGCAATAAAACTCATTAATTTTGGATAATTAATAACCAAATTATACTGGTTTTTCTGAATAGATTCAGCCGATTTGAGGCTTTTTATAATTTTAAACCCTGCATACGTCACTAATAGTGGAACTAGGATTCTCAAATTTTGCACTATATTAGAAGGACTATAAATAAATAATAGCAATAAAACTCATCAATTTTGGCAAATTAATAACCAAATTATATTGGATTTTCTGAAGAGACTCAGCCGATTTGAGGTTTTTCATAATTTTCAACCCTGCATACGTCACTAATAGTAGAACTAGGATTCTCAGATTTAGCACCAAAATAGATGTACTATAAATAAAAATATAGCAATAAAACTCATCAATTTTGTAAAGATAAGAAATCATCATCATTTTAAACCCTGCATACGTCACTAATAGTGGAACTAGGATTCTCAAATTTAGCACCCAATTAGAAGGACTATAACTAAACATATAGCAATAAATCTCTCCTAAAAGTTATTTAAATCAACCCACGTTTTTAATGATAAATGCACTTGGTATTTTTGTATCCAGGGCCGGTCCTAGGTAAATTGGCCGCTCACGTTCTTGTAATTTATAATTAGCATTATATAGGATATTAGGGATGAAATTAATAAATCATTTATAAACGCTAATCTGTGATAATACTGAGAAAGAACTTTCTGAGGTTTTTCATAATTTTAAACCCTACATACATCTAAAAATACTGAGAAAGAACTTTTATAACCGAGGCGATTTCAGATTGTATGTTTATAACTCTTTCCATAGTTCATGCCCCAGGCTGAATTTGGCCACCCGCGCACACCTGGCACGTCCGCTAGGACCTGCCCTCACTGTATCAGTTATAAAAAATTAATATTATTTTTACACGAAACGTTATAATATTCAACGGCACAAAAATCGACGCGCACCTTAGATTTTAATTAACAAATGCACTTAATATTTAGAATAACTTTGTTTTAGTTTATATAATTTTTAAAATAATTAAATGTTATCAAAATTACTTTTACGCGTCATAACGAAAACGAAATCGCCCACTTTGATTTAATTCTGTTTTAGAGAAATACACAAAACTATATTTTTAAAATAAATAAAAATGGATAATATTGGTTTAATTTTATTGAACATGATTGTTTTAATTAATAAAAAAGCTTGCATGCAGATGAAAATCCATTACCGCATGTTGCAACACTTATGGTGGATGCGCCGGGTAGCGGGTTACGAGGATAGCTTTGTTAGCTCAACAAAGTGGTCGAAGGGGGGTTGTTAATTATGAGCGTTATTAAACAACGCATCTCCAAAATGAGGAGACGAATCCTTTCGGCATGTTTACATTTATTTCAAATCAATCAATAACTATATAAAAGTGAAAAAGTTTACAATGAAAGACTGTTGGTAGCATAGACGGGCGAGTATGGCATTACAACAAAAACTGCACTGCACATACTTCACGCAAAAATATATAATAATATATAGATATATGTGTTCTTATAAACATGTATAAAACATTACATCTGAATAACTAAAAAAAAAGTAGTATAATACAATCGAAGCAAATTGGTTTTCATTTTAAATTGGTCTGCCGAGGGCATAGTTTCTTTTTTTTTTGTTTGTTATCACGGATGGGCCTGATGAGGCTCAAGAGTGCACCACCGGGCCCTTGGTCCAGGCTCAGGTAATGTACAAGGCGAACGGAATTACACACGAAAAAATAATATACAATGGTTACACATATGGCATATTCAGTTCATAAAATCAATAAAACAAATAACACGCTTACATACATAAAAATTTAAAAGAAAAAAAAATAATAAAGAGACACCTCTAGTCAACGCTAAAATAAAACGACTATACTGACTAGGGAACAAAATAATTACAAACGAAAACATTCTGTAAAAATGTATTTGGAGATCAGTTATAACAGGATTATACGTCGGCAAATCACAGAGACGCTTTGAAGAGCGATCTACAGACGCAGCTCTCTTACCTAATTAACTACTAAGACTAAAACTAAATTTACAAATTGCTTTAATTTCTTTAAAAATATCAGCATTCTATATTTATATTTTTATATATCATATGTATTCCTATATTAAATATATAATGTATAAAAAGTAAAGGTAAGCTATTCACACGCATATAGTTGTGGCCAACGGTTTTGAACTGTGGCAGGTCGACGCGGCCAATGAACACAATTAATTTAGCAATCGACATGGGGAATGGCGCGATCCGTACGTACGCACGTAAGGAATAATTAATTTAGGGCTAGTACTTCGGGCGCGTACTGGATGATGAGCAGAGTCCGCAAAAAAAAAACCGCGTCCACACTGAACACAACTGACGATGAACTTATGGGGAGGGTGGGGGCGATCATTTTATATACAGTTCAGGTGCGGGCTGATCGGCACGCGTCCAGCATTCGCCGCACCGCGCTATTCTAACTACGGAGATCATTTGAAAACTTTTAAGGGCAGTCACGGCGAACTGCGCCAAAACACTATAAAAACATCTAAGTCAGACTCATGGTAGCGAAAGCGAACAGAGGGACGTCGTCCCGCCCACCTGCTTGGCACGATTCAATCTTTGGCTATACTGAATCCAACATTAGAAACGAAAACAAAATCATAAAAGAAAATAATTAAACTCATACTATTTACAATAATTACACGTAAGCGAATTTCAAGTCGAAATCAACATATAAAACAAAAATTCCTGAGAGAATGGCGGGCGCGCGAGCTGGTGACTCGTCGACGTGAATACCGCCGCTTTAAGAAATGAGATCAATGTTTGATTAGCTCTGCTCTCTTTGGAACTGACAAATTCTTAAAAAAAAGAAAATAAAAAATAAAACAAATCTGGGTGCGCGCGCATTCTCGAGCACAAATGACCTACGCGTACGTTACAATACAGTAGTACATAATCCTAAGAACACTCATAGTTAATATACAGATTATGAAAATAATAAACACACCGAAAGAATGGATATAAAATAACGAAACAAGTATAGCAAAAGTATATAACTGGGCATATATATGAATAAACTATAATAGATATAGAAACGCTTCCGCAGAAATCACTATAGCTTTGGGTGAATTGCTGGTTTGCAACGGGAGTAAAGTTACCGTGCACGAAATAGGTGCCAGCCTATGACACAGATTACAGCCGTCCACAGCGAGCTCTTGATGGAAGCGGGCACGAGTTTCGATAGCATGCCGCTGTTGCTGCTCTTCTCGTTGCCTCTGCTTCGCTGTTTGGGCCGCAGCGGATCCGCGTCCTCCTCCTGCAAAAGACAAAACGACGGTCAGCGCACACACACATAATACATATAACATCTCCGAACAAAGAAAAGCCGCGAGCAACAATGGAATAAATATAATTACGTTATAATTATCTACAAAGCAGCAGTCCAAGGTCAGAATGCAGCTATCAAAAAAAAAACGCGCATTAAGAGAAGCTGTTGCACAATTGGAAATTGAAAGCAAGCACCAACCTGTGTCCAATCGCGCGATGCTGGATCCACGACCATTTCCTCGCCGGCCGTGTCGTCGTCGTCCTTCGCCTCCTCGCAGCACGAGGACTCCGAGCTGCAGCGCTGCCTCCGGCCGCGCCGGGCCGCCGCCGCGGGCGCCGCCGCCAGGACCTGGTGGTTGTTCCGCGAGGACAACAACAGCAGGTCCAGGCGCGTCCTCTCGCCCGCGGCCGCCGTCGCCTCCTGCGACAGCCACGGCACCGAGGCCGCGTCCACAGCCCGCGGGGCGTACACCCTATCCAAGTAGCTGGTGTCGTGTGGCGCCGAGTTCTCTACAACAGCACCAAAACAAACGCCCCGATTATTTAAGGGCTGCACGTGATGGGCCGCAGCTGCTTGATTAGAGCCTGCTGCGTATGTATCGATTGCAAATGCACGTTGCACATTACAAGGCCGCGCGCGCGTAAAAGGTTTGTTGCACAATAACTATTTACCTCTTAATGCAATCACCAGAAGGCAGCGCGCGTTAATCTTTCCAACCGCCAGATAGAGAGAGAGACAGGGCGCAAGAGATGTTTATCAGAACTAATGGGCCACGCGTTTCAAATGCACAATTCACTATGGAACTAAAATTCAGGAGGTTTCATTCGCTGCAGCGTTAGTGTTTCTAATTGTACCCAAAGATTATTTATTAAATATTATTTATTGATTGGTTATGGACCCAAATAACTGTTATGTTGTGTAATGTAAGTATCAACTACTAATGAAATGCTTTTATATAATTTATTAAAATAGTAAATTTAACTAGTTTCGCATTATTTAATGGTAAATTGTTTGTATAACATATATAAACAAATAGTCTTAAATATAAATCTAATTTTATTTATTTGTTGAAGTGATTTTAAATATATTATTATTATTATTGTGCTATTGGAAACTAAATTTTATGTACGTCTATTATATTTTTTATAAAGTTTCAAAAACAATATAACAAATAACAAGCTTACTTCATAGTAGTACAAATTTACAGCAGCACAGCATTTTTTGTTCTTATAAAATCCTTATTACGTCCTTAAAAGGAACAAAACAAATGTTGGGCTGCCGTAAATTTGTACTACTATGGAGTAAGCTTGTTATTTGTTGTATTGTTTGTAAAACTTTATAAAAAATATAATAGACGTACATAAAATTTATTTTCCAATAGTACAATAATAATAATAATATATTTAAAATCACTTGTTATTTGTTGTATTGTTTGTAAAACTTTATAAAAAATATAATAGACGTACATAAAATTTAGTTTCCAATAGCACAATAATAATAATATATTTAAAATCACTTGTTATTTGTTGTATTGTTTGTAAAACTTTATAAAAAATATAATAGACGTACATAAAACTGTACTACCCGAATTGTCTAATAAAAACCATTAAAAAAAACATTATTTTATTATTTATATATAAATGTTATTCTATTGCAGTGTTTCTTAAACTTTTTGGTCGGCGAACTACTTTTGAAATTTTAAAGGCCCCCTGAAAAACGTGTAGAAAAACATCCCGATTGATCAATATTGATATTTTCTGTGATGCGACCCACCAACATATTTTGCAACCCCACTTTGATTATCACTGCTCTATAGTGAAAAAAACTTTTATCTTTATAGGGCTATCAGTCGTTAACGTGAACTCCTCTGAGCTTCTCCCTGTGCCGTCGGAAAACACCGCCGGCAAAGGGAGAAGCTCATTACCCGGTATTTATCTTAACTTTGAAGAAAACCTCTGAAAAATTGTGATTCGCGAACCGATGGGGTTCGAACTCAGGCTCCCCATACGAAATGGACACCTTTGACCACTCGGCTGGGCTCTATAGTGTATTTTATTAGATACTTGTTAAGAATCTAATAATATACACTATAAGCCACTTGTAAACAAAAGCGGATTATAGTGTATTTTATTAGATTCTTAACAAGTACAAAAACCGTTCGGGGGCTGTTCCGGGCTATTCTAAGCCTACTAGATTCTTAACAAGAACAAAAATCGTTGTGTTTGTCGAAATAGTACATTTGTAGTGTATTTTTATGTACATAATAAATGAACGCAATATTACTTGAAATATACGATTACATACAAACTATTGTGTTTATAATTGTAAAAATCTTTAAAATTTTAATTACTTTATTACTGTAATTATATTTTTGAAGATTTTTACACTATATATGTAAACGTCTGTATATGTGTAAATTATTTTATTTTATTATTATTATTATTATATATTTATTTTATTATTATTATTATTATTATTATTATATATTTATTTTATTATTATTATTATATATTTATTTTATTATTATTATTATTATTATATATTTATTTTATTATTATTATTATTATTATATATTTATTTTTTTTATTATTATTATTATGATATATTTATTTTATTATTTCAAGTAGTATTGCGCTGATTTATTATATACAATAATTAGAGAAGTTGTACAGATATTTCAAGCACAACGATTTTTGTTCTTGTTAAGAATCTTGTACGCTTAGAATAGCTCCCGAACGGTTCTTGTACTTGTTAAGAATTTAATCAAATACACTATAAGTCGCTATCGTTTACAAGTGGCTTATAGTGTATTTTATCAGATTCTTAACAAGTACAAGAACCGTTCGGGGGCTATTCTAAGCTAAACCCAGCCCAAAACAGCTCCTATAAATGAAAGCGAGTGGCAAAAAGGCATTTGACAGAGAGTCTTAATAAAAATTGTTTATCTCTCTACACTATAAAGTAAGCTTATTATTTTTTTAATTATTTTTATTAGACAATACAGAATCTAAAAGTCTTCAATTACAATTATATATAACAATATGTTCGCATATCTTACTGCTAACATGATTTAAAGTTAAAAAAAATCGCTCATTTTGATGTATTAAAATATATATAGAGATTTCTATATATATTGTCTATATATAGAGCTTTCTATATATATTTTCTATATAGAGAGCTTTCTATACATATTTTAAATAAAACTTACTTTGATTTTATTATTGAATCGTGTAATATATTTTTCTTTTGAAATATTCAAAACTTCCATCAATAGGCGTCTACTATAGAGAAGGAACATAAAAACAAAAAATCACATCAAAGAAACCAACCTACACAATTATATATATATAACAATATGTATATATTTTGTATATATATATATATATATATATATATATATATATATATATATATATGTATATGTATATATATATATATTTTAATACATCAAATATAAGCGAAAATTTTCTTTTTTAAATTTAAATCATGTTAGTAGTAACGGATACCTTACTACTGACATGATTTGAAAATTATCGCTCATATTTGATGTATTAAAATATATATAAAAAGCTCTATATATAGAAAATATATACATATTGTTATATATAATTGTGTAGGTTGGTTTCTTTGATGTGATTTTTTGTTTTTATATCAAAACTTCATTCTCTATAGTAGACGCCTATTGATGGACGTTTTGAGTATTTCATAAGAAAAATATATGGCACGATTCAATAATAAAATCAATGTAAGTTTTATTTATTTGATGAAGTGATTTTAAAGCTGTATATGTTTTGAAATAATTTTTTTAGTGTTGTACGGAATGCTCAATAATTTTTATTTGAAGTTGTATACAATGATAACTGAAGACTTTGTGTTATATGATACGCGTCGATTTACAGGAAAATGCTACTCTATCAGCGGAAAGACCTATGAATGGGTCGATAATTAAAAATAATGATTAATTATATATAATATGTTCATCTGCAATCTATTTTTGATTCTTTTTATTTAAAAAAAACAATGAAAATTAAAATATTTTTTACGAAAACTAATATAAATCTCCCGCTCAAATGTTTAAGAAACATTCATAAATACTTTATGTTATTCTGAATTAATTAATTAATTAATTTTCTGTATGAAATGTTCATAGGAATTTAAATATTAAGTTAAAACAAATCGAAGTGTGAATTATTGACAACAATCGTATAATCGTATGTCTAATGTACCAAACAATAAGAATTTAAAATGCCACATAGTTTTTTCCAAAATAATAATAAAATATTTTCTCATACGATTTACAAATATTTTTTGGTCAGAACATTAACTAAGCCGAATGGAATATATAATAAGAATTTAAAATAACACCGAAGCCAATTTCCAAAATAATAATAATATATTTTCTCATCAGGACATATAAATATGTTTCCGTTAGAACATTAACTTAAAATTCTTATTGTATGGTAAATTATACTTAGTTAATGTTCTGACGAAAAATATTTATATGTCTTGTTGAAAATATAGTAAGTATAATACCATACAATGCCACAAAAAAAACAATATAGAAGCTTTTTCAAAAATAATAATAATATATTTTCTCATCAGGACATATAAATATGTTTCCGTCAGAACATTAACTTAAAATTCTTATTGTATGGTAAATTATACTTAGTTAATGTTCTGATGAAAAATATTTATATGTCTTGTTGAGAAAATATATTAAGTATAATATACCATACAATAAGAATTTAAAATGCCACAAAAAAAAACAATATAGAAGCTTTTTCCAAAATAATAATAATATATTTTCTCATCAGGACATATAAATATGTTTCCGTCAGAACATTAACTTAAAATTCTTATTGTATGGTAAATTATACTTAGTTAATGTTCTGATGAAAAATATTTATATGTCTTGTTGAGAAAATATATTAAGTATAATATACCATACAATAAGAATTTAAAATGCCACAAAAAAAAACAATATAGAAGCTTTTTCCAAAATAATAATAATATATTTTCTCATCAGGACATATAAATATGTTTTCGTCAGAACATTAACTTTAAATTCTTATTGTATGGCACATTATACTTAGTTAATGTTCTGACCAAAAAAATACTTATATGTCTTGATGAGAAAATATATTAAGTATAATATATCATACAATAAGAATTTAAAATGCCACAAAAAAACAATATAGAAGCTTTTTCCAAAATAATAATAATATATTTTCTCATCAGGACATATAAATATGTTTTCGTCAGAACATTAACTTTAAATTCCTATTGTATGGTACATTATATTTAGTAATGTTCTGACCAAAAAATATTTATATGTCTTGATGAGAAAATATATTAAGTATAATATACCATACAAAAAGAATTTAAAATGCCACAAAAAATATTATAGAAGCATTTTCAAAAATAATAATAATATATTTTCTCATCAAGACTTATAAATATTTTTTCATCAGAACATTAAGTAAGTATAATGCAATAAAATGCCAAAACAAAACAATATAGAAGCTTTTTCTGAAACAATAATAATATATTTTCTCATCAGGAGATACAAATATTTTCTCGTCGGAACATTAAAATATTTTGTAGTGTGATAATATCAATTATTCAGGTATATAAATTGTATTTTTTTTAAGGATATACATATACTATCAAACACTGAGGGTAGTTACGAGAACATTAACTAAGTATAATGTACCATACAATAAGAATTTAAAATGCCACCAAAAAAAAATCATCAGGACATACAAATATTTTCTAGTCCGAACATATTTTCTCATCAGGACTAAATATTTTTTCGTCAGAACATTAAGTAAGTATAATGTACCATACAATAAGAATTTAAAATGCCACAAAAAAAAACAATATAGAAGCTTTTTCCAAAATAATAATCTCATCAGGACATACCAATATTTTCTCGTCGGAACATTAAAATATTTTGTAGTATGAAAATTCAATTATCCAGTTATATAATTTGTATTTTTTTTTAAAGGCTTTATATAGTAGAAAACAACTAAACACTGCAGTAGGGTAGTTTTATTGTGTGCAAAACTATTAATGAAATTTAAGTATGTGGGAGATTTTTTGGGTTAACAATCACAACGCGGCACGTTAAAAAACTGTGATTATTTTCGAGTAAATATTGAAGTTTGCGGCGTGCGTTCTGGTGAGTGCGCGCGCGAAACTCAGATAATGTAGATAAATTACGGCGTGACAAGTGGCCAAAAGGGCGCCTCAACACTTCACGGTCTCTATATTTTATCCATGGTGTGTTGACTGCCCCAATTAATATCACACGGCTCGTTTGTGGCGACGCGTCGGTGTGGGCAAATTTGCGGATATAATTTGTGTGTCATCTGGGCTTGAGTGCGAGCGCATCGGGGTGATGCAGTGTGTGTTTTTTTTAGAGTAAACGATGCTGGAGTCTCGCGGTCGGCCGTGAACTCCACAGCCCCCAAGCAACAGGTCCGCGAGATTACAGCACATTTTCCACCCACTTTCACAGAAACGCACTGGGAGCACAAGTCCGCCCGAAACGCACGTGGCCACTCGTCGGGGAAATTTAAAGGGCGCGAAAAAGGATTTTTGCAAGCACAGAAAATAATATCAAAATCAACTTACCTCTGATCAGTGCGATCTCGTTGAGTAAATTAAGATAATTTCTTTTCAAAATCATCTGAAACTGCAGCACAAACTCCGATTCTGGTTGTTCGTCACTAGGCACATTAAACGGTATAGCCATCGCGAAAACTTATATGTATGTGCTCACCAAAAAATATAAATGATTTTTTAAACGTTTTCGATGATAAAACACTTGTAACTTGTAGTACAGAAACTGACGCGACCGAACACGCGGGTAGCTCGAAGAGAAGTGCGACCGTTTCAGCTCACGTCTAAACGTGTTTTGATCCAACAAGCACACGGTTGTGTAGGTGCCCTTTCCCCTCGGCGTCGTCGTCGCTCGGTCCGCGTCGGTTTACACTACCGTAAGAGCGGCGCGAGGGGGAACGTAGCGTTCAAATGCTCCACCAATGGGTAAATCCAAAAGGCGGTCCTTACTGAAAACGCGGCCAAATATTGGCTATATACCCTTATAACCAGAACAGGATAATACCTGATTTACCTGCCAAATTCACTACTTATCTATTTCGTCACTAGTCTGCCAATAGAACAATGGATTGGCCGCTTGCGTTCGGCTCGTCCGCACGGTTTTCAGTTTTAAGACGCAAAAGTCAAATGATATTCAAGGGTTGCACGCCGGGAACGGTGCAATAACCTCGACCGCACGACATGAGGTGGTTTCGATGATGCACATTATCGAAAAACACGTACGGAACTAAAAATACCTAGTTCTATTTTTAGCAGCGATAAAAATAATAAATTCGGAAAGCGCATTGTTTTATTTCGAAGACGTTGGGCACGTGTAAAATATCACCTTACAATAGATGTACATAAGAAACCCATTTTTGATTTCAAAACCGGTTTTGTATAAAAATACAGCCCAGATTCGACTCTGATACGACACTGCTCGCTTATACTACTACTACTACTACACACTCACATAAATACAATATATTTATTTCATTAACCACCGCCCGAGAGCATTATACCCTCATTACGTGCAAACATAAAATCGCAGGCAAAAGGAAAAAAAAACACGCGTCCTGATCTCACGTACAATTCTTATCAAGCCCGTAAATTACAATACGCGCGCGCCAACAATATTATGTATATACACCCATAAAACTTCTTATGATGCAATTTAATGCCAATAATAAATCTTCGCATCAGCCTCTCACTCTCGCCGTCGCACCATCTAATAATGCAATTACACCAGTGCGAAAATTGATTATTATTATACTCAAACAACAACAGCGGGCGAAAAAAAGCGCGCGCGCGCCCCGGCCAAGAGACAAGTGGAGGAGCGGACAACGCTGCGGTATATAAAGACAGGTCAAAACCTGTCCATACCGTGATTGTTTTAACCAAGTTCGAGCGCAGGTGTTCGGCCGCGCTCTCCGCTCTCGGAACTATACCAGCCTCGAAGCGGCCCGAAAAAGAAAAAAAAAATAAACACCAACAAACGAGAGGAGGAACATCCCAAACGCCACAAAAGAAAGGAGGCACATCATCTAACGCAATAAAAAGAACATTATAATCATTCGAGGTCACATATACTATGCAATCAATTAATATTATGATTTACATTTTAACGTGAAAAGAGAATTAAAATTAATTTGACAAATAGCGCACAAATAAAGCACAAAATGGTACCAAACTGCTACAAACAGAAATTAAAAACACAAAGAATAATCAATTATTTAAAATAAAATGCAGACAATTTATTCATGTATGAAACATTAATGGGAAACGGGATAAATGTTTCACAGTACTTTATTATATTTACAAATTTTTTTTGACAAATTTTGCATTTAGTTTGTAAATGCAAAATTTGTAAATACAGAAAATTTGTAAGTATAGAAATTAAGAAATAATTTTAAATACAAGTGCCTAGGCACTTAGGTGCATAACCAGGGCTAATATTAATTACTGTAAATTAAAATTATTAAATGTAATCATGTAAATGTAATAAATATAAATAAGTAAACAAAGGATAAATGCAAAATTTGTTAAAAAAAAAATTGTAAATATATAAATTAAGAAATAGTTTTAAATACAAGTGCCTAGGCACTTAGGTGCATCAACAGGGCTAATATTAATTACTGTAAATTCAAATTATTAAATGTAATCATGTAAATGTAATAAATATAAATAAGTAAACAAAGGATAAATGCAAAATTTGTTTAAAAAAAAATTGTAAATATAAAAATTAAGAAATAGTTTTAAATACAAGTGTCTAGGCACTTAGGTGCATAACCAGGGGTAATATTAATTACTGTAAATTTAAATTATTAAATGCAATAATGTAAATGTAATAAATGTAAATACGTAAATAAAGGATAAATGCAAAATTTATTAAAAAAAATTTTGTAAATATAGAAATTAAGAAATAGTTTTAAATACAAGTGCCTAGCACTTAGGTGCATAACCAGGAGTAATATTAATTACTGTAAATTTAAATTATTAAATGGAATTATGTAAATGTAATAAATATAAATAAGTAAACAAAGGACAAATGCAAAATTTGCCACAAAAAAAATTGTAAATATAGAAATTAAGAATAGTAGTACGTTTGCCTTTGAAAGTTTTCAAAAAAAAATGCCTGCAGTTTTCACTTAAACAAATATATTTTGGGGTAATGGCTAAAAAAGTTCCCCGGCCACTGGTTTAAAGGAAAAAATTACTAAGTGCATTTTGAGACTAAGGGAGGTTTCACAATGGGCCCATTTTGAGGCCTAAGTGTCCTCCAGCCAACTATCCAGAGTTTTACTATGGAAACTGCTTTTATAAACATGCAATTCCTCTTTTTTTGTCAGACTATATTTTTGAATACTATTGTTGGGTGTGATTTGTGATCTTCTTTTTCTTGAAAACTGGAAAACACACTTTTAGTGACCAAATATGTTATTACCTCAAAATCGAATAAAAATTCACAATTCTACAATTGACATTTAACTGGAGAATAAGGCTATTCGTGGAATAAGTTTGAGATATTGGCGTCAATATCTAACACTTATTCCACGAATAGCCTTATTCTCCAGTTAAATGTCAATTGTAGAACCGGGCCTTAGTGAGTTTGTCCTCTAACACGACTTTATTATGTTTAATATAAGATTGACGAATTTATTATTATTATCATTCTTTTTGTAATAAAAACGACGATATTATGTTTAATATAAGATTAACGAATTTATTATTATTATCATACATTTTTAATAAAAACGACGATATTATGTTTAATATAAGATTGACGAATTTATTATTAGTATCTTTCTTTTTTAATAAAAACGACGATATTATGTGTAATATAAGATTGACGAATTTATTATTATTATCTTTCTTTTTTAATAAAAGCACGATATTATGTTTAATATAAGATTGACGAATTTATTATTATTATCTTTCTTTTTGAATAAAACGACGATATTATGTTTAATATAGGATTGACGAATTTATTATTATTATCTTTCTTCTTTAATAAAAGGACGATATTATGTTTAATATAAGATTGACGAATTTATTATTATTATCTTTCTTTTTTAATAAAAGGACGATATTATGTTTAATATAGGATTGACGAATTTATTATTATTATCTTTCTTTTTTAATAAAAGGACGATATTATCTTTAATATAAGATTGATGAATTTATTATTATCATCTTTAATTTTTTAATAAAAACGACGATATTATGTTTAATATAAGATTGACGAATTTATTATTATTATCTTTCTTTTTTAATAAAACGACGATATTATGTTTAATATAGGATTGACGAATTTATTATTATTATCTTTCTTCTTTAATAAAAGGACGATATTATGTTTAATATAAGATTGACGAATTTATTATTATTATCTTTCTTTTTTTAATAAAAACGACGATATTATGTTTAGTATAAGATTGACGAAATTATTATTATTATCTTTCTTTTTTAATAAAAACGACGATATTATGTGTAATATAAGATTGACGAATTTATTATTATTATCTTTCTTTTTTAATAAAAGCACGATATTATGTTTAATATAAGATTGACGAATTTATTATTATTATCTTTCTTTTTTAATAAAACGACGATATTATGTTTAATATAGGATTGACGAATTTATTATTATTATCTTTCTTTTTTAATAAAAGGACGATATTATCTTTAATATAAGATTGATGAATTTATTATTATCATCTTTAATTTTTTAATAAAAACGACGATATTATGTTTAATATAAGATTGACGAATTTATTATTATTATCTTTCTTTTTTAATAAAACGACGATATTATGTTTAATATAGGATTGACGAATTTATTATTATTATCTTTCTTCTTTAATAAAAGGACGATATTATGTTTAATATAAGATTGACGAATTTATTATTATTATCTTTCTTTTTTAATAAAAGGACGATATTATGTTTAATATAGGATTGACGAATTTATTATTATTATCTTTCTTTTTTAATAAAAGGACGATATTATCTTTAATATAAGATTGACGAATTTATTATTATTATCTTTCTTTTTTAATAAAAGGACGATATTATCTTTAATATAAGATTGATGAATTTATTATTATCATCTTTAATTTTTTAATAAAAACGACGATATTATGTTTAATATAAGATTGACGAATTTATTATTATTATCTTTCTTTTTTAATAAAAACGACGATATTATGTTTAATATAAGATTGACGAATTTATTATTATTATCTTTCTTTTTTTAATAATGTCCTCCTATACCGCACCGCTTTGAGGTGTCCAGGTTATTATTATTACATGATACATATAATAATGTATGGCTTATTTTGTTTGAAACAAAAATCGAAATTTTAAAAATTTCTTAAATACGTCTCGGAAACTGGATGGATACAAACAGGGACGAACTACCCAAAATAAATTGGTTATGCGAGTAGCCACATGGACTATACATGGACTAAAAACCAAAAAAGCGGAAGGCTTTCATGAGTTGATCAGGATGAAAATGGATATATGTGTATTTACAGAAACCAAAGGGAAAGGAAGCGGAGATGAGATAGGGGAATATATACATGTATAAAGGGTTGTGAAAAAAGACGCAAGAGCTAAAAGAGTAGGAGTAGCAATAGCCATATACAGAAAATATAGGAAAGTCTTAAAAGATGACGAACAAGTAGACGAGCAGATAATAACATTAGAACTGTTCAAAAATTTTCGTGGAATTTTAATAATCGGATTATTAGGAGGTCACAGATCAAAGTACCAAAGACATATTGTACGAAAAATTATACAATGTATCATCAGAAAGATAGCCTACACCGAAAGGTAAAAGGCAATACATCAAATTTCTCGATCAGATGCACAAGTTAAAAGAAAGATAATAATAATAAATTCTTCAATCTTATATTAAACATAATATCGTCGTTTTATTAAAAAATGAAAGATAATAATAATAATTTCGTCAATCTTATATTAAACATAATATCGTAGTTTTTATTAAAAAAGAAAGATAATAATAATAAATTCGTCAATCTTATATTAAACATAATATCGTCATTTTTATTAAAAAAGAAAGATAATAATAATAAATTCGTCAATCTTATATTACACATAATATCGTCGTTTTTATTAAAAAAGAAAGATACTAATAATAAATTCGTCAATCTTATATTAAACATAATATCGTCGTTTTTATTAAAAAATTAAAGATGATAATAATAAATTCATCAATCTTATATTAAACATAATATCGTCGTTTTTATTAAAAAAGAAAGATAATAATAATAAATTCGTCAATCTTATATTAAACATAATAAAGTCGTGTTACAAGGACAAACTCACTAAGGCCCGGTTCTACAATTGACATTATATATATATATATATATATATATATATATATATATATATATATATATATATATATATCTATCTATATATCATCAGAAATACATAAAGACAAAGAAATACTACTCTTAGGTTCTTAGGTGACTCAAATGGACGTGCAGAGCGAGAAGATATAAATCCAATAAGAGGCAGGTATGAAGAACAAATAGTAAATAATAACGGTAGACGCCTAATACAACTATGTCAAACTATGTCCCTAACGATAGTCATTCGCTAACAGTTAACCCAAAAAAGACAGAGCTGATATTGTTTACGAGTAAGAAGAAACTCGAGCTCATGAACATGCCAACTCTCTTTAATGTCCCTCTGACACTCACAGATAAAGTAAAATATCTAGGATTAATCATGGATACAAAACTGAACTGAAATGAGCATATAACATCCAAGCTGAAAAAGGCCTGCATCTCATTTTGGCAATGCCGCAGGGCGGTTGGTAAAACATGGGGCTTGTCTCCCTAGATCACCCAATGGATATATACCGCGATCATAAGACCAACTATCGCATATGGTGCAATAGTCTGGTGGTCGAAAACCAAACAAGTCACAACAATCTCAAAGATATCACACATTCAGCGGATGGCGTGTCTTGCCATCACCAACCCCCACCGTACCTCTTGAAGCACCGTTCTTTCTACAACCACTCGACTTTCTCATAAGGGAGACTGTAGTAAAAACAGCATTAAGGCTATCTTCACTCAACCTGTGGCATGATAAAGGTAGACTCATTGGACACAGGAGTATACTATCAAACTAGACCCCCTCATCGAAGGTAAGTGGGACAAAATTCTACCCAAATACAGTTTTGTCAAACATTTTCAGACCATCATCATACGGGACGGCATTCCACAAGGCACCAATATAACCATGTATACTGATGGATCCAAAACTAAGACCAGAGCTGGCTATAGAATATTCTCACTAGAACTCGATCTCAAGATAAGTGCACCACTTAGAAGACTCACGTCAGTCTTCCAAGTTGAATTAACAGGAATATTAAAGTGTGTTCAAATTTTAGCTAAACGGGACATTAAGGATAAACATACCCAAATACTCACCGACAGCAAAGCAGCTCTAAATGCACTAAATGCCTTTGTGTCGAAAGAGCTATATTCAAGTCTACACAGCCTGGAGGAGCTAGCTAAACGTAACAAACTACTCTGCTGCATCAAAGGACATAGAGGCATCAAGGGGAACGAAATAGCAGATGAGCTTGCCAGGAAGGGATCCTTACATCCTCTAACAACCCAAGAGGATGAAATACTTTCTGCAGGTACTCTGAAAAAAATAATAGAGTATAGGACACATGCTCTGCACAAGGTAAGATGGCTAGAAACGTCGGGCTGCAAGCAATCAAAGGTAGGAATTAGGCAACCTTGTAAAATTGCAGCCACGGCCCGCTTTAACTTATCTAGAAATAATCTATAGAAATTATAGACAAACATCCTAAACTGGCCACTGCCGTCTAAACAATCACCTACACACGATGGGTCTGGTGGACAGCCCGTTATGTAGAGGGTGCAATGAAGAACTAGAAACAACAGAGCATGCCTCTGCCCAGCTCTAGTAAACATTAGGCATCTAATACTAGTGGAGTGCTAGCCTAGTATGGCCAGCATTAACAACTCCTCAGCCGCCAGTTTTGCAGCTCGCACGCAGAATTTACTGGTGGGACGAGTGAGTAGCCTTAAAGGAAGGTTTCACAATGGGCCCATTTTAAGGCCTAAGTGTCTGCAGCTATGCTACTACCCAGATTACTATACGAAATGGAGGCTTAACATGAATAACAAACAAAGTTAAAAACAGAATATGTAAAAATAGGAGGGGTTAGAAGAGGAAGACATGGAACTGAAGTTTAGAGAAATAAAAAAAGGAAACGAATACAGATATCTTGTAACCATCATCTCGAAAGAGGGAACATCAAAAAATAGATATAGCAAACCGAGTATGCCAAGGAAAAAACAAAATATCTAAAAATTGGGGAGGTTAGAAGAGGAATACCTGGTACTGAAGTTAAAATAAATCAAAAAAGAAAACGAATACAGATATCTTGGACCCATCATCTCGAAAGAAGGAACATCAAAAAATAGATATAGCAAACCGAGTATGCCTAGGAAAAATAGAATATCTAAAAATAGGGGGGATTAGAAGAGGAAGACCTGGAATTGAAGTTAAGAGAAATCAAAAAAAGAAACGAATAGAGATATCTTGGAACCATCATCTCGAAAGAAGGATCATCAAGAAAAAGATATAGCAAACCGAGTATGCCAAGGAAAAAACAAAATATCTAAAAATTGGGGAGGTTAGAAGAGGAATACCTGGTACTGAAGTTAAAATAAATCAAAAAAGGAAACGAATACAGATATCTTGGAACCATCATCTCGAAAGAAGGAACATAAAAAATAGATATAGCAAACCGAGTATGCCAAGGAAAAATAGAATAATTAAATAGGGGGGATTAGAAGAGGAAGACCTGGAATTGAAGTTAAGAGAAATCAAAAAAGGAAACGAATAGAGATATCTTGGAACCATCATCTCGAAAGAAGGATCATCAAGAAAAATATATAGCAAACCGAGTATGCCAAGGAAAAAACAAAATATCTAAAAATAGGGGAGGTTAGAAGAGGAAGACCTGGAACTGAAGTTAAGAGAAATCAAAAAAAGAAACGAATACAGATATCATGGAACCGTCATCTCGAAAAAAGGAGCATCAAAAAAAGATATAGCAAACCGAGTATGTCAAGGAAAGAAAGCTATACGTATTCTAAATCTAGTACAGTGGTCCAAAGTAATAAAACAGGACACAAAGTTGAGAATCTACAAAACTATTGTAGAAACTATTGTAGCAAACAGAGTTTGTCAAGGAAAGAAAGCTATACGTATGCTAAATCCAGTACAGTGGTCCAAAGTAATAAAACAGGACACAAAGTTAAGAATCTACAAAACTATTGTAGAAATGATAACAACGTCTGGCACCGAATGTTGGAAAATGTCAAAGAAGGAAGGAAGGATGTAGAAATAGTAGAAATGGACTTAAAGACTAATAACAGCATGCAGAATAACCACAATTGATCGCGTAAGAAATGAAACCATAAGAAGAAAGACGAGAGGAATTTAAAACACCACGGATGGTATAGAGACACGACAATTAAAATGGTACGGCCATGTACAAGGATAACACGAGAAAGACGGCCTAAGATAGCGTTAGAATACAGGCCAGCGTGCAGAAGAAGAGGCAGATCAACACCCCAATGTATGGACGCCATTACGGCAACAATGAAAGACAGACACCGGAACCAAATCAGTGATAATACTAAAAGTGAATTTAATAATTAATGTCACTTGTGCAATGACACGAGAAAGACGGCCTAAATGTCGTTTTAGACAAGACAATTTCTTGACTCAAACGTTAAGGTCGTTTTAGACAAGACAATTTCTTGACTCAAAAGTTAAGGTCGTTTTAGACAAGACAATTTCTTGGCTCAAAAGTTAGTCAAGATGCGAGACAATCTAAATTGTCTCGTATCATACCGCAAATTGTTTGAAATATTGAATTGGATGGTAGATCGAATGGAAAACTATAACGCGTTCTATTTGTCAAGGACAAATTGAATGGGTGGAGGATATATGAATTCATTTCTTGAACAACTTTTGAGAAACGACCTTACAGGTCATTTTAGACAAGACAATTTCTTAGCTCAAAATGAAAATGAAATGAATTCATATATCCTCCTCCCATGCAATTTGTCCTTGACAAATAGAACGCGTTATATTTTTCCATTCGATCTACTATCCAATTAAATATTTGAAATAATTTTACAAGATAATTTAGATGTCTCGACTAACTTTTGTGTCAAGAAATTGTCTTGTCTAAAACGACCTTAAGTCAAGATGCGAGACAATCTAAATGATCTCGTATCATACAACAAATTATTTGAAATATTGAATTGGATGGTCCTTTCGTAAGGATCATTTCAAGACCATTTTTTCAGAAATGTCTTTTTCTGACCAGTTTTTTTTAAATAAGACTAATATATAATAATATATAAAAAAGTTTAAAAAAAATCATGTTTCCGGCAAGCAGATGGACCAGGATGGTGAAAGGCTCGTCCGTCTTGGTTTAGAAAACTGCTTCCATTGTCCGTTGTCAGAAAAAGACATTTCTAAAAAATGGTCTTGAAATGATCCTTGCATTCTTTAAGGATCATTTCAAGCTTTTTCATTTCCGAAACTAAAACTTATAATTTCTTAAATAGTACAACTAACCCTCGAAGAGAAACAAAAAAGAAAGCTTACCAAACATGGCTACAAAACAGAGGATAGGAAAATATATGCACACTGGAATCGACAGATAAAAAAATAAGTAGAAGAAATTATACGAACCCCTATAACTAACCCCCTAGGAGGAAAGTTAAACGCCATCTGGAGGCACCACATCAATTAGCAATGCAGACCCTTATATATGTTTTCTAATTTCTTTATATATCTATATAATTTTCGTTTCTCAAATGAATCTGATGCAAGAATAGTGACCTCGATATTAAGTATAAACAAAGTTACTACTATATAAGTGTTAATAATCTATATAATTAATTCTTCTAGACATTTTTGCGTTGGTCAGTGCCGAAAAATGCCGTCGGCCGCCCACCATGAACAATATTTTTTTTTGCACAACATTCCGAAATCCAATTAATTATTTATCATCGCCCGTTAGCCTGCGCTTTCTTCGTATAATAAAAAAAAAGGTGCGAAAACAATGTGTTTTGCATAACGTGTGGAAAGGCGCGGGGGCGCGGGCGCGCGCGCTCGCGCTCGCCGGAATTAGTAACTTGTCGCGGAATGCGGGCCCGCTGGAGAACAACAAAGAAATTTCTTTTTCGACGGGCCGACAAAAGAATTGCTTAAAGTCTTATCGCGCGAGCGCGCGGCAATTAAAAGCGGCCGGCGCCGCCGCCGTAATTTCGTTATAATTCGCGCAATTATTGCGCGTCCTCGCGGGCGGATTACCATTACAAAGGGAGGGCGCGCGCGTAATTAAGCCGCGGAAACCGAAAACACGAGTTGCACGACTCTCGCCTTCTTGCGGCCGAAAAGTCGCACTTTTATGTCCGGCGGGTCATGTTGCGGTTTGCGTTTACTATTCTCTATTGCTGCGCATAATGGAACTGTTGCTACAGGATTATGTGTGGTGTCACACGCTATTTGGCTTCACTCGCAATGGAGAAGTCTCAAATACACTGTATTGAAAGAGTATACGTTTTATATCGCAGGATTTCATAAAATTGTATATAGGATATAAAAACCCGCCAGTGTTTACACTCACTTTATTCAATAAATTGTTTTTTTATGATAGAAAGAACCAAGGGATGGATAAGCGGATGAAATGATCTTTGCACTTTTTAAGGATGTTTCAAGACAATTTTTCAGAAGCTTGATTTACGAAACTAAAACTTGTAGCTTGCAGCCATGAGATGTTGGAAATGGTGGGAGGCCTTGATGAAAGGGGTTGTACACAAACACAAAAACCCTTTAAATAAATGAATTTGTTCTATTCTATTTTAAATATGTTTTATGCGTCCACTGCATGGGTTAGCACCTTGAAACCTATATTCAATAAAATTATAATTGATTAACTATGAATTCGTATGGATTTAATAAAAATTCTACATGAAATTATTTCGGGTAAAAACCAATAAGATTTGTTTAGTTGTATACATATATAAACATACAGCGAGTATATTCATTTCTGGGGAAGCATCAAGTCTAGCTGGTCCTTCCCACACAGGCCGCTAAAACAGCAAACCGTTTTCAAAAAATGTATACCTGCAAAAGTTAACCCGAGGCCGCCAGGCGACCGGTTACATTATGCGAGTTATCTATGGCTGCAGTCGAGACGTCCGAAATAATATATTTCAATTTGGTGGTGGCGCGCGAGAGAGGGCAAAAAAGGAGCTAAGCGCTTCACCCTCATTAGGGCGACGATGTGGCCCGGATTACACGGTTTTATGTAAAGCAGCCGGGCGCGATGAGCGTTTGCATAATAGAATTACCGTGATGCGTTGTCGAATATCACGGTGGCAAATGATAGGTATCAAATCGGAATTGTCGTTATGAAAGTGGAGTGACACATATCGGCCGTGAGGTGTCAAAGACCTATTTGTTTTGGTCATGTGCGTAACAAAATAGTGGATTAGTAATATGCTAAACAGGTATAATAAGTGTATAGCTGATTTAGAGGAGGTGGAAGAACCGCGCGCTCTGAAATGATTCACAGGTGAATCAGACGTTTGGGGCTCCGTCCTTCTCTAGCTGTCCTCCTCATTTCACGGTCATTGTATTACTAACGTATGTACTTTCTCTTACGTAAGTGTAAGCCAACTACCCTACATGCGCACAAACAATGATTAATAAAAAAAAAGCGGTAAATGCGCGTTACAAATAGCGTTCGCTTGCTGCTTTTTCATCGGCAGCTATAAAATGCACTTGCAAATGGCAAGCGTCCAATTGTCAGACCGTTATTATTGTCAACTTCCACGATATATTCATTCTAATCGAAATATACAATTTTATCTATAGCTCTTTGTCCCGCGAGCGCACAGACAGATTTACGTCCTCGAATTATTCCCATCAACAAAATGCAAACGTTACTCCACAACATAAACTTTACATAACTATAACTCCTTCCGCTCCTAATTTCAAATCACCAATGCAACTTACTACGATTCCCTTTACGCCGTCTATTTATAAAAGCCTTATAGAATGTTTTGACATGATAATGTTATCACATGTGTTCCCTTTATATTAAACAAACACAAGCATATCTGGTGTGATTCGTCAGCTGACCCGATCCTGATCTTACATACAAAAACTACACAGACATACACACACACACGTTTGCATACGAATAATCTGTCATCGCAAACAAAAAGATAACAAATTTTGAAGAGCACACAGGACAACACATTCCAAGGGTATTCCCGTATTTTCACGCGTCAAAAACACCCTGTTTTTGTTATCGCCGCGCGCGGGCCGGAGGAAATAATAAAATCCGGAGCACACGTTTTAAACACGATCACTATCGGCCCGCGCAATGATAACAGTTACAATATTTACTACGCGGTTCAAGGACAGCTATATTTACATCAAACAAGTGCGTACAATTATCAGACGCAGGCGTTTCCTGGCGGTTTAAAAATATTAAAAATATATCCCGATAAGCGGACATACACGCTGCGATTAATTTAATGCAAATTGTTTGTGTATTCTGTTGCACAATGTTACTGTATTTATTATGGAAATTACTCATACAAATAAACACGGGCGATAATAAATCTTGTTTTAGTTAGTTTTACGGGAAATTAAAATCATACCAATATTGGTATCCAAGTTGTTATTAATTAATGTCAATAGGTGCTGATGTATGAGTAGCAAGGAGTTGGATGATATCAAGTGAGCAACAGTAGTTGAGGAAATACCCGCTACATATTGAGTGATTGAAGGAAAATGACGTTCACCACATATGCCTGATCCTAATTTTATCTGTACCTCGATAACTCGTTTTGGAAACGCATACTGTATCTCGATGACTAAAAGATATAGAGGATTGCGGAGCAACAGTAGTTGCGGAAACCCCCGCTAGATATTACGTGGTTGAAGAAAAATTACGTTAGTTAGTGGTAGCGAAATATTAAGGTCAGGGCATAGGTGACGTGACCCTAAATTTTCGCTCCATCTCGGTGGTTTCTATATGGGGAGAAAACTGTAGTTGATGAACCTCGTTTTGGAAACGTATACTGTATCTCGACGACTAAAAGATATAGAGAATTGCGGAGCAACAGCAGTTGAGAAAACCCCCGCTAGATATTACGTGGTTGAAGAAAAAATACGTTAGTTAGTGGTAGCGAAAAAAAATAGGGTCAGGGCATAGGTGACCTGACCCTAAATTTTCGCTCCATCTCGGTGGTTTCTATACGGGGAGAAAACTGTAGTTGATAAAATCCCTGTTAGATATTGCTTGCTTGAAGTAAAATGATGTTCACCACCTATGCCCTGGCCCTACATGTTTCTGTTTCTCGACAACTCATTTTGAAAACGCATATTTTGCACGGTATCTCTATAACTAGAAGAGAGAAATAGTTGCGATTAGTTGCATTCGCTTCAGCTCCGTGGGGTCTATATTGGGAACAATAATAGTTAAGGAAAACCCTGCTAGATTTTACGTGGATGAAGGATAATGACGATCACCACATATGCCCTGACCCTAATTTTGTCTGTATCTCGATAACTCGATTTGGAAACATCTTTTCTGCACTGTATCGTAATAACTAAAAGATATAGAGGATTTATTTGATATTAGTTGCAATCGCTTCAACTCAGTGGTTTATATACAGGGAGCAATAGTAATTTAGGAAAATCCCGCGAGCTTTTGTGTGGTTGAAGGAAAATAACACCTACTTTTCGGTACAGCTCGGTGGTTTCTATACAGGATTCAACAGTAATTGAGGGAAAACGCTCTAGATTTTGCGTGGTTGAAGGAAAATAACGTTCAAGACCTGTTATTCGATTCAGCTCGGTGGTTTCTATACAGGAAGCAACAGTAGTTGAGGGAAAACGCTCTAGATTCTGCGTGGTTGAAGCAAAATTACGCTCAACACCTATTTTTCGTGTATAGTTTTGTAAACGCCTATTTTGCACTGTATCTCGATAACTAAAAGAGATAGAGGATTGCGGTTAGTTGCATTCGCTTCAGATCGGAGGTTTATATACTAGGAGCAACAGTAGTTACCACTAGCTTGTACGTGGTTGAGGGAAAATTACATTCACCACGTCTGCCCAGACGCTAATTTTCACACTGAAGCGGCACCATGCCAGATATTTTCATAAAAAATAGGCTACTGGAAGTAGAAGTGCAAGAAGGACAAGTTAATATTGAGCACAGTAGATATTGGAGATACAAACAGATCCAGGTTCATCCCGTTTTGCCTCTTAGAGGAGCTGGCAAAGACCTTCAAGAGACTGAACGCGGACCGCCTTTCTGAGTCCATTGATCCTGCAGGAGGCTTACACGACCGGCAGTAAAAAAACCCTAGCATTTGAGTGGTTGAATGAAAATGACCACACATATCCTAATTTTCACACTGAAGCGTAGTGGCACCATGCTGGATATTTTGATAAACAACATGCTACTGGAAGTAGAAGTACAAGAAGAACAAGTTAATATTGAGTACAGTAGATATTGGAGATACAAACAGATCCAGGTTCATCCCGTTTTGCCTCTTAGAGGAGCTGGCAAAGACCTTCAAGAGACTGAACGCGGACCGCTTTTCTGAGTCCATTGATCCTGCAGGAGGCTTACACGACCGGCAGTAAAAATAAACCTAGCATTTGAGTAGTTGCATGAAAATGACCACATATACCCTAATTTTCACACTGAAGCGTAGTGGCACCATGTTGGATATTTTGATAAACAACAGGCTACTGGAAGTAGAAGTACAAGGACAAGTTATTATTGAGCACAGTAGATATTGAAGAAAAACAAATCCAGGTTTATCCCGTTCTGCCTCTTGGACGTGCTGGCAAAGACCTATAAGAGACTGATCGCGGGCCGCCTTTCTGAGTGCATTGATGCTACCAGAGGCCTATACGACCAACAGTAAAAAAACCTTTCTTTAACTTACACTTATAACCACATATAACCAGACCCTAATTTTCACACTGAAGCGTAGTGGCACCATGCTGGATATTTTGATAATCAACAGGCTACCGGAAGTTGAAGTACAAGAAGGACAAGTTAATATTGAGCAGGGTAGATATTGGAGATAAAAACAGATCCAGTTTCATCCCGTTCTGCCTCTTGAACGGGCTGGCAAAGACCTACAAGAGACTGATCGCGGACCACCTTTCTGAGTCCATTGATGCGACCAAGAGTAAAACAAATCTTTTGCGTGGTTGGATGAAAATGACGTTCACCATACCCAGATCCTAATTTTCAAACTGAAGCGTAGTGGCACCATGCCAAATGTTTTTTATAAAGAACAGGCTACTGGAAGTAGAAGTACAAGAAATGCAAGGTAATATTGAGCACAGTAAATATTGGAGATACAAACAGATCCAGGTTCATCCCGCTCTGCTCAGAGGCTGATCGCAGACCGCCTTTCTGCGGCCATCGATGCTGTCGGAGGCCTATACGACCGGTATTATGGCTCTAGGAAAGTCATGTGAAATAATGTAAGGACCACAGCTGTGCCCAAAATGATGTGAAATGATAGAAGGACTACCGCTGTCACCAAAATGATGTGTAACGATGGAAAGACCCTGCCGATGACGTCAATACTAAGGTCCAGTTGCCGAGTCGATGCCGCCAATGCTGAGGGGAACCACCGCTGGATACCAACTGTTTAACTCTTGGAACGTCGTCGGAAGGAAGTGGAAGCGTTACTGGCACCACCTCAATAACTGAGGACTAAAACTATTGCTATGCTGTTGAAAGTTGTGGATCTTGTTTGGGTGAAGACTATGATGTGTGTCTTCTTAGTCGCTGCGGGTACTCTTGCCACTGTTCGTCCTCTTCTATATCGTCCTAATCACGCTTTCTAATGGGTTCGTAATGGCCGACCGATAATGGGTTGTTGGGTCGTTAGGGTTTTGTTGTGACTTAACGACTGATTGTCTTATTTGCACACACTATACAAGTGCAACAGATTGTACCGCGAACGAGCTGGCCTTCTGGGAGAAGAGAAACCAATCCCGCAGCGATTAGGAAGCCTCATACTCGAACTACCCAAGCACCGTTGGCCACTCCCAGTGAGGACATGAGGGCCAAATTTGCGGAAATGAGACATGTACAGCGACGACTATGAACTGACACAATACCGAACAAGGATAGAAAAGGCAAGACAGGAGACAAGAATTACAAATTGACGTGAGACGGTACTAGAGAGCTTAGAGTGCCTTCAAGGCGGACAAGCCCCCTACATAACGTGAGTTTTGGTTTAGCCAGTAGGCGCCACGAACAGAACGCGGGGTGAACCCGGCACCTAGTGGTGGTAATGGAGGCATGGCTGTCTCCCGAAGATTCCACCTCACAGGACTAAAAAAAGGTTCATGCCAAAATATCTAGAACGAGCGAGCCACAGCAGATCACAGAAAATGGTTTCAGGTGTGGAGTTGAGGAAGAATGATTTAAAGATTAGATGGATGCTAGTTAATGTGGTATATGTTTCCACGGTGAAAATCAATGGTGGCAATGGTTGAATGAAGACGTAGAATGTATGATGAAGGTAGGATGTGATAGGTGAGCAATCTGTCGCTTCAGGTGTGGAAATAAGGAAGAATAGTTTAATGATTGGATGGATGCTAGTTAATGTGGTATATGTTGCCACGGTGAAGGTCAATGGGGGCAATGGTTGAATGAAGACATAGAATGTATGATGAAGGAAATATGTGATAGAGTGAGTCATGTGTCGCTTTAGGTGTGGAAATGAGGAATAATGGTTTAATGATTGGATGGATGCTAGTTAATGTGATATATGTTGCCACGATGAAGATCAATGGTGGCAATGGTTGAATAAAGACGTAGAATGTATGATGAAGGTAGGATGTGATAGAGTGAGCAATCTCTCGCTTCAGGTGTGGAAATAAGGAAGAATGGTTTAATGATTGAATGGATGCTAGTTAATGTGATATATGTTGCCACGGTGAAGATCAATGGGGGAAATGGTTGAATGAAGACGTAGAATGTATATTGAAGGAAGGATGTGATAGAGTGAGCAATCTCTCGCTTCAGGTGTGGAAATAAGGAAGAATGGTTTAATGATTGAATGGATGCTAGTTAATGTGATATATGTTGCCACGGTGAAGATCAATGGGGGAAATGGTTGAATGAAGACGAAGAATGTATATTGAAGGAAGGATGTGATAGAGTGAGCAATCTCTCGCTTCAGGTGTGGAAATAAGGAAGAATGGTTTAATGATTGAATGGATGCTAGTTAATGTGATATATGTTGCCACGGTGAAGATCAATGGGGGAAATGGTTGAATGAAGACGTAGAATGTATATTGAAGGAAGGATGTGATAGAGTGAGCAATCTCTCGCTTCAGGTGTGGAAATGAGGAAGAATGGTTTCATGATTGGACGGATGCTAGTTAATGTAATATATGTTACCACGGTGACGATTAATGGGAGCAATGGTTGAATAAAGACGTAGAATGTATGATGAAAGAAGGATGTGATAGTGTAAGAAATGTGTCGCTTCAAGTGTGGAAATGAGGAAAAATGGTTTAATGATTGGATGGATGCTAGATGATGTGGTATATGTTGCCGCGGTGAAGATCAATTGGGACAATGGTTGAATAAAGACGTATAATGTATGATGAGAACAAGCGAGCCACAGCAGATCACAGGAAATGGTTTCAGGTGTGGAAATGAGGAAGAATGGTTTAATGATTGGATGGATGCTAGTTAATGTGGTATATATTGCCACGGTGAAGATCAATGTGGGCAATGGTTGAATGAGATACTTTCCTTATACAGCAGTGCTGCATTCTAAAAGTAAATATTATTATATAACCGATATATTTCAGAGCAATTATATAGATTTATTTAATTGATATATCGATACCATCTTTATATAGTTTAATAGTTTATAATTATCAGAAAGGATTAAACAAATGTTTGATTTAATTCGATTATTTATTAATAATAATGTGGCTGTGGTTCATATAGTTCAAGGGTGGCCAAGAAGTCGATCGCGAAGCCAATTTTGGTCGATGTCTTAATTTAGAAACCGATTAGAAGACTAATTGATAAATAGAGCACTTATGACAACAAGTCACAGTTTTAAGATAAAAAGTAGATCTGGTATAGTTTGTCCACACTATTCAATCTTGGCAAGGTAATTTACAGCACACGATTACTATTTGAGATTTAGTTTACAAAAGTTTTATTAACTATAATTGTTGATTGTTTTAAGCGAGTGTCAGTGAATAATTTATAATTTATGTTAGTTAGTTAAGAATTGAAACTGTTGTGTGAGATGTTAATGACTGTCGGAAATTTATGTTTTGAAATATTTTCTAATGGTTGAAAAGCCAATAAGCGAGTCGGTTGGACATTTGCTATCCCCATCCAAGGTCTAGTCCCTGCCCGTTTCAAATTAATAGACAAAGAACCAAGGACAAATATCTCATTTTAACAGCACCACTACCCAAACAAACCTAACATTTTTTTTTTGCAGCTCGAACCGATTTATTTACTTAGGCCTGGCCTCAATTTGCTAAACCAAAAGTAGGTAAATTGAGATGTTTGGAAATACATTTAGATGACTAAAATTATTATAAATATTTATTTTCATTCGATGATTTATTGATGATAATGTGGCTGTGGCTCGTATTGTTTGTCAATCTTAGTGGACAATTTGCAGCACACGATTTCTGTTTGATATTCCAATCTAATCATTCCATCTAGCCAACCCTCACGGTAATAGCGTTTACGCGTTATGATAATTTGTAAATAAAATAAACACTTCTCGGCAAGGCGCAGGAGCGTAATGAGACATGTGCGTGCAGCCCACCGTTAATGAAGAGCGAGTAAACATTTGCGCCCGGGGTCGATTCCCCGTTCGGGATTGTCAATTACTTGGGAGTCGAGTTTAAAAGGGCCGTTAATGGCACGGGTGTCGTGATATTCACAAAATGCTGACAAATCGTCTTTGGGGGGGTGGCGGCGTGCAAAGACAAATGGTATTATAGATGCATTAGGTGGCTGCGGCCGCGCTCTGACCGGATAAGTAAATAAGATAGAAAAGTAAGAAAAGCAAGATAAATGAATCGGATCGCCGGCGCGGAAAAGCCAGGAGGGGGGCTTTCCCGCGAGATGCGGCATCCCCCCCGAAACGAAATGCCGGAAGTGATATGCAGGATTGCACACGCAGTGGATGGAAATCCATCTTTGCGGATAATCCATTGTTGTTTACGATTATAAAACGGCGGAGGGATTGATGCGTTGTCAATGCATCGGCGGGCAGGCTCTACCTGCGGACCCTTGTTGCGGTGCCCGGGGTGACTCACCTACAACTTGCAGACGATTCGTAGACACAAGTAAGAGCGTCGCCGAATGACTCAACCATCAACTGGTCAAGGACAACGGCCATCTAACACTCATCTCGGCCCAAAACACGAACGGCCGCCGCAGAAAAACGCAGTGTGTGAATCACCCGGCATACCTGCGCCTCCACCCCGCGGCGGCATCGAAACAGGTCGACAATTACGAATTTTCGGTGCACGCATGCAAAATCCCCGCGCGCGCGAGTTCCATCCGAGCCAACCCAACCCGAGAGAGAACCTGCTCCCAGAGAGATCTCCCCGACTATTTATCTTTTACGGCCGTAAACAACATCTGCTCCACTGTTGGGTCTCGTTTCCAAGAAATGGTCAGAAAGTTCTCGGAGCTCGAATACCTGGCAAACAACGCGGACCCCGTATATTCCACAATCTTGCCCCCCCGACGATGCTATCGCTTCCAGATCAACACGTGTTCTTCAGATTATATACTAACAGGTTGCCTCTGCCTGCTTGCCTGCCATCCGCGCCCTTTTCAGGACATGCAAACATTACGGCTACCTTTTCAACGCCAACACTTTCACCCTTCATCTATAAACACCACTATTAACTTAACTACTACTACAACTACTTGACTTAAGTACAAATATGGATCAATTAAATTCTAATTAGTTGTTAAGTTGAAAATCATATTAATATAATTGATAATTGAATAATAATATTGTGTGGGGTCGCGCTTCTCGGTTTACTGCCGCCCAACGGTGGTTCGTTTAAAATTGTCCAGGCGAGCAGCGTACGGTTTGTTTTTGTTTCGCGGGGCACTGGGTAAGGTGAAACCACACGTCGTTAATGCACTTTATGGCGATTGGCATGGAAATGATTTCTTCTATTATTAAAACAATGATGTGGCGGTTATAAATCACTCGCGTTGCAGTTATTAAATGCTAATTACAAGCGGCGCGTTGTTTCACGGTTGCCCATATTAACACCGTCCCGATGGAGAAATAGGGAAAAAAAAGGGGTGTATTGATTGTGTGATTCGTGTGACAAAGAATGTAACGATTTTTCCCGCGCGGGCAACGCGCATTGTTTCGAATCACGCAATTTTCTGAAATCGTAATAACATCAACCGGGGGGATCGATGGCGCATTCCAGCCGGCCGACGTTTTCCACGGAAATGCACATTCCGTTCCCATGAATACCCCGTAATTTAGATGTTGTATGACAAATCTACATGCATATTTTACTCCCCGCGTTTTCTATTATGGTATATATAAATATGCTTTTAAGGCGGCACAGGGTAATGGCTTGTTTGCGACAGCAGATATAAGTCAATGCTGTAAATCACTGATGTAAGTAGCGAATATTTGCCGTTATTTCGGGAGCAGCGCAGGATGACAGTCATCCCCCGGGACGCCGCGCCAGGTCCCTCATCGCCACATAATCTCCGCCTAATCCTGCCTGATACCCAATCCGATCCAGAGCAGTTTTTTAACTTCTGTTTCAAAATTACATTATTGGGGATAATCATTATTATTCCGAGCGCCAGACAAGTCATTCTTTAACCTGCGACGAATTTGCAAACGCCGGTAAATCCGGGGTGGAATCTGTTTCGCCCGTGGGGACAAGCTTCTTTTTTTCTGCGCCGTCGGGGCGAGGTAATTATTTGGTTGGGGGAGCGGTTTTTTTTTTTGTGTGTGTGCCTGCACCGGTGGTCAGGGACACAGTAATTGGAGCTAATGAGAGGGATTTTAATGAGGTGACTTTTTACGGGAGCGACATCATTTTCTACACTAGCTGCTTCTAGGTGAAATGCACTAAATTTTCTACTATACATAACAGTTATTTATTTTAATTAATCCACCTCAATTGACCCGCTACTATGTTTTAATTTCTTGGCTTTGTCTATACGTTTCGTTTCTTACTCTATCTCTTCTCGATTGTCCTTAAGAATATCATTTCTGTTGCGTCTATCCGTCATAGCTGGGCCTTTCTACATTTTATATGAGTCAGTAACTCGCGATCTATATTTGCTCTTTGTAGAACATCAACTTTCGATGCTCTCTTGAGGGTCATGGCGGTCGCTGGAAGACTATGTCCGGAATGCATCTCCAGTGGAACTGCCCGTCCAATCTCATGGGTGGAGAGATTGTAAGGGGAGGGACACCCCAGTTCCACTGGCGATGCATTCCCCACATTGTCGTCCAGCGACCGCCATGACCCTCAAGACAAGACAAGAAGCGACCGGCAACACTGACAATGAAGAAATCTTCATGACACCATCAGCACCGGCCGAAAGGAAGACCACATAGTAGCCTGACGAAGGCGAGAAGACGGACGAATGGCAATTGGAACTAAAACCGAGCAGAAATTTCCGAAGAAATAGCAAGGAACCTTTAATCAATTGACTAATGGCAAGAGCAGAGGACTCCAAACCCAAGCAACCAAGAGGAAAGCTACCTCTCCTCCGAAAAGAGGAGACGGTATGGCAGGTGCAAGGGAAAAGCCCTCAAAGCACCACCAAACAAGCAGCGCGGACGAGGATGAAGAACAAGACACCTTCATACAAATGGCGGAACAAAGAGACATTGTACTAAGACTCACCGACACGGCTGTAATTACGAAAACATTTCCAAGGACGCGAAAATGCACACGGCGATCCACAATCCTGCGCGAAACATATGATCTGCTCTTCGGGAAATCCGGATAGCCGTTAGAAATCCTCCAAAGCACCAACACAAAACTCTGGCGCCAGCTGGAAGCCCTGAAAGCAGAAAGCACGCAATGGGCCAGGGGTAGGACACAATTAGAGGAACCAAAACCAAGCAAAAACCTCCGAAGAAATAGCAAGGAATCAATTTGATAATGACAAGGGCAGAAGACTCGGACTCGGAAGAAGGCCACCAAACCCAAGCAACCAAGAGCAAAGCCAATTCGCCTCCGAAAAGAGGAGACGGGATGGCAGGTGCAAGAGAAAAGCCGTCAAAGCATCACCAAACAAGCGGCGAGGACGAGGATAATGACAAAACACTTCATACTGTCGCGGATATGGGGGTGTAACTCTAAGAGCATTGGTATCAGGTATTTATTGATATATATCTACCCGCAACATGGGCCTTAAATACTATTACAATAATCTACTAGACTTACCCGGGCATCGCCATGGTCGAGTTACTATCCTCGGCCAGGCAGACGATGAAACAAAAGAGAGAGTTTGTGCCTGGAGCACAGGTATTTATGCGTAACTCGAGCATGGTACGCCCGGTGGGGTGGACGGGAGCGCCGTTGCCACATACGGCAAATATACTTATTTGCGACAATACAATTGGCGGAACTAAGAGACATGGTACTAAGACTCACCGGCACGGCAGTAACTATGAAAACATTTCCAAGGACGCGAAAATGGACACGACGATCCGCAATCCTGCGCGAAACATATGAACGACTTTTCAGGAAATCCGAATAGCCGTTAGAAGTTCTCCAAAGCGCCAACACAAAACTCAGGCGCCAGCTGGAAGCCCTGAAAGCAGAAAACACGCAATGGGCCAGGTGGTAGGACACAATTAAAGGAACTAAAACCGAGCAGAAACTCCCGAAGAAATAGCAAGGAATCTTAAATCAATTTGATAGTGACAGGGCAGACGATTCTGACTCGGGAGAAGGCCACTAAACCCAAGCAACCAAGAGGAAAGCCACTTCGCCTCTGAAAAGAGGAGACGGGATGGCAGGGGCAAGGGAAAAGCCGTCAAAGCACCACCAAACCAGCAGTGAGGACAAAGATGAAGAACAGGACCCCTTCATACAATTGGCGGAACTAAGAGACATTGTACTAAGACTCACCCGCACGGCAGTAATTACGAAAACATTTCCAAGGACATGAAAATGCATACGACGATCTTGCGCGAGACATATGAGCTGCTCTTCGGGAAATCCGAATAGCCTTTAGAACTCCAAAGCGCCAAGACAAAACTCAGGCGCCAGCTGGAAGCCCTGAAAGCAGAAAACACGCAATGGGCCAGGTAGTAAGTCACAATTAGAGCTGAGATGGCATGGCTGGACTAGATGACCAGTCAAGCAGGCCAACCAAACCCCATGCCAGAAAACAGAGGCGCTGGAGGAAGCACTAATCACAACCCAGACCTACAACGAGGCCGAGAATTGGCCCCAGAATATCTTTCAGAAGATGAAGGTAGACGAATGTCAATTGGAACCAAAACCGAGCAGAAACTGCAGATGAAATTGCAAGGAATCTTTAATCAATTGGCTAATGACAAGGGCAGAAGACTCGGACTCGGGAGAAGGCCACCAAACACAAGCAACCAAGAGCAAAGCCACCTCGCCTCAGAAACGAGAAGACGGGATGGCAGTGGCAAGGGAAAAGCCGTCAAAGCAGCACCAAACCAGCAGCGAGGACGAGGATGATGACAAAACACCTTCATACAATTGGCGGCCGGGAAGTAACGAAATGACCTCCGAGCGTATGTTAAAGATGCTTTCCTTTAACATTACTAGTCGCCCCGTGGCGTGCTGTATCGCCCAAAGTTTTGTGGTCGTGCGCCGGTTGTAAGAGACAATTACTAGAATTGTGCGTATCGGGAGAGCGCCTTGCACGAGAAATAGAACAAGAGACGCCCGGAGCAGACAGTGATAAACGAAAACAGCTTATAACAGATAAGACGAGGAATATACATCGTTGGCAAGCGGCCAGAAGAGAAAAACCGAAATCGCTGATCTCTGAAACCTGAACTTGAAGGTGGGTGATGTGGCTACAATAGCTCACACCACTGCTGGATGGATGGTCGCAGGGCCCTGGAGTGCAGTGGGGAGGGTAGAAGGAATTTGTGCTTGAAATATGGCATCAGGTCAGACAATGTGGGAAGCAGACTGTTTATTGTGCACATTGTTGGTCAGAAGTCCATGCCGCAGGCGGTCTGTGATGCCCAATAAAGAGACGGACTAGGGAAGAGGCAAAGAAGAATCCTCTCAACATAAAGACTAGACCAGCAAGAAAAAGACCAGATAACTAAGATGGGACAAACAACTCTGAAAACCCGGGACTGCAGCCCTAGAGCAAGCCAGCCTTAAAAGCGATCAAGCCTCCGCCCTGAGTAGCCCACACCACCAAGGTGCACCTTCCCGCAGGCCGAAGAGGGAAAACGGAGCGCTTCAGGCACTATATTGTGTGTGACACCATCAGTGAGTAGAATTTGAGGGCACCTACGATGGCCTCAAAAGCATAAGGGTAATTGCAGAGGCGAACGAGACGAAGGCGATAGCAGTCGAGGCCCCAATAGTACCCTCACAGATCATGAGGAAAATAACAAAATACCTGTTGCAAGCAACCATCTGGTACCTGGATGAACAATACGCAACGTAAATCCCCAGGGTACTACCACGGCGACGACAAGCCCACCAGCGAGCAGAAGTTCAGGGAGAGCACCTACGATGGCCTCAATAGCATAAGGGTAATTGCAGAGGCGAACGAGACGAAGGTGATAGCAGTCGAGGCCCCAATAGTGCCCTCACAGGTCATGAGGAAATAACAGAATACCTGTTGCAAGCAACCATCTGGTACCTGGATGAACAGCACGCAACCAAAAATCCCCAGAGTACTACCACAGCGACGACAAACCTACCAGCCAGCAGAAGTTGAGGGGAAGCACCTACGATGGCCTCAAAAGCATAAGGGTAATTGCAGAGGCGAACGAGACGAAGGTGATAGCAGTCGAGGCCCCAATAGTGCCCTCACAGGTCATGAGGAAATAACAGAATACCTGTTGCAAGCAACCATCTGGTACCTGGATGAACAGCACGCAACCAAAAATCCCCAGAGTACTACCACAGCGACGACAAACCTACCAGCCAGCAGAAGTTGAGGGGGAGCACCTACGATGGCCTCAAAAGCATAAGGGTAATTGCAGAGGCGAACGAGACGAAGGTGATAGCAGTCGAGGCCCCAATAGTGCCCTCACAGATCAAGAGGAAAATAACAAAATACCTGTTGCAAGCAACCATCTGGTACCTGGAAGAACAACACGCAACCAAAAATCCCCAGGGTACTACCACGGCGATGACAAACCCACCAGCGAGCAGAAGTTGAGGGGGAGCACCTACGATGGCCTCAAAAGCATAAGGGTAATTGCAGAGGCGAATGAGACGAAGGCGATAGCAGTCGAGGCCCCAATAGTGCCCTCACAGATCATGAGGAAAATAACAAAATACCTGTTGCAAGCAACCATGTGGTACCTGGATGGACGACACGAAACCGAAAATCCCTAAGGTACTGCCACGATGACGACAACCCCTAATGGAAGGAAGGAGGAGGTAAACCCAATGAGGGACAAACGTATTCGGACCTAGTCCGGAAGGTCAGTGAGATTGACAGCGGGGAGAACATTGTCGCCCGGTTTGAAAAGACAGACAATGCCCACCTCTGGATCAGGGTGAAGGGCACTGATGACAAAGTTGACGCCCTATGCGAGGCCATCAGCGCGAAAAAACGGGGAACCGAGCCCAGAGTTCAGAGGCCGGGCGTAAACATGCATTTTCGTAGTCAGGATGTCCAGGCCTGCTTATGCCTGGACATCCTGACTACGAGAACCGAGGCGATTCTTGACTAAAGGTCGTTTTAGACAAGACAATTTATTGACTCAAAAGTTAGTCAAGATGTGAGACAATCTAAATTGTCTCGTACCAAACAGCAAATTATTTGCAATATTGAATTGGATGGTAGATCGAATGGAAAAATCTAACGCGTTCTATTTGTCAAAGACAAATTGTATGGGAGAAGGATATATGAATTCATTTCTTGAACAACTTTTGAGCTAAGAAATTGTCTTGTCTAAAACGACCTTAACTTTTGAGTCAAGAAATTGTCTTGTCTAAAACGACCTTTAGGTAGATCATCGGTTCGTCAGTGGGTCCGTTTGTCAGTTTTCATTTAGTTGTTGTTGTCACTTGTCCTCTTTGTTGCTTATACCGTGTGGATATTGATATTCTATTATCATTCAAGCGACAATGCCTATAAACGTACTATGGCAATTTTACCATGACATACACACACCATGCTTTTAAGGGCCAATATAAAACCCACTGGATTTTCCAGTACATTTAAATTCCCATTGTCATAGTATGACGTTTCAATGATATTCTCAAAAATTTCACCGCAACGTACCATATTTTCGTCATATCACGTTTAGTTAAAATGAACATTAGAAGCAAATGGGAGGAAGCAAACGGAAAATATGAGGAAGATAGTAAAAGTAAAAATAACATGCTATAAACTGAGAAAAATAAAGTAACGAAAGAAATATCAGGGGATAATAGAAATAATGTTTAGAGAAAGAAAAGAAAAACGTGTAAAAATATAATTACAGAAGCAGCAACATAACAGTTAGTACAGTGACTAAATCAAGAACTAGCCTTTAGTAATCGCCCGGGGGGTTATTGTTCAATTACGATATACATATAATTAGATCCTGATGGTTGTATTGAAATGAAAATGAGACTGAAATTGTTTCGGACGTTTCTAAATGGTGTATCGAGTTAAGAAGTTGCGTCGGTGAAGTGGCCGCGTGCGTATTGTTCAAGTGCGTGGCATTGTTCGTTGTTGCCGGCTGATAAGTTGGAACTGATGGATAGTGGAAGATGTGGATACGCGGCGTGGAGTAGGCCTCTAATGGTCAGCCTTTATGCAGAGCGAGAGTGGTTATAATGGGTGTAATTTGCATGTTGATTTATAAGGAGAAGTTTCTAGCGTAAAGGGTGGTGGGGGGTTTTGGAGCGCGTCTTTGTAGCCAAATTATATCGCATTGTTGGTTGGAGTGGCGGTTTCGGATTTGAGGAAGACACAGGAAGGGGTGCATTAAGAAATCTATATTAAAAATAATCCGCGCGCCGCTTCTTTTGTGGGTGGAGTGGAAGCATGCTCCGATGCTGCCAGCGCGTAATTAACAAAGACTTAAAAGTAATCCAGATGCGAGTGACTTTCAATTTCGTACCTGAGCGATCACGGGTGGGGGGGTAGGGGGTGGTTTCGGTTGGGGGATGTGATCGATACCTTTGGTGGGTTAATTAGAGTGCACGCGGCGTGATTAACGCGATTAGCGGACGGCCGCGGGGGCGGCACGCCTAAACGGATTGAAACAATTGTACGCGTTTCCAATTAAGTAACTGATGAGGAGCATTCAAGGAGGTGGCTGGATGAATGCGGAATGATAAATGGAGCGCGTGGCCGGTAGCTCAGCCGTTTTGACACCCAATCTGCATGCAATCATCGAGCCGGTTACAATCTGCCACTCGGTAATTGGGGAGGGTTAGTTGTCTGCACGAGCCAATTTAAGCCCATTCGCGTTCCGTAATTAGCGGCAAGACGGGAGATTATGAGAAAGAGTTAATTGGAAATTGTTCGGATCATATTCAACCCCCGGAATCGATTCGAGCGTGCTGTGAAACGACGCGGAAGCGAACTCACACGCTTCATATTTGCTAATATTTAAATTCGTGCCAGAGGTGAATAATAGCAGTCGCCGCTTTTGTTAACAAACTGTTAATGATCAGTGACAGTGTTTACACGGCGTTATTAATGGCGGGGTGATGTAATTTTGCATACGGACCTGTCGCCGACCCGTCACGGGCCAACACCCCAGGTACCATCCCTTGCGGCATCCGGGACAGGTGCCCCTCTACTACAAAATCGCTACCACACGGAGTACGTAAAACCATTTTCATATTAAAAGAGAAAATCATAAAACGGGCGAGATTTTAGCGGCCATAAATGTCACTCTGCATATTCTTGGGGGTAACTTCTGTACGTCTTAAATAGCCCCAAAAATTGGATTTGCCGTTCAATAACCATAAAAGTATATGGCATTTTCAAACTCTTTGTTTAATAGTCGCGGGGCAATGTTTATAAAATAATGCAGTAAAATGAACATTTTAAAGTCTAATACATCGCATTATAACGAGATATAAACCTCTGGAAGTTGTAAAAGTGGTAGGTCGTAACGCGTAGCTCCCCTAACAAGTGACCCGCGCATGTGAACGCGACAAGTCCCCGGAAAGCTGAGCACGTCCCAGATTCCCGGCTTGATGAAGACTCCCCATTTGGATATAGATGGCCCGTAATGCGGATGCCGGCTCCACGTCATATCGCCGCAATTGTTAAAAATAGCGATCGTTAAATCTCACCCCAATTCCACCCATATGCAAATTTATCTATTTACAAAACAAAACTAGATGCGGTAGGTACAAAAAAGAGGCAACACAACACGAATAATTTACATCTGCTTAAGGCGAACGGGAAACTCAATCATATTTCATTTTCCCCCGCAAGAAGTATGGAAATGAGTCTGACGATGTTACTCGAGTGCGATATGAAAACGGCAAATACAGTTAGGAGCACCTCTTGCCATTGTGTTTTTTCTGTGTGTGTGTTGTATTTGGGGCGTCAAGTGGTCACATTTATTTGTGGCGGCTCTATCATCACAATGAAAGAAATGTGACAAGCGGAATATGTCCCCCGGGCAGGGAGACTCGCTCAATCATACGTTTATCTGCTCCGTACGACCACTTTTATTATTTACACACTTCTCCAGTTGCACACCCAACGAGAGGGTGCCAAATTGAAACCATTTATTACTACACACATACACTCAGATTTGCTTGATCGCATCATATTTTTTAATTTAATTCCGAAATCTAATCCCCCGTAATGCCGTGATTAAAACCAAGTATAATAATAATAATAAAAAAACGACAGAAATACCTAACGAACTTCCCATCATCATCTCCCAGCGGACGTATATTTCACCGTAACTATATTTTTCCGGCCTTATTAGCGACTGGGACAATCCCTAATGTCCTCCCTAACTCGCCGCAGAGTGCGCGCTCGCTCCAAAGGGCGCACATAATGATACCGATATTGCAGAGGCATTAGCGACAGATCTATAGGGCGGAGGGCCTATTATTTAATCATACTGGCTTGTAATTAGTGTCCATACAATTTTTTTAACAAGCCTCTTCTGCACCACACACACACACATTAAATGATATTTCAGTTAACATATACGATTTCAATCCACTCACTGCAAATAATAAATCGTGCAGTAATTTAGTAACGAAAACGCGGGCATGTATGGTAATTTTATTTGATTTTTATGAGCCATTAAGTGCGCAGTTTTTTCTTTTGTGTGTGTTTGCAAGTCTTGGGGTTGTTTTGGTGTGGCCGTCGCTAGTGCGGTTTGGTGTGGGGGCATTAAAATTTCGATGTGGTCAGTTGTTCGCGTTGATGTGTTATTAAGGTACACGGAGTTGATTATTTGCAGAAATTCGAAACCTACTCAAGCACGTTTATTTATTTTTTTGTGCTACCGCACGAACACAATGCTCCTTTTCAAGCGTCGTTTGAAACAACCCTGAGCGTGTGGACATAATAGAAGGTGTTTTAATTTGATATATAGCCTTGAATGTCCCATAACGGACAAGTGCATTAAATAGCCAGTTAATGCAATAAACTGTGGCAAAATATACGCGCTTATTGTTTATAATTGCGCTTGCAGCAAAAAAAAAGAGAAGTAGCTCGTATATTTTCGCAGTTACGATAGATGGAATTAATTAGCTTCTGTACATTTCCTTTGTTGTGATAATATTTCATAGTTTTACTGCGACTGGAGTATTGCCAAGCTCTGTCAATAAAATTTTCTTGTCTATTTTTAAAAATAATATATAGCCGCCGTCTTTGTTCACCGTGCGATCTGGGTTACTAAAAACGGAACGAAATTCGTTATTATAACACAGTATCTAGTAATCATCCTCATAAAATATTGTATAAATGACCCCTCCGATATAGATATAGATATATACCTCAGACTCTCTCGGAGAGACATATAAATCCTCTCCGCGATACGTTTTATTGTCTTTAAATTACGTTCGCCCCCCCACTAGACTACTAGATAGGTCACCGACACTACAATAATAACATTTTTAATTACAACACAAATAATACTGAATTCAAAATGCAAGCATAATAAAATGTGTAAAACTAAAGAACGTGACTCATACCGTTGGCATGTCCGGACTCGACCCACAGACCTTTAGAAATTTATAGAGAGTCGGCCCTACTAAACCATCCTAAAACAATCAATAGAAATTATTTTTATAACGACCACCAACGCCCGGAGAATAGGTTTAGATCGATTCGATAAATAATATGTGGGTTAATAACAACACGCCTATTGAAATCCATTCAGGCAGTTTTAAAGTATGCAAACAATGGTAATTGCGTCCTAATTAGAGCAACTAAAAAAAAATCAATTAAATAAACTCAATTGCAACCTGGGGTGGCTCACGAAATTACTATAACGGCTCGCACGGGGGTTGGGTAGGGTGTACTTATCAAACAATACTTTGTTAAAAATGACACAAAACGCACAGGATAATTACACGTGTAAGGATAATTAACATCGAAAGTAATATAGTCATTTGGCGCGGAACTGCCTATTAAAAGCGACTCCTTTCCTCGCCCCCCCACGCTATGCCTTTTTTTTACCGGAATTAATTCGAGTCGACGCGAGTTTTCTGCAATTCACTTTTATTGCCGCTGCAACTGCAACAGCGGCGCCCCATATTGAATTCATATTACAATTTATTATTATCATACTTTTGTACCACACGTGAAATATTACGGCAACAAAGGATCGACATTTAGAATTTTTATCTACCCTCAAGAATTAAGTTATTACACTAGGCAACAATTTTTTCTTTTGGTAAGCAAACACTGATTTTAGATATTAAAATTTTTCGAATATAGCGTGTCTAAAAAGCAAAATAGATTGATATTAGAAACTATTTTAAACAATTTGCAATTGGGCAAACTCCAACATTCACGAGAAGAGAGCAACCATCGATTATCGACATCACGGTTGCCACAACCAACCTAATGGAACGAGTACGAGGCTGGAAGGTACTCGAGGATGAAGAAAACCTAAGTGACCACAACTATAGTGAATACAGCATCCAACTAAGCGGAGGGAGTACATAGCGTCAGCCACTACAACAAATGCAGATGAAATGGTGGAGGAACTTAACACCAAAAGCCGGTTGATGATCAATGCAATCCTATCAGTCCGAAAACTGGTCACGGAGTCGATCGAGGGAGTAATTGAAGACACTGTATGATGGTTACCCTGGACATGTTAAATGCATTCAACATGTTACCATGGGTGGCTATCACAGCGGCGGTGAGACAAATTAGAATACCAGAAGACCTGGTAAAACTGATACTTAAGCGACTGAGAAGTGACATATGAAGGCACCGGAGGGCTGACAAAGTTCGAAGTCACGGGGGGCGTACTCGGACCCTTCCTCTGGAACATGGCATACGACAATGCCCTCCAACTTGAGCTGCCCGAGGACGTCACCGCCATCGCATTTGCCGATGTTATGGCAATAGACAAATAGGTAATACCAGGCAAGCGGCCAAAATGATGGCGGCCACAGGACTAAGCGTCGCGGTGGCCAATACTCACGCCGCGCTGTTCTCTACAAGGAGAGCAGGCATCCAGGAAGCCACTACAATCCAACTCATGGGGTGGGAAATAGTGCTGGCAAGAAAAATATTTGGGAACAATACTGGATGCTAATACCAGCTATGCTTCGCAAGTGCTGGAGACTACCCGCAAAGCGGCTAGGAAGGAAGGAGCCCTAGCCAGGCTGCTTCCCAACATAGGGGGTGCGAGCGAGGGTAAACGGAGACTACTAGCGACAGAGCCGCGAGCCCAGATGCTAGATGCAGTCCCAGCATGGGCCAACACAACGCTGACCCAGATGAACTCAGAGAGGCTGAGAAGGGGAATTAGAACCAACGCCTTACGCATAACAAGAGCATACCGTACGACATCCACGGATGCAGTGGAAGTCCTGGCAATGACGATAACTGCCGATCTCATGGTGGCAGAAACAGCCAAGATATACCATGAGGTTAAGAGAGATATACCATGAGGTTAAGAGAGGGACAGCCCTAGAAGTGGCTAAAAAAGGAGGTGAGGAGAGACACCTAACCAAACAGCAGAGCAGAAATCTAGAAACGCGGCATGGACGAGGAAGGTGATCCCCAACCTGATTCCTTGGGTGACCCCGAGGGCATGGTGAGCTGGGTCACTGGACACACACTTGCCGCCTTCTCTATCCGGTGCAGGTACGACTGGTATACACCATGGCCGGACAGGGTCTGCGTGCCCTGTCCAACCATGGTGTATACCAGTCGTACCTGCACCAGATAGGGAAGGCGGCAAGTCAAAATGCCGCCACTGATGTGGGACAGATGATCCAGCCCACACCATCTACCGTTGCCAGCGCTGGACGAGGGAACGCACCAGGATGTGTATTGAGATGGGGGCAGAGATACCACCAGAAGAGCTAACTAGCCTGATGCTAAGAGAGCCAGACCAGATGCGGCAACAGTTACGACGGGAAAGTACAAAGACGACCTAGACACCTAAACAGATACCACCCAGCAAGAAAAAAGACAGAAGGAAGAAACAAGACGAAACACCGAACGACGCATAGAGTAGAAACCAGAACGGAGAACGGATACACAATGAACACCCACATCCTGTGGTACATAGCACACACAGCTGTAGACCAAGGACAATGCAGAAGTCTCTGCCATATTACGGGAGATACAATGACATCACTAACATGGCAAGGCAAGAGACAATAATGACGAAACTAATGTGAGACGGCGCTAGGGCGCTTAGAGTGCCTCCGAGACGGACAATCCCCTAGTCTCAGAATATGAGGTTAGGTTTTAGTCAGTTCCCACCCAGATCTGAAGTAGTGCGGGATCGGCATAGAGTTTGGGTGCCGGTGAAGGTAGAGTTTATCTGGTAGGTTGGGCCAAGAGGGTCCGAATCCAGCACTACCCGGGGGGAGAATACCAGCACTAGCCAGGGGAGAATACCAGCACCACCTGGGGGAGAATACCAGTACTGCCTTCTGGGTGTCTTTTGAAGATTCCCCAACTCAAGCCAAATAAAAAAAGGTTTCAGTCGTCGGACAGAACCCAGGGTGAATCCGACACTACCCGCGCCTCTAACGCCAGGAGGTGCCAGTGAGGTGTGGTGTCTTTTAAAGGTTTCCTCCTCACATGACAAAAAAAAAGGTTCATCATGGACCGCCAAAATATCTAGAACGAGCAGAGATCATAACCTGTTGCCTCAGATGTGGACATGAGGAAAAATGGTTTAAGGATTGGATGGATGATAGCTATAGAAAATGTGGTATATGTAGGCAGGGTGAAGATAAATAAATGGTTTAAGGATTGGATGGATGACAGCTATAGAACATGTGGTACATGTAGACAGGGTGAAGATAAATAAATGGTTTAAGGATTGGATGGATGACAGCTATAGAACATGTGGTACATGTAGACAGGGTGAAGATAAATAAATGGTTTAAGGATTAGATGGATGATAGCTATAGAACATGTGGTATATGTAGACAGGGTGAAGATAAATAAATGGTTTAAGGATTGGATGGATGACAGCTATAGAACATGTGGTATATGTAATCAGGGTGAAGATAAATAAATGGTTTAAGGATTGGATGGATGATAGCTATAGAACATGTGGTACATGTAGACAGGGTGAAGATAAATAAATGGTTTAAGGATTGGATGGATGATAGCTATAGAACATGTGGTACATGTAGACAGGGTGAAGATAAATAAATGGTTTAAGGATTGGATGGATGATAGCTATAGAACATGTGGTATATGTAATCAGGGTGAAGATAAATAAATGGTTTAAGGACTGAATGGATGATAGCTATAGAATACATACTGTGATACTTCCTTCTTCACTGTGTGAGGAGGAAGTCAAGGTAGATCTTGAGAAGAGTCGGCGAAACGCAGCAGCCTTGTCTTCTGGATAGTTCTGGATAGTTGGCTGGAGGGTAGCATAGCTACAGACACTCAATTTGCGTGCGAGCTGCAAAACTCTGGCGGGCGAGGAGTTGCCAATGCTGACCATACTAGGCCAGCACTCCCCTAGTATTAGATTAGTATTAGATGCACCATTGTCTTTTGTAATCCTAAATGCATTTCCGATTGTATTGCCCTTTAGAAATAGGGTCTTTTATAGATAGTGAAATGCCACTGTCTATAAAAGACCCTATTTCTAAAGGGCAATACAATCGGAAATGCATTTAGGATTACAAAAGTACTTAAAACAAGAGTGCTGCGTTTCGCTGACTCTTCTCAAGATCTACATTGAATTCCCTCTCACATAGTGGAGAAGGAAATATCACGGTATGCCATATTGGACAAGTCATGCCTGTACACACTGCATTTTGCGGATGATCAGGTGATATTCAGTCAAGACAAAGGGGACTTGGAATATATGGCGCGCAAATTAAAAGAAGAATATGCTAAGTGGAGAACATAAAGCTCAAGAAAACAAAATACCTATGTGTCGGAAGGACGAAGGACGTCTATCGTTTCGCTCCCTTCACGTTGTAGTTGCTGAACTTGAAGGGAACGAAACGATAGACGTATGCAATGAATACACCTAGCTGGGAGTTAAATTTGATGCCACCGTCAAATACGATGTGGGTGACTAAAGGATGTAAGGTTTCCTTCTAACATGTCAAAAAAAGGTTCAACATGGACCGCCAAAATATCTAGAACGAGCATAGACCATAACCTGTTGCCTTAGATGTGGACATGAGGAAAAATGGTTTAAGTATTGGATGGATGATAGCTATAGAAAATGTGGTATATGTAGGCAGGCTGAAGATAAATGGAATCATCGGTTGAATGAAGATGGAGGATGTATGTATGTATATTCGCTCCCTTCACGTTGTAATTGCTGAACTTGAAGGGAGCTAAACGATAGACGCATGGAATGAATACACATAGTTGGAAGTTAAATTTGATGGCACCATCAAATACGATGCGAAAATCTACGAGTGGGTGGCAAAAAGATGTAAGGTTTCCTCCTAACATGACAAAAAAGGTTCATCATTGACCGCCAAAATATCTAGTACGAGCACAGACCATAACCTGTTGAATTAGGTGTGGACATGGGGAAAAATGGTTTAAGTATTGGATGGATGATAGCTATAGAAAATGTGGTATATGTAGGCAGGCTGAAGATAAATGGAAGCATCGGTTGAATGAAGATGGAGGATGTATGCTCCCTTCACGTTGTAGTTGCTGAACTTGAAGAACGCGAAACGTATGCAATGAATACATCTAGCTGAGAGGTGAATTTGATGCCACCGTTAAAAATTATGCGGAAATCTACGAGTGGGTGGCAAAATGATGTAAGGTTATTGATGCAATAAACTCAGTTCTGTGGACAAGATCAATATCAATACCTAGAAAACATGCACTTAACTCAATATCTACCTTGACTTCCCCCTCACACATTGGAGAAGGATGTGTCATGGTATGGGTACTCACATTAGACAAGTCATGCCTATACACACTCCATTTTGCTGATGATCAGGTGATACTCAGTCAAGACAAAGAGGACTTGGAATATATGGCGCGCAAATTAAAAGAAGAATATACTAAGTGGAGAACATAAATCTCAAGAAAACAAAATACCTATGTGTCGGAAGGTCGAAGAACGTCTATCGTTTCGCTCCCACGTTGTAGTTAAAGGGAGCGAAACGATAGACGCATGCAATGAATACACCTAGCTGGGAGTTAAATTTGATGCCACCGATGCGGAAATCTACGAGTGGCTAGCAAAAGGATGTAAGGTTATGGATGCACTGAACTCATTTCTGTGGACAAGATCAATATCAATACCTAGAAAACATGCACTCATCTCAATGCCATATTGAATAGTGTTATTGACATACGGATGCGAACTATGGACTATCATTATCTCAGCCTGGAACAGAAAACAGATTTTAGCCATAGAAATTGATTTTTGGATTGATCTGGATATTAAGATTACAGAGAATAAGAAATGAAGTGATACGAGAGACTATGAAAGTGAAGAAAACCAACATTGAAGATATACATCGCAGGCAACTTAAATGGTACAGGACCAAAACAAGCAATTTATTGGATCCCACTGAATTGCAGGAAAAGAGTCGCCCGGGAAAGACCTGGGATTACATTATTTTGCCTAGAAACAGATGAAAAAACGCAGGCACCAACATGTCTGTTGAGTAGTATCAATCAAACATAACTGTTTTGTGTGGAATATTGTAGAAAGATGAATATTGTATGAATATTATAGAAAGTATATTATTAAATCTTAATAAATCAATTAATCAAAATCAAAAACTGATATTTTTAACAGCAAGTTAATTCTGTAATGCGGACAAACAGTAAAAAGTGTAGTGTTTAAAATATACTTTGTCTGTTTTAATTGATATATATAGTAAATGTAGTAAATGGTGAAGGAAGGATGTGATAGAGTCTGCAAAGGTTGGATGCAGTTTCTAGATGGAAATGGAAAATGAGTGAGTGAAATGCGGAGTAAGTTAATTCTGTAATGCGGACATACAGTCAAAAGTGTTGTGTTGAAAATTGATATTAAATATACCTTGTTTGTTTTAATTGATACATATAGTAAATGTAGTAAATGGTGAAGGAAGGATGTGATAGAGTCTGCATAGGTTGAATGCAGTTTCGAGATGGAGGTGGAAAAGGAGTGAGTGAAATGAGGAGTAAGTTAATTCTGTAATGCGGACATACAGTCAAAAGTGTTGTGTTGAAAATTGATATTAAATATACCTTGTTTGTTTTAATTGATACATATAGTAAATGTAGTAAATGGTGAAGGAAGGATGTGATAGAGTCTGCATAGGTTGAATGCAGTTTCGAGATGGAGGTGGAAAAGGAGTGAGTGAAATGAGGAGTAAGTTAATTCTGTAATGCGGACATACAGTCAAAAGTGTTGTGTTGAAAATTGATATTAAATATACCTTGTTTGTTTTAATTGATACATATAGTAAATGTAGTAAATGGTGAAGGATGTGATAGAGTCTGCAAAGGTTGGATGCAGTTTCGAGATGGAGATGGAAAAGGAGTGAGTGAAATGAGGAGTAAGTTAATTCTGTAATGCGGACATACAGTCAAAAGTGTTGTATTGAAAATTGATATGAAAATATGCCTTGTTGTGTTTTAATTGATGCATATAGCAAATGTATATTATGCCTTATTTGAAGCCTAATTGATATCGATATTAGTGTTGATAAACAGAATAATCAAACGCAGAAACATTTCATTTTCTAATCCACTAAACATATCGTTGTATAGCGTTACCATTCAATTAACTGCGATCGCATCAGGGTGGCAATTACGGGGGTATCGCCCACACCCACACTCCCCCCTACTAATATGTTTATTTTTTCGGGTTTGATTGCCCCCGCCGTATTAATTACCGCGCACGCCACGGAAGCGCGTGATTTCGTCCGGCAAATTAATACGATTTTGCCTCATTACCGCGTTTTTTTTGTCCCTTGGTGTCGCCGTATCGCACGTCGTTATTAAATGTGGATTAGAATCATTTGTCATACAAGGTAATATCCGAAGGTGTGCAATTAGGAATTAATTGATCGCTCGCCTATTTTCAGGAGCGATTAGAGAAATGAGTAATTGCGCCATTGAAATTTTCACTCGGCCGCTAATTAAACAAAACCAAGCGTGAGTCACCGTGTGTTAGATAAGTGCGGTATGGTTGTGCAAATAGAAACCTTTTTTTTTGTGAGTACAATGCGTCATGAAGGGACAAACGTCTTTGTGTTTATTTTGGTGTGTGTTGTTTATCTTGAGTGAGCTACAAGGATATATGGCCGGCGATTTTTCAATAAATGCAATTGAAAATGTATAATTAGCTGGCGCGTGGAGTGATAAGCGACAGTTGATTGATACGGAAAAATTGCCCCATAAATCCCGCGCCGTATTGGGACGTGCGGAGTGAATTTTTTCTTCTTCTCTGGTCGTCGCAGATGTTGCAGGAATTAGGTTAAGCACTACATGACAGTGGCGGTGTGCGCGTGATAAGTCGGACGCTAATGATCCCTCAAATTGCTTTTGATACCCGAATTAATGAAAACTGTGGTCGTTAAACTTTCTAAATTAATAGACGCACCACTGGGTCAACTATTAATGTAAACACGTGAAAACAAAAACGACTGCAATTCCAGTTAATACTAATAAGATTAAAAATAGATGTTTATGTGATTGTTGTGTAAGTGAGCTCGGCTGGTTTGTGATTAATATACACAAATGTTTGCACAGCACGTGTATGTTACGTCGGGAAGAAGCTGATGCTGCTGGCAAGATTGTTTATTTTGGGGTGTTTGCGTGTGATGAAATAGTAATTTCGGTGGTTACCTTTTGTTTGGGTGTTAATATATTTATGGATTTGTGATTGGTATATGAAATGTAAACAACCTTATCTGGGGTTCTATGCGCGGAGTGCACGCGTGAATGTGGAGGTGTGATGCGTATATTAATGAAGATGAACGGGCGCGAGAGCTCAACAAGTCACAACAGGCTATAGCCCGGGTCGTGATAGCGGAATATGAATATGATAAGCGCGTCAGGTCGGTGCTCAGCACGTATGCCGCGATACCCGATGCATATTATCACTTCCGATAATACGGCTGGCAATTCCCACGGCCTTCCATTTCACGAAATATTGCGCGTTTATGGATGACGAGCTAATGGGGGGGTCCCGAATGCGGCTGGACCGGTGATTTATAACGCTTGGTGGCGGCGGCGGCGGTGGCGACGGCGAGGGTATTAATTAAAAATTAATATCCTCGTTATTGAGTTATTCGCGGTTATCTCCGGCGCGTATACTCTCCAGCGGCCGATAAATACTGCCCTCCTGTATTATTTATTGGTCCGGTTTTATGTGGCGGCGGAAAGAAACAAAGGGCAAAACGGAATCGAGAGCGAGGGCGAAGTGCATTGCTTAAATCAACTGCCGTAACATGAAGCAAACTGTCAGCAGGGGCGGTTATGGCCCCATCATCTCACATATCGACGAGGTAAGAGTGTCCAGAGCCCCGGGCCCATAATAAAGTAATCTGCGAAATGTCGGTGTCGATCGCTCTCTCGACCCGGCCATAACCATAACTATAACTCACCCCCGCCGCCGCCGCCGCCGCCCGCCAACCCGCAATAAAAACGGAACACCACGAATTACATCTTCTTTCTTAAAACCACATTTATTATCTTCCATGCACGCGCCTCACAATGCCACGATATACACATACACACACACACCCACGTGCACCGCATAAAACCAGACACATTTCCACTGTCTACTCAATTTCACTACCCATGCAACGGTATACAAAACATATTTATTAATAATATGCACGAAACATATAAATCGATGCTCTTGTTTCACGTGGGGATGTTAGTATGCAAACGATAACAAGCGCGCGCTATATTTACTGCATTACTTAGTACTAATACTAAAATAATAATAATGTAGCACATATTACTATTAGTACAGTAGTAAAACTCGTATAATGTTATGGATTATTAGCAGTATTATGGCAGATCGACTCCTGGTCGATAGTCATTCGATCGCATAATTACGCAATTATATATTATATGGTCTATAAAGATTGCATTTAATTTATTTTATTCGATAAAAATCCAACGCGCGCAGCACTTAATTGGACCCCAAGAACATTTTAAAAACCCCCCAGCAAAATAGCACACAATATTAAAATAATACCAGCAATAATTAACCTGAAATTTTGTGTGTGACGCACTGTTTACATAACAAGGGCGCGTAAATGTTTAATTGACTAACCTGTGTCCGAGAGTTAATAGCACGCAATTACCAAATTTGTAGGTGAATTACACACAACGCGCACATGATTTGTTGCATTACCGGCACCGCACTAACCTTTCCGCATTACTGTGCTATTTCGAGCGCGACCTCGCGAACTGAAGGAGTTTTTGCGGCCTACGTCAGGCCGGCCAAATGCGTTTGTTGATATCCCGGGTTTTACCAACTAAACCTCTAAATATTTATGCGTATTGAAAATTGTAGTTATTATTTAGATTTTACAGAGTGAATTTTTCAACCACATTACAATGCACATATATTATGTGATTAATATTTTTTTATATATTAGCATATATGATTGCGTTTTAGTTGTTTATTTAAGGATGTTTGCTTTAAACTGGAACAATAACATATTTATTTAGAGCGGAATAGATAACAAAGGTGCTGAATTATGGGATGTTAGATGCGATTTATTTAGTAGCCAGTTAAGTTTTATTTAAGTAGTTACGTAACGTTAGTAACCAGAAGAAGCAGAAAAATATATATATCATGGGAAGAAATACAACAAATGATACAAATACAAAGGATAAAAGAAAAAGAAACACCTTACGGTAGAAGGCATATGATTAAATAAAAGGTTACGAAAATAACTTCGCCATTGCGATTGTAATAACTACCCATGAATATCTGTAACAAATGTATTCAACAAAATATAGGGAGACTACTGCGAGATAATATAGAAAATGATTACAAAGATATGGAAGCCGAATACCAGGCTGGGGTCTGGGCAAAAGGATTAACAATGAACAATCTGTTCAGGCCATAGGTTTTGGCGAGATTCTTCTTTTCCATTACATCTTTGTTTATAAGTATGCTTCTTGTTTTCAACGATTGTTTTATTCCTTTCTATCTTTTCTGTCTTTGTTGTGGTGATGCGGCAGAAGGATTAACAGTGGACAATCTGTTCAGACCATAGGTGATGGAGGTATTCTTCGGCCGTTCGACTATCTCTTCCAGTGTTTCTAATCTTGTTTTAGTTGGGCTTGTCCTGTTTTCCTTTCTTTCTCCTTTATTGCCATTCCATTTCTCATATTTTGAATATTTGTCTTCCTATAACTTCCTATAACCACCTAATTTCTCTCCATCTCTTTCATCTCACTCATATTTCTTAATTCTTCCATTTTTCTTACATTACATCTTTGTTTATAAGTATGCTTCTTGTTTTCAACGATTGTTTCATTCCTTTCTATCTTTTTCTGTCTTTGTTGTGGTGATGGGGCAAAAGGATTAAAAGTGGACAATGTGTTTAGACAATAGGTGGTGGAGAAATTCTTCGGCCGTTCGACTATCTATTCAAGTGTTTCTAATTTTGTTTTAGTTGGGCTTGTTCTGTTTTCTTTTCTTTCTTCTTTCTTGCCATTCCATTTTTCATATTTTAAATATTTGTCTTCCTATAACTTCCTATAACCAACCACCTTATTTCTCTCCATACATTTTTGCATCTCTTTCATCTCACTCATATTTTTTAATTCTTCCATTTCTTTTCCATTACATCTTTGTTTATAAGTATGCTTCTTGTTGTCAACGACTGTTTCATTCCTTTCTATATTTTTCTGTCTTTGTTGTGGTGATGGGGCAGAAGGATTAACAGTGGACAATCTGTTCAGACCATAGGTGGTGGAGAGATTCTTCGGCCGTTCTACTATCTATTCAAGGGTTTCTAATCTTGTTTTAGTTGGGCTTGTTCTGTTTTCATTTCTTTATCCTTGCCATTCCATTTCTCATATTTTGAATATATTCCTTTCTATAACTTCCTATACCCACCTTTTTGCATCTCTTTCATCTCACTCATATTTTTCAAATTCTTCCATTTATTTTCCATTACATCTTTGTTTATAAGTATGTTTCTTGTTTTCAACGATTGTTTCATTCATTTCTATCTGTCTTTGTTGGCGTGATGTGGTAGAAGGATTAACAATGGACAATCTGTTCAGACCATAGGTGGTAGAGAGATTCTTCGACCGTTCGACTATCTCTTCCAGTGTTTCTACTCTTGTTTTAGTTGGGCTTGTTCTGTTTTCCTTTCTTTCTTCTTTCTTGTCATTCCATTTTTCATATTTTGAATATTTGTCTTCCTATAACTTCCTATAACCAACCACCTTATTTCTCTCCATACATTTTTGCATCTCTTTCATCTCACTCATATTTTTTAATTCTTCCATTTCTTTTCCATTACATCTTTGTTTATAAGTATGCTTCTTGTTGTCAACGACTGTTTCATTCCTTTCTATATTTTTCTGTCTTTGTTGTGGTGATGGGGCAGAAGGATTAACAGTGGACAATCTGTTCAGACCATAGGTGGTGGAGAGATTCTTCGGCCGTTCTACTATCTATTCAAGGGTTTCTAATCTTGTTTTAGTTGGGCTTGTTCTGTTTTCATTTCTTTATCCTTGCCATTCCATTTCTCATATTTTGAATATATTCCTTTCTATAACTTCCTATACCCACCTTTTTGCATCTCTTTCATCTCACTCATATTTTTCAAATTCTTCCATTTATTTTCCATTACATCTTTGTTTATAAGTATGTTTCTTGTTTTCAACGATTGTTTCATTCATTTCTATCTGTCTTTGTTGGCGTGATGTGGTAGAAGGATTAACAATGGACAATCTGTTCAGACCATAGGTGGTAGAGAGATTCTTCAACCGTTCGACTATCTCTTCCAGTGTTTCTACTCTTGTTTTAGTTGGGCTTGTTCTGTTTTCCTTTCTTTCTTCTTTCTTGTCATTCCATTTTTCATATTTTGAATATTTGTCTTCCTATAACTTCCTATAACCAACCACCTTATTTCTCTCCATACATTTTTGCATCTCTTTCATCTCACTCATATTTTTTAATTCTTCCATTTCTTTTCCATTACATCTTTGTTTATAAGTATGCTTCTTGTTGTCAACGACTGTTTCATTCCTTTCTATATTTTTCTGTCTTTGTTGTGGTGATGGGGCAGAAGGATTAACAGTGGACAATTTGTTCAGACCATAGGTGGTGGAGAGATTCTTCGGCCGTTCTACTATCTATTCAAGGGTTTCTAATCTTGTTTTAGTTGGGCTTGTTCTGTTTTCATTTCTTTATCCTTGCCATTCCATTTCTCATATTTTGAATATATTCCTTTCTATAACTTCCTATACCCACCTTTTTGCATCTCTTTCATCTCACTCATATTTTTCAAATTCTTCCATTTATTTTCCATTACATCTTTGTTTATAAGTATGTTTCTTGTTTTCAACGATTGTTTCATTCATTTCTATCTGTCTTTGTTGGCGTGATGTGGTAGAAGGATTAACAATGGACAATCTGTTCAGACCATAGGTGGTAGAGAGATTCTTCGACCGTTCGACTATCTCTTCCAGTGTTTCTACTCTTGTTTTAGTTGGGCTTGCTCTGTTTTCTTTTCTTTCTTCTTTCTTGCCATTCCATTTTTCATATTTTGAATATTTGTCTTCCTATAACTTCCTATAACCAACCACCTTATTTCTCTCCATACATTTTTGCAGCTCTTTCATCTCACGCATATTTTTTAATTCTTCCATTTCTTTTCCATAACATCTTTGTTTATAAGTATGCTTCTTGTTGTCAACGATTCCTTTCTTTATTTTTCTGTCTTTGTTGTGGTGATGGGGCAGAAGGATTAACAGTGGACAATCTGTTCAGACCATAGGTGGTGGAGAGATTCTTCGGCCGTTCTACTATCTATTCAAGGGTTTCTAATCTTGCTTTAGTTGGGCTTGTTCTGTTTTCATTTCTTTCTCCTTGCCATTCCATTTCTCATATTTTGAATATATTCCTTTCTATAACTTCCTATACCCACCTTTTTTGCATCTCTTTCATCTCACTCATATTTTTCAAATTCTTCCATTTATTTTCCATTACATCTTTGTTTATAAGTATGTTTCTTGTTTTCAACGATTGTTTCATTCATTTCTATCTGTCTTTGTTGGCGTGATGTGGTAGAAGGATTAACAATGGACAATCTGTTCAGACCATAGGTGGTAGAGAGATTCTTCGACCGTTCGACTATCTCTTCCAGTGTTTCTACTCTTGTTTTAGTTGGGCTTGTTCTGTTTTCTTTTCTTTCTTCTTTCTTGCCATTCCATTTTTCATATTTTGAATATTTGTCTTCCTATAACTTCCTATAACCAACCACCTTATTTCTCTCCATACATTTTTGCAGCTCTTTCATCTCACTCATATTTTTTAATTCTTCCATTTCTTTTCCATAACATCTTTGTTTATAAGTATGCTTCTTGTTGTCAACGATTCCTTTCTTTATTTTTCTGTCTTTGTTGTGGTGATGGGGCAGAAGGATTAACAGTGGACAATCTGTTCAGACCATAGGTGGTGGAGAGATTCTTCGGCCGTTCTACTATCTATTCAAGGGTTTCTAATCTTGTTTTAGTTGAGCTTGTTCTGTTTTCATTTCTTTCTCCTTGCCATTCCATTTCTCATATTTGAAATATATTCCTTTCTATAACTTCCTATACCCACGTTTTTTGCATCTCTTTCATCTCACTCATATTTTTCAAATTCTTCCATTTATTTTCCATTACATCTTTGTTTATAAGTATGCTTCTTGTTTTCAACGAATGTTTCATTCATTTCTATCTGTCTTTGTTGGCGTGATGGGGTAGAAGGATTAACAATGGACAATCTGTTCAGACCATAGGTGGTAGAGAGATTCTTCGACCGTTCGACTATCTCTTCCAGAGTTTCTACTCTTGTTTTAGTTGGGCTTGTTCTGTTTTCTTTTCTTTCTTCTTTCTTGCCATTCCATTTTTCATATTTTGAATATTTGTCTTCCTATAACTTCCTATAACCAACCGCCTTATTGCTCTCCATACATTTTTGCATCTCTTTCATCTCACTCATATTTTTTAATTCTTCCATTTCTTTTCCATTACATCTTTGTTTATAAGTATGCTTCTTGTTGTCAACGACTGTTTCATTCCTTTCTATATTTTTCTGTCTTTGTTGTGGTAATGGGGCAGAAGGATTAACAGTGGACAATCTGTTCAGACCATAGGTGGTGGAGAGATTCTTCGGCCGTTCTACTATCTATTCAAGGGTTTCTAATCTTGTTTTAGTTGGGCTTGTTCTGTTTTCATTTCTTTATCCTTGCCATTCCATTTCTCATATTTTGAATATATTCCTTTCTATAACTTCCTATACCCACCTTTTTGCATCTCTTTCATCTCACTCATATTTTTCAAATTCTTCCATTTATTTTCCATTACATCTTTGTTTATAAGTATGTTTCTTGTTTTCAACGATTGTTTCATTCATTTCTATCTGTCTTTGTTGGCGTGATGTGGTAGAAGGATTAACAATGGACAATCTGTTCAGACCATAGGTGGTAGAGAGATTCTTCGACCGTTCGACTATCTCTTCCAGTGTTTCTACTCTTGTTTTGGTTGGGCCTGTTCTGTTTTCTTTTCTTTCTTCTTTCTTGCCATTCCATTTTTCATATTTTGAATATTTGTCTTCCTATAACTTCCTATAAAAAACCACCTTATTTCTCTCCATACATTTTTGCATCTCTTTCATCTCACTCATATTTTTTAATTCTTCCATTTATTTTCCATTACATCTTTGTTTATAAGTATGCTTCTTGTTGTCAACGACTGTTTCATTCCTTTCTATATTTTTCTGTCTTTGTTGTGGTGATGGGGCAGAAGGATTAACAGTGGACAATCTGTTCAGACCATAGGTGGTGGAGAGATTCTTCGGTCTATCTATTCAAGTGTTTCTAAACTTGTATCAGTTGGGTTTGTTATGTTTTCCTTTCTTTCTCCTTTCTTGCCATTCCATTTCTCATATTTTGAATATTTGTCTTTCTATAACAACAGCTGCTCGTCTGAAGAGAGTAATCTCAAACGATCCAGTACAACAACTTAACTCGCTAAAACGGGAGGATGGCACCTTCACGGTAACACCCTCCCAAACTATCGAGATACTCCTAGACACCCACTTTCCTGGCAATCAATATGGAGGTCCCAACATAGCAAATGATCCTCATCTACCTGATGAGAATGAATGGGCAATATCTAGTTTTTCATCTGTTAAGTCCCCAGAACTAGATGGAATATTCCCAGCACTGCTACGATGGGGGCTAACCTACATTATATATATATATATATATATATATATATATATATATATAAATCTATATATAAATCTATATATATATATATATATATATATATATATATATATATATATATATATAAATCTATATATATATATATATATATATATATATATATATATATATATAAAGGTTGCATTGCTTTTAGGTACATACCCAATATACGGAGAGAGGTCAAAGTGACCTTTCTGCCCAAACCAGACAAAGTAAATTACACACTTGCCTAGTCATTCAGGCCCATCAGCCTAACCTCATTTCTATTGAAGACGTTGGAAAGGCCCTGTGATCGTGAAATCGCTGAGAACGTAGCCCATACATCCGAAACAGCATGCCTACCAACCAGGACGCTCAACCGAATCAGCCCTACATCTGGTGACTTCTAAGATAGAAGAAACACTGGAGCATAAAAGTTCGTTGCTTGCCACCTTCATTGATATTGAAGGTGCTTTTGATAAAACAATATTTAAGAGTATTGATAATGATCTAACATCTCACGGGATTCACCCCACTATGAGGGGCTGGATAAAAAATATGCTTGGTCTAAGAACAATACAAGTAACTCTAGATGACGTAACATCAAAAACAGTTGCAGGAAGAGGTTGCCCTCAAGGTGGAGTCGTCTCACCCCTTTTGTGGGACCTTGTAGTTGATAGCCTCCTCCTGGAATTAAACAACTCAGGATAGCCGTTGGCTATGCTGACGACATAGTGATCATGATAAATGGCAGTTTTGAAGGTGTACCCTGCAATCTCATGCGGAGTGCCCTAAAGATTGTAGAGAACTGGTGCGATAGCCATTCGCTAATAGTAAAATATCTAGGATTAATCATGGATACAATACTGAACTGGAATGAGCATATAATATCCAAGCTGGAAAAAGCCTGCATCTCATTTTGGCAATGCCGCAGGGCGGTTGGTAAAACATGGGACCTGTCTCCAAAGATCCCCCAATGGATATACAGAATTAAGATAGCAGGAAAATTATATAATGCCATCAGAACGAAATTCATGAACAAAAGAGAAATTTCGAAACAAACTAAAATTGTATTAAAATAGTACAACTTACCCTCGAAGAGGGAAGTTAAACGCCATCTGGCGGCACCACATCAATTATACTTTTGTATATAACCACTCGAGATGTTGTGTGAATTCATCCTCACTAGCTGAGCTATACTGACGAAATCTAATAAGATCGAAATCTAGATATGTAGATTGCTACTTATATATTTGTAAAATTGTAGTATTCAAGACAAAATACACACCAATACTGCTACACGGAAGTGAAATATGGGTGATGAACAAATGACTAAAATCGAGAATACAAGCAGCGGAGGTGAGGTATCTCAGAAGAGTGGACGGAATTACAAAGAGATATACAAATACAGACATAAGTGAAAGGCTTGGAGTATCACTAATACAAAAGAAGATAGAAGAAGGGCAACTGAGGTGGTTCGAACATATGAACAGAATGAGTAATGGTAGACATGTAAAGCAAGCATGGGAAGCTCTTGCTTTACTTGGTAAGAGATTAAAAGGAAGGCCACTAGAGACCTGGAACATAATTGGTAAAATGCAAAGGCAACAACTGGAGACAAGTAAAGCAAGATGTGGACAAGACAAGACAGAAAAGCATGGATAAAACCTACCTCGACACCCAACACGGTTACAAGAGGATAAAGACCAAGAAAGAAGAATTTGAAGTACTTTTGATAAAATTGTATAATTGAGCATATTTTTTATTCGCGAGATATCATAAGAAATCCAGATTACACCTAATGATCTTGCTGCATTCATTTATGGTTTGATATTCCTACTAGTTCTGGGTGTCATATATTTCAGGGGAAACATATTTGATTTCGGGGATGGTGTTTGGGGGCTAGTCATTAATCATGGGGCCCGAGACGTATTATCTGCGTGGCCGTAGTGCATAATGTTATGTCACCGGTGAGGCGGCGGTGGCGGCGGCGTGGTGTAACCGTCATCCTCGTGGCCATCCGAACTGCATGTCTGGTGCGATATTAGCAACTGAGGTGTGATTGCGATGCAGCGATATGGCACAGAGTGGCGTGCACTGATTGCACTAATACCGTCATCTATTCGCAATTAGTATTGGAAATATTCAATGGGACATTCTATTTAGTAAATATCCGGGCGTAATTGCAAAATTTATATCGGCTATAAACTAGCAATTCATGGCCCCGGCCAAAGCGCAACTTTGTGCGGGGAATGATGGATACGCGAGTCGTTATAAATACTATATAATTATAATTAATATTCATGCGATTGTGGGGGCTTCGCTCGGGCAGAGCAGGCCGTAATTGATTGCTTATTGCTTCTGTTATTACGAGATGCGTTTATGAAAGTAGACAGAAAATACTTAAGGCGCAACGCTAATCTTGTAATTAAAGATGCATTAAACGAACTTATTTACCATAAAAGTCCTTCACTTGGACCCGCAGTTGATTCGTGAGAGGGCACGCCACTTAATTCAGTATTATCTGGATTATAGCACTTGTACCGCGGACCATATGCCCCCTTTTATAATATTTTATTTAATCTGAAAAATCCACGCCACGCTACGTGAACACACGTGTCTCCGGAACATCAGGACACCCCCGCCCTATTTGAATGATCTACTCGAATCATTTGCATTTTGCGTGTGGACTCCTATGCGCCCATATGTTACCTGCAGTTTTACATAAAAAAAACTCGCGTCTTCTCTCAAGCTAAGCTACTAAGTTTCATATCATAATCCACCCTCGCCACTTATCGCAACACAATCGATATACCTGCACTCGCTAAAATATTAAACGTATCCTGCTGGTACCACCATATGATCCTCTCTACTCCATCCACAAGGATTACTCATCATCGGGAGGTGAGTGTTTTTTCCACTAATAAACTCTAGCTGCGGGGGTACTGACCCCATGCGGATTAACCGCGCTTCGTTCCCCCCTAACCGTTTAATAAAATTCCACATTCGAATCTCTCATTCCCACCGGCCGCTACCTGTATACGGGGCCATTAATTGTCCCGCAATTTTCACGTTTTATCGATGGAGCTGTATAATTTCATTTTAATCGCCCGAAGGGTCACCGCACAAATCGGCCGTGCTTTATTGTTTTCGTGATTATCTCAGGTGCGCGACGCCACCCCCCGGCAGCAACACGAAAAAAAAAATCGTAACATGTGGCCGTCCGGAAGTCGGTGCCGCTGCGTGCTACCATTAAGTCTAATTTTATTCAAATCGCGCTTGGCCGCGACACACACTCTTATACACCTGTTCAAACTTAACTAATAAACCTTCGACATGGAATAATTAAGGATTTTGTGTAATAAAAGTAATATGTTAACTGGGTGAACTTACATACAACGCTGAATCACACAAAATATTATTAATGAACTTTTTTCGGCCCATTACATTTTAGATAGATATTTTATTGCGTCACGTCAGTAATAATATAATAAAATAATCAATCATTAACCTATTAGTTTATAAAAATTATCCTTTAAAGTGCATTTATTTATAAATAAAATTACCTATTTCAACTTTAAAATTGTTATGTGTATCATACAAAATCCTTCTGGATATAGTTAAGTTTTATTCCTATTTGTTATCATTATTATCTATTAATCTCGCAACACGTATAATCAAATTATGATAAATAATTAGTATTGCATGGAATAAATCTCAATTTAATTAAGAAAACCGTGATTAAAACGCGGCGGCTGCGATCGGGGGATAAATCATGCGCGTGGTTTTGTGGGACGGAACGGCTTTTGGCCGCGGCTGTACAACAACAAAATCGCCGGGACTGTACAACAACAAAACTGTCTATTAGATTTATGCTACTGGGCTTACCAAGTTTAAGAGCCTCGGGCTGTCCGCAAGGTGTTCGGCTCTTTGAAAGGTGCGGCCACTCGCAGGACGCGCCCAATGCGTCCGTTGTGGAGCACCGCGCGGACCGAATAAAGCCAACCGTTATCACCGGTGTTAACGTCGTGGATCATTTTTATGACCACCTCGCAGAACCGCGTGTTAAAAACGATCGGATTTACCTTTCGCCGCGACCGCTTGGCCGTCCACCAACCAGCTCCTTTTTTATATGCATGCAATAACAGTAGTTCAACGTATCTTGGTCACTGCTTTAATATACTATAGGTACAACTACACCACATCTTATTATCTTCCTTCTTTTTATACCCTCCTCGCTTCTCTTTTTTTTCAGTAGATTATATCAAGTATTAATTATACCCCGGTTTTTATTATGTTTATCTGTCACAAGCGGGTTAACACACTCGACACTCCGACCTAAACCAACATCAATATTTGCTTGCTTTAAATGATTTCACATTTTAGCGCCATAATCACCGCAAAAACAATTATCATAACTGAATGTAAACTCGAAATATTTAAGTAGTAGTAAATATATCTAAAAAGTTGCTAAATACTGCTGTGTTATGTGGTATTATAGTAGATATTAAAACAACGATAGGTAGGCTTGACAAACCTCTGACAGTTAATCTCAGGGTTTAAGCGCGATTTGCATATGTTAATTCTCGCGGAGAATAATGCTCGGGTATTACATCAGTCCAGATCTGGCTAATCCACGCCGCACTAATTATACGGAACATTCTTACAGGCACGTGAAGGATTCGTATCTCTGTCGGTGGCGTTCGCCACGTAGCGGTTAGAAAATAATTTGCATTAAATTAAATCGCTAATTTGTCTACCTATGTCGATCTCTCGGCGGGCTGGTGCTTGTACCCACATGTGTACGCGTTTAACGAACATTTCCTCCTTCCCCCCACGTCGTCGTGTTTTGCCTCGTTTAACGGATTTTAAGGCGCGCGTCGTGCAAAAAGCGGACGCAAGTTATTGCGGCTATTTACCGCAGCATTTATTTCAATAATTTATAGCCGCCCTTACTTCAACGCATAAATCGCCAGTCCTTAAAAGCTATTTATTCAATTTTCAAGTTGCGATCATTAAGGATGCTCGCTAGCATTTAGAACGCTACAATTTATTTGATCGCCCGAAATTGGTTTATTTTTACAGTTGGTTTGTATAGCAGGCCGGCGCCATGTCTTCCAACCAACCGATCCACCCCAACTGTCTTTGTTCCTCCACTTGCCCTGTATACGGGCATGACACATACTCGTAATTTGCAGGTGTTTGGATACAGGTAGCTCAACGTATCTCCATTTCAACACCTCCTCACCCCATTTTTTTTAAATGCACTGCATTGTTGAGTGGCCCCTTTACAAAAGCAGAACCCTTTAAATTTTTGTTGCGCGAATTGTATATAGTTAATTGAGCGGTGGTTAGAGATCGAGGCATTGACACCCACAAATTACGAGCAGTGTCTGCACTGTGGTGTTCATCAAACATAAACAGGTTCTGTAAATGCAAATTGCAAATGGGCGTCACATTTACATTATATATCCCAGGCACAATGCGCGGAGCCTACCGTACGTTTGTCTTCGCAGCTTTGACTTCGCTGTTAATTTACCCATTCCTGACGTTTTAATATCATACGTGTAATCATTTTGATATATGCGGAATATTTATTTAAATGTAAGCGACTGATTTAATTTAAAACCGTGGTCGTGCTGCCAGATAACAATCCCGTTCCAAACACACTATAATTTAAATACGTCTTTTTTTTTCCTTTCCATTTGTCGCATCTCTTCCTTTTTTAAAGCCACGCGCACGTCTAAACTTGTTGAAACAAATGGCCGCCCATTTGTACCGGGCTGCGTTAATTAATTAACGAAAGAATTCATGCGATTTGCTTGATTTACGGGCCGAGAAGGGACGCGTGCCCATTAAAGTTTCCAATACATTGATCCGATCACGCTGACCGTTGCCCCCCCTCCGACGATTTTAAATATAATTTGATTTATTTTCATATTATTTCGCGCACCCCTCAACTTTTTCCCGAGCCGTGGCCAATATTTCAATGCCGAATTACGCATGCGATGGCTGCAAAATGTAAATGCGGTCAATCTTCAGTCGATAACCCTTGCGGACGGACTTCCAGGCCCCGCGCTCTGCGCCTCATTTGCCGTTTATACCCCATTATGGTGACCAGATAGCCCGCAGGAATGAATTATATGCGTTTCGGACAATAAAAATATATGAATGGGAGGATGTTTATGGGATATTGCTTCTTCACTGCGGCCGGCAGGCCCCGGGAAAATCTAATTGATTTATCAGGTGGAAACGTTACAAGATTACTAGAAACTTTTTCTCCCCCTCGTGCCATGTGGAACGCTTCCGGAGCGTGGAAAAACAATAATCGACACTATATTCAATCATATTCACACTACTAGTTCCAAATATTTAAACAATATTAACATTTATAAGATATTATTTGTATTGGTTTAATTTGAACTGAATGAATTTTCCTAAATTGTGACTAACCTTCATTAATGGAGAACCTACCGTTCATTCTTAACGGTAGGTTCTACATTAATGGAGTTTTGTCAGAATTTAGGCAAATTCATATCTGTCCTGGTTGTTATGGAATCATTGGGATGCTGTCAGTCCAGTTTCTGATGTTGCGCAGCCAGGAAAACATTCTAAAGATAATAAAGACCAAGAAAATATCATACCTGGGACACGTTACGAGAAACAGGAAATATGCTAATAATGCAGGGAAGAATAGAAGGGAAAGCATTATTAGTTGCATTAATTTCGTGTTTCTCATGACCTGTCCCAGGTATGATATTTTTCAGTCCTTTATTATCTTTTCAGTTCCTATGTGTTCGAGCACTTTTTCGTTTCGCATGTGCTCTGTCCATATGCTCAGCATTCGTTGAAATGTTCATATTTCATAATTCAAAGGCCTCCAATTTATTGATTGTGTATTTTTAAAGACTATGCTTATAGTGCTATATAATAGTGTTGAGTATATGTAACATTTCAGTCTGATTTTTATTACTAAATAAATATATAATACCAACACCTAAAGGTACTCAAGGATATTCTACAAACAACATTTTGGAAGAGAGCAGAGCAGCACTTACATATTATAAAATATAGTTGCTAATTTCTGTTATGAATTTGGATGGTTTGTATAATATCGATATGAAATAAAAAGGATAATGATCCGCACATTTTAAAAAAGTCTCAAATAAATGGATACCCATATTCGAATAGACGTTGGTTAATACCTCTAGTGATGCGTTGGCGATAATAAATCATATTTATTCGATTACACAGTGAAAAATGTGGGTTTAATGCAACAAAAAAAAACGCGGTGGTAAATGAAGCGGTGGTGTGTCGGTGATTGATTCGAATTAAGTTTCCAATCAGTAACGTGTAGATTTGGATAAAATAAATGGAGGGCGTAAAAAAGTGCATCATGGGGGCGACACATCGTTAGTCTGGGCGCGGAGGAAAGTACAATTCACGGTCTTACGGAATACGAAATCCACGGCAAATGCAGAAAATATGTTCGGGTTGTTGCAAGTCACTTTATTGATGGACGATTCTGACAACGTATTGCGACGCGCGGCTAATTGGATTCGGGCAGAAGTGGAATGAATTAATAGAAGTCGCGCGGGAGAGCTTAGGGCTGGAGGGCACGCACATCAAAATTGCCGTAAAATATCATTAATTACCGCAATAATTCCGGGGGCTTGACGTAAACAGTTGGGGATCATTTGTACGGATAACGAACTTTTTAATCATCTTTCCCAATTCCATCAGTGGGATTAATAAAGCGCGCACCAGCCCCAAACAACGGTTACAGATTTGTTTTTTATAAAGCCAACGTATCTAATTATACACAAAACCTATACACTATAACCACCACAATTATCCCTGTCAATCAACGCACGCATTGTATAATATTTATACAAACACTATATAAATAACTTTTTCATCTCATCTCTCGAATCATTGTCATTCAACAGACAGTAATTGTCTGTTTCTATTCCAACCATTTACGCATAAAAAACTGTATACATATTATAACCAACCCGTTTTGCATATGCGTGTCCCGTCGTTAAGGTGACGTTGATCCCTTGTGTCAATGAAAAATAAAAAGGCACCTGATAAATTCAACTCGTACGCGTACCTGCAGCGACCCCAAATGCCCGCAAAAAAAACTAACTTTCTGGATTAGAAAACAAATCCAAGCACCCAGCAACAGCAAAAAAATAAACTACGAAAGCTGCTGGGTGCGATTACCATATTCACCCCTTCAACACCGGCGTGCGCGCCCAAAAAAAAAACTTAACAGGTTTAAATCTTTTTTTTACTACATAATTCGCAATTAGCCTACCTTGTGTGTACAATTCGCGCAGATGTGCGCATTTTTTTGGTGAGTGGATGTGTCCGTTAAACTAAACGGCAATTAATCAAAAAGTGGCTCGTAATTGCACGTCTCAAAATGATTGGTTACGAAATAAATGCCAATACATTAAATACTTATAAATCATTGTGTTAATAGATCATAAAACGCGCCAGCGACGGCCGTAACTGTTATATTTTTCATTCCGATTGTTTATTAATTATAAAACAAAAACGTGGATATGTGCCACAATCGGCCGTAAATTATTACGATAATAAATATGTTATAAACATAGTGCGTACGATGATGACATACGGTTATTTTAGTGGTCGGTAGGCGATCCGGGCAAGTACAGGTAGTTATTAAAGGTTTCGGATCGCCCACTGTTTTTGAAGAACTCATTTCATACATGCTACTTGTATTACCCGGGACCTGGTCCGCTGGTGCAGCCTATTCAATTTATACTATATTCAACTTCTACCTACTGCGTACACCTCCGGGCATTATTTCTGACCTGACATATTGTCTGGCCGTGTTCTTTTATTTATTTTTTATTGCTCCCAAACACAACTTTCAAATCGATCTTCATCCTTCTACATACACACGCACACGCAAACGGTACACCGATAATAAAACTTGCATATTATAAACAAAACTCGTTTTACAGACGCTGAAAAAATACACAGATATTAATCTGAATGCAGTTTATGTATGTGTGCATGTACGTGATGCGATATAGATTTTTTTTTTCTTCTTTGGTCTTTGGAGTGCGAGCTTAGAAATAAAGTCGTCGCGCCTCCTTTTTATTTGTGTGCAGGCTGGTTTCGATACGAACCAGCAGAAGATTACAGTTAGTTATTAATAAACGGGACGATTTCACGTGCATTATCCTTGATTAGCATGCAAGTGCACGCGCGTAAAAAAGGGAAGGTGCGCAGCGTACGGACGACTTCTGTTTATATTTATATATATATATATATATATATATATATTTATGAAAAGAGATGTAGCGAGAGAGAGAAAGAGATGGGAAGTTTATTTTATTTAATTCGCAACTTTAAGTACACAGTCCGAAATGGGCAACGGTACTTACGTTGGATTCCACCAACATTATACTAAAAAACTATATTTTAAAATGTAATCTTTGCGGTTAATTAAATGTTATGTATTATTTATTAGAGTTTGATTAAACGCGGCCAACTAATTTTCTGAATTTTCGTAAATATATATATGTGAAACATCAGAACATTGAACGAGACAGGAAGACGCACCCAAATCAGGAAAATCAAACAGGAATACAAGCTAGAAATCCTAGAGTTTGATTTAAAACACAACCAATTTTCTGAATTTTTGTGGATACATATGTAATATCTTACATGGAAAATATGAACAATCAGACATGAATTGGATCATGAAATATCAGAACAATGAACGGTACAGGAAGACGCACCCAAATCAGGAAAATCAAACAGGAATACAAGCTATAAATCCTGGGACTAAGCGATGAAAAGAAAATTGCTGGGAAGCGGGGAAACCATACTGCACTCAGAAAGAAATGAAGGCGCATTCGACGGAGTAGCAATGCCCCTAACAATTAAGGCAAACAACAGCCCCCTAAACAGGAAAGCGGCATTCTCAAGGATTATCACAGCAAGATTCAACACCAAGGCAATGTATATAAGTGTGAATCCACCTCTTAGCAATCTACATATCTAGATTTCCATCTCATTAGATCTCATCAGTGTAGCTCAGTTAGTGAGGATGAATTCACACAATATCTAGCGTGGTTGTATACAAACATGATACAACTAACCCCCTAGGAGGAACGTTAAACGCCATCAGATGTGGTGCCGCGAGATGGCGTTTAATTTTCCTACTAGGGGGTTAGTTGTATCATGTTTGCATATAACCACTCGAGATATTATGTGAATTCATCTTCACTAGCTGAGCTACACTGATGAGATCTAATAAGATCGAAATCTAGATATGTCGATCCTCTATCTACATATCTAGATTTTGATCTTATCGTTAGTTGTATTAAACCAAGGCACTGCTAGATTAGATTAGATTAAGAACGGGTGGCCTTCCACCACTGTGCCCTACTATGTAGAGCTTTTGTGGTCACCGGCTACACATAGAGGACTTCTATGAGCTCTGTCCTAGCTAACAGACTGCAAAGTCTCGATGTCGGTTCCTTCATATATAGAGATGGTCGTGGTTCCCCTCACAATCGCATAATATATGCTCTGCGGTCACTTCCTCTTCCTGGCAGAACAATAAGAAGGATTTTTCTGCCAGGCCTATTATCCAATGCTATACCCCCATCTAAACCTAAGACGAAGAAAACGAAAACAACTTCTACGACCAAACTAAACAATGTCCTAAGAAAAATCAACAAGCAGGACATAATCCTAGCAATTGGCGATCTAAACGCCAAACTGGGAGACGACTCCAGCAACTGAGAGCACTAAGGCATAGACACAAGTGGACGTCGACCAGAATGCCCAACGCACGTGGTGCTATAATGGAATCCACAGGAAAAGAGAATGAGGTGCAGGTCGAAATCTACATGGAACAGCGCAACCAATGAAGATCTGGGCTAGAAACTGCTAAGAACATTGGAAAATACAGGTTGCGTGCTTAGATTGGAATCAAAGGATCAGAGCCGTAACTAGGCAGGGACAATAGGGGCACTAAGGCATAGACACAAGTGGACGCCGACCAGAATGCCCAGCGCAGGAGGTGCTATAATGGAATCCACAGGAAAAGAGAATGAGATGCAGGCCGAAATCTACATGGACGAGAGCAACCAATGAAGGTCTGGGCTGAAAACTGCTAAGAACATTTGAAAATACAGGTTGCGTTGCTAGATTGGAATCAAAGGATCAGAGCCGTAACTAGGCAGGGGCAATAGGGGCACGTGCCTAGGGCACTAAGACATAGACACAAGTGGACGCCGATCAGAATACCCAGCGCAGGTGGTGCTATAATGGAATCCAGAGGAAAAGAGAATGAGGTGCAGGCCGAAATCTACATGGAAGAGAGCAACCAATGAAGGTCTGGGCTGGAAACTGCTAAGAACATTGGAAAATACAGATTGCGTTGCTAGATTGGAATCAAAGGATCAGAGCTGTAACCAGGCAGGGACAATAGGAGCACTAAGGCATATACACAAGTGGACGCCGATCAGAATGCCAAGCGCTGTGCTATAATGGAATCCACAGGAAAAGAGAATGAGGTGCAGGCCGAAATCTACATGGACGAGAGCAACCAATGAAGGTCTGGGCTGAAAACTGCTAAGAACATTTGAAAATACAGGTTGCGTTGCTAGATTGGAATTAAAGGATCAGAGCCGTAACTAGACAGGGACAATAGGCGCACGTGCCCAGGGCACTAAGGCATAGACGCAAGTGGACGCCGATCAGAATGCCCAGCGCAGCAGGTGCTATAATGGAATCTACAGGAAAAGAGAATGAGGTGTAGGCCGAAATCTACATGGACGAGAGCAACCTATGAAGGTCTGGGCTAGAAACTGCTAAGAACGTTGGAAAATACAGGTTGCATTCCTAGATTGGAAGCAAAGGATCAGAGCCGTAACTAGGCAGGGGCAATAGGGGCACGTGCCTAGGGCACTAAGACATAGACACAAGTGGACGCCGATCAGAATGCCCAGCGCAGGTGGTGCTATAATGGAATCCAGAGGAAAAGAGAATGAGGTGCAGGCCGAAATCTACATGGAAGAGAGCAACCAATGAAGGCCTGGGCTGGAAACTGCTAAGAACATTGGAAAATACAGGTTGCGTTGCTAGATTATAATCAAAGGATCAGAGCCGTAACTAGGCACGGGCAATAGGGGCACGTACCTAGGGCACTAAGACATAGACACAAGTGGACGCCGAGCAGAATGCCCAGCGCAGGTGGTGCTATAATGGAATCCAGAGGAAAAGAGAATGAGGTGCAGGCCGAAATCTACATGGAAGAGAGCAAACAATGAAGGTCTGGGCTGGAAACTGCTAAGAACATTGGAAAATACAGATTGCGTTGCAAGATTGGAATCAAAGGATCAGAACTGTAACCAGGCAGGGGCAATAGGGGCACTAAGCATAGAAATAAGTGGACGCCGACCAGAATGCCCAGTGCAGGTGATGCTATAATGGAATGCACAGGAAAAGAGAATGAGGTGCAGGTCGAAATCTACATGGAAGAGAGCAACCAATGAAGGTCTGGGCTGGAAACTGCTACTCCCAAAAAGCTAGTTACATCCCTGCAAAGAAGATATGCACACCCCTAGAAAATATTAATTGTATGATCCAATATAATTTTCATGTGAATGATTTTAGTTATAAGTTTTAAAAAATAATCTTGTCTCAAAAAAAAAACTTTAGCTAGCTCCAAAATTCGTTTTTTTGGTTGTACTACTTGTTAAAACTATTATTTTGGGGAAATAAGTAGCTTTATTAATTAATAAAATTTAGTGTAGGGGAGTCCGGTGATGCAGGGCTATAACTAGCTTTTTGGGAGTCTTGTCTTGCCCAGGACGAGCTAGTTACGGTCCTGAAAAGGATATACGCACACGCCTAGAACATATTAATTTTATGATCCAATAGAATGTTCATGTGACTGATTTTAGTTATAAGTTTTAAAAAATAGTCTAGTCTAAAAAATAAATAATTTAACTACATCCAAAATTTGTTTTTCTGGTTGTACTTGTTAAAACTATTATGTTGGGGAAATAAGTAGTTTTATTAATTAATAAAATTTGGTGTATGGGAGTCTGGTGATGCAGGAACGTAACTAGCTTTTTGAGAGTCCTGTCTTGCCCAGGACGAGCTGGTTAGGGTCCTGCAAAGGATATACGCATATACCTAGATAATATTGATTGTATGACCCAATAGAATTTTCATGTGACTGATTTTAGTTATAAGTTTTAAAAAATAGTCTTGTCTCAAAAAAACACTTTAGCTACATCCAAAATTTGTTTTTCTCTTTGTAATATGTGTTAAATCTATTATTTTGGGGAAATAAGTAGCGAATAAAATTTAGTGTAGGGGAGTCCGGTGATGCAGGGCTATAACTAGCTTTTTGGGAGTCCTGTCTTGCCCAGGACGAGCTAGTTACGGTCGTGCAAGGGATATACGCACACACCTAGAAAATATGAATTGAAGGGCCCAATAGAATTTTCATGTCTGACTGATTTTACTATAGATATATCTAAAAATATAATAGAAGCAAAGCAATTATAATTTTATTTCCGTGTGGCGTATTAATTTAGATAGCGAAATGCACTAAGGGTGTTATTAGGTTTGTGATATTTTTAATTGTGCGCAGACAAGATTAGAACGGGCAGGGTTGCAATTAAGTATGAATTAGGTGTAGCCATTGGCGTCAACGCGTGGTCAAATGTTATGCATTTTGTAATTTCGCCGTGTGCAATGAGTGCGGCGGAATTAATAATTCTATAATGATACGATGCAACCCCATAAATGTACGATCTCGCCGAGTGTGCTCGCATTAATTGCCACCAGCAGTTGGCTCGACAATACTTTCTGAAATAAAGCCCGCGCCCATCCAAGCGTGCACTATGTAATTGTTAACAATGGCATAGATTACATATTGTATTATATAAACTAAATAGGCATCAATTTGAGTATCACTCGCACACCCAAAACTCTGGCAGCATTATTTTGTTTATGCGTTGTAATTTAAACGAGCCCTCCCCCCTGAGAGTTGCTATTTAAAGTGTAGGTGAATAAAAGAAAGCTAGCGTAATGTTAGTCATCATCTCGGCCGTAAATCTCGCGATTTAAGCATGTAAAAATAAACGTTCGAAATTTTCGAGGGGGTTACAGCGAGGTCGTAAAATTTAAAAATTACGGGGCCTCAAATAAAACTCGCGCACAATCCATAAAATTGTATATCTAAGTGCTTTAACGGGGGATTAAACGCGCTATGGATTTTTCTTACCCTCCCCACCAGGCCCTTGTTGGTGTAATAAAAGGTAATCCCAATGGGCGAACGCTAAACCGACATAATGTTGTTACTACTAATTTGACACGTCAACATATGTTGCGCTCTTATTTCGTGTAGCATTACACACAAAAAAAAATTATTCGAGGAGTATAATTGCACGACTAAGTCAATTAAACGTTGCCCTCATTTGACATATGCCAACAAGCGACCAATCCGACGCAATATATAATTAACTAATTGATACATCCAATGCAAACAATATCAATTCAATTATAGCTGCACAATAATTAATCAAGCTAATACGCATAAGCTGGTTTTTAGCTATAAATTACTAATGGACAAGGAGCTATAGCGTGTCCTCCGATGCCGTGATTGTTATAATTGTGCATGACAAAGACTACGTTGCGAATAATTAACAACAATATTCTGGATTTACTTGGTCAAAATCGATAGGTTACTTCAACAGGAACATAAATCTGAAAGTGTGCCGTCTATAAATTTGAAAATTGGGTCACTAAGCTCCACTGAATGCATTAATTATGCCCGGACATGTGTTTCTAGTAAAGCAAAATAAATCATATTTTGTCCGGCACAGAATTTAAAGCCGCGTGGCGTGCTTTTCTCTCTCTCTCGCTCTCTCCAGCTCGGTTCCTCGTTCCTGGGAGATTAATAGCTCGGGCGCAGTTAGTTTGATCTGTTTGGGATGGGATGCGAAATAAAAATCTAGGCGGCAGTAAAAAGGAACAGTAATTCGGCCAATTTAATTTGTGCCGCCAGTATAAATAAAAAGGCGCGCAGGAGGGTGGGTTTTACGTTTAGAACGCGGCCGCCTTAATTTAAAGTAAAGGTATAAAAAAGGGACATATAGCCCTCAAGTGTTGGTATTCAAATGATCTGTCGTTCGGGGTAATTGCGAATAATGAAAAAGTGCGCGCTGCGCCGTTGCTATCGGGGCTATTAGGGATGCCGTCTCGTAAACGAAGTTCCTGCGCCATGTAATGAAGCATCCCGGTAGGTTTATCACTCAATAAACAAGGCCCCGGGATTCCGTAACAGTTGCCATCATGGTCACTATGACTTCCATTAAATTACAAAACCGTTTATTATTACAACGCAGCGCGAAAATTATCCGCTGGAGACACACAAAAAACGACTACTGCGGGGGCTAGTTTCCCGTCACGACGACACCGCACCTGTGTGTAATGATCCGTACCGTATATGCGGGGACCCCTCGCCGGGGCCTTTTTCAGATTCATCCCCGCACCCTTTAAACCTTCACGCAACAGACTTATGGGGTCGCTAATAGCATTACACAACGTTAGCCATTATTACTCTTTGTCAACATTTTTCGGCGGCCAGGTACTCGGGCCTTTGTTTACTGCTTAGCCGATTTTTCAGTTTGCCTGGGGTGGACGACGCGACGACATTATTATAATAATATTATAATTATATTAGTCACAGTCGTTGCGTCGCGATGGCAGGATCACCCAACCTGTCCTGGTCACTGGCTCGATCTAATCGATTTTCTTGTATTATCTACCGTCAGCACCGATTATTTCACATTGGCTATCATCATTACTTTACACTGATACCCCGCCACAACCACACTGTGAAAAATATTGTGAGGTCAACAAACAGCGCGGTTTGAAATATGAGAAAACATAGTTAATATAGAACGAAAAGGATTCAATGTTCTTTGAGCGAATGTATCCATTAATTGTGTCAAACAGCGCGATTTTAAATATGAGAAAACATAGTTAATAGCGAATGAAAAGTTTTCAATGTTCTTTGAGCGAATTTATCCATTAATTGTGTGAAACAGCGAGGTTTGAAATATGAGAAAACATAGGTAATAGCGAACGAAAAGGATTCAATGTTCTTTGAGCGAATTTATCTATTAATTGTGTCAAAAATCGCGGATTGATATATGAGAAAACATAGTTAATAGCGAACGAAAAGGATTCAATGTTCTTTGAGCGAATTTATCCATTAATTGTGTCAAACAGCGCGATTTGAAATATGAGAAAACATAGTTAATAGCGAATGAAAAGAATTCAATGTTCTTTGAGCGAATTTATCCATTAATTGTGTTAAACAGCGCGGTTTGAAATATGAGAAAACATAGTTAATAGCGAACGAAAAGGATTCAATGTTCTTTGAGTGAATTTATCCATTAATTGTGTCAAACAGCGCGATTTGAAATATGAGAAAACATAGTTAATAGCGAACGAAAAGGATTCAATGTTCTTTGAGTGAATTTATCCATTAATTGTGTCAAACAGCGCGATTTGAAATATTAGAAAACATAGTTAATAGCGAACGAAAAGGATTCAATGTTCTTTGAGCGAATTTATCCATTAATTGTGTCAAACAGCGCGATTTGAAATATGAGAAAACATAGTTAATAGCGAACGAAAATGATTCAATGTTCTTTGAGCGAATTTATCCATTAATTGTGTCGAACAGCGCGATTTGAAATATGAGAAAACATAGTTAATAGCGAACGAAAAGGATTCAATGTTCTTTGAGCGAATGTATCCATTAATTGTGTCAAACAGCGCGATTTGAAATATAAGAAAACATAGTTAATAGCGAATGAAAAGTTTTCAATGTTCTTTGAGCGAATTTATCTATTAATTGTGTCAAAAATCGCGGATTGATATATGAGAAAACATAGTTAATAGCGAACGAAAAGGATTCAATGTTCTTTGAGCGAATTTATCCATTAATTGTGTCAAACAGCGCGAATTGAAATATGAGAAAACATAGTTAATAGCGAACGAAAAGGATTCAATGTTATTTGAGCGAATTTATCCATTAATTGTGTCAAACAGCGCGGTTTGAAATACGAGAAAACATAGTTAATAGCAAACGAAAAGGATTCAATGTTCTTTGAGCGAATTTATCCATTAATTGTGTCAAACAGCGCGGTTTGAAATATGAGAAAACATAGTTAATAGCGAACGAAAAGGATTCAATGTTCTTTGAGTGAATTTATCCATTAATTGTGTCAAACAGCGCGATTTGAAATATGAGAAAACATAGTTAATAGCGAACGAAAAGGATTCAATGTTCTTTGAGTGAATTTATCCATTAATTGTGTCAAACAGCGCGATTTGAAATATTAGAAAACATAGTTAATAGCGAACGAAAAGGATTCAATGTTCTTTGAGCGAATTTATCCATTAATTGTGTCAAACAGCGCGATTTGAAATATGAGAAAACATAGTTAATAGCGAACGAAAATGATTCAATGTTCTTTGAGCGAATTTATCCATTAATTGTGTCGAACAGCGCGATTTGAAATATGAGAAAACATAGTTAATAGCGAACGAAAAGGATTCAATGTTCTTTGAGTGAATTTATCCATTAATTGTGTCAAACAGCGCGGTTTGAAATATGAGTAAACATAGTTAATAGCGAACGAAAAGGATTCAATGTTCTTTGAGTGAATTTATCCATTAATTGTGTCAAACAGCGCGATTTGAAATATGAGAAAACATAGTTAATAGCGAACGAAAAGGATTCAATGTTTTTTCAGTGAATTTATCCATTAATTGTGTCAAACAGCGCGGTTTGAAATATTAGAAAACATAGTTAATAGCCAACGAAAAGCATTCAATGTTCTTTGAGCGAATTTATCCATTAATTGTGTCAAACAGCGCGATTTGAAATATGAGAAAACATAGTTAATAGCGAACGAAAAGGATTCAATGTTCTTTGAGTGAATTTATCCATTAATTGTGTCAAACAGCGCGATTTGAAATATGAGAAAACATAGTTAATAGCGAACGAAAAGGATTCAATGTTTTTTCAGTGAATTTATCCATTAATTGTGTCAAACAGCGCGGTTTGAAATATTAGAAAACATAGTTAATAGCCAACGAAAAGCATTCAATGTTCTTTGAGCGAATTTATCCATTAATTGTGTCAAACAGCGCGATTTGAAATATGAGAAAACATAGTTAATAGCGAACGAAAAGGATTCAATGTTCTTTGAGCGAATTTATCCATTAATTGTTCAAACAGCGCGGTTTGAAATATGAGAAAACATAGTTAATAGCGAATGAAAAGGATTCAATGTTCTTTGAGTGAATTTATCCATTAATTGTGTGAAACAGCGCGGTTTGAAATATAAGAAAACATAGATAATAGCGAATGAAAAGGATTCAATGTTCTTTGAGCGCATTTATCCATTAATTGTGTGAAACAGCGCGATTTGAAATATGAGAAAACATAGTTAATAGCGAACGAAAAGGATTCAATGTTCTTTGAGTAAATTTATCCATTAATTGTGTCAAACAGCGCGGTTTGAAATATGAGAAAACATAGTTAATAGCGAACGAAAAGGATTCAATATTCTTTGAGCGAATGTATCCATTAATTGTGTGAAACAGCGCGGTTTGAAATATAAGAAAACATAGTTAATAGCGAATGAAAAGGATTCAATGTTCTTTGAGTGAATTTATCCATTAATTGTGTCAAACAGCGCGGTTTGAAATATGAGAAAACATAGTTAATAGCGAACGAAAAGGATTCAATGTTCTTTGAGTGAATTTATCCATTAATTGTTCAAACAGCGCGGTTTGAAATATGAGAAAACATAGTTAATAGCGAACGAAAAGAATTCAATGTTATTTGAGTGAATTTATCCATTAATTGTGTCAAACAGCGCGGTTTGAAATATGAGAAAACATAGTTAATATCGAACGAAAAGGATTCAATGTTCTTTGAGCGAATTTATCCATTAATTGTGTCAAACAGCGCGATTTGAAATATGAGAAAACATAGTTAATAGCGAACGAAAAGGATTCAATGTTCTTTGAGCGAATTTATATATTAATTGTGTCAAACATCGCGGATTGATATATGAGAAAACATAGTTAATAGCGAACGAAAAGGACTCAATGTTCTTTGGGTGAATTTATCCATTAATTGTGTCAAACAGCGCGGTTTGAAATATAAGAAAACATAGATAATAGCGAATGAAAAGGATTCAATGTTCTTTGAGCGCATTTATCCATTAATTGTGTGAAACAGCGCGATTTGAAATATGAGAAAACATAGTTAATAGCGAACGAAAAGGATTCAATGTTCTTTGAGCGAATTTATCCATTAATTGTGTCAAACAGCGCGATTTGAAATATGAGAAAACATAGTTAATAGCGAACGAAAAGGATTCAATGTTCTTTGAGTGAATTTATCCATTAATTGTGTCAAACAGCGCGGTTTGAAATATGAGAAAACATAGTTAATAGCGAACGAAAAGAATTCAATGTTCTTTGAGTGAATTTATCCATTAATTGTGTCAAACAGCGCGATTTGAAATATGAGAAAACATAGTTAATAGCGAACGAAAAGGATTCAATGTTCTTTGAGCGAATTTATCCATTAATTGTGTCAAACAGCGCGGTTTGAAATATGAGAAAACATAGTTAATAGCGAATGAAAAGGATTCAATGTTCTTTGAGTGAATTTATCCATTAATTGTGTCAAACAGCGCGATTTGAAATATGAGAAAACATAGTTAATAGCGAACGAAAAGGATTCAATGTTCTTTGAGCGTATTTATCCATTAATTGTGTCAAAATTGACATTTTAGGGGGTAAATTATGTTTGCAAATAATAAGGTGGTGGCTATTATTATTATCATTTTTCAGTGAGAGAAATTTCAGCGCAGTACGGCCAGTACGGCTATTAAGAAATATACTTTGTATAAGCAGCAAAATAAAATAGTGCCTGTAGCCGGCTCCCAGCAAACATCGTTTTTCCTTAAAGTAGTAATTTTCCATAGCAAAATACTGCTGTCAAACAAAATAACTAATTACACAGTTGATTTCCCGTTACAAAGCGCCCATAATATCTCTCTTTCTCTCTTGCCGAGTTTCGAGCGCCATAAAGGCAGCACGCGCACAGTAGCACCAATTAATTGAGCACACCTCGTTAAAAGATTGTTCTGAAATTAATAATGAAAGCAACTGTAAATAAACTCACCTCGAAAAGTGCGGATTGCTGCTGCTCGTCCAGGATCTGCAAAAAAAGGATAAAAATAGTAATTAGCGCCATAAATAAATATGCAGATAAAATAAAACGTTTTCGGTATAAACTAGCCATTTAAGTATGTGTAGTAAGTAGCGGGGTAATTATATAAGTATTAATGAATGAGGAAGTGAATCCAATGCGCAATTGTATAAAATTAGCGGCAACAAGAAAATGCAATAATATCAATAAACCTTGCCAATTGCCTACTGACCCCTTGAATTTGGCATTCCATCAACTAATGAGATGTGTGTGTATACAATGTCTACTTTTATATATGCGATAAAATTGGAGTCCTGCCATAAACAGCGCGGAGAATATAAAAATGTTGGGGAACTGCTGAATTTAATCCTTTATATTATATATTAGGTGGCTTGTAAATATTTTATTGTGAATAAAACATTCACTCAAGTGAATGAACTCTGTCCGCAGTGTTTTGGTGGGAAAATATTGTATTATTAAATTGCATGGGGGCTGTATAGATTGGAAAATTATCCTGTAATCATTAATCTTATTTAAATTAGTACTACCCTGATAAAAGTTAATTTCATTTAAGTATTTGGGGTATAATAATAATACACACAGCTGAATGAGTGAGTATAATAACCTGTTATAGGTTAGTTACTAGTAGTGCTAGTGGAGAAGGTATCCCCCAAAGCAGTGTATATAATATGTCATGTTGTCATTCAGCAAGTGAGTAATTACCGTGTACTGTTATTGCCTATTGACAGATGCGTAGGTGTACTGACCCCTAGAGAGAACCACCATTACCACCCACCCCATACACATAATATTCACCCTCCATTCAAGCACAATAGATATGATAGAAAAAAAACACCTCACAGGTACAAAACGATGTTTCCAAAATCAAAAATAGAGGTGCTGAAAGTGATTATCATACTCATCTCAAGTTGCAATAAGATAATAAATAAAGTAATAATATATAAGTATGAGTGTTATAGGATCTCACTCGTCGATTTAACAATTATTATAGCCAGATAAAACCCCTGCGCAAAAAAAAATAACGAATTGTTTCGATTTTACATTTTATTTTACGGGCAAGACTGTGAAGCGTACAAATTACGTTATCCGAGGCATTCCTTATTGCATTGCTAAAATTTTATTTTCGCCATAAAATAAACATATTTATTACTCTTTGTGTGCGCTGTGACATTCATCAATAGGACTTTTCCGCGGCAAATTACTCCGCCCGATATACATCACAATAAAACGCGCCCGGCTCGCAAGGCTACAATAAAACACCATTTTTCTGCGCGCCTCCAGCCCGAACGAACGGCCGTTTTCTTCCTCACCTGCGACCATTAAAATTCACAAAACGATTACTGTTTACAGCGACACAACACATTAGATTCGAGATTGTTTACCACGGCGCGCTGCACCACAGAAAAGCAAAAAAAAAATTCGAGACTTTTACAATCGGCGAGCTGGCCGTTGAGTTGGTTGTATGTTGGCAGCGCACTTGGCATTTTAGAGAGCGCAACAATTAATATACACCGCGGTTTATGGCATTTTAACGGTGCCCGTTTCGGACTTATCTGGATTTCGTAATCTATAACCAGTGGGATAGATTTTATTTCAGTAAAATAGCAAACTTTTGAAATACACATGCATATGTGTGATCGCATGTTTGTATGAGAGGTGACCATTATGGGTATGTTTAACCCTTATTTGTAATCAATCATAATATTCGGCAATAAGGGCTAGTATAGAAAAACGATAGCTTTTCGGAGTAGTAGGTAGGAGTTAGGAAGAATACTTGATGTATTCTCTTATGATTTGAAGAATGAATGTACAAAGGAGGTAAGAAGAAGAATACTTGATGTATTCTCTTATGATTGAAGAATGAATGTACAAAGGAGGGAATAAGTAGGCAGGAGGAGTCATAGTGATCATGATAAATGGCAGTTTTCTAAAGAACTAGAAACACCAGAGCATGTAATATGCCTCTGCCCAGCTCTAGTAAACACTAGGCAGCTAATACTAGGGAAGTGATGACCTAGTATGGCCAGCATTTGCGGTAGAATGGATGAGAGATACAAGAAAGTAAAATATAGTGAAAATATAATGGGGGAAGGATATTGCAATACTGTAGAACAAATCAAATGGTAGTAACAAATTCATTCTTAAATCATAAGAGAATACTTGATGTATTCTCTTATGATTAAAGAATGAATTTATTACTGTCATTTGATTTGTTTTACAGAATTAGTATTCTCTTATGATTGAAGAATGAATGTACAAAGGAGGTAAGAAGAATACTTGATGTATTCTCTTATGATTGAAAAATGAATGTACAAAGGAGGTAAGAAGAGGAATACTTGATGTATTCTCTTAAGATTGAAGAATGAATGTACAAAGGAGGTAAGAAGAATGGCCAGCATTGACGGTAGATTGGATGAGAGATACAAGAAAGTACAATATGGTAAAAATATAATGGGGGAAGGATGTTGCAATATTGTAGAACAAATCAAATGGTAGTAACAAATTCATTCTTTAATCATAAGAGAATACTTGATGTATTCTCTTATGATTAAAGAATGAATTTGTTACTGTCATTTGATTTGTTTTACAGAATTAGTATTCTCTTATGATTGAAGAATTAATGTACAAAGGAGGTAAGAAGAATACTTGATGTATTCTCTTATGATTGAAAACTGAATGTACAAAGGAGGTAAGGAGAAGAATACTTGATGTATTCACTTATAATTGAAGAATGAATTTACAAAGGATGTAAGAAGAAGAATACTTGATGTATTCTCTTATGATCGAAGAATGAATGTACAAAGGAGGTAAGAAGAAGAATACTCGATGTATTCTCTTATGATTGAAGAAATAATGTACAAAGGAGGTAAGAAGTAGGCAGAAGAAGTCGTAGTGATCATGATAAATGGCAGTTTTCTGAAGAACTAGAAACAGCAGAGCATGTAATATACCTCTGCCCAGCTCTAGTAAACACTAGACAGCTAATACTGGGGGAATGATGGCCTAGTATGGCCAGCATTGGTTACTCCTCACCCGCCAGAGTTCTGCAGCTCGCACGCAGAATTGACTGGTGGGACGAGTGAGTAGCCTGAAGGGGAGGTTTCACAATGGGCCCATTTTGAGGCCTAAGTGATGATGCCTAGAATGATGACTAAAAAATGATAGAAGAACAGCACTAGAACAACATAAACCCTCAACACCAGGAACCGCACCCAAGTGAGGGAATGGCATTAGCATTGTATCTGAGCCGAAAAATAAAACATTAAAAAAAAGACGTTCAAGATGACGAGCGACCTGGACGCCCCAGCACATCAACAACGATGACAACTTCGAAAAAGTGAAGAAGATGTTCACTATCTAGCCGAAGAGTCGTTTGCATGAAGCAATCGGAAGAAATCGCGCGGATTTCTGGCGAAACAACTCGAGCTCGGAGGAGCTCGAAAATGGCTAGAGCTTAGCCGAAACTAGTTGCAAAGTGTAACTGAAGTGTGATAAAAAACAAAGTAAAAAATCGTTTTATTTATCCTTTAAAATGAATTATCACAAAGTAGACGCCTTAATAATCCAATATTTCATAGCAATAGGTTGTTCGTGAATGTTCGGCCAAAAAACAACACCATCATAATGCATCAGCCTTCGTATTATCCCCGCAGTGGCTTCTTCCGATGCCCGAAGCTGAAAAAAAAACCTTGAAAGGACGACGTTATGCCAGCATTGAAGACATAAGGATATAATCGCTGAAGGATTAAACGGCAAGTGCTTGGAAGTTCGCAAAACATATTGCTGGCTACTTTAAAGGGGCCCACATTAATATTGCACTAAACTCTGCCTGTGAGGAAACTGGGTGGATTGAGTAGCCCAGTGGAATCACAGCCGGTCCCAACCCCGGATAAAAGAGGTGGGTTCCCAGGTAAGGCCAGCCACCTGCCTGGGGTAAAGAGTGCTCAAAGATCCAACAATTCAGCTTCGGATAGGACGGGAACAACTAATAACGACTCGGCGAGAAAAAGGAAACCAAAAACACTAAGAATTGGATGCTGAAACGTAACGTCCTTGAACAACAAAGACCAGGAGATTTTGCTAGAGATAGAAAGACACAAGTTCGACGTTTGCGCAAGTACTGCAACCAAGAAAAAGGGGAAGGGAAACACCAAGTATGGAAACTACATACTTGTATACAGCGGCAAAGACAAACACGAAAGAGCAACGTCTGACGTTGGGATACTGCTACACGAGACATTTGAAAATAACATTAGCGACACAAAATACATCAACGACAGAATACTACAAGTAACAGTCGAATTCAAAGACCGAAAGCTTACACATATAATAAGCGTTTATGCCCTCGATATCTCCAAGCCAAAGGAAGATATAAATATCTTCTACGAAGATCTACAAGCAGTGCTCGACGGTATTGGACCACAAGACGAAATAATAATTCTCGGAGATCTGAACGCCAGAATCGGAAATGAATATATACCAGGAGTAAAAAAACGGCACAACGAAGAAATTAAGAACGAAAGCGGTGAACAACTAATACAACTATGCGCTCAAAACGATCTACGAATAAACAACACCTTCCCACACAAGTCACAACACAAATTCATATTTGAATACACGCGAGGACAATAGACTACGTAATTACAAACAGAAATATCCACCCATGCAGAATCCAAGACGTCACGACTCTGACCTCAGCGAATGCCGGAACTAAACATGGCCTAGTACTAGCGAAAATTGCAGTCACTCTGGAACTGAAAAAGAACTAACCGACAAAGGGCACTAACAAAATCAATATGGAATCTCTAGCTGATGCCCAACAAGATACCTGTACCAACGGATACTGGAGGGGAAAATCCAGGCCTGCAAGATACAGCAGCCGGACGAAGTAGAAACCGTTTGGCAAAACTTAAATCTAACATAATAAAAGCTGCGGAGGAGGCACTAGGAAGAAGGCGCCGTACGAATTTATACAAACCACGAAGAATTCAATCGAGGATTGGGAGAAATACTTTCGGGAGCTGTACGCCGCAGCCGAAAATACCTTAACACAAATAGATGATATCACTCACCGACCATGGGACATATCCCGGGAGAGAATAGAACAATTAGCCAGCAAATTGAAAAACAGAAAGTCGCCCGGGGCGGATGAGATATCCAACGAAATGATCAAACACGGCGGCAATATACTATTGGATCAGATCCATGTCCTTTTCCACAAGATAATAGACAATAAGGACATACCGACGGGGTGGAAGTACAGCGTAACAAATACCAATACACAAAAAGGAAGCAAATACCGATCCAGCAAACTACAGAGGAATCGGCCTCTTAAGTACGATGTCAAAACTTCTAACGAAGATCTTTGAGGAGGAAGTTGCTGCCTGACCGAACAACAACAAGGATTTAGAAAGAATAAATCCACTATAGACACAATATGTACCATACGACAAATAACTGAGAAAGCTATAGAATTCAACAAGCCTGCTTTTATGTGTTTCGTCGACCTAGCCCAAGCCTTCGACCGAGTGAGGCTAGCTGACGTTGTGCCGCTTCTGCAGAAGAGAAATATACACCCCTGCATAATAACAATCATTGCCAAGCTAAACACCAATAACTACACATCTATAAAAGTATCAGACAAGCTATCCGAGAAAATACCCGTAGCAACTCAAATAAGACAGGGAGACAGTCTAAGCCCTACCCTATTCAACATAATCATGGACGAAATAATCACAGAGGTCAAGAAGGTAGGGTGAGGATATCGGATGGGGAATATAGAAATTAGAGTGAGATTAGTATGGTCAGCATTGGCAGCTCCTCACCCGCCAGAGTTTTGCAGCTTGCACGCAAAATTGACTGGTGGGACGAGTGAGCAGCGTTAAAGGGAGGTTTCACAATGGGCCCATTTTGAGGCGTAAGTGTCTGTAGCTATGCTACCCTCCAGCCAACTATCTAGAACTATCCAGAACAAGACCGATCATGACATAAGCTATGGAAACTAGAGCAGAAAACGCTACAACGAAGCGACACCTCAGAACAGCAGAGATGAGAACTTTGAGATGCATTACGAGATCGCATTTGAGGCCATAATATCAGAACGCAATGCGAAATCCAATACGTGGTGAGATGGGGCTCCAATAAAAGAGAGAGTGGAGAGACCATGTCGATAATACGAGTCCACCAAAGAGGGACTCCCGACATCAAAGAGACTTCCTGGAAGACCCCCAATACGATGGTACGAAAGCTGGAGCTCGGCGTCTCAGCTACGGCTGTAATCGTTGAAGACAAACAGGATGCAATCCTACAACAAAGAAAAAGAAGAAGAAGACATTAATATTGATGAACAAACACAAAGATTTTCTTTTAGAAAAATGGAAAAATTGCGCGAAACCTCGTGTATATGCAATCAATGTTGGTTTATTTTATTTGCGCATTTCATTTTGACATTGATCAGGGGGAAATTTCCACCACGCCCTCTCCGCCAAGGTGCATTTTAATTAATAAACGTCAAGAAGTTTCTGTTGCGAGTGTTTTATTATACCGCTATAGCAATTACGTATCGGATATACCTCTATACGTGATTTGGTGTAGCTAGTACAAGTGTGTAAATATATTCATCTCCCCGACTCGTACCGTTACTCTCGATGTAGAGCCGATCCGGTAATTCGTATTTCTTTTTTATAGGTTTTTTTTTATAGAATTTGCTGTGCGTGGTTCACGCCTATTTAACTTTTCGTGGGGACACCCATTGTCCAGTTTCCTTCAGTTCAGTTCAGTGTGTTGTATCCGCTTTCATTATCATCCTCGCGCAACACGTATAATTAAATAACACAAAAGATAACAAACAGCTACAGGTGCACCGTAAAGATGATGTAATCACTTTTGTGTGACGATAAATCATGCACGATTTATAATAATTGTGATTACAGCCAAGCACTTTTATTATTATTAATATTACAATGCATGCGATGTGCTATTTGCACCGAACTATTTTAATTTGTGCCGCATTATGTTAATTGACTGCTGATTTATTTCACCCCAAATAAAATCAATGCATTATTCATGACATATAAGTGTTATTATTCATTCATTACAATAATACTCATTCAATTCTTTTTGTATATTGATTACAAATACTGTATATGTAATGAAAACTGTTGATATTAGTTAATATTTTTGGTGTTTATAGAGTAAATCATGAATACGCTGTAAACAAATTAAGGTCTATATCAAGCAACGTTTATTTAATGTATGCATTGCATGCATCTAATAAGGATATTGTATCACGTCACACTTTTAGTAATTTATATATTTATTTCGGTACCTTTGTCTAAATAAATTTCCATTGAAACAATTTTGAACTACGCCGTACTTGTACTAGATTTGTAAGTACTATTACCTCAACTACTGACAATTATTTAATAATCAAAGCCTTATGCAAAACATATTATCCAGTTGAACGCGCATTAAACAATGCGAGGATGCCCATATTGTTGCTACAAATTGAGTTTAATAATTTTATTTTTTTTTAAAGCGGTCCGCGCGCGCTTAGGAAGATTGATGGCTAAACGCGGTTGCGTTGTGTAATAATTTACGATCTGGCAGTTGATATTTAATTTCGTTGTACGGGAGAAACGGTTACACACAGGCTGGTAATTAGAGATGTGCGTCGGGGCATGTGAGCAATGTCCTTTATTGTGAAAGCAAAAAGGACGACAACGATGCGATGGCGGAAGAGTTTTTTTAAAAAAAAAGCGTACAATAAAATTTTGAAACAATACTTAATTCCGCGAGTGTAATGTGCATTGGTCGCGAGTTCAGTAAATAAAACAAGTTATACCTGAAGGCTATACGGCGTAGTGGCGCCTACCGTTTGGAGGTTAAAGAAATCGTGATGCGATCCTTTCGAAGAGCGAACTGCAGGCTCATCGCTCATTTAAAACGCGCTTTAAATAAACCCGCTTTATCGCCCAAATATTGTTACAAATTGGTGATGCGAGGACAAGCGACAGGCAATTAAAAAACCAATCTCCCCACAACTAGGACTAATTACGGCCCTACCAATCCCCCTCTCTAGTTGTAATTAATATTAATAAGGCAATATATTCCTGCGGACGCTTAAAATATTGAATATTCACACAAAGAAAATTGTTTTTTTTTTGGTCGTTGGGTTGGGTTATAAAAGCAAAAACAATATAATTAGAGTTAGTTGAAGTTACTTTTTCGCCGTGTATGTTTGTATATGTATGTATGGTATAGTTGACCATGGCCTGGGTCAACGTATTCTGTAGTAGATATAGCATGCAAGGCACACAACTACCACTCTTGCCGGCCACGCTACAACACAAGGAAGTGTGGCTGAATTTGCGTGTGCCTAGGTTTTTATCGCGCCACCAATCATTCCATCTGGAAATCTTATTATATCTGCGATTTAGCTGCGGCAAAACAAACGGCAGGACTGGAATTAGGTTCGCGGCTAGTTGCGGTTTCTCTCTAAATGAGAATTACGGCTAACGAGCGGCCGGCCGCACATCCTGATTTCAGTCGCAACACGTAGGCAGGTACAAATCGTCAATTATATGCCTAGATACGTTACGGCATTAATTAATTACGTGTGCATCAATGTTATGAGAGTATTGGATGGAATTGATTGCGCGCTGCAAAATAAATAAAATGCATCTCGCTTGGACAACTTTTTTTTTTAAAAGCTAAATAATATGTAATAAACACACTTAGTAATTAAAATGCAGACTAATAAAGTAAATTGTTTTGTAAAATATACGAATCTTTTACCAAAGTCTTAATGCTCCCCAAGTGTCTGGGTGAAGATATTTAAATTGCTGTTGCCTTTTGAGGTGTACCAACATGTACATTCGCGTGGTGCTTTTAATTAATTTGGCGTGCACGCGGTGTTTATTTAAAAACGACACGCGGGAAAGAGAGAGAAATAGAGGGAAAAAACTATAGCTAACTGTGCACCTGAGGCTTTGGTTTAATTAATTTATTTGGTTCCGTGTCGTTTTAATACGTGAAACATGTCATGCGGATAAAATTATAATGCAATCGAGAGTGGGACACTGTTATTATATATTGTGTGGTGTTTTGGGTGATGCGTGCATGTAAGTAATTACGGGCAGTTATTATTTTAGAGAGTGGAGAAGAAGAAGAAAAAAAAAGTGGTTGTATTCAAACCAGTTGGTGGGTGTAGGAGGAGACATTTTATAGGGGTCACGGGGGTCGCGGGTGATCACTATCTGAAGATGGGCCACGCGCTAGTGCAGGTGTTCGGGCGAAAGGGCCGGGCGGCCTGGTCAAGGGTCGCCGGCGCGTACGCGACATCTTGTTGCGCTTAATTGCTTATTGTCCCGCGCATACATATTCATAGGAGATAATCTACATATCTGTCCATCTTCTAATAGCCAAGTTTCTAAGACTCAACTCGTACGCATGCATAATGTATGTATACGGACAACTTTTGATAAGGTTAATATTCATGATCGCTGACGCCCGAGCAGTAGCTTGGTAGCGTGCAGCAGGTTTGTAATAAGTAATATATAATAGAAAATAGGTTCGGTAATAAATAATGTAGATAAAAAGAGACGCTGGAGGTTGTAGTGCAAGTGTGCGCGGCGTAAAACTGTGAGGCGGAGGTGGGTGCATCCAACTGGCAGTAAGATGCGAGTTGGACTATTGTATATAGCATAGCAATGACCAGATACTGTGGCGAGGGGGCGGCGGGATGGGACGGGCGGTTGCTGCTACTGTGCAGCGGAGAGCTGGACACCTGGCCAGAGCCGCGGTCAACTTGACCTGTAGACTCCCTTAATTACAATTATTAACCAGTAGCGTGTTTCTTATTTGCAGTCATCTTATTACACAGATTGGTTGTATATTCATCTCGATCCCGTTGATATTTTTAATTGGCTGACAGAATAATTTATGCAATTGGCTTATCCGCGAATTTAATTACACTAGCGCACTTCTGGTCCGAGAGCCCCACCAGAAGTAGCATGCTAATTCCCCCCTGCACCTACGGATCCTAAGAGGTCATTGGGTAAGAGTGGGTCAACTAGCTAGATACAAGTAAGCCCGTAAGAGAACCAGTCTGAAAACTACAAAAGCGTAGAAATGAACCAAAATAATATGAAATTACTCAGTATGGCGCAACACAAGCGCACGATGACCCGAGGTCAACAACTCGCGTCGCCTCCTCCTACTCCTGAGTGTCTGCCGCTCTCGGTCGGCAGCGGGTCCGAGGAGGACCTCCTCGGGACCGACGCGAGCGCGCCTTCAGGAAAGTGCAAGTGCCTGCACGCGGCGCTCGTTCAAGGCCGCCTGCCACTGCCGAGAGTCCTAGCCTTGGCCGCGGCTGCTGCCGTCTCCGTGCCGCCCCTCGGGCACCTACGCCAAAAAGGAGAAACACGAGCAATTAGCACAGTGCCTTCCCCCATTAAGCGGGATGGCGCGCGGGGGCAGATCCTCAATCTCCGGGGCCGCTGAACCTCGGGGCCGTGTTTGCATCGCATGTGCGGCCAGCTTGCACCAATAAATGTCACACGTGCGTCAACACGCCGAGCACACACCACATGTGGACAGCGCGTGTGGAGTGCGCGCACTACCCTGGGCCGTGTTTCGCAACATTCATATGGACCCTAAATATTACCATAAAATCCGCCACCGCCACCCGGTCGAACAATACAAAAATACACACATCGCGTGACACCGCCGCCAACTTGTCCCTCTAAATTATTTATGCAACCATCGTTTGTTCCCAACACAGGGTCAACAAACGCACCCACATTTCTTTGCATAAACTATTTACTAAATAACTCATTCCAGAATTCAGGATTATTATAATATCACGCGATTTTTAGATAATTATTTCAATTGATTCCACTATAACTATAAGGATACTGGATTGTTAAGGCGTCTACTTTGTGATAATTCATTTTAAAGGATGAATAAAACGATTTTTTACTTTGTTTTTTATTACACTTTGCAACTAGTTTCGGATAAGTCTAGAGCAAAGTATAACTGAAGTGTGATAAAAAACAAAGTAAAAACTCGTTAATAAACTATAGAAGAAAAAATACAAATAAAGCAACGAACGAGGGAAACAGAAGTGAAATGCGAAAGAAGTTACATACAAATTGCAAAGCTCCGAAAATGAATCCAGGAAGTTCCCATATAAGCTGAGATTGGCCACCAAGCTACAAGGAATGCAAAAAGAAAACGAAAACAAGACAACGGAGGAACTCTACCAACTAATACAAATGTGCATCAAACAGCCAGCGGAGGAAGCTATAGGACATGAAGCCAGAAATAACAACAAAAATCAGCGGTGGTGGTCCGAAGAAATATGAAAAATGGTAGACACAAAAAAGAAAGCTTACCAAACATGGCTACAAAACAGAGGATAGGAAAATATATGCACACTGGAATCGACAGATAAAAAAATAAGTAGAAGAAATTATACTAACCCCTATAACTAACCCCCTAGGAGGAAAGTTAAACGCCATCTGGCGGCACCACATCAATTAGCAATGCACACCCATATGGTAATAGCCGTCAACATGCTCATGCCATCAGGATCAGCTATGGAATAATATTCCAACAGAGTGCTTGAGATATCAGCACAAATCCAATTTTGTAGGAAAAAACTGCGACGAGATAGATAGATGCATAGAAAGGACAAAGGCATCAGAAGCCTGGAAGACGATTAAGAATATTACGAAAGAAGGAAAAGGACAAAATAACTAATAAATATGGAGGTGTGAGGAAACCATTAGAAGAATCTACTAACTCTTGTGTTATATTTAAGCGACGCCCGATTGTCTGTGCAAATAAGCCAATCGGTCGTTAAGTCACAACGAACCCCTAATGACCCACCAACCCATTATCGGCCGGTCATTACGACAATATTCTTGTTTTACAGCAAGTAAAAGAGAAACGGAAAACCAGAACTCTTTCCACGCACCTAATATTTATCGACATTGAGAAAGCCTTCGATACAGTACCCTGCAATAAACTTTTCACAACATTGACGAGAGAGATAGGGCTTAATAGTGTAGAACGACTGAGCTATCAGAAACATATAAAAAAAAAGGCAAGATGTTCAGTCAGGACAGGAAATACATTTTCGCAGCCTGTCCGTATAACAAAGGCTGCAGTCCTGCCTTAGCACTTTTGTTGTACGGACAGGCCGAGAAAATGTGTTTCCTGTTTAATATATGTATATACAGGAAGCATTAAGTAACTGGAAAAGGAAGATCAAAGAAATGGGAATAAGAATGCCTGACGAGCTTGCTATTTGCGGATGACCAAGTCATAATATCAAGTGAGGAAGGGGGTATCGACTACATGCTAAGGAAATTAATGAAGGAGCATGAGAAATATGGTCTCAACATGAGTATGTCAAAAAAAGAATATCCAAAAATAGGGTAAAAGAGAGAAGATGAAGACCTGGACCTGTTGAAAGGTTTTACCAATTGTGTCGTTCCAGGTTTCTGATGACATTCCTTTTGATCTCTTTCCTATAGCTTTTGCTTCCCATGCTTTCTTTACTTGTCTATTTATCATTCTGTTCATATGTCCGAACCACCTTAGTTCCTCTATCATTTTTTGTATTGCTGTTACTACTAGCCTTTTCCTTACGTCTGTATTTCTGACTTTTGCTTCCCATGCTTTCTTTACTTGTCTATTTCTCATTCTGTTCATATGTCCGAACCACCTTAGTTGCCCTTGCTCTATCATTTTTTGTATTGCTGTTACTACTAGCCTTTTCCTTACGTTTGTATTTCTGACTTTGTCTCTCTTTGTAATTCCTTCCACTCTTCTGAGATACTTCATCATCACTTGTATTCTCTATTTTTGTCGCTCGTGGATCACCCATCTGTATTATAGTATTGGCGTGTATATTTTCTTGAACACTGCAATTTTAGTTTGTTTCGAAATGTCTCTTATGTTTATGAATTTTGTTCTGATGGTATTATATAATTTTCCAGTTGTCTCAAATCAAGGCGCCTTCGTTTAGCATGGTTTATATCGCTCAGGCCTTGCCTAGAATTATGCGCATCGGAAGCGGCAAATAGAACAAGAAACAATAAGCCCGTACCAGCCCAGAGTGATAAACGAAAGGCGCTTCAACTGTTGTTTATATCGCAGTCATGCTTGCCCTTACTATCTATTATTGATCCCATATATATATATATATATATATATATATATATATATATATATATATATATATATATATATATTTTAGTTTCCGTTTCTTCCAGCAATTCAGTCCGTATTTGTAGGTTCTTGTTTAAATTCTTTGCTGATCTTCCGAATATATCTATATCATCCGCGAATGAACACTCGGTTATTCTTATATTCTTATATACAATTGTAATTTCTTTCGTTTTTTCTTTTGTTTTTTCTCATAACTTCGTAGATCAATGTTATAAACAGTTGGGTTCAGTAGTCCTCCTTGACGTACTCCTTCTTTTATTCTAAATTCTTTTGATTTATTCTTTACAGTTCTTACGTAATTTCTGGTTTATCTGAACAGTCCTTTTACTGCTTTTAGCAGGTCTCCTTCTATGCCTTTTTTTCTGTAGACTTTTCCATACTTCCTCTGTAGATATGCGGTGAAATGCCTTGTCTAGGCCTGTGTAGCACATACATCTTTCTTTGTTGTATTCGTTCGTTTTTCCGTTATTTGTCGAATTGTGCAGATTTGGTCCTGCGCACTAAAACCACTTTGTGAATCCTCGAAATTAGATTCAATTATTTCTCTCACCTTCATTTCTAGAATTCTACCGTATACTTTTTTGTACTCATATCCTAAAAACAGCATTAAAACTATCTCAACTCAACCTGTGGCATGATAAAGGTAGAATCATTGGACACAGGAGCATACTGTGTGAAGCTATCAAACTAGACTCCCTCATAGAAGGTAAGTGCGACAGAATTCTACCCAAATACAGTTTTGTTAAACATTTTTAGACCATCATCATACTGGATGGTATCCCACTAGGCGCCAACATAACCATGTATACTGATGGATCCAAAACTAACACGAGGGCTGGCTATGGAATATTCACACCAGACACTTGTGTCACTTCAGTCTTCCAAGCTGAATCAACAGGAATACTAAAGTGTGTTCAAATTTTAGCTGAACGGAATATTAAGGATAAACATATCCAAATACTCACCGACAGTACAGCAGCTCTAAATGCCAACACATTTGTGTTGAAAGAGCTATATTCAAATCTACACAGCCTGGAGGAGCTAGCTAAATATAACAAACTAGAACTAGAACATAGTGGCATCGAGAGGAACGAAATAGCAGATGAGCTTGCCAGGAAGGGATCCTCACATCCACTAACAACCCAAGAGGATGAAATACTTTCTGCAGGTACTCTGAAAAAAATAATAGAGCATAGGACACATGCTTTTCACAAGGCGAGAAACGTCGGGCTGCAAGCTATCAAAGGTGGAAATTAGGCAACCTTGTAAAATTGCAGCCACGGCCCGCCTTAACTTATATAAAACTAATTTGAAATTATTGACCAACATCCTAACTGGCCACTGCCGGCGAAACAAACACCTACACACGATGGGTTTGGTGGACAGCCTGTTATGTAGAGGGTGCAATGAAGAACTAGAAACAGCAGAGTATGTAATATGCCTCTGCCCAGCTCTAGTAAACACTAGGCATCTAATACTAGGGGAGTGCTGGCCTAGTATGACCAGCATTGGCAACTCCTCACCCGCCAGAGTTTTGCAGCTCGCACGCAAAATTGACTGGTGGGACGAGTGAGTAGGCTTAAAGGGAGGTTTCATAATGGGCCCATTTTGAGACCTAAGTGTATGTAGCTATGCTCCCCTCCAGCCAACTATCCAGAACTATCCAGAACTCATATCCTAAGACAAGTCATTTCCCGCATAGATTTGAGGGCGGGAAATACTACTTCCCGCACTAGTGCAAGAAGTAACCAGTGTTACCAACTTAAAATTCGGTACCAAATGTGTATTTATAAATATGAGAATGCATGCAAGCACAGAGTACACCTCTTATACTTCAAATAGCATTAAAAAATAACGATATTTTACTGAATCAATACAATTTTGAAGAAAATATAGACTAATTATATGTCATTGGTAGTGTAACATAACTTATTTGTCACAACAACTTTAAATAACTTTAAATAAAACTCATTCGCACTAGTGCGGGAAGTAGTATTTCCCGCACCCAAATCAATGTGGGAAATGACTTGTCTAAGGACATGAGTACAAACATGTTATTTTAAAAACTGCAATTCTTTATAGATATCTGCATACATATGATTCATGATTTTGCTAATAAATGGCGATTTTTATGATTTGTTGATAATGGACGACTGGCAGTAACTATTATTTAATATCATTTTTTTTTAAATCATTCATTTAAGGGTTAAACTCTTATTAGCTTCTTCCTTTCTGGGAAAGGATAACAAGGGATAGCAAGACATGTATAATAGTTATTTTTTTAGGATAATACAAGGGATACTAAGAGATGTATAATAGTTTTTTTTTAGCATAATAATTAGCAATTGAGACTAATATAAATCTGTATGATTTAAATAATTATCATTCTAGTTATGTTAATAATTCTAATCCTACTATTAGATTCCTATTGATTAAAGATTCGCAGGCTATTAATTAACAAAACATATTTCTGCGACCACTAAATACGTGTGTAATTGTGTGAAAATGTATGTAATTATAAAGACGACACTCGGCAAATTGCGATGATTAATTCGCAAGGTAATTTACACAGAAATTCGCACAAGTGTTTGTAAACAAATGCTTTTTTATCCATTAGCGCGTTTGTGTACATATGATAATTGCATAATTAATGTGATTTACAGTAAAATGTTCATAGATGTATGTCCCTAAGACATTTAAAAAATCGTGCGCCCAAATTGATGAAAAAACGCTCATGTGGCTATTGTTAGAGCACAAGTAACAGGTCGATGGTGTGTAGAGGGTTTTGCCCTGCACTGGTCCATTGACCTTCTAGGTGAATCCGGGGTACTATATATACATCTATAATTATCGGAGATGTTGTTTCATCCCGGCACACGTAATAATGCTTATTATAATGTTAAACCTATATCCCACAACCAGTAGCTGTTTATTTTTGTTTTTAATTATATAGACGATTAAATAACCATATGCCATCGCCGTCTTATGGGCATGGCAATCTCACGGGGAACAAATCATTAATTACGGCTTTTAATTGTGCACCATTTTGGCGAGCGCCTGCAATGGCCGGCCGCGCGATTTCACGAGCAAGAGAAGAAAAAGGCGACGGGGCAAATGAAATATGGTGCGAGATTTTAGTGGCAGATTGGAGCATTATAACAGCATATTAAGATGAAGTATCCTAGTCAAGCCGTCTCATGCGCCCATCGTTAATTCCACGTCGTAGTAGCAGTAATTGTAGTACTACTAGAGATAGAAGAGGGCACGGACGAAAACCGGTTCCCCACTTCTCTCCAGCTGATGCGCTTTTTTATTTCCGAGCCCCATTTTTTTACCTCTTATTTTTACGTAGGTATATATCGACTCTCCTCCGGTGCATGCAGAGTGGAGTAAACCTGTCCAGCTCGCGGCTCCGAAAAAATCACACCGCCGGCCACTCATTACTGCACTGGGAGGCTGCCTTCATATTTACTCGCCTGCTAGTATCATTAAGTTATACGTATTATATTTAGATTCGTATTTAATGTAACTGGACACGAAAGTACGAAATAAAAACAACGTGGAAGAAACCACCGAGCGGCCACATGTGTGCAGAATAACAACCGCGTGCCCAAATTAAAATTGAAACGGGGAGAATATTCAAATTCAACAATGGAAATTTAATTTGATATTGAACGGATTCAGTACAATAGTAAATTCAGTAAATTTATTTAAATTTCTTTATATTAAAGGAAGATTAATCAAATATTATATCAGGAAACTATTAGATATGCAAAATATTGTGTATGGCTCGAAAAATAAATATTTCAAACCTGAAATTGAATATTCAAATTTATTTGTTTATATAACCATATAAAAACGATCATAATGAAAATTAATCGAAAAACCATCAAAAAGTGTCATTTGAAAAACGAAAGTTGTATGCATTTGCATTGTATATTGGAGGCTTTTTGTATTCTTTTTAGTTGTCATGCCAAATAATGGTCTTTTTTTATGCAAAAGACCAAAATGCATGTTATTTTATAAATTATAAATAAGACAAAATAGTTTACATGATACTAAAACTAAAAATAGTAAACCGTTTTTCGTATGATTTGGATATCACACGTAGAGTGTATTTTATTTCGACTTATTTAAAATAATTTCTAATCTAAATAATTAGTTGCAGTAGGCAATTTGCAGCGTGTTCATTATAAAGCTGAAGATATAATTTTGGCCTCGCATTTAACTAGCCGTTGTTCTCGTTTAGCGGCTGATATTAATTAAAAGCAAGATGCGGGGGGTGTAGCCTTGAGTCGGTTGTGCAATCCATTGTAATACAGTTTCCATTTCTTTGTGCGAATGGTGCGGTTTAATAATAGATAGAACGCGGACGGCGCGTACTTTTCTATTACATCATACGTACGAGAGCGCGCGATGGAGCCGAGCAACAACAGCTGTAAAACGATTGCAAACAAGTTTTCGCTACACTTAATTGAGTATGAAATTAGTTATCATTTAGAAAAGTACGGTGTATTTACGTCTAATTGCTGATACATCATGCGATATGCAAATATGAACGGTGTTGTTTGTTTTTTTTTATACTCTTCTGGTTATCAGGGGTGATTATTAGCGGGAGGGGTTATTAAAAATATATATATGTACGTCCGGGTGGTTTTGTAATTAATTTAGTAATGAGCGAGCGAGGTGTGGGGTGTTATTTAATTAGAGCCGCTGTGAAAGCGTTGCTCGCATGTCTTCGAGTGACCGAGAAGGAAGCCTTCAGGTCTACGTGTACGGCTCTTACGAGTGAGGATAATCGCCTTCATCTTTGTTCCGTAAGGCTTTTTTTGTTTACATGTTGCAGCTCCCGGTGTTAGCTTGCCTCCACTCGCCGCGGGCAACTCGAAACAGCCATCATTTATAAGTGTAGCGATACGAAGAACTTGATTCCGAGTTGCCTTTACTAAAGATGTTGATGACCTTACACACTTTTTTCCTTTCTTTATAGCTTTATGATGTTTTCAGAAGACAATTTAAACTTTCCACTTGCAACTATTGCAAACGGGCCTACCCAATTTCCATCCTATATTTATCCACGCAACTCGTGTAATTTTTAATCAGCTATATATATATATATATATATATATATATATATATATATGCTATATTTGTAACGTATATGTAAATCACCATGTAGAATTCGAGGTCACCGCAATGTTTACAAACAGACAGTGTGTTAACGTAGCAGAAAATAAAATGTCGCTTTAAAAATAAATACACGAGAGCCGTTTGTTTCGCGGTGAAAATGCATGTTTGCTTGAGGTGATCACCGAAGAGCAAGGCCAGGCACTCGCGGTGACGCTGAAGACGACCAATCCTCCCGATACCTATTGCATCACATCTCTCTAATTGCCATGCAGTTACTCGCTAATGTTCGAATTTTAATAACCCGACCGAAGGTTTCTCCGCGTGTTTATATTATTTCCACGCTAATTGCCGCGGACCTTGGAAGGAAATAACTATGATACCGGGGAAACTTCGCCTAACTATATCTCTGCCTCTATGGTAATTACCACACAAAGCACGCTTTTTGCCGTAATAAATGACTGGCTGGTGTGCAGCGAGAGAGAGCCTGCGGACTGCAGGTGTCGGGGTGACACAACCACACGTATTACGTGGGTGTGGCAATCTTCGGCTGCGACCAATATTATCTGTTTATTTGCATGCTACTTTAATTAAATTAGATCAAAATCCAATGACATTTTTTTTAATGATTGCTAGTAGTTGCAGTTTTTAGTGGCTCCACTATTTGTCATCATTGGTCATCATTGGTATTGGTATATTTTGTGTCTAGTTGCATGCTACTTTTATACAATTAGCTCAAAATGCAATTTCTAACGATTTACTTTTAACTGGCACCATTTGTCATAGTCATCATTGGTATTGGTATGTTATCGATCTATTTGCAGCATACTATCAGAAATTGGATCAAAATGCAATGACATTTTTTTTAATGATTGCTAGTAGTTGCAGTTTTTAGTGGCTCCACTATTTGTCATCATTGGTCATCATTGGTATTGGTATATTTTGTGTCTAGTTGCATGCTACTTTTATACAATTAGCTCAAAATGCAATTTCTAACGATTTACTTTTGACTGGCACCATTTGTCATAGTCATCATTGGTATTGGTATGTTATCGATCTATTTGCAGCATACTATCAGAAATTGGATCAAAATGCAATGACATTTTTTTTAACGATTGCTAGTAGTTGCAGTTTTTAGTAGCTCCACTATTTATCATCATTGGTCATCATTGGTATTGGTATATTTTGTGTCTAGTTGCATGCTACTTTTATACAATTAGCTCAAAATGCAATTTCTAACGATTTACTTTTGACTGGCACCATTTGTCATAGTCATCATTGGTATTGGTATGTTATCGATCTATTTGCAGCATACTATCAGAAATTGGATCAAAATGCAATGACATTTTTTTTAACGATTGCTAGTAGTTGCAGTTTTTAGTAGCTCCACTATTTGTCATCATTGGTCATCATTGGTATATTTTTTGTCTAGTTGCATGCTACTTTTATGCAATTAGATCAAAATGCAATTTCTAGCGATTTACTTTTGACTGGCACCATTTGTCATAGTCATCATTGGTATTGGTATGTTATCTATCTATTTGTATCATACTTTCAGAAATTGAATCAAAATGCAATGACATTTTCTGCCGATGTCTAGTAGTTTTGACTATAACAAATAGTGGAGCCACTCAAAACTCCAACTACTAAACATCGCAACAGATAATTTAATTGCATTTTGATCCAATTTCATAAAAGTATCATGCAAATAACATACTAATACCAATAATGACAATGACAAATGGTGCCACTCAAAACTACTTCTTCTTGTTTAGCTGCCTTCTGCATTACTAAAGGTTGGCAACAATCATGGCAAATTCCGCAGGGTCTTGTGAACAAAGTGGGAGTCCAGACCAGTCCAGTCCCTTATGTTCTTTAACCAGGAGCATTTCCTTCGCCCTGGACCACGGCGACCCTCTATCTTGCCCTCCATTATTAATTTTAGAAGGCTATATTTTGTACTTCTGAAGATATGTCCTAAATACGCTGTCTTACGTTTCTTCACAGTAGCCAATAGTTATCTGTCTCTGTCACCTCATTATTCGTGATATGCACCACCCAAGATATTCTCTGCATTCTTCGAAAGATCCACATCTCGAACGCTTCTATTATGTTCATAGTATAGATCTTCAACGTCCAAGCCTCAACACCATACAACAGTACCGAGTGAATGTAGCACTTAACGAACCGCTATCTTAGTTTCAGGTTTAGGCTTCTCTTGCAATATACTTTTCTCATTTTAAGGAACGTTGTTCTGGCTATTTCGATGCGTGTTCTTACTTCCAGATCTGGATCCAGGTCTTCGGTGGTCCAGCTGCCCAAGTATTTAAATGTAGCAACCTGCTCTATTTGCTTATTGTATACTTATAAATTGGCTTATATATATATATATATATATATATATATATATATATATATATATATATATATCTGGTGTTCTACTGATGACCATTGTTTTAGTTTTGGCAGTATTTAATTTTAGCCCTTCTACTATTATTTGGTTCATCAAACGTTGTAGGCCAGCTGCGCTGTGTGCAATTATAGCCGTATCGTCCGCGTACCTGATATTGTTCAATAATTCACCATTGATCTTGATTCGATCTGTAGAGCTTCCTAAGGCTTTCAGTAATATGTGCTCCGAGTAGATATTGAACAACAATGGTAATAGTACACAGCCCTGACGTACTCCACGTTTAATAGGAATATCGCTGGTCGTATCGTCCTCGAGTCTTACTGCAACAGTCTGGTGTTTTGAATTATTTTATGAAGGTTTGGTTGAGTCCTTTGGTCATAAGAATGTTAATTAGGACGTCGTGTTTTAAACAGTCAAATGCCTTTACATAATCAATTAAACAGATGTACACATCCTTCCGTTGGTCTCTATATTTTTGCATGAGAACTGACAGCCCAAACAACGCTTCTCTTGTTCCCAGTCCATCTCTAAAACCGAACTGTTCCTTGCTTAGGTCTTCTTTGCATTTCTTATGTATTCTATTATGTAGGATTTTTAGGAATACTTTTAATACTTGGCTCATCAAGCTTATCAGTCGGAATTGATCGCACTTATTTGCGTTTGATTTCTTTGGTAGGACAATGAATACTGATTTTAGCCAGTCTTATGTATGGTATGTTTGCGGATTCATATATTTTGTTGAAGAAGTTTACAAGAATGTCGGTATTTTCCTCTTGTATAAGCTTTAGGATTTCTATGTACATGTCGTCCGGTCCTGCAGCTCTACCTGATTTGGAGGAATAACTTCTGATTTCATGATGTTCGGGCCAATGTCTCCACCTTGATTTGGATGTGGTAAATTAGTTTCGCCATCGAACACATTTTTGATATACTTTGCCCACTCTTGTTTCAGTTCTTCTTTATTTGTCAAAAGTTGATTGTCCTCATTTACTTGTCTGGATGGTAGATGGCTTCTGGTATTTCACCTTTTTGTAGAGGTTGAACAGATCGTGTTTGTCTTGTAGTTCTTCAAGTTCTTGGCATCTTTCTTCCATCCATTTTTCTTTGGCTTTTCTAATGTTTCTTCTTATGTTCGAGTTCAGTTCATTATATTTCTGCTACATTTTTGTATTTTCTTCGTTCATCCATTAAATTCATGATTTCTTCTGTCATCCACAGCTTTCGTTTATTAGCCATTGGTGCTTTCAATGTTTCTTGAATATTTTTAAATATTTGCGTAAGTTGATCCCATACTGCCTCAACCATTTGCTCGTCCGATGAACGGGTCTTTTTTAGTTCAGAGTTGAGCTTCGTCGTTAATTTCTCTTGCAGGTTTGGATCTTTGAGTGCCTCCATGTTTGGTCTTCTAATGATTTTACGCTTTATATTTTTAAGGCGGAATCTTACTTGAGCTATTACGGGGTTATGATCTGACCCCGGATACGTTCTCACTCTATGTACACCATTGCGATATCTCTTGTCGACTAGTATCAAGTCTATTTGATTTCGTACTATGTGGTGTAGATGATGTTGTGGAGATGTCCAAGTGTAAAGTCGTCTATTAGGTAATTGGAACCAAGTGTTACTAATCATAAGGTTCTCTTCTTGGCAGAATTGTACCAGCAAGTCGCCTCTGTCATTTCTATGACCCAGACCATGGTTACCAACAACATCAGCGACTCTTCCTTTGCCCACTTTCGCATTAAAATCTCCCATAATTATGGTAATTTCGTTTTTCTTCGTAAATGATTTTATTTCTTTTAATTGCGCATAGAAATCGGATATTTCTGACTCCAGTTTGTCAGCTGTTGGTGCATAGACTTGTATGATATTAATGTTTTTGGGGTTTGCTTTTAGTTGTAGTAGCATTGCTCTCTTCGAATACGGTACATAGTTCAAGACTGATTTGTTTGCGTTTTTGTCTAGTATTATTCCAACACCATTTGAGTGATCTGTCAAGTCGTTGCCAGAGAAATATACTATAGAGTCGTCTATACAGATTTTTCCCGAACCAGGTCACTTCATCTCGCTAATTCCCAGAACGTTGATACCTAGTCTTCTCATCTCTTTGTTTGTATTATGAATTTTTCCGGACTTGTACATACTTCGTGCATTCCATGTACCGATTATTACTAGGGGCCAGCTCTGTTTGGTTTCTCGTCATGATTGTTTGTCTTGAGAGTTATTGTGCGATAGTTTCTCCTTGCTTTCTGCACCGCAGTATTATAGCCGATTATGCTGGCTTTCAGCTGCGCCCATAGCTTTCCGAAACAAAAGCCTTTAAAGAAATCATTTTTCAGTAGTCTTCTGCACGGTACTGGTAATACTGCTGCCCGTTACCAGATCTGTTGGTCCGCAGGAGGTATATCTACCTCCTGCCCGGCATATCTACCGGGCATTCCCCTATCCGTCACCTGCGGATGCGCCCTATGGGGGTTACAGATTCCCCTCAAAACTACAACTATTAGACATCGTTAGAAATTGTCATCCAATTTCATAAAAGTAGTATGCAAATAAGCCAGATATTATACCAATACCAACGATCAGTAGATAATGTCAGCCTATTTCATTTGATCCGATTACCGTATCCAAGTAAATACAAGAAGCTAGAACCAAGAAAATTATACATACAGAGCCGGGCTTGACGGGGGGCAAACGAAATGTGGGGGGCGGCTGCACTTGGGGTGGGCTATTTCCGTTTTACATTCGAGCAACAGCTGATATTAAACAGAAGTAAATGTAGTAGTACTAGGTATTCGTTTATTTACAGTGGCCTATATATGATTCTTTTTCCGGAAAAAAATATTAATTTAGTACGGCGTGCAAACCACATGGGCCACCCAGGTACTACAACTCTGGATACATATCTTCAAGAGTGAGTAACTCCCTGGATGAAACTCTAAATTGAGCTCAGTTAAACAGTTAAAACATACCACGCATTGAGCAATATACTGATTAACAAAAAAGAGATCAGCAGAAGGACAAAAATAAATATATACAAAAGCATATATAGATTATACTGACATATGGGAGCGAGACGTGGAAATTATCGAAGAGGGACAAACGTGGAATACCGGCAATGGAAATGAAATATCCCAGAGGAGTAAAACAAGTTACGACAAGAGACAGAATAAGAAATGATGACATCAGAGAAGAAATGGGAATTGAAGCAATAGAAAAGTATATAGAAAAGAAACAACTAAACTGGTGGGGACATTTAATTAGGATGGACAAAAAGAATCAAACAAAACAGGTATGGGAAGCAAGAACTGGAAATAAAAGAAGAAGAGGTAGACCAAGAAAAGAGTGGGACAACAGAATAGAGGAAATAATAATCAAGAAAGTAAAGACAGTTAAACAAGCAAGAGAACTGGCGAAGAACAGAAAAGAGTGGAAAGAATTTACAAATGTATAAACAACAACAATGATTGTAAAGTATAATGTTAAGTAATGTAAATGTAATAGCCTACACCGAAAGGTAAAAGGCAAATAGATAATATATATATATATATATATATATATATATATATATATAGGCCTTTTCTACCACAGTGCAACACATTTTTAAGAAAAAAAAATTGTCGGAATTCATGTAGACAAAAGTTGGTCAACCCATGTTATATGTCGAACTTCAAATGAAACTAGCTGTCAATCAGAACTAACATAACAAAACCAAATCGATGATTAATTACAGTAGTATTGTAAAGTAATCAAAGCATCTAGTTGTTGTCTATTAGTGTTGTGTTGTGAATATTATATTATTCATATGAATGTTGTGAATATAGTATTAGTAGTAGTTGATTATGAAAAGTTAAACACACAGTGCTGAAATCAAAACGGAATCATGGTGGTGGGTAGCAGCAACTGAAACAATAAACCCCGGACGCAGTGCAACAACGGCGGCTGACCGAATGCTTATGAATTATCCAAACAGAATTGCATGTTGAGATAATATTGTAATATTAACAGTGGATATGATTTGTTTCGGATGCATTGGGTAAACAAGCGCATTGGTGGGTTAGTTGCGGTGCACCCCCCCAAAAAAAAAGGCAAATGCTGGAGAGAACAAGAAAAGTGGCGGAGACGTGTAATTACCGTACGCCAATTAAACGTTTATCCAATCAATTTGACAGTAACATGTAATCGTGCCGTTTACATTTTCAAGGCTAGGAGGGTACTGGGATGATTTTTAAAGTTCACTCGCCAAGGTGATCGGCGATCGGCGTAGTAGTAACCACGGCAACATGGGAACGCCGGAACGGGAGGCACAACAGGTGCGTTCCCCTTTTCTGCGCTTCCCTACCTGTTATGCAGACGGGATAATTCGTGCACCCCTCGAGTCGCGAGGTCAACCGCAACCTGCTCCAGAATATCTGGCTTGCATCTGGACGATGGTGGCGGGCCGATACACCGTGGTAGCCGTTTTCTATTCAATGCGACGTTGTTTTCTTGTCGGTTTTTTTTTGCTGGCTAAAAGATTGATGGGAGATTGGACAGCACACGTGGTCACTCGAAGGGTTCTCTGATTGCTTGGACCATCCATCAAACAGCAGCCTCAAATCTCTAATCATCAGTTTTTATAATACTAGTATGCTCTAATTGCCCACATACAGTATGTTATAATAATAATAAAAACAGCGATTATCGCGTGCATCTACATACATGTCACATGTGTTTGGAATAGTGCATGACCTAAATCAATTATAAAAGTGAAGATGGTCATTGGCCCAGAGGGGATACAAATAAAAGCACAATTACGGAGCGAGAGAAGGATGGCGATGCGACGCGTACGTGAGCAGCTAGCTACCTGCAAACGGCCGCATAACAATAATAAAGATAGAGCAAAGATTCAATCAGAGTCAATCGACGTACGACGAACGGCAGCATGAATTTAATAGAAGAGGGACCAGTCTGTATTGTCGTGGTCATCCACCTCGCGCGGGAGCTGTTGCCACATGTTTCATCAAAACAAACGCTTGCATGTTAACATGAGGCTAGCCCCGATCGGGCCAAGCGACTTAACAAATCATGCGCGATGCCTAGATACGCCTGCGTCGATCTGGATGAACCGACTGAGCCACTTATCTAGCTCACGAGGACCCACGACCGCGGAGAAGTGGCAATGCAGCAGACCATCGTCTTGCCGGCCAAGTCTCAGCTGACACCTGCAGCGTGTTTCCCCTGCGGTGGCGGGAGGGGGCACGTGGGGGCCGGGGCGAGCCGTGCACTCGCAGGATCCCCGCGCGCCCCCGCCCGTCCCCGTGGACCGTCACAAATCTCCACGACACGAACCAAGATATACACACTGTAATCATCTCCAACACGTCGTTGCCAGATCTCAAGCTGGGTTGCAGCCTGTATCTGCGCATTTAATCGGGGCTTGGGTGCATCAAGCCGGTCGGTGGGGGCGGTGCAGCGTGGCGTGATGTCCGTGACGTCACCGCCAGCGGGCCCCGGGGACCGCGGAAAGGTGGCCGCGGCGTGCAGGAGGTCGCGGCCACGTGTTCGGTCGGGCAACCGCGGCCCGTCCCGGTAAGGGCCGGTTACGGCTCTGCCCGTGTCGTGCTGTGTTCTTTGGCTTATACTACGCGACCCAGAGATCAAGGACAGTTTTACGAGCTCCTGCATATATGCTCTTGTGCTGCTTTAGTAGGCGCGCTCAGGCTCTCCGCAGCGCGCCGATGCGAGGCCCCAGGCGGGCTCAGCTGCAACCAAGGCCACGACAATCATGCCTCAATTGAATTAAGAGTATGATTACACAAACACAACAAACGACCATTTATGGCGCATGATGTAGTGACAATAAAGACTGTCTTCGTCGTGAGAGTTCATCGCGATACCCATACATTTTCATCAACTCTTGATTCCCACAATACCAAAATCTATTCCATACATTAATATAGTAATTTAGATATCAATTTTTGTTCGAATAAAATAATCTAAGACATTCGAAATTGCTACAATTTTTGTTTTGTTCAGCACTTGTATGTTTGCCCAAGACTCAACTGGCCAGCAGCAGGCGCGCGCGGCACACCACGAGGTGACAGGTCAGGGCTGCGTATCTGGTATATGTTGCTATTTCGCCAATTATCTGTCATTTATAATTTGCAACCATTATATTGTCAACGCCTTACGTGTTTGTAAACACAATGCGACGTTTGTAATGGCCGCAATATGCCATAAGTCAATACAGTTGCATTTGTTCAAACATTACTCATGGGCGACCCGCAATTATAAAAGCTCTTCACCTGGTGTCATGGATATCCAATTTATTTCAAGTGTTTACAACTCGTACAGTTGCAGAATTGTTACAAAATATTGGCATCTTCTCTAAAACTAAATTTTAGTATTTGCCACAATAAGGTAGATTGTTTGGTAAAACTAGTTAAAGACTGTCTTTCCGATGATAGATTATTGTTAATTCTACAATATTACATTACAATATCATCAATTATTTCATTAGAATAGTGGAATTAAAAATAGCTACAGAGCACAACAAAAAGCTAAAATGACGGATGAAATTTTTCATCCGCCATTTTAGCGGAGGAATGAAAGTTAAATTAAAATTAAGGTAAAAAATCCTAGAAACGCGGACAAAATGGAGATTTTAAGAAACAAGGACAAGCTCAAAAATCAACTAGAGCTAATGAGAAAAGAACTTGAAGTGCACGTGGAGAGAGTAACAAAATATGGGCGGCTATTAGCTATTTGGATATAGGGATGTTCATTACTGTTTGTAGTATATATTTATATATATATATATATATATATATATATATATATATATATACGGATAATAGTATAGTGCATAGTTCAAGTCGCTTGAAATAGTGGACGGGCATAGTTTGGTTGGTAGGGGCCACCCGCCCACCCCACCTTCGCTCGCATAGTTTTTCCATAGGTAACACTGTTCTTGGAATAGTTTAAACAATATAAAACATCTATATCCAATGAAAAAACTATGCGAACGAAGGTGGGGTGGGCGGGTGGCCCCTACCAACCAAACTATGCCCGTCCACTATATCAAACGACTTGAACTATGCATTACATTATTTTTCACATATATTTTTTTAATTCAGTCTTAAATTAATAAATGAGATAATGTAATCAAAGAAAATAACGGATAATAGTGTAGTGCATAGTTCAAGTCGTTTGAAATAGTGGACGGGCATAGTTTGGTTGGTAGGGGCCACCCGCCCACCCCACCTTCGCTCGCATAGTGTTTCCATAGGATAACACTGTTCTTGGAATAGTTTAAACAATATAAAACATCTATATCCAATGAAAAAACTATGCGAACGAAGGTGGGGTGGGCGGGTGAGCCCTACCAACCAAACTATGCCCGTCCACTATATCAAACGACTTGAACTATGCATTACATTATTTTTCACATATAATTTTTTAAATCAGTCTTAAATTAATAAATGAGATAATGTAATCAAAGAAAATAACGGATAATAGTGTAGTGCATAGTTCAAGTCGTTTGAAATAGTGAACGGGTATAGTTTGGTTGGTAGGGGCCACCCGCCCACCCCACCTTCGTTCGCATAGTTTTTTCATTGGATATAGATGTTTTATATTGTTTAAACTATTCCAAGAACAGTGTTATCCTATGGAAAAACTATGCGAGCGAAGGTGGGGTGGGCGGGTGGCCCCTACCAACCAAACTATGCCCGTCCACTATTTCAATTATTTGTAACAGGAAACTTATGGCATTATGTACTTTATATGGGTGATATGGAAAACAGACTCATGAACGGACAAGTCAGACGTGGGAATCTACGAACTCTGAACATTATCATAAGCAGATGATGTAGTAATATTAGCAAAAACAGTAAATGAGATGAAGCAACTACTTGTCAGCATGGAGAAAAAAGAAAACACCAAGGAGTGCAAAATGATGGTATTTCAGAAGACAAACGAACATTTGAAGTGGAATAGAACAGATATAAATAAAGTGAAGAAATTTAAATATTTGGGCTACACATTTCGAGCCAATGATGGAGAACAAGGGCAGATAAGAGAACTAGCAATTAAACACAACGTAGTATCACTGTGTAAGTTATAGAGAGGGAGACAAGCAGTTGTGCACGAAGAAACAAAGAGATGCAAAATAATAATAAAAGCTGGAAGACAAATTCGAGCAAAAAAATTCACCAGATGAATGTTAATTACTGAAGGAAAACAATATTTCAAAGCCTAGACGAGTACTATCACGATGCCCGAAATGCGGCCCCAGGCATGAGTATTATAGCAAGGAGAGACAGTGACCGACAAACACAATCGCAGGATAATAACACAATGCCTGCCCAGATACCAAATCTAGCTGATAAAGAACAAATGACAAAACCTAATGGCAAGATTCAGGCGCGGAAATGGACTTCATAACAAATACTGTCTAGAAAACAATGTTTCAAAGCCTAGACGAGTACTATTACGATGCCCGAAATGCGGCTCCAGGCATGAGTATTATAGCAAGGAGAGACAGTGACTGACAAACACAATCGCAGGATAATGACACAATGCCTGCCCAGATACCAAATCTAGCTGATAAAGAACTAATGACAAAACCTAATGACAAGATTCAGGCGCGGAAATGGACTTCATAACAAACACTGTCTAGAAAACAATGTTTCAAAGCCTAGACGAGTACTATCACGATGCCCGAAATGCGGCCCCAGGCATGAGTATTATAGCAAGGAGAGACAGTGACCGACAAACACAATCGCAGGATAATAACACAATGCCTGCCCAGATACCAAATCTAGCTGATAAAGAACAAATGACAAAACCTAATGGCAAGATTCAGGCGCGGAAATGGACTTCATAACAAATACTGTCTAGAAAACAATGTTTCAAAGCCTAGACGAGTACTATTACGATGCCCGAAATGCGGCTCCAGGCATGAGTATTATAGCAAGGAGAGACAGTGACTGACAAACACAATCGCAGGATAATGACACAATGCCTGCCCAGATACCAAATCTAGCTGATAAAGAACTAATGACAAAACCTAATGACAAGATTCAGGCGCGGAAATGGACTTCATAACAAACACTGTCTAGAAAACAATGTTTCAAAGCCTAGACGAGTACTATCACGATGCCCGAAATGCGGCCCCAGGCATGAGTATTATAGCAAGGAGAGACAGTGAATAACAAACACAATCGCAGGATAATGACACAATGCCTGCCCAGATACCAAATCTAGCTGATACAGAACAAATGACAAAACCTAATGGCAAGATTCAGGCGAGGAAATGGACTTCATAACAAATACTGTCTAGAAAACAATGTTTCAAAGCCTAGACGAGTACTATTACGATGCCCGAAATGCGGCTCCAGGCATGAGTATTATAGCAAGGAGAGACAGTGACTGACAAACACAATCGCAGGATAATAACACAATGCCTGCCCAGATACCAAATCTAGCTGATAAAGAACTAATGACAAAACCTAATGGCAAGATTCAGGCGCGGAAATGGACATCATAACAAATACTGTCTAGAAAACAATGTTTCAAAGCCTAGACGAGTACTATCACGATGCCCGAAATGCGGCCCCAGGCATGAGTATTATAGCAAGGAGAGACAGTGACCGACAAACACAATCGCAGGATAATAACACAATGCCTGCCCAGATACCAAATCTAGCTGATAAAGAACTAATGACAAAACCTAATGGCAAGATTTAGGCGCGGAAATGGACTTCATAACAAATACTGTCTAGAAAACAATGTTTCAAAGCCTAGACGAGTACTATCACGATGCCCGAAAGGCGGCCCCAGGCATGAGTATTATAGCAAGGAGAGACAGTGACTGACAAACACAATCGCAGGATAATAACACAATGCCTGCCCAGATACCAAATCTAGCTGATAAAGAACTAATGACAAAACCTAATGGCAAGATTCAGGCGCGGAAATGAACTTCATAACAAATACTGTCTAGTCTAGAGATTGCATTAGCTAAGCGTTCTAAACATAAAATCCGAACTCGCTTCGGTAATCCTTCCCAGTAGTTTTGAAAATCGCATGTTTTTTTTGTCAAACCGAAAATATTTTTGGACACGGGCTATATATGATCCTGTATATGCCCCTACTACAATTCTATATCCTTCTTCGTTTACACTTTGTAAGATTCTGTTTGTAATTTGTATTTTTTAAACGATATCACTTTTGAAGTGATTAAAAAACTTACATAGATAGTTTAAATATAGCGCGTTATCATATGTAAGTAAAATCGCAACGCAATGCGGCGCTAAATTCAAACAGAAACCCCTAAACATCACGCCGAGTGAATATAACAGCCAACAAACTGCTCAATCAGAGCATTCAGTATTTTTAATTAATAGGGTGGAGGTGTTGTCGGTGTGCGAGACAATCTGTTTAGATAGCATTAATTATTTTTTTGTACGGTTGATAGAGTTGTTCGTTTGGGCTGTGTGTGTGTGTGCGTGGGGGTTATATAAATGAATATTTGTCGAGGCGGGCGGTTGATTGTTTAGTGAATTGATTTGAGTTCCATTAGCGGATCCCTCCCGGGCGCGTCGTCCTTTGTGTCTTCAAATGGAGAGCAATCGGAGGTGAAACGACGATTTCATTAAAGCCACCAGGAAAGGGCGGTCGGGATAAAAATTAATCAAGCCGCCCCCCCTGAGATGGAAGGCGATCGGATTGAAAATGCAAGTTATGTGATCGTTAAGCGGTTGGTTGTGCGGAGACGATGGCGAAGAGGGAGCGGACCCACCAACGCCAGGTGGTTTCTGTAAACTCTTGAGCCGGGGGCCCCGGAGTGCAGCATGGGGAAGAATAAAGGGTACTGTGTCTATGCGAGGCCGTGGCCGATAATAAGCGCGGGCACAAAGATTGCCAGGCTATTGCCCCCTTGCACTGCTGCACCGGGGGCCGCGCTAAACCCACACGCAGCATCCCCTGCCGGTATTGATTACCACATCTGCATCCCAACGCAGTAATGTAGGTCAAGATTTTGTGCATACACGTACGCGGATACGCGTTTGTTCGACCGCCTTTATGCCTCACGCACATTCTTTCATCCCCCAGCATCATTACATAATCACATGCACATTTCTCCCTTATGCAATCAACGAGAATACTCAATACGCAGCGAGATTTAATTGCTTTCCACCATCAATACTAATCAATAATTTAATAAACCTTCACGTAAAGACAAAAAAATGTGTGTTAATGTGTAGTAAACGAAACATAATGGTCCATTTATAGCAGTTACATAATATATCCTGCATTATTTCATCATTAGCGCCAAACGGATATCAAAATGAAACTGCATATAGTATTTAGTGCAATCTCGGGCGCAGCTGCTCATTATGGTGCCCACACGGTAGTTGATAGTTGAAACACAAAAAAAACGCGTTCGGTTAATCGGCTAATACATCACCGAACGCGCATACAAATACAAACACAATGCGGCTAAATAGCCGGCCATCAGCACCCTTTATCAGGGGAAATGAATAGAAATTAATTGCTAAATGTGACTGATGGATAACACATACCATTTTGGATAATGATGAATATTATGCTTATTTTGTTATCATCACTCAACTTTGCAACAACATTCATGAACGACTGGGTGTACCGATTTCACAGAATCAATGTTCAACAAATTTACACTATTAATCATTATTATCTTGTATTAATTATTAACAGTGGTATCATCACAAATATTTTTATTATTATATAATTTACTACTATTATTTTAGTAGTATATGTAATTAGTATTTATTTATAATATATTAATATATATATATATATATATATATATATATATATATATGCAAGTTATTATTGGGAAACAGCGAGGGCAATAATAACTTGCACATAATTAACTTTCGGCGAATAAATACAATAATATATATATATATATATATATATATATATATATATATATATATATATATATATATATATATATATATACCACTGTTAATAATTAATACAAGATAATAATGATTAATACTGTAAATTTGTTGAACATTGATTCTGTGTAATCGGTACACCCCGTCGCTCATGAATATATATATGGAGAATAGCAACCTAGAACATAAGGGAGTATATACGGAAAAGAGGAAGAACTGGAAAAAAAAGTTCGAAAGAATGGAAGTAGACATATTGGCAATAACGGAGACAAAAAGAAAAGGGAAAGGAATATACACAGCCAATAACAAACATGAAATAATATATAGCGGAGTAGACAAGGATAAAAGGGCAGTCGAAGGTGTGGATGCATTATACACAGAGACATCGAACACCAAATAGAAACATGGCAAGAAATATCACCAAGCATACTAACCGTAACACTAAAAGAAACTAACAGAACCAGAACAATAATTATAGTATATGGGCCAAATGAAGATGATGTAGTGAGCAACAAAGAAGCATTTTGGGAGCAACTCAGCGAAACAACCGAAACAGCCAAAGGAGAAGTTTTCGTTACGGGTGACTTCAACAGCAGAATTGGTAAGGAACTAAAAGATAACGACTTGACGAGAGGAAGACATGGTGAAGACGTACTAAACGAAAATGGTTCAATCTATACACAAGCGAGTTGGAGGCGGTGCTGAGGAGAGGACAGGCTAGAGGGGACGTGGTGGGGAGAACCAAGGTGTGGATGCTGGCATATGCGGATGACATAGTATTAGTAGCCAAGAGAGTGGAAGAGATGCAAGAGATGTTGGAAAGAATGGGAAGGTACATGGATAGGAGAGGGCTAGTAGTGAATGTGGAGAAGACTAAATGGATGATGTTTAGGAATAGGGGTAGAAGGGGTAGAATGGAAGAGCTGAAATGGAAGGGAAGGATGATTGAGAGAGTGAATGTCTTTAAATATTTGGGTTTCTGGTTGGACAGTGGAGGAGGATTTAGGGTGCATGTGGAAAGTATGCAAGCGAAAGCGAGAATGGCTTGGGGAATAGCGAGAAGGAAATGGGAGAGGTTGTGGGGCGGTAACCTCGTAATGGCGTGCAAGATCTGGGATGCGTGTGTAAAACCTATTCTGTTGTATGGAGTGGAAGTGTGGGGATTGCGTGAGTGGGATGTGATAGAGAGAGAGCAAGGTGTGCTCCTGAAGAGTCTGCTGGGTCTCGAAAGGTCGACACCGAGAGCAGTGCTGTTGCAGGAGACGAATCGTATGAGTATGTGGTGGGAGTCGTGTGTAAGGGTTGTGAAGTTTGAAGAAAGATTGCAGGAATTGGGTGAGGAAAGACTGGTGCGGGAGATATGGATGAGGTGTAAGAGTAGGACGGAGAGTGGTTGGAGAAAGGATAGAGGAAGGATGTATGAAAGAGTGGGTATGTCTGAGGTGTGGGTAGAGGAGAAGCTGAGAGAAATGGGAAGTCTAGGAACTGAGGTAAGAGAGAGATTGAGAGATATTGAGTGGCAAGAACGGCAGACTAGAATGAATGAGAGCTCTTACAACCCTGGCTACGTAGAGTGGCAAGTGTGTGGGAGACTCCCGAGTTACTTAGCCAGGGGTGAGTGGCGTAGGGAGGACAAGGTATGCATGGCAAGAGCGAGGTGTGGGTCAGACGAGAGAGGGAGGAAAGTGTGGATGGGTCTAGGGTACACCGCGTGTGCGCTGTGTAGTAAGGGAAGCGACACGTGGTGGCACCTTAGCGAAGAATGTGAGGGTGTGAAAGCAGAGTGGGTGGGAGACTGCAGAAAGCTGAATGAATGGTTATGCGAGGATGGGGAAGGCGTGAAAATCTGCAGGAGACTGACGTGGGACAGGAAAGTGGCAAGGGCAAAGGGAGCGGCGTAGATGGGGGTAATTAGTAATTTTTGGCGGAGTAGTACTTTTATTTATATTGTATTTTTATTTTTATTTTTGTATATTTTTGTTGAGGTTTGTGATGTGGAGGGGCAGTGAGAGAAATGCCAATAAAGGTCTTTTTTTTACTGATATATGGGAGCGAGACGTGGAAACTAACGAAGAGGGACAAAAGTAGAATACAGGCAATGGAAATGAAATATATCAGAGGAGTAAAACAAGTTACGAGAAGAGACAGAATAAGAAATGATGACATCAGAGAAGAACTGGGAATTGAAGGTATAGAAAAGTATATAGAAAAGAAATAACTAAACTGGTGGGGACATTTAATTAGGATAGACAAAAATAATCAAACAAAACAGGTATGGGAAGCAAGAAGGTAAAAGACAAATAGACATATTCACTGGGGAATAGTAATTTACATTATTAGTGCAGGAACGCAAGTTTCCCGAATGAGAGAATGAGTTCGGCTCGTGCTGTATCAAGAGTGAATTCGGGAAACGGCCTTATCGCACGAATAATATATCTTATTTTTTGTACTCATGTCCTAAGACAAGTCATTTCCCGCATTGATTTGGGTGCGGGAAATACTACTTCCCGTACTAGTGCGGGAAGTAGCCAATGTTGGCAACCTAAAATTCGTTACCATTGTAAATATGTATTTATAAATATGAGAATGCATGCTAGCACAGCGTACACCTTTTATACCTCAAATAACATTGAAAATTAACGATATGGTACTGGATAAATACAATTTTGAAGAAAATATAGACTTTAAATTATAGGTTATGTCACACTACCAATTACCTATAATTTAAAATCTATATTTTCTTCAAAATTGTATTTATCCAGTACCATATCGTTAATTTTCAATGTTATTTGAGGTATAAAAGGTGTACGCTGTGCTAGCATGCATTCTCATATTTATAAATACATATTTACATTGGTAACGAATTTTAAGTTGCCAACATTGGCTACTTAGTATTTATTCGTACAAAAAATAAGATACATTATTCGTGCGATAAGGCCGTTTCCCGAATTCACTCTTAATACATGTCACACTACTAATTACATATAATTTAAAGTCTATATTTTCTTCAAAATTGTATTTATTTAGTACCATATGGTTAATTTTTAATGCTATTTGAAGTATAAGAGGTGTACGCTGAGCTTGCACTAGTGCGGGAAGTAGTATTTCCCGCACCCAAATCAATGCGGGAAATTACTTGTCTTAAGACATGAGTACAAAATAGTAATTTACATTATTAGTGCATGAAGGCAAGAAATTAACGCATCACTTTTAAAAACTCGATTAAAATTAAAATCAATGGTTAATTTTTGATTTCAACTATGTATAATAAACAAGCTTATCTAGTATATATATATAAAAGTCCTATAACTCTCTAACTAAAACGAATCGGAACTATGTTCATATAATATTTTTTTCTTAGAATCAGCTTTCACGTGTGTGTGTTATAGAGATAGCAGATCATCCTGATAATTAATTTAATAAAAATATTATTATTTATTTATGCAAGCATGTATTAATAACAATAGTTTTGTATGTAATGGAATGCCTAATAAATGAGTAGTGCTCGATATATTGAAAAACACAATAAACAGTGCAATTAGTTCTGCATAAATAAACTTTATGGCCCAAAAAAGACATCAATAGCCTGTTGCGATATGATTTCGGCATAGTTTGTTTCATGTGTACGCCAGACATTGTATTTTATGTCCATAATTGCCCGTTCGGCACCGCTTTGGTTGTCTCAATTGGTGACGTATTGTGAGATTATTGTGTAAACTAAAGGCAGGTAGGTCTAAATGGAGGTGTAGCGAATATTGGGAAAGTTCTGGCTGAAAAGGAGGAAATCATCAATATGAGCGGTGTCAAAACGTTTGCCGATTTTGGGGGGGCAAAATAAACAGGCGGCGTTTGAGTGAAAAGATTCGGCGGCCCCCGTGGGCAGGAGCCGGTTAGTGGAGATACGGGGATGGAAGCGATTCGTTCCAGGGCATCAAAGTTACGTATATATCGTAAAGTCAACATTATTGCTCCGGAATCGAAGCGGGGTGGCCGCACAAAAGTGCATTATGCCTGCGCCACCCAGGGTCCGCCGTAAAGCCATAAATAAACCAATTGTGAGCTGATTGGCGCTAGTGATGATAATTGCTGTGGAGCCGCATGAATGAGAATAATCTCAACAAAGACGTTTTTAATTATAATCCTGGTTTTAAATTATTTTAAACGTGTTGGAATTGTTCGCGAATCCACACAAAGAGTGCTGCATTAATCGGTTAATTGGCGCTCCTTAAAAATGTCCCTTATCTAGTAGTATTAAATGTGCATGTAAACAACGATGGCATTTATCTAATCGATGCCGCAACAGCCAGTTGCGTATTTGTTGTCATCGCAAGAACCAAACCAAGGCTAAGAGTATGTGCAAGAATCGCCCGTAGCGTCTTAAACATCGGCATTAATGCACCAGCCATATATTGATATGGTACTTATTAATATTACATCATAAATTGTGTGCAGCGTATATATCCTCAAGGCTAGAGGGCGTTGTCATAGCGCTCGATTACTTCTTGCGGAAAGAAAATAATCCGAGGCACAAATAGCAGAAATTGAGTTTCGTACGATTTCATATCATTACCTTACCCCGAAATACATAATACAAAGAGCAGTAGCGACGTAAAAATAAAATCTTAACGCAAACATCCCGGGGGGGTGGCCGGAAGGAAAACGCGCGGACGAAATTCGCAATAAATTACAATACATGATTTACTGCATACGAGAAATATACGAGCCCATTAGAATAAAGCGGGACCATAAAAAAAAACATGGGAAAGTGTCCGTGGCAGATCGATTAAGGAAGCGATCCGGACAGATTTGGGTAACCTTTTGAATGGAAAAAGAGTAGCCATAAAGAGCTTTGGGGCCGGCCACTCGGAAGAAAGCAATCGGTTATTCTTAAACATGCCAGCATTTTGATTCAAACATGTTGTACGTATTACAATTCGTTAGGGTGGACTGCTAATCAATCGAAACAAACAGATTCCCCGCGAGGCGCAGCACACACGCATGGGGGTCGGCCGCAATCTTATTTACAAGCCCTTTGTGCGGCGCTGCAAATAAATGTCAAGACTACATGGGAATCAATAAAGTTCTGTAAGCGAACGTAATGACAACAATAAGGACGAGAACTGTGCGCTTCAGGGTTGTTTCGCGATTACATTTCCCTGTTTATACGTAACATAAATACCGCGGGATGCTAGAAATGCATGTCTCCTGCCGGTCGCATGGGGGGTGCACGACGACGACGACGACTAAAAGCTAGTTTGTAGCGTCGCCTTGAAGAGAGCACTTAACTCGTATGGCGGGCGGACTGTTTCCAGGGCGCCATAAACGACAAATCACATCTTCAATAGCGACGAATGTGCTAAAGTCGACATATGCCATATTCCTTCCTTAAGGATTCACTACGACATCAATTCACCGGATGTTTTTACGACATCATAGCCCAGTCGCAAGACCGTAACCGTTTTTATTGATATGCCTGTAAATAAACATAAAAATGTGGGCCATCTTTCTGCGCTGCACCCCGCACCGCATAAACTCTTTCTAGCGGAAATAATTGCACCATCAACCCGACTCCAACTCGCCCCATTGCCGAATGAAAACCCCTCCCTCTGGATCATCACCGCCAAATTATAAACTAATTTTTCAAGGAGCTACTTCACCACCACATCATTTAGTAATAAAAACAGCGATTGTACGGTGTTAATTACTTGTAAACGAATTTGAATCTAACAAACAATCGAAAAAAATGGCGAGTGTTGTTAAGTTGAGTTCTCGTTGAGAGCAACAAAAAAAAAATGGGTATTAAATTTAAAGGGATTGAATATATACGGAAGGCAATAAAAAAGTCGACATAAAAGAGTTATTGCCGAAATAGTCGTTCCAGTAGAAATGATAAACGCGTTCACTCGCCGAAAGTACCTGGGATCGGATTTCGAAAAGAATTTACAACAAAACGGCCGCGACTACAACAATTTACAGCGGTAAAAGTGATGTAAATCACGCTCTCCCCCGTATTTTTCGGCGAGCGCGTTTGAGGATCTTATTGTTATTTTAAAAACATCGCCCTCCCCCTGGCGCTGCGTACGTACGCTAATGCACCGATATACCTTCCAGTTTGCGAGTTTCGAGCAATTCGCAAACGATTTATAGGTTTTTAAGAAATGCATTAGCAAAATATAAGCGCGTAAAATCCATTAGTAGACGAGCTCGCCTCGACGGAAACGCATCCCCAACAACTCCCCAAGGTGCATGTTAATAGTATAAATCTAATATTTCCTCCGCTTCTGTCGGATTAAACACCATTTATACGATTACGAGCGATTGCATCCGGGCAATATTATGATTAAAGTGATGCACCACATTTCATTTGCATGGACAACTTGGTTGAATCGGAATGATTTTTTTTATGATTGGTGTCCATCGGATGATAAACGGACGCGCGCGGTGATAAAGCCGGGGGTTTTACAGCTGTAATCGAGCCGTGATGAACTGGCAGCTTAATAAGGTGGACTGTCCCATCTATGTAATTATGTTTTACTGGTGTTGAGCTAGCAATCCAAACTATGATTCATGCGCGATGAACGTTTATTGGGCTGTCATAAAAGAAACAAATTCCGCGCGCGCATAAATTACAATTTTAATTCGCCGATCGGCTGTTTGGTCGGCAAATAATCAACCGGGGGCCCCAATATTTGCACATCCCCGCGAGGTTCGTGCGCCTATTAGTGCAAAAAAGTGATTACTGATGAAATCATGCTCTGCCATTAGCAGCATTGGAGAAGATCTCGTCAGAAACGCAGCGAAACGTATCGCGATGGGGGGTTACTGGAGCATACGCGGAGGGTTGAAGCAGCTATAACGCAGCGGTAGTAAATAATTCATGGAGCACACTGATGGCGGAATGAAATAGCCGGCGTTGGAGCGAGGACCTCTGCTTTAATGCCCTCGGATGAGCATGATTGGTTATGAAATTCACTTATATTATAGACCGTTAATTGGCGGGCAAATTTGCGCCGGGGTAGAAGTTTGTGACAGATTAAAGATGAAATGGCTTGAATGGGCGTGTTATTAAAATAATTGCGAGGTTTTCGAAGCGACCGTTGAATTAATAAAGTGGTGTAGGCGAATAGTTTGTAATATGGCATCGGAACCAATTAAATTTTCGGAATATAGCCGGAGCAGCCTGTGCATTATGCGTGTGTGCTGGCGAAGCCACTACAAATGCAGAACTATGGCGCGATTTCATCGGTGAATAGCGGCTATAGTGGACAGTGGTCGCAGGGGTTGACGGGTGACGCTTCGAACGGGCTGGAAAGGGGAATCCGATCACAGCAGTAATGCCGCCTAAATCGGTACGCGTTGCCTACCCTATCCCAATACCCTATATGCATATTGGAAATTGAATCTGGGAAATAGCAATACCAATAGCGCCGCTTCTGTGACAATGCATATCCATCCGCTGCACCTCTGAAACCGACATACACCAATTCAATATGTGACAAGCTTGTTTACCGATAGAGAGCGGATTATTGAAACTTGTCAGCCGGAATTCATTTGCCAACAAATGCCTCCGCCGCCCCGGTGCTCCCTACAAAGAATCGCGCCGCCGCCGCCGCTTTTATGCCGCCGTTGCACCAGCCCGCCGAAACGCCAATTAATCCCTAATTGCATTTTTCCACAACGCCCGCAAACAGACGGAGATAAACCCTGGGCCGGGCCCACCGCTCGCGTGAACACTATTTACCGGCCACATTCGGCAAGCCCGCCGCCACCACCGCCCCCTGAATTATTGCGGTCTTAGTTTGATAGATAGCGCGCCGTGTATGTCCATGCCGATATATCAGCGGATGGGGCAAAGCCAGACATTATTTGCCGCCTCACCTGCATTGCTATTAACAATGAGTCATTATTGGTAATTTATCACTATCGGTGCTTCATTACCGGAGTAATCAAGCCGCAATCCGCGAGTGGACGTCGCGGACACCCTCGTGCACCGGACCCGTCCGCACATTGTTGCACCGATATAGATTGATGGCACACATATTGTCTGTCCGCGCCTACATAATGCCGCCTGAATCAACCACCCGCTACTGTGTTCCAATGTTCCAACCCACGAACAATGGATTACCGCACCAATATTATTATTGTTAAATATCAATCACCCGTAAATGACAGATCAATTGCATGAATATAAATAAAAATCCATTGCAATCTGTGGTTGACAATTTCTCATCAATTTTATAATAATGTCAAAATATTCTAAATGTAGCAATATTTTTAATATTACTTAAATAATATGGTTTTAGATTAACGCTGTTTGTATACAATAAAAATTATAATAATTTGTGTGTGTGTGTGTATATGTGTGCAAACCGAAATGTTGCGGCGTGTGGAGCAGGGGGTGGTTGTAATAGGGAACGAGCGTTGGATTTACAGCAGGAAATTATAAATTTATAGATTTACGAGTTAGGGCCAATTAATTTAACGGGCGGCGATTCCGAAGTCACTGTTACATCGGTCAGCACAATAACTGTTTTAAATGGTTCATAAAAAGTTTGGCGGGGGCTCGGAGGCCGGGTAAGTAAATAAAATTAAAAGCGGCGGCAATAATTCAGCGCGCGGCTTGTAGAGTGTAGGGTGTGTAACTGGGTGAATAACAGCATATGAATTTGCATATCGAAGGTTATCCCCCGCGCTTCCGCCCCTATGCTGTTCATCATGTAACCCTTTCGGAGGCAGTCATTACGAGCGCATTACAGTAGTGCGGCCGCGGCGACGCCGGGGTGATTCATGCCCCCGCGGCCGACGCACCGCCAATTCTGGGGGGCTCCAACGCATGTTGGGAGGCGGCCGTGTATACGGCACCCCCTCTCCACCTAAACAGTCTCCTTATTCTTCCACCTCGACAGATAATGCGGAATGCTCGACATAAAACGGGAAATTTCTTTAAGGCGAATATAGTTATACGTGGAAAGAGATTATACACCCGCACATAAACCGACGCGAAATTTAAATAGCGTCCGCGATAAAATATTTTTATTGTGCACACCCCGGAATCACCTTTGTAATAATAAAAGGGAGGCTGATGGGAATCGCGCGAGCGGCACCCCATCATAAATAATTTTTATCTTTGATGACGAAACATGTAAATATTAGCTGAAAGCGCTTTGTGTCGCACGAAAAGGAGCGCCATCCCCGCAATCTATAAACAATTTTATTTGGCCCGTGCATATAAAAAACAGCGCGCGATAAAATGTGCTTATGGCTCAAGCCTCAATAAAATATGATTTCGGATTATGTTTTGCCTATTGATTCCAGGCTCGCGCAGATATACGCTCTCCGTTTATTGCCCCTCCGGCACATGTGCACCAACGCAAACCGTGGCAGTGTGACCCTCGCGGCGCCGCCACCCCCGATTGTCTGTCACTCAACCGTGCTAGAATTTGCCTAATGCATTCCATACTTGGCCGATTCCGCCGCATATTCTTTTATATTTATGTTTGCGTGCGCGTGTCGTTAATTTCCTTTTGTTATTTGCTCTCCGAGAAACGATTATGGCCGCGGCCACCCCACACACCTCGCCGAACAACTAAACAACTCAAACAATCAACCCGCAAATTATCCAACATGGATATTTCGCTACTCGCCTCCGCCACGCTCCACCGACTTACAAAAGAGATTTATTCCCTCAGTTTAGGTAGTGTTTTTCTCGCCGTTCGCAAGAGTGTGCACTCTTGATTTATCCGCCTATCTCATTTCCGCATCGCTTTCGGGCCCCCGCCGCCTCCGCCGCCGCGCCGCTGGCCCTTTCCTGTCGCTGCTTTTACTTTTGTTTCCATCTTCCCCGGGGGTAATGACGCTCGAGCCCGTCATTTTTTCTAATTTACGTATGACATTCCGTCAATCACACTTTCCCGCCTCATTTGCCCCGCGACGGCCGGAATCTCGCGTTTTAATTTTTCGCTCACATATCAACCGCCGCCGCCCACGCCCCCCACACCAAGCACCAAGCTTCTTCACAGCCCATAAAGCCCTACGGCGGTCGTGATATTTTATTTATCCTGCTCGTGCGTGGACCAATGACCCGAAAACTTCTGCGGACGCCGCCGCCGCCGCCCGCGCGGCAGTTTAGGAAATTAACAAAGTCCCCATAAATTTCAACGAGCTCAAATGTTATAACCGTTACCATAACCTTTACTTGCATTCGGCTGCCATGGCACGCGACATAAATTTTTCTATGCAAACCACGACTATTTCACAGGATGGTAGTGGATAGCGTTTGTTGTTTGCGGGGGTGGATTCATGAAGACATTACAGAAAATCTTGAAAATTTAAATAGTTACGTGAACATGATATTAAAAAATATTACATATACATATACATATACATATACATATACATATACATATACATATACATATACATATACATATACATATACATATACATATACATATACATATACATATACATATACATATACATATACATATACATATACATATGCATATACATATACATATACATATACATATACATATACATATACCTAATGACTAGGGTACGCGGGGTCGTCATCACCCGTCGACCCTGAAAAGGCCGCCCTTGCGTATATTAAAATTTGTATAATATAAAAAAAATTAAGCATAATACGCTTTTTATATAACATTCTAAATCACATTTTTATAAAGATTAAAAATGTGCCTCCCCCACGCCCCACTACTCAAATTAATTACAAGTTTAAATCCCGCTCGCCTAATAAGCCTTTGTCTCTAAGTACCATATTCAGTTCAGCATAATCGGATATGCTTGAGTAATTTAAAGTCACGGCCGTATGCTATATATATCGCCCGAGTATGTGTGTGTGTGTTTTAGTTTTTGTGGGGGAGAGCCCGTCAGAATTTATTCGTGATAGTAATAAGTAAATGTTTGAAATTTCAAACTGGTCGGCTAAGCCGTGTGTAACCATCTGTCCATCAATAACGAGCCGGCAGTAAAACGATATTAATTTTATTTGAAGTGTTAATGGGCGCGTTTTACAAGTTTCGATTTTTTTTTGTCCCAGCCGCCGCCGCGCCATAAATCGGCAGCGTAAGCGCGCACACATTTAGGGGGGTGGTGTGCAGGTCGGCTACTATTAATTACTGATCCGCCGCGTGCTTATGTTTTAATGGAGTGTTATTATTACCCGCCACTCTGGGGGCCGCTCTCACCTACACGACTAATGAATTCGGGTGGCGGCTTTACTTATCGTGATTTACAACTGGAATGTGTTTATTGTCGGCTGGAGACCGGTTGGAGTAATTAACGGGTATTAACGGGTAATTACGCGGCCCCTCCGTTTTAGTTTTCTAATCTAATTGCGAAATAGAGATAAAACGCTCTAGTGCGAATACATATCAATGACATTTCTGGAAAGGTTACATGTGTATATAACCTTTCACATGTCCGATCACCTATGGTTTGGTTTAACCTTTCATTGTGACATTCTAATACCCTCGTGCCCCCGGCTCCTTCACCAAATCTCATCAGAGCCCCCAGCGCACAAAAATAAATCAATTTCCCCGTAACACTCATACAATACAGTATTTAAGATTTTATCATGAAGAAAGAAAATTCATTCAGTCGTTATATTTTTTATATGGATGGATAATAGACTTTTATTCCTTAATTCGCTTCCGGAACCGATTGGTCCCTTCCGTCCCGCGCTGATGCAATTCGAGCGCTCAAAATCAATTCCAATTCGTTCAGAATTGAATTCTTAAACGGCCGCTTGGAGCAGGGGGGCGTGGGGGGCATAAACATGAGCAACAATTTAATTTAATTTAATTACAATCCGAGGCATTATGGGCGTTAGAGCCCGAAACTAATTGCATTAACTAACTCTGCATTGTTGACGGATTCCGCGTAACGTTCAATGGCGAGCGCTAGTGCATGGAATCCTTTGACATTGATATTATCGAAAGGGGGGGCGAGCCACAAGTAGGACTAATTGTAAATAAATAAAAAATATATTATAGACTAATAGGTGCAGGGGTGGCGGTAGACGCAACCCTTTCATCTAGGTCATTTCAATTATCACAAATTTTAATTATGAATATAAAATGTAAAACGGGGGGCCGGCCCCCCCTCAGCCGATGATTTGCATGTGTACATTGCCCGCGCCACCGCACCCGGCGCCCGAATTTACATGTTAATTCATTTTCAGTTCTATTATTTATGAATTCCATTTTGGCGCGACACAATGTTATGTGCGTTGCATCCATTGCACTGATTTACCAATTACCATTCGCCGGCCCAAGTAACACCGCAAAATTACAACCAACCATTTCACATTCTAATTTATTCACGAACACACACTATTCAGTTTTAATTAAATTTGTACACATTTTAACTAATTGATCGTCGTTAGATTTAAATCCTTTGGCTTCGGCGACGGCAATTATTTGTTATGAATAAAACATTTTCGCGCGAGCACGCGTGGGGAGGGCACTTGCACGGTTTACAATTTGTTTATAGCTGCTGATTTGATTTAATTTGATTATAAATGTGTTTAATGGATAGTAATATTCATACGAGAAATAATATATATATATATATATATATATATATATATATATATATATATATATATATATATTTATATATATATATGAGGACGATATACAAGAAGAAGCAGAAAGAAAAGATATACCATAGGAAGGAATACAAAAATTAACACAGGAGAGAAAACAATGGAAAGAAAAATACATCTACAAAGGATAAAATCGCCCATCCCTAACGGTAGAAGGCATAAAATAAATAAATTTATATTATATATTATAAATAGCCAGCAGAGTGGTCGCTGATCCCAGCCCCAGGGGCAGCCCCCTTCCCCTCGTGTAAAGAAGTGGAAGCTGGACGCCATGGACCTGGACCTCCTTAGGAAAGCATTGGATACATGAGAAGAGTAAGAATGACCAACCTGGACCTGGATGACAGAAGAACCCAATGAGAAACTACAGCAGGCATACCTGCTAGCAGTGCCATCCATGGCCGCAAAGAGCGGGAAGAGGAAAAAGACTTATTGGTGGAACCAAGAGATGAGAGAAAGTCGCAACGAAATTAACAAGGCGAGGCGAAGGGTGCAGAGGACCAGAGCGGCTGGAGCTCCAACCTATCTCCTCCAGGACCAGTGCCGCACCAAGAGGAAGGAGCACAGAGTGGCCATGCAGGACGATCTGCGGCAAGAACACTGGACTAACGTAAGACAAACTAGGAGACAGGATTAACTTTAAAATCCGACTTTAGGTTTGTATTCAGTTACCTCAAAACCCCCCGTTTAAGTTATTTCGAGCTACATAATTTGCAAAATTAACTATTTTGTCCGCCATTTAGAATTTTTGAAATCGAACATCGTATTCGTAATCGAGAGCAACGCGATGTGGGAAGCAGTGACCAAATTCGCGAATGCCGTAATGAGGCAAGACGATCTGCGGCAAGAACAGTGGGCTAACGTGACTAGGCAGGACAAGAGTCAGGATTAACTGAGCGACGTGAGGCGGCGCGAGGTGCCTTAAGGCGGGCAAGCCCCGGGCGACAGAGCTTGAGTTTTGGTTTTAGTCGGTAGGCGCCCCGGTCAGAATTCACTACCCATGCCTAACACCTAAGCCGCTTTCGTTTACCATGGTTTATCATTGGTAGTCGCCCCCGCGGCGTGCTGTATCGGTCAGATCTTGCGGTCGTGTGCTGCCAGTTGTAAGGGCCGAGGTAGAATTAAGCGCATCGGAAGCGCCAAATAGAACAAGAAACAATAAGCCCCTACCAGCCCAGAGTGATAAACGAAAGGCATTCTAGTGGTGATAGGTAAGCAAAAAAGTGGTTGGAGGGGAAAGACTAGTGCAGCTGGCGTGGATAAGAAATAGTAGTAGGGCAGAGAGCGGTTGAAAGAAATATAGAGGAGGGATATATTAAAGAGTGGGTATTGCTGAGGTGTGGGAGGATGTGCATTCGATGCTCCAGTTGGAGAGAGTGATGGTGGCTGCATTGGAGAAGAAGAAGAGTGGGGGGCAGAGGGAGAGTTGGTTGGACGAGGAATGTAGGGTGAAGAAGTCGAGCTGGCGAAGAGCAATGGCGAAGTGGAGAAATGGGAGAGGTGAAGTGGAAAGGGCCAACCAGGCGAAGAGGGAGTTCGAGAGAACCTGCGAGAGGAAGAAGATAGAGGAGTTGCAGAAGGTAGAAACGAGGTTGAGGGAGTGTGTGACAGAGAAAGGGTTGTGAGAAATTCTGAGGGGAAGCGTAAAAAAGGGCAAAGTTAGCATAGAGCTGGCAGAGTGGGAGAAGAGCTGTAGAGAGATGGCGGGGTCAGAGGTGGATTTAGGGAGTCCGAGACCGGTGGTAGGAAGGGAGGCGTTTTCGCGGGAAGAGGTCGACGTGGCCATAGGGCAGCTGAAACTGGGAAAGGCAGCGGGGGAAGATGGGCTGAAGGCAGAGGCCTTCAAAAGATTAACAGAGGAAGGAAAAGATAAGTTACTGCAGGTTTTGAATAGAGTCTGGAGCGGTGAGCAAGAACTGCCGGAAGAGTGGCGTGTGGGGGTGGTGGTCCCGGTACACAAAGGGGGAGCAGCATCGGTCGTAAATAATTATAGGGGTATTACCGTTATGAATGCGGGGTACAAAGCGATGATGACAATTGTGAAAAATAGACTAGCGAGGGAAGTGGATTGAAAAGGGCTGCTGCCGGAATGCCAGGGGGGTTTCAGAAAGGGAAGAGGGACGAGGGAGCAGATTTTCACGCTTGCGAGAATGGTGGAGGAAGCGTTGGAGTGCAAAGGAAGCATGTATGCGGTGTTTGTGGATTTGAAAGCGGCGTATGATTCAGTTCCTAGAGGAAAGCTCGTGGAGTGTATGGATAGATTGGGGATGGAAGATGAAAGTGTGGAGTGGGTGAGAAGTATATATAAAGAGACGTGGGCAAAATCGAGAGTGAATGGAGAAGTGTCTGAAAAGTTTAGGGTGAATGTGGGTGTAAGGCAAGGGTGCCCGCTAAGCCCCCTCCTGTTCAATCTATACACAAGCGAGTTGGAGGCGGTGCTGAGGAGAGGACAGGCTGGAGGGGTCGTGGTGGGGAGAACCAAGGTGTGGATGCTGGCATATGCGGATGAGTAGCCAAGAGAGTGGAAGAAAGAATGGGAAGGTACCTGGATAGGAGAGGGCTAGTGGTGAATGTGGAGAAGACTAAATGGATGATGTTTAGGAATAGGTCTAGAAGGGGTAGAGTGGAAGAGCGGAAATGGAAAGGAAGGATGATTGAGAGAGTGAATGTCTTTAAATATTTGGGCTTTTGGTTTGAGAGTGGAGGAGGATTTAGGGTGCATGTGGAATGTATGCAAGCGAAAGCGAGAATGGCGTGGGGGATAGCTAGAAGGAAATGGGAGAGGTTGTGGGGCAGTAATCTCGTAATGGCGTACAAGATCTGGGATGCGTGTATAAAACCTATTCTGTTTTATGGAGTTGAAGTGTGGGGATTGCGTGAGTGGGATGTGATAGAGAGAGATCAAGGTGTACTCCTGAAGAGTCTGCTGGGTCTCGAAAGGTCGACACCGAGAGCAGTGCTGTTGCAGGAGACGAATCGTATGAGTATATGGTGGGAGTCGTGTGTAAGGGTTGTGAAGTTTGAAGAAAGATTGCAGGAATTGGGTGAGGAAAGACTGGTGCGGGAGGTATGGATGAGGTGTAAGAGTAGGACGGAGAGTGGTTGGAGAAAGGATAGAGGAAGGATGTATGAAAGAGTGGGTATGTCTGAGGTGTGGGTAGAGGAGAAGCTGAGAGAAATGGGAAGCCTAGGAACTGAGGTAAGAGAGAGATTGAGAGATATTGAGTGGCAAGAACGGCAGACTAGAATGAATGAGAGCTCTTACAACCCTGGCTACGTAGAGTGGCAAGTGAGTGGGAGACTCCCGAGTTACTTAGCCAGGGGTGAGTGGAGCAGGGAGGACAAGGTATGCATGGCAAGAGCGAGGTGTGGGTCAGACGAGAGAGGGAGGAAATTGTGGATGGGGCTAGGGTACACCGCGTGTGCGTTGTGTAGTAAGGGAAGCGACACGTGGTGGCACCTTAGCGAAGAATGTGAGGGTGTGAAAGCAGAGTGGGTGGGAGACTGCAGAAAGCTGAATGAATGGTTATGCGAGGATGGGGAAGGCGTGAAAATCTGCAGGAGGCTGACGTGGGAGAGGAAAGTGGCAAGGGCAAAGGGAGCGGCAATAGATGGAGGTAATTTGTAATTTTTGACGGAGTAGTACTTTTATTTATATTGTTTTTTTATTGTTGTATATTTTTGTTGAGGTTTGTGATGTGGAGGGGCAGTGAGGGAAATGCCAATGAAGGTCTTTTTTTTTATTGCTGAGGTGTGGATGGATAAGAAACTAAGAAGCATCACTATAATGAGTGTGGGATACAAACTTGTCCATGGTGAAGAATAAGTTGGAAGAGGAAGTGTACAGAAACGAGCTGTTGCCCGAAAACAAGGGTGGGTTTAGAAAAGGTATATATATATATATTTATATATATATATATATATATATATATATATATATATATATATATATATATATATATATCGATATATAGATATAAGTCGAATCTGTGTGTTTGTTGAAATATCGTCCCCGAAACTGTAATGATCCTTCCGCAGGTTCACCTATGGAAACCTTGTTTCGACTTAACTTCCTCTAAATGATCTAGTTTGGTCATCTTGCCAGCATCATCGGTGAGGTTGAAACACCGCCGTGTACCGGTCCGAAGACCTCACTAAATCATTCAATGGGTAGTAGAGACGGGCGCTGTGTACAAAGGACATGGACGTAATCTAACGTAAATATTTTTGGACAAGGGAGCAGATTTTCACGCTGGCGAGAATGGTGGAGGAAAAAATGGAACGCAAAAGGAGAATGCATGCGGTGTGTAAATTTCAAAGCGGCATATAACTTAGTTCCGAGGGGCAAGCTTGTGGGGTGTATGGAAATGTTAAGGATCATCCTCCCAGAGGGGAGCGAATTTTCGCGAATCACCTTTCACAGTTTTTCAGAGTTTTTTTTTGTGAAGTTAAGGTAAATACCGGGTGATGAAACTCCTCTGAGCTTCTCCCTTGACCGGCGGAAAAGCCTCACGGCTGATAGCCCAATAAAGATACAAGCCTTTTTATTATAAAGCAAGGACACCGCTATAGAAATGCAATTTTTAAGGAACACAACAAACTACAAGATACTAGTATATTACAAAAGGACGTTTTGAATGCGCACTTAATAGAAACAAGACATAGATGGCATAGATTTTTTATAAAAGCGTATTTCATTGCTTAAACTTAAACAGATAATAAATAGGTAATAATTATATCATATCCGTATATACACAGTAATATTCGTATGTAAATTCTAAGCAAAAGTGGATTGATAAGTAATAGTAAACAGATAATAATTATACCATATCCGTATATACACAGTAATATTCGTATGTAAATTCCAAGCAAAAGTGGTTTGATAAGTAATAGTAATAGATACTTCATTCGATGCACAATTTGCACAAATTGAATACGTTTGAAGAGTGAAAAAAAGCCCACTAAATTTTGAAAATCTAAAATTAGCTCTATATATATTTTTTTAATAAAAGCCTGTATAATATATTTATGAGGGTGTAAAATAATAATTGTGACAAATGAATAGCTCTTTGTTCGTAATAAAAGTGGGTTGTAAATTCGTAGACTTGCAAACTGTGCGTAATATTTTGCGTGCGTTAACGGGCGTCGTATTGTGGCCGGCGGTATGCTAACAGATTTACAGCGTTGGGGTCCGGAAAGTAAATGGTCGGAGCAGGCGGGTGTGTCACCCCAAGCTATATTAATAAATCGCGCCGGCATTATGAATTCTAAATCGCCGTGATTTGTATAAAGTTCACGTTAGCGGGTGGGAATGGGCCATCCGACCGCCGTTACGGCTCCGCGCGCCGGTGATAGTGGCGCGCCAATATCGTAACTCAGAACTTAATTTCTATTAATCCTCCTGCGACGATGAAACCTAAGTGGGGCATTACACCCTTTCCACGGAAAAATTAAAAACGGGCCCGGGGAACAAAAGCGAGTTTGGGAAGGAAATTGGGAGCCTCAGGTGGCTGTTGGGCGCTGAGAGTTTATCTGCGCGCAAACAGCCACCCCCCAAAGTGAGGCGAATAGTCAGTTGGATTGAAATGTAACGAACGCATGTTATAAGTTAATTGCGCGGAAGAGTGTCACTTGAAAGCGTCCGTGCCGCGTCGAGCAGCGTTTCAGCCGGGGCTAATTGCGTGCGCGACAATCAACAATCGCATTGATTCGAGGCGTGCGTTAGTTTTAAAATCGGCACTAAAGGGCGGCCACGTGGCCTACGGATTTAAGAACACCCCACTGCGACAAATATCAATAATGTCGCCGGGGGATCGCACCCCGCGACGTTACTTTTCTCTCCCGCATTCGCAGTTTTTGTTTCTTTCTTTTCAAGTCACACGGTTTTATTCGCCACTTCCGATTATTACATCGCCCAGGGGGCACTTACAACAAGTACGCGGACGCCCCCGTAATAGAGTTATGTCACGGATGTACTTTTCGCCGTAATAATAGCCTCATGTTTTATCAATAGTAATAATCGGGTGCGCGCCCCCCCCGACGATGATTGACGGTGCTGTCACAGCGCGTCGCACCTGTGCGGGACACGCACAGATTTCCTTTAGAAAATAAAAAGGGAAACCGGGATAGCATTAACCCTTTTGATAAATTCATACCGACAATAAATACTTAATACTTTCCCATCACGCCCTACGCCAATTTTCTATGGATAAAATCATACACCGCCAATACCACTACTTATCTCGCAACTCCCCCGTAACACAAACCACTTACCCAAAACATATTATTAAACTACTTTACTTCATTATATTCACAACTGTCATCAATATATAATTTGATTCCTTTTATTAAAAAAAAACATTACACGAATATGCTTTATATATAAAAAATAGTTTGGTGTAATTTGATTAGGATAATTCTTGCTGAAAATAATTATTAGTGATAAATTCTCGCTTGGTTAGTGCCGTTCACCTCAGGCCACTCCACGATATGATCAGCACTGGCAATACTTTAACGTCCGCTAATTAGTCTGAATCATTTGGATCCAGGAGTGGCGTGCACACGCGGTCTTTTTTCTACGCCATACGGATGCGCTGTGTAGGGTAGTAAATATAAATCACGGGCGTTCTCATTAAATAATGTATTTATGATTCATTTGGCGGACAAATGAATCCGGTTAATTAGCGGTTGTATGAATAATTCGCTCGCATTAAAAAATCTCTTTGCGAGAGCCAGTGGCCGGTGTAATGATTTTAAATGCTAAGGGGGTTGTTTGCTGTATGTACGGTAGGAAATTATAATAACGTGTAATATCGGCGCTGTATGCGTAGCAATATGGAGGTTATAGCGGCACCAGAGCACTGCTGTCGGTAATGTGAAGGGATTATGGGGCCTAGACGGACGGGGTCGGAATGGGATAGTTAGCGACAATTCGCATTCCCCCAAACGGAGCGGTTACCCTTTCGGGGATTCTCTTTGACATTACTGTCAAGCCCAGTGTTTACATAAAAATGCATAAAATATTGCCCGGATTTGTTCACAGGGCCGTGATCCGCAGGCCCGAATTCATAATTAAATAATAATGAAATTCCGCCTTTTAAAAACTACCCCCGCCGGTTATTATTCGCATTCGGGCCAATATCAAAAAGCGCTTTTAATTCCGGCGACATTTCAACAATTTCATGTTTAATTCCGTGCAGAAATTCTAATTGCGCGCGCTTGATTAAAAATTTTGCGGCCCTTTTAATATTAAAATTAACGCACGCAACCGTGCCGCGCCGCCCGGTATTAATTAATTTCCGGCCCGACACTTGTCATGCGTTATGTCAAACATTGCCACGCTCGTTTTCGCAAATTAGCGCCGCCGCCAACACCGCCGCCGAAACCGACCACCCTCTCCCGCGCGCGCCTTACAAAACGCACGTGATTGAAGGGGGGTCGCCCATTTTGTCCATACCATGTAACCCGGTGTAATTCACAATTCGTGACCCAGCCATGTAAATTACCCGAATACAATCGTCACGCCTTTTAAAGTGTGCGTGTTCTGTCAAAATTACCGCATCGTTTCGGAAACTAGCTATTTTATTTGAGTTGCATTAAGATTAATATCAGACAATCATGATTTTTTTTTGTTTTGTAAATAATCGCCAGGTTTACATCGCTTTTCACCCTTCGATACAAAAAAAAGAACAACCTCCCCTAAAATACTACAAAATTGTTCTATTATAATAAAATTAGTGAACTACTACTGGCTTATAGAATTTATATTGTAACTATTTTAGTCTATTTAGACTTGCTCTATTGAATTCCTTATATATTGGGACTATAATTGCCTAACTGTATGTAAAAACGACCGCAACATTGTACTCGTTTCGTAGCTATCTATTATTGACTCCCCAGCGTCGTTTCTTCCATCCGCACGTAATAGTTTCGATGTCTGTAGGGCCGCAACCTGTAAGATTGCACACGTGCGTGTTTGTTTCCCAGGTAGATTACAGTCCCGGAGTTCATTCGGGCCTGTTTAGTAGTTATTATGTCTCGATTATGTTCGAAAAATATAACTCGTTCGAAACGGACCCGTTTTCTCTATTGTCCCCTTATGGGTTTTACTGATGACTTGTGTTTTTACTTTGTAGCGGTGCAGCCCCCCTTTACATATACACACACATGGTGATTTTCCGTTGAAAATAAATTGATTTTATTGCCGACGATGGACGCACTTTAACAGGTGTGCAACCTGTCCTATATTACATCGTGCTTTTTTTTTGTTTGGGGCGGGTGAAAGGGACAGATTTAGTTATCTTGTTAGGGGTAGCGCAATTGTTACGGTTTTATAAAGGAGACGTCTAGTCTTTTGTTGGGAGCGCGGTTTTTTTTTTCTGGTTGAAATTTAATACTGACTTAAATGGTGACAGCTTTTTTTTTCTCTCGGGGTGTGCAATAAGTAACACGTAATTTGCTCGCAGACGTTTTAGGCCTTATGAAAATAAGAGAGTGGTGTGTCGAATGTTGGGGGCCGTGGGGGTGAACTTTAATTAGTCGGCTTAAGGAGCCGAATGTGTCAAAACAAATGGAATAGTCTATTTTTTGCCTTCGCGGTAGCCGGAATTCCCTTTGTTTGCTTGACGTCGCGGGAGAGGTTTATTTTTGGTTGCACTAACAAGTCGCTGTGTGTCGTCGCAGTGGCTCCCGTCTTACGAAACGCGTTGCGAAATGCTATTTTTACGCTTCCCTAATAAGAGAGTTACGGCATATGAAATTTATTCATGTATTGTTTGGCTGTGGCGAGTAAATAATCTTGTCTCGGATATGTTAAATTTGATCGCATTGTCAGGAGGCGCACGTGGGCCCTCGTTTGGCAACGCGGAAGACTTATGCTGGTCATCCTCGTTGCCAATTACGTTTTAGTGGCGATGCGGGCATCGCTATATTGTTGATGGACATGCAAATGAGGCGTACATCAGGGCCATAGCGGTCACTGTGACATCAAGATATTAATATTCGTTCGTTTGATTAATTATGCGCGCCCCAGAAAGTGCCCCGGCCGCCAGTTCTGAAATCGGGAGTGGGAAAATCGAAAACACCCAGCGAGCCCCCATCGCAAACAGATTCTAATTAACGGCTTATCAGATTGCCGGCCATTCTTTCCCCATCTATAATTAACTGGTAATTGATTGCTCCCGTGATGCGTAATGGTTGTCTAAAAAAGCGCGTAATGGCTCGACGGAACGGCGGTAATTGCGATATGAGTCCTGATAGTCGTACGGCGAGTAATAATGCACGCGTGTTAATTTGTTGCCAGTTGAATTATGGCCGTGTCGTGTTGCAACGATTGCAATTATAATGATATCTAAATGTCATATATTTTTTTTGATATATTCACAGGACTTTCAGAGGGATCATATGAATTTTCCATCATCGGTGGCTGTCGAATGTCGAATGGGAGGAATATTGCTGACCGCGTGACAGACAGATCGTGTGTCCTTGTTAAAGTGCCCGTGATACCTGCACGGGCTGAGCACTCTGTGTATCCAATTTCCCCAATCAAAATGAAATCTGATACCGCGAGACGGACGAGTAAGCAATAGCTCGTATCAGAAATAATGATACGTTGTAGGGATTCCGATACGTGCCCGCCGCGGATGCGGCCGGAGCGAACGTGGCATGAATCGGGAGAGGCTGCCCCCTGCCCACCCCTGCCTTTTGTATGCCGTTAATATCCTGCAAATTGGCACAAATACACGCGACGGCCGACAATGGTCGCCGTGGCCGGCAGGGATGCGGTGGCGGTGACGGTCACTCGGCGCTGGTCACAATGCCCGAAAGGGGTGACCCGGACGGTTCCGGCTGACCGTGACAAGCGTCCTCTTGAGGGATGCTCCAGATCGCGTATAATTGTTTGTTTTCTCACGCTCGGCCTGATACACTAATTGATGTCCGGCATTAAAGCTCACTCGTGTGCGCACTTCTCGATCACCACCACCGCCCCCCGTCCCATCATTACGTGCATTGTCCTGGTCACCGAAATTTGGGAATCCCACTAATAATAACCGAGAGAGCCCTCTCGCTCCATGTGACTAACCGCACACAGAATTCGTAAGTGCCATTTAATGCCGGACCGAGCGCGCGTGGGATACGCACATTCATCAAATCCACCCGTAATAGGCACCACGTGTCTCACGCCACCTTCATCAACATCACCTCACACTTTATACACACATCGATAAAACATTTACGCCGACAAAACGGCACGTATTTAATCAAGATATTACGCGCAATCGCCGTTACTTCCCGCGACGATTTAATGAACAATTGTTCTGCGTTTGGCCACCAAACCATCACCATCATCCGACGACTAAACGCAGAAAAATCCAGACCTATTCATTTCATACATCATTACTATTCACTGATGATTGAACCAGTAAGCGATTAAATTCAAAATAACCCATTGTTTTCGTCATGTGCAACTCATTGAAATCGCCAACGCCGTCGAACACTATCAATCGATAATAGTTTCCGCCCCAATCGGATTATCTACGGAAAACAGGTGTTTCAGTTAAATTTAAAAACAAAAACTTATTTACTTCACTATAGTGCTCTAAACCGTAAGGCTTTTTTCCGTCTGTAAAGAGAGAAGCTCAAAGGATTTTAATCACCTTAACTTCATAGAAAAACTGTGAAAGGTGATCATTATAAGGTTTGGTGGAATTAAAAAAAAACTTATTTACTTCACTATAGTGCTCTAAATCGTAAGGTTTTTCCGCCAGTAAAGAGAGAAGCTCAAAGGATTTTCATCACCTTAACTTCATAGAAAAACTGTGAAAGGTGATCATGATGGGGTTTGTTGAAATTTAAAAAAGCAAACTTATTTGCTTCATTATAGTGCTCTAAACCGTAAGGCTTTTCCGCCTGTAAAGAGAAAAGCTCAAAAGATTTTAATCACATTAACTTCATAGAAAAACTGTGAAAGCTGATGATGAACTTCATAGAAAAACTGTGAAAGGTGATCATGATGGGGTTTGGTGAAATTTAAAAAACAAACTTATTTGCTTCATTATAGTGCTCTACACCGTAAAGCTTTTCCGCCGGTAAAGAGAGAACCTCAAAGGATTTTAATCATCTTAACTTCATAGAAAAACTGTGAAAGCTGATGATGAACTTCATAGAAAAACTGTGAAAGGTGATCATGATGGGGTTTGTTGAAATTTAAAAAACAAACTTATTTGCTTTATTATAGTGCTCTAAACCGTAAGGCTTTTCCGCCTGTAAAGAGAAAAGCTCAAAAGATTTTAATCACATTAACTTCATAGAAAAACTGTGAAAGGTGATCATGATGGGATTTGGTGAAATAAAAAAAAAAACTTATTTACTTCATTATAGTGCTCTAAACCGTAAGGCTTTTCCGCCGGTAAAGAGAGAAGCTCAAAGGATTTTAATCACCTTAACTTCATAGAAAAACTGTGAAAGCTGATGATGAACTTTATAGAAAAACTGTGAAAGGTGATCATGATGGGGTTTGGTGAAATTTAAAAAAACAAACTTATTTACTTCATTATAGTGCTCTAAACCGTAAGGCTTTTCCGCCGGTAAAGAGAGAAGCTCAAAGGATTTTAATCACCTTAACTTCATAGAAAAACTGTGAAAGGTGATCATGATAAGGTTTGGTGAAATTAAAAAAAATAATTATTTACTTCATTATAGTGCTCTAAACCGTAAGGCTTTGCACACAGCCCAGGGGCGGGGGCTGTACTCACCGTTAGAAAAAACGAATAGAGATAATGAATAACATTGGTATAGACATATATCAAAAACATATTGGAACAAGACATACTGAAACAAAAGTGGCGATAGGACACTTCCTCCTTTTAATATTTGGACGTCCTCAGATGTTTCACCGCTCTTAGTAATATGGGTTTTACCGATGAAAAAATCATATGATCCCTCTGAAAGTCCTTTGAATATATGTGCATACAGCACAGGGGCGGGGATGTACTGACCGTTAAAAAAAACTGATAGACACTGATGTTATTCAGTGTCTCTATCATATAGACATATATCAAAAACATACTGGAACAAGACATACTGAAACAAAAGTGGCGATAGGACATACCGTTGTCTTCCTCCTTTTAATATTTGGACGTCCTTACATGTTTCACCGCTCCCTGTAAAACCCATATTACGGAGAGCGGTGAAACATCAAAATATTACAAGGAGGAAGACAGGGGTGTTGTCCTATCGCTACTTTTGTTCAACATATATTCAGAAGACATATTCAGCCGGCCACAACATGAAGTACAGGTGGAAATATTGCCATTTTAGTTTTGCTATGCTTTCCATACCATCAACTATTTTAGTTCATGTAATTTCCACATTGTTTAGCATATCTCCTCCTTCATTCTTCCCTAATGCCACTACAGCCAAAAATAAGGATAAAATGAGGATTTTGACATAAGTAAAAAGATGGACTAAATAAGAAATGTCGAAATAAGTAAAAATGATACAACTAACCCCCTACGAGAAAAGTTAAACGCCATCTGGCGGCACCACATCAATTAGCAATGCACATTCAAATGGTAATAACCGTCGACATGCTCATGCCATCAGGATCACCGGGTAGTGCTTGAGATATCAGTACAAGGCCAATCTTATAAAACATATATAAGTGTGAATCCACCTCTTAGCAATCTACATATCTAGATTTCGATCTTATTAGATCTCATCAGTGTAGCTCAGCTAGTATCACACAATATCTCGAGTGAATTCATCGTCACTAGCTGAGGTACACTGATGAGATCTAATAAGATCGAAATCTAGAGATGTAGATTGCTAAGAGATGGATTCACACTTATATATGTTTCGAAATAAGTAGACAAAAAGTATTACAGAATAAACAGATGGTGTGGTACATATTATGAATACCAGTGGAAAGGCAAACTAAAAGAGTATGGAAAATAAAAATTAATAATGAAGAAAAACAGAGATACAGCTTCCGATAACAGTTCACGAAATGTATTTCACACATTGCCTAGTCACTTAGTAAGAAGATGGCGGATTGGAGATATGGAAGACGTTAGTTTAAGAGGGCCAACCTTGTGAAAAAGGATTTTGAGAGCGTATGCGAAAGGAAAAAATTGGAGGAAATACAAAAGATGTCTAAAAGTGTATGTGGAAGAATTTGATGGATTTTAAAGACATAGAGCAAAATAAATATAGATATGGTAAAGTGGGAGAGGAATTGGAGAGAGGGCAAGTACTGTAGGTGAGTCCGAGACAGGTGGTAGAACGAGAGAAAATCTTTTGGAATAAACTGGAAGTGGTGCTGGGGTTGTTGAAATGGCTGGGGCATAGCGAAGAGAAAATGGGATGGTATCCTAGTACACACTATTGCACTATTGTAAGATCTGGGACGCGTGCGTGAAACCAATATATTGTATGTAGTAGAAGTAGAAGTGTGGAAATTACGTGAGTGAGATATAATCGAATGGAAGCAAGGCTGGTTTTTGAAGAGTCTGCTAGAACTCGAAACTTCCACGACTCTGTCGGTGCTCCTGTAGGAAACGAATCGGATGAGCATGTGGTGGAAATCATGTGGGAGTGTAGTGAATTTCGAGGAAAGATAGCCCAAGACATGCTAGGAGAGATCGATGCAGGAAGTGTGGATAAGATGTAGGAGGGCAGATATCGGATAGAGAGATGTATGAAAGAGTGCGTATGTCTGAGGTAGGTATGTGTGGGTAGATGTAAATCTGAGCGGAACTTTAGGAAGTAAGGTCCGGGAAAGAATGATGGTTGTTGAGTGGCAAGCAATGCAGGTGAGAATGGCTGAGAGCTCGTACTACTCAGATTATTTGCAGTGGCAAGTGAGTAGTAGATACAAGTCGATTGCAGAACCTCCTTCCGACTTTGAGGAACTCTGGAATCGCCTCCTCCTTCTTGACCTACCTTTAGGTCAGAGGAGGAAGCGATTCCAGAGTTCCTCCACGTCGGGCGAAGGTAATAGAATCGGCTACTTTGACCTATCGAACGTCAAATATCCCTCTTTGACTTTGGAAGAAACGAAGAATTAAAAGTAGTAGATACAAGTCGATTGCAGAACCTCCTTCCGACTTTGAGGAACTCCTGGAATCGCCTCCTCCTTCTTGATATACCTGTAGGTCAGAGGAAGAGGCGATTCCTCAACGTCGAGTGAAGGTAATAGAATCGGCTACCTTGACCTATCGAAGCCCAAATAACCCTCTTTGACCTTGGAAGAAACGAAGAATTAAAAGGATTGTACTGCCAATAACTAGATATTGCCCCTTTCACGGATATATAGTGACTGAGATAATAGAACCTATAATTGGCTACATAGAATTAAAAGCTTTGTCACGGTGAATGTTTAACCTATGAAGATGTGTCCATACCGTGAGTAGAAGACAGCGGGACTAATATAAGGGTATTACACCTGGTGACTCCTAAGATAGAGGAAACACTGGAGCATAAAAGTTCGTTGCTTGCCACTGTTGATCACTATGTCGTCAGCATAGCCAACGGCTATCAACTACAAGGTCGCATAAAAGGGATGAGAGAACTCCACCTTGACGACAGCCTCTTCCTGCAACTTTTTTTGATGTTACGTCATTTAGTGTTACTTGGATTGTTCTTAGACCAAGCATATTTTTTATCCAGCCCCTCATAGTGGGGTGAATCCCGTGAGATGTTAGAGCATTATCAATACTCTTACATGTTGTTTTGTCAAAAGCACCTTCAATATCAATGAAGGGATATAAATAGACAAAAGAAACAACAGTAGGGCGAACTGGTGAAACAACAGAGGGGCCAGTCGGACCAACTGGGGAAACAACAGAGGGACCAAGCGGTCTGCTAGGTGAAACAACAGTAGAACGAATTGGGGAAAAACAGAGGGACCAAGCTGCGACTGAGGTAACTGAACCTATCACCGGCTATATAAAATTAAAAGCTTTGTCAAGGTGAAGCCTCAACCTATGGAGATGTTGTTCATGCAACATGTTGGGTTTACCATTTATAATTTCTATGTTGTTTTTTTATTAATATTTTTCATATTACATTTGTTGATTAAAGTATTGTATATGTCAAGGTGAAGCCTCAACCTATGGAGATGTTGTTCATGCAACATGTTGGGTAATATGTAACTTCTTTACCATTTATAATTTCTATGTTGTTTTGTTATTAATATTTTTCATATTATGTTTGTTGATTAAAGTATTGTATATGTCTTATATGAAATGTAAAATCAGTCGTTTTATAAAACGTCTACACATTATATCGACACCCTTAAGCGTGAAACAAATGGCGAAATAATAGAAAAATTTACCATAAAATAATCTCAACACCCTTAAGCTGTTACAGATTATATAAATTTTAAAGATCAATATGTTGCAAGTATTGAAAAGATTAAGAAGTAAGAAGCCTGCAGGTAATAAAACATACAAAAAAAAAGGATCCTCATAATGATATAAATCAAAATAATTATGTTTATTTTAGACTGCACAATGAAGTCGAGTGGTTAAAAGTGGGGTGTATCGTGTACGCGTTCTTGTCGGCCACTGGTGTAGTATATAATCATCGTGTGAGTCACCCTTATGGTCGGCGCGGACCAGTGTATGTATGTGTGTGTGTCGATACTATAGAAATGCCCCAACAAAGAATAAACGCAACAAATTTAATTCCGTGTGTGTGTGTAATACAATACGCAATTATACAACAACGGACATTCCGAAACATTAATCCCTTGGAGTGATTCGGAGAGGATTTTTTTTAATGGCGCATTTATAATATCACGGCTAGTATTTATATTGTGTTTGACACGTCATTTAAAAATTATTTATACTGCGCATTAACCGGACATGCATTTTTGACCTGTAACGGAGCTACAAAAGGATTATAAAGTTATTAAACGTCCTGTCGTTCACCGTTCGGACAAAGGATTATTAGGATAGAAAAAAGTTTGTAAGGACTCGTGTGAACCGTAGGACAATGTAGCTGGCTCATACAATGTTGCGCACTCGAAAAAATGTTAATGTGCTAACCGGTGGCATAATATAACTTTTATGCCGTTTTATGATCTGTACCAAATTTGCTAATAAAAATCAGGCATAGAAACAAAATAAAAGCATGGCACTCTCGCCGAGCGCGTAGTTAAATATACAGCGTCACAAATAAAGGACGATAAAAGTTGGATATTAATGTACATTGTGTACACATTGAAATTGTATTTAAAAAAAAATACTACGAGTGATGACAGAAAACTACATCTTGTGGGTTTAGTGAAGCGAAAACACGACCTGTGACGAATTTTTGTAGACGCAACGGAAATGCACCAATAATAACAGCGATCGTAAATGGTTCGTTAAAGCGAAGTTGATAAGCCATAGATGAGTGGGCCTTCGTGAGATTTTATGTTTTGATTCAATTCGCGAAGCACTAGAGTTCCTAATAAAAAGCAAACAGCCTTATTGTGTGCGCGTTCTGGCCAATAAATATCTGATGGCTGAAAACGACCCTTTTCTAAGCTGGAGCGTACACAGAAGCCCGGATTCAATTACTACAATCGCCGGATAGTTAATAGTATTATTACAGAAAATGCTCGATCCATCTCACCGAAAATCTGTGTGAAATAAGGTCATCGGAGGTCATAATAGGGATGATTGATTGTCTCGCATGAAGTCCGTGAAATATTACTTACGCACTCGCTGCAATCAGCGTCGCCCGCGAGTGATTAATCGAATCGATACGAATATCATCTAATAAAGTGCGAGTCAATTAAGTGGGCCTGGGTCAGTGGGGGCGAAGTAATTAAATCTTCTAATCAACACCTCCATTCATTGTAGTGACCGTTGGGGCAGCGCTATTCCCGCATGGGCCATTTAAAGGGATTTAAGACGGACTACAAAGCTTACCCAAAATCACCAGCGCTAGAGCTGATTACGTATGCAAATGGGAATGGCTCGGTCACAATGATGGACATTGGCCACTGAAGAGGTCCGACCGTGTAACTGATTAAATAGATAAATGTTGATGACTCACCAGCGAGAGGGCTTCGAGTTCATCGGCGATGCGGTGCAGATCGGCAGCAACACGCCGCATATTCATTCCAGGTGTTTCTGTAACAGAGAGGCGGCGTTAGTTGTTGCGGGAAGCGCTCTAAATGCAGAAGGGTTGCTTGCATTCCCCGGTAATTAGTTGGTGAATGAGGGATTATCGCGCTGCGCCCCTATAATGAGAGCGTCCCCGAAAAATTCAGAACGGCTTTGAGGGTTCGCCTAAGCTGATTTGTAAAATAAATTAATGATCGCGCGCGTCGCAAAAGTCACCTCGAAGCTGTCACATTGTCTGTTGGGATGTCGCAAAGGGATCCCGAGTTAATTACAACGACTAGCTAATTCCCTCTAACGATCTCTGTATGCAAAAATCTATGCCGGGTACGTCTTCATTTGTTAACCGGGAGCACATTTTAATTAAAACCAGCGCGCTTAAGCCGCTTAGTTCGGGTATAGCTCGGACATGTGCGCGCACGGGGTTAGAAGGGGCGGCTGTTTTGCGTAAGCACACGATTTTGTGTCACATTCCGAAATGTCGCAGACGGTGCCTGGGTAAATGGTACTTGCTTCGGTTTTATAGTGGGCGCTCAGGTGTGCCTGCTCCCAAGCAGGCGATAACAGGGATAAGCAGGAACGCCAGCGAGCGTTCCGCCTAATCGGACCAGTTCATAGCCTTTACTCTGGGGCTATATATTGTGAAATATCATATCCGCACGTCAAACTGAATGGTAATGATTGGCATAAATTCACGTAATGAACGCACTTTGCGTGTCGCAATGCATCCCCCACACAACACACAACACACACAAAAAGCGCCGCTTCCAATCCGCTGCAATAAAGAGAATTTGGAAACTTGATGGCGCTACCATCTGCATTGTGTTTAATTCCCTGCGGGGGTAAACATAAAATCTATTTGATAAACAACTTGTTTTACTCTATTAACAATTGTTTTTTTTGTGTGTGTGTGTTAAAGTGGTTTATCTTTTAGTAAAAGCTGTTGTATTGTAATGCATGCATAGGACTTTTATTTCCCTGCTGTGGATGAATAGCGGTAAATTCGTCCAGTGCATGAAGTGGACATCGTTGTGCCGGCACACGGGGTGCACTTGATTAAAACTGGAGCGGACGGTGATGAACTTTTGTCGTCGCCGAAACGGGGGGGAGGGCTCAAAGGGTGCCTGAAAAACAAAAGATGAAATGACGCCGGCCATCCCGGTGCGTCCGCTTTTGTGAAATTGATTGTTGTTTTCGTTATTCATGCGTGGCGGGGCGCGTCCCCGGGGATGCCCCGGCGTATTCATGAAGTTGGCTGCGGTCGTATGCAAAGTCCGACACATTAACGGGCTGGAATGGTTGGTTAAGCGGACGCTGATGGATGCCGGTAGATTATGCGAAGGCGACTACAGTCTGACGACGATAGCGACACAATGCTCGTAAATATATCAGCGGATCTCCACGGTCAATTTGAACGTCTCCGACAATCCACACGTAGCACTGACTAATGGACGTGCATTTGATAATTAAATTGCTCCGGTTGTTAGTTGAGTAGGAGTTCGGGAACTGCACTTACTCGAGAAGGAGCAGCCGCGTGGAAGTTATTCCGCCCTCTACGGGGGCATGGTGGCGCTACGAGAGCAAAAGCGTAATGTTTTCAGGCGCCCATAAATCATGCAGACACCATCCTATTTGACTCCGTGATTACGTGTGTCATCTAGTAATTCCGCGCATTGTAGCGGGCGTATTGCCGCCGTTATCTGACTTGTCCGTCCCTCGGTCCCTCGCGCCCCCCAGATGCTGCAAGATAGTCTGCCACCGTAACCAAAACCGCAGCGTGATTGATTAAGTACTTTAAACCCCGGAATTAGATTCGCATATTTAATTTCGTCCCGACGCGAGGCGAAGAGATCGCCGTCACCCGGAATCGACTGTATATGGCAGCGTCACTTCCTAGCATCAAGCCTCATAAATCAAACACAGTCACCCTTAATCCAGTTGCTCCAGAGATTTTTTATACATTTACGCTACAGAAACTAATTACAATAGAATGATAAAAGCATTTTTTTTTTCGCCCCGTCCTTTCGCTTTGAATTATAAATCACGCAGCAGCCTGATAGTTTTTGCGAATTCAATTAATTACACTGCTAATTTTGCCAATTCATAATTGAATTTGGCCGAATGCGCTATCTGAATTTGGAAATGGGTTATTCGGACTCAAATGACTCGTATAGAAACAATGCCGGTTGACATTGACTGATTAATGGACGGCGCTATCTACATAGAAAATCCGTCCGGGCCCAAATCCAATCGGCTTAAAAACAATGCAAAAATACAACACACACACAGCCACTTTATATTCTCTTCGAAAACTACGACAATTTATTCGGATCGGCAATAAATCAAGTTATGTATTTCTTGTCAGATATAAAGGAAACGCGCTTGTGTGTATCCCTCTGGACTTCTGCTGTACGCGCGCATATGAAATTGATGCGTCGCATTGTGCCGCGCCGTGCCGTTTAATTCCTCACATTCCAATATTCTAATGGCACACCCCATCCCGTATTTTCGTTCCACTATGTGTGGCTTTTGTGCCGTCCTGCTGGGATTTACCTCCTGACGTTTGAATGGTAGAAATAATTGAGTTGAGGTCGCCGGATGGCGCAGACGTCGCGGACGCTATCGGTGACGTTGACGCGTGACTAATGTTTTGCCGCGCCGCCTGATGTTGATGAAATGACTACTGTCAACTAGTGCTTTTCGGATTGTCTGTTTTCGGATGAAGTTCGCAGCGAGCACCCCCCCAATTACGCGCTCCGCAACGACACTTCTGACGCCATGTGCCACGCCGCGAAGACGAATTGACTCCTTGATTGCATGCGTGCTCATTAGGATGAGGACATTTGCATAACCGAATTGGTGAATTAATGAGTTGTGTCTTAGTACATCACGTTTTTTTTTAGCTAATAAAAGGTATTAGTTATAATGGTAACTACCACGCAAATAGTCTGATTTTAAAACTGATACAACTAACCCCCTGGGATGAAAAGTTAAACGCCATCTGGCGGCACCACATCAATTAGCAATGCACACCCATATATTAATAACCATCAACATACTCATGCCATCAGGAAGTCAGTTTTTCAGCAGTTACAAAGTAAATGAGTATATAGAAATACGGGATTCAAATAATTATGAATAGTACATATAATACCTTTTCATAAAATCTGTAGAAGACAAACTGAACTACAAAGAATCACAAACAAAGGTGTTGTTTCTGACCTTTGCGTGTGATTTTTTGTAGTCCTGTTTGTCTTGTCTACAGATTTTATACAAAGATATCGCCCAAACAAAAAACAAAACCTGGGGGAAAAGCTGCAACAGGATCGAAACATATCTAGGTGGACGAAAACGCACAAAAGCGTGGAAGGTTCTAAAAGCCCTGAGGAGTACCCCGAATCTAACGCAGCTCCACGATCCGTCATTCTTTTGAAACAAGGATAGTTGGAAACCCTACTAGTAACCGACTCCAAGATAACTTGGGCTACACAATTCTTCAAGCCTTACAAATCGCCGGGCTTATATGGCGTACTACCCTACTAAAGTGGGTAATCCCAAGCAAAAGTATTGTTTCTGACATTTGCGTGTATTTTATATAGTCCAGTTTGTCTTCTAAAGATTTTATGCAAAGGTATCGCCTAAACAAAAAAATGAAACCTGGGAGAAAAGCTGCAACAGGATCGAAACATACCTAGGTAGACGAAATCGCACAAAAGCGTGGAAGGTTCTAAAAGTCCTGAGGAGTACCCCGAATCTAACGCAGCTCCACGATCCGTCATTCTTTTGAAACAAGGATAGTTGGAAACCCTACTAGTAACCGACTCCAAGATAACTTGGGCTACACAATTTTTCAATCCTTACAAATCGCCGGGCTTATATGGCGTACTACCCTACTAAAGTGGGTAATCCCAAGCAAAAGTATTGTATCTGACATTTGCGTGTATTTTTTATAGTCCAGTTTTCTACAGATTTTATGCAAAGGTATCGCCCAAACAAAAAACGAAACCTGGGGGAAAAGCTGCAACAGGATCGAAACATACCTAGGTGGACGAAAACGCACAAAAGCGTGGAAGGTTCTAAAAGCCCTGAGGAGTACCCCGAATCTAACGCTGCTCCCCAACCCGTCCTTCTTTTGAAACAAGGATAATTGGCAACCCTACTAGTAACCGACTCGAAGATAACTTGGGCTACACAATTCTTCAAGCCTTACAAATCGCCGGGCGTATATGGCGTACTACCCTACTAAAGTGGGTAATCCCAAGCAAAAGTATTGTTTCTGACATTTGCGTGTATTTTATATAGTCCAGTTTAGTTTGTCTTCTACAGATTTTATGCAAAGGTAACGCCTAAACAAAAAAATGAAACCTGGGAGAAAAGCTGCAACAGGATCGAAACATACCTAGGTGGACGAAATCGCACAAAAGCTTGGAAGGTTCTAAAAGCCCTAAGGAGTAACAAATATGAAATAGCCAATACCAGAATTCCCAAAATGGGAAAGCTACTATAAAAATTGCTCCCTGAGCATTTATTTTGGAAGGTACATCATGTTAATGAGTTCTTCTTCGGTCGTTTCGAGACAGGAGCATAATAACCAATTAGATCAATTATTATTTTCAGTTTTTTTGAAGATATGCGCTTGAAAATATATCAACAAACGCTTGAACAATTGAATTTGGATCATCCAGTTTAGCATTGTCGTATGTCATACTACTTGGATTATGTCCTGATCTGCGAGTACAATGTCCTATATTATCGGTCCTATTCAAGGGCGATAATGGGTCCGGGTAAAACTCTTCTAATGGGCACGGCAGAGGTGCTGGCAGGGACAACGCTCGCGGACCTACTGACTGAAGAGAGAACGGAGGCCTACCATAGGATCAAGAGGGGAGCAGACCCGATAAAGGCTAGACAACACACAATCGAGAAGTGGAAGAGAAGATGTCCCCTAACACGGAGTGGACGAGGCATTATACCGCGGATAGAGCCGTGGACCGTGTGAGTCGGATCACTTGACCACGCATGTCCTGTCCTGGCACGGAGTTTTCCAAATGTAAATGCTCCGGATAGGTAAGGCCACGACGGCAAGATGTCGATACTGCTGTGGGAGAAACGATCCAGCCCACACTCTATACCGATGTCACCGGTGAACATGCGAACGAGCCACTCTATGGCTCCAACTGAAGGAGGCCACCCCTAGAGAGATCAGAACCCAGATTTCCCAGATGTTAGAAGACAGAATCAAGTGGGAGGCAATATGAAATAAAAAAATAAATGATAAATAAAACGATTTTTTACTTTGTTTTTTATCACACTTCAGTTACACTTTGCAACTAGTTTCGGCTAAGCTCTAGCCATTTTCGAGCTCCTCCGATGACGTCATCTAAGCTAGAGCTTAGCCGAAACTAGTTGCAAAGTGTAACTGAAGTGTGATAAAAAACAAAGTAAAAAATCGTTTTATTTATCCTTTAAAATGAATTATCACAAAGTAGACGCCTTAACAATCTAATATTTAAAAAAATAAATACTGATTAGACAGAAATATCAAGACGACCTACAACAGTAACGTCACGCGACAAGAAACAGACAATGTAGACCCGCAACGATACAGGAACTAATCAGGACCGGCAGGTGAGACACAGATAATACAACCAGGACGAGGCAAGAGACAAGAAGGACTAACTGACGTGAGACAGCGCTACGGCGCTTAGCATGTCTAATGGCGGCCAAGCCCTCAGTGAACAGAACGTGTGTTTTGGTTTAGCCTAGTAGGCGGCCCGGACAGAGAGCGGGGTGAATCCGCCATTAACCATGCCTACTACCTAGTGGTGATAATGGAGAATAGAAGATTGTAATAATACTAGACAAAAACGCAAACAAATCAGTCTTAAACTAAGTACCGCACCCGGACAGAGCAATGCTACTACAACTAAAAGCAAACCCCAAAAACGCAAACAAATCAGTCTTGAACTATGTACCACGCTCGGACAGAGCAATGCTACTACAACTAAAAGCAAACCCCAAAAACATCAATATCATACAAGTCTATGCACGAACAGCTGACAAACCGGAGTCAGAAATATCCGATTTCTATGCGCAAATAAATTAAACTAAAATCATATACGAAGAAAAACGAAATTACCATAATTATGGGAGATTTTAATGCGAAATTGGGCAAAGGAAGAGTCGCTGACGTTGTTGGTAACCATGGTCTGGGTGATAGAAATAACAGAGGCGACTTGTTGGTGCAATTCTGCCAAGAAGAGAACCTTATGATTAGTAACACCTGGTACCAATTACCTAATAGACGACTCTACACTTGGACATCTCCACAACATCAGCTACACCACATAGTACGAAATCAAATAGACTTTATACTAGTCGACAAGAGATATCGCAATGGTGTACATAGAATGAGAACGTATCCGAGGGCGGACATTGGGTCAGATCATAGCCCCGTAATAGCTCAAGTAAGATTCCGCCTTAAAAAGATAAAGCGTAAAATCATTAAAACACCAAACATGGAGAGCCACTCAAAGATCCAAACCTGCAAGAGAAATTAACAACGAAGCTCAACACTGAACTAAAAAAGACCCGTTCGTCACAAGAGCAAACGGTTGAGGCAGTATGGGATCAACTTACGCAAATATTTAAAAATATTCAAGAAACATTGAGTACTAAAGGCTAATAAACGAAAGCAGTGGATGTCAGAAGAAATTATGAATTTAATGGATGAACGAAGAAAACACAAAAATGTGGATGAGTAGAAATATAATGAACTCAAACATAAGAAACATTAGAAAAGCCAAAGAAAAATGGATGGAAGAAAGATGCTAAGAACTTGAAGAAGTACAAGACAAATACGATCTGTTCAACCTCCACAAAAAGGTGAGAGAAATAGCTGGAAATACCAGAAGCCATCTACCATCCAGACCAGTAAATGAGGACAATCACCTTTTGACAAATATAGAAGAACTGAAACAAGAGTGGACAAAGTATATCAAAAATGTGTTCGATTGCGGAACTAATTTACCACATCCAAATCAAGGTGGAGACACTGGCCCGAACATCATGAAATCAGAAGTTATAAAATCCACCAAAGCTGCAGGACCGGACAACATGTAGATTTAGAAATCCTAAAGCTTATAGAAGAGGAAAATACCGACGTTCTTGTAAACTTCTTTAACAAAATATATGAATCCGCAAATCTAAAATCAGTATTCATTACCCTACCAAAGAAATCAAACGCAAACAAGTACGATCAATTCCGACTAATAAGCTTGATGAGCCAAGTATTAAAAGTATTCCTAAAAAACCTACATAATAGAATACATAAGAAATGCGAAGAAGACCTAAGCAAGGGACAGTTCGGTTTTAGAGATGGACTGGAAACAAGAGAAGCGTTGTTTGGGCTGTCAGTTCTCATGCAAAAATGTAGAGACCAACGGAAGGACGTGTACATCTGTTTAATTGATTATGTAAAGGCATTTGACTGTTTAAAACACGACGTTCTAATTAACATTCTTATGACCAAAGGACTCAACCAAACCTTCATAAAATAACACCAGACTGTTGCAGTAAGACTCGAGGACGATACGACCAGCGATATTCCTATTAAACGTCAGGGCTGTGTACTATCACCATTGTTGTTCAATATCTACTCGAAGCAAATATTCCTGAAAGCCTTAGAAAGCTCTACAGATGGAATCAAGATCAATTATTGAACAACATCAGGTACGCGGACGATACGGCTATAATTGCAGACAGCGCAGCTGGCCTAGAACGTTTGATGAACCAAATAATGACTTGGGCTAAAATTAAATACGGCCAAAACTAAAACAATGGTTATCAGTAGAACACCAGATATGCAAGCCAATTTGCAAGAATACAATAAGCACATAGAGCAGGTCGCTAAATTTAAATACTTGGGCAGCTGGATCACTAAAGACCTGGATCCAGATCTGGAAGTAAGTACACGCATCGAAATAGCTAGAACAACGTACCTTAAGATGAGAAAAGTATTTTGCGAGAGAAGCCTAAACCTGAAACTAAGATACCGGTTCGTTAAGTGCTACAATCACTCGGTAATGTATGGTGTTGAGGCTTGGACGTTGAAGATCAATACTATGAATATAATAGAAGCGTTTGAGATGTGGATCGAAGAATGCAGAGAATATTTTGGGTGGAGCATATCACAAATAATGAGGTTCTTAGACGCATGGACACAGACAGAGAGCTGTTGGCTACTATGAAGAAACGTACATATCTTCAGAAGTACAAAATATAGCCTTCTAAAATTAATAATGGAGGGCAAGATAGAGGGTCGCCGTGGTTCAGGACGAAGGAAATGCTCCTGGTTAAAGAACATAAGGGGCTGGACTGGTATGGACTCCCACTCATTGTTCAGAGCGTCACAAGACCGTTGTTGCCAACCTTCAGCAATGGAGAAGGCATCTAAAGAAGAGGAAGAAGATTCCACCTTACAGGACAATATAAAAGTGCGATCCGACTGCGCCATCGTAAAATTTGACATTTTTGACAGTACACGTAATCAGAACTTTCTGTCATTATTTGTATTGTTAAGAACTTGCGATGCTATTATACATAAAATAATAAAAGTCTTTTCGTTAGAGTCGTTCCATTCCAAGCATTTAGTTCATTATGTGCATGTTTATGTGATATTTTAGCGTTTGTTTGAAGAATTATGGCGCTCCAGCAATTAGATAACGTCGTCGTAACGGGCGCATGTTCACGCATACTTATACGGGATCGTATAACATCGTATCTGTTTTATTGTAGCGATTACTATGTATCTTGTAATTACATTAGTACATGTAATGTATTAGTGTGTTCCTTCGGTTTAGTCCTGTGCATCCTAAATGAAGCGGGCTTGCTCCTTTAGCATTTAACTGAGATAGGCAGTAAAGTTAAAGTCCGCAGTCGGGCGCTAGGCTATTAGAATCCGTGCCGGTGCCCGTTAATCCGCCGGAATAGTTCCGACACCGCATGATTGTTCGCTGACATAATTTACGCCTTACTGCCGGGATTTGTTCGGATCGGCTGCGTTGCGTTTAAGAGGTACATCATTTGCATACCCGGTTAGATTCTAGATTCGTTTATGATAATGCCTCCTCTCTGCGCGTCGTAAAACTCCCGTCATCAACGTGCTCCAATGAACCATAAACTACAGGGCTGTTTTTTCGACGTTCATCATCAGCATCGGCGTTTCAGCGTAATAATAACATCGCATGTGTGTGTGTATGAAAATCAACAGGTCGTATCAACAAGTGTTGAGTAAGAAGTCAATTTGCGCAAAATATGCATACGAAGGTTGCACTAATGGCGAGCGCACGCAAAAAAACAGCGGGGTGGTTGCAGCGTCGTCCTGTCAGCATGTCGCTCTCGAAATGCACGTAGCTACGCGCGCCACATTGTATAGTAAATAAAAGTTACATAAAAGTGAAAGGGAACAAAAAGTCAGCATGAACTCGAGTGGCAATCGTAAGTCTAGGCACGTGCCTTTACGTGTGCGAGAAGTGGACGCCCCGGGTCGACTATAACAAGATCCGACGAGCCAAAGGCCACAATTCCGACGACAACCTCGCCAAAGCTACTGATTGCCAGAGCTACTCCGCACTTGTTACACTTATCGAACGATTGGATACGGCCCGCGGGTCTGTTTTAATGGTGGCCCGCCGTAACAACAGCCGCCTCTCGTCTTCTTGCAAGGAAACAATAGATCGGTCACTTGTTATCTTGCGCTCTCCTTATGATCTCCTCCGCGCCCCCCAATTTGTCTGATCCATTTCCAACCCCTCCTTATTATTTCCAGCTACGCACACAACCTGTTTAATATTCGCGTATTATTAATGGTCCATATAATTCGGTGTTTTATTGTGTTCAATTAATCTTCAGCGAGCGTCGCATCATCCCCTGAATTAACGAGTGATGCGGATTATGGAATTACAATCACCATTTCCATGTAAATTCGGGCGCACGATTTGCATGCCTGGATTGATCGAGTGCTCCAAAGAAACTCGCTTTTTACTTGTTAACGAGAAAAAAAAAACGTTGATCCCTTTTTTTGTTTGGTTGATTGTAAACGAGTGTTTACATATTTTTGAATTGACCGCGAAATGGTCGCCGCGACTTGCGGTTTTGTGTATTGTTCCACGTTAAGCGTTTCGTGGGAACGCCGCCGGACCGTGACCCATATGGCTCCAGCATCGCTCTCGTCGGGTTGTTATCAGCGTATCCCCCAGAGTGACCAGAGCGAACGGGCCTTATCAATTCCACGTCCTATTTGTGTCCTTAATTCGTAAAACACACGACTTATCTCCCGCGTCCTACGCTCCGTTTCGCACAGCCCATTTGTCCCGGGCGTCTTGTCGCTGCCGTTTGACCCTAACTCAATCCGTCCAGCTAATACTCCCGGCGATACGTCCGCTGTCTCCAAAGAGCGGTGGGGCCCCCACACCCCATGCCGCCCCGCAATGATAAACTTTTGCTCGAATTCGAATATTTACCCGTGCATTTGCCGCTGTTTGTTTTTCCAGAGGCAGGCCTCCACCGTTCGCCTTATATAGAAAAGCAAACTCCCATTGAAAGCTATACGCCGCATCTTTGTTATTCCTTGTCGCGATTGAAAAGACGCTTTGATCTCGCCTCTTTCACATAAACTGCCGCAAATATACAACCCTATTTTCCATATACCCGAGCGCGGACTTTTATTCATATGCGGTTATTAATATTATTGTACGAAATGACCGATACAGCAAGAGAAATATATTACTTTGATTTAAAATGAGTCCAGAATATTATAGCGGTACCCTAATGAACGTTAGTTTCAAACATGTTTGTTATTATTGAGATGGTGACTTGATAAAAGTTGTGTGAGGCTGTGAAATATTTTAATAAACCCAAAAGGGCTCCGTAATTGCGGGCTCTAACGAACGCGGCGCGGGCATTAATGATGTTCTACTAATTCGGAGGTCTCGGCGTACACCTCATCCCAAATGAGGTGGTAATAAAGGGCTGGCGGCGTAGTTTTGTTTTAAGCGTAATTGTTATCTGTGAGTTATAATCGCGAGTCGTAGCGCAATACGGTTGGCGTAACTGAATCTAGATGGGGATCAGATTAATGCCGTCTGTCAGTTTCAATTAATATTCGAGTAAGCGGCTTCTAAATGAAGCGTTCCCTCGGCCCGGGAAGTTTCTATTCATGTCATCGCGATTAAAAATGAGCGCCGTTCTCCTACCAAATTATACATTGACACTTAACAAATACCTCGGCGGCGGTTGTCATAAATATAATCATCCCTCGCAACGCGCAGCGCGCCCGCCCGTTGCACTTGTTTAATTACTGTGTCCGCGCGTAATGGGGTGATTAACATTGATTCATTAATGCGGGGTCATCTAATTTACTAAGTGCAGTTTGTGTGCTAATAATTGATTCATAATTGTATCATCACAGGGTTTTCCTAATATTTGCATAGTCCGTTTCTGTGATCCGTGGTTTGTTGCTGTTGTTTGTTCGTTTCATTATTGATTGGGCGAAAAGGCTTTGCGGCGCCTGTAGCGTTTACCACCGTGGACACTGGACTTCCAAACTTCTGTCATGTTCAGGCCGCCCTCGGGCCGCGTCAACTTGCCAGCCGAACGCGATCCAATCTCGTCATCTCCGTTTGTATACACAGATCATACAACATGTATATGGCAGCACACATTCAAAGTGAATTGAGATTGAGATAAATGAATTATTCATACATTCGCATCGGAGGTAAAGATCATATGGGACGCGCTTGCCCCGCGGCCTGTTTACTTCTATTAATAAACTGCCTTAGATTAGATCACTCCTGTTTGCATTCCAGCTTAAATGTTAAATGATGTGTATTAAATTGTCAGGGAGGTGCAACAAGCGCGGCCTAATAAATAAAAATTGGATCCCTGCGCAAATGCATTATAGTTCCCCCCGAAGCTTTCCCTATTTGTCCACACTTATCTCGCCAAAGTGCCCTCCGGAGAGCCGCTTTAAACCACCAGTTAACATCTTAAACATTACATATTACATAGTCCATCAGGCTGGTCCCCGCGGATCCCCGCTGGTCAGTGATTGATCACCGGCTCGCAATGACCGCTCCCCAATAAAAAGTGACTCAGGCTCCTGCACGTTCGCTCCCTGTTTCTCTTGTGTTTTATAAACTCCCCGCTATCTTTTATGCGAGACACAGTGATTCCGGTTCGTCCCGATAACAATACATAAATGACTCGGAGATGTATTCACATTTGCGGCAGATTTCTTTCGGCGCGCCTCATTTGGCCCGGCCCGGCTCGGTCAGTTGGTCAGCATATGAGGCGCGCTTGACAAATACGGCTCTCTCCAGGCACGATTTCCTGCTATCACTCAAATATGCAAATACCGCGGCAATAACCGGCAGCGCACCAGCGCAAAGTGGATGCGATGGATCGGTGTCGCCTGATGCGAATTTGATGCCATCCTATCCATCATCGGTGACGGCGATTCATCAGGGTGCTGTATCTTCAGCCGCGCTCGTTCGCCTCCTAATCAGCCATTCAATTGCAAATGCGCCCATCGAGATCGATGAGCGCGGAAAAAGGGTTTCCGGTGTTTCCGACATGACTCAACTACAATGCCGCCGCCGCCGCCACCCTATCTATGCATAACCAAACATCCTTCGGCGCGCATCCACACTCGATTAACACCACTGCTGCAATCAACGCGCTTCATGCCCTCCGCCCTTCACTCCCGAGATAACAAATTAACTAAAGAGGATTTATTATGTTCAACAAAAAGTTCTCATCCTTTTTTTCTTCTCCAGTTGTTTATTCAGTAGACGTAATGCAAAACAATATTGAACTTATGTCCATATATATATATATATATATATATATATATATATATATATATATATATATATATATAAATATATATATATATATAGCCTGTGATAGTCGAATTGTTTGGGAGGGTTTGATTCCTCACCCTCCAGCGAGCCCCATAAAGCTGTAAGTCTGCACGTTGGTTGATGGCCATCATTTCGTTTTGTTTTAATTGCTCGTCAAAATTTGATTACAGGAAGCTTCTTTATGTGCTCGGTCATTGCTTTTACTTGTACGATATAATATATTATTATGATTCGGCTGATGTCAGTTTTGCCGGTTTACTGGACCTGGAGCGAAATGAGATAATTGCCGCCGCCGTCTTTATATCGGCCATCCGAGCGGCATGCGAGACGGGGCGCGATGAATAATGGATGATTTTCTTTTATTTTATCTGGGCGCATTTGTATGGGGTGTTAAGTAGTAAATCCGCCCCACCATGGGGGGGCTCCGCGCCGTTACGTTATTTATTGTGACCGGCATTAAACATTTAATAGATTTCATCCGCGCAGCGCGTACCTTCCTCTCTTCGGTATTAAATTAATAACGTTTTTATGGTAGTAACAATTTTCGGTCATTTACATATTGCCTATGCGGGCTTAGGGCTGTTATAATTTTAACGAGTGCGCCCGTTTTCGCGTTTTATAGTTTATACTCGCGTTTAATGCTTTTTGAAATTGTATTGTTGCATTATACAGATTGGGTTATGTTTGCAAATTCTCATGACTCGCTTTATTATCTGTCACTTTCAGCAAGATTAATGACCGTTGAATGCTCGAATTGACGGTTGGATACCCAAATGTATACGCGCTATTTTATTCATGCCTATCTCTCTTTTATTTTTGCGATGCATATGCTTAACCGCATTGCTGTTTTTATCATTCTAATTACGCGTTTTGCATGACAATGGCAACGTGCAATTTAATATCCGCACTTACACGCGGGGGACCTACGTGTAACCGCCAGACGCAGGGATGATCCCGAATAAATGGAGTCAATTAAGCAAACAGCGCTCCACCATAATTATATTGAATTAAGTAAATGAGGATTGACTATAAATTAAGGGGTATTCAATTATTCCCGAAGTAATACCGCACAAACAGTCATTAAAATATAACCCTCGAACCAACAAATAACATAACATTGAGCACTTAATATATTCGTGCGCTCCGCACCACTGCTCGCAATAAGTGAAATAACATTTTAATTAAACGAAAAAACGCTGCCCTATGGTTGGTAATATCAGGGCGGACGTTCTAATTTCCATCCCTGTATATAAATAGACGCATACTATTTAGGGCCTGGATTGTCATTGAGACACTGATTGGTGTTCCAATATCCTGGCCACCCCCGGACGGAAATTCCACGAAGAATCGCGCTCATTACCAGTAGCTAAAAATGTATGCACACATATGCACCCCATCATTCCAAATATTTTCCCTGGACAGTCCTAATATGTTAACTTCAACTCCTCTATACACATAGGATATTGTGTCATTTATATGTTTTTTGCCCTCCACTGGCCACCACATTGTCCCTGCTCAAAAAAAAATCACTTCTTGATACAGCCCCCGAAAACTCGTCTCATCCCATTAAAATGCAAATGTCGCATGTGGATTACTGTTCTCAGCGGCCGATGATTCACCGCGCGTAATTGGCCACTTCCGTCCAACATCACCTGGACGTATATGTTAATAAGAATAACAAAATCCGATATCATCATTCCGATTCACATCGCATAATATTTCACGCTTCGTTAACCGCCGCCTTTGACTAATTGAACGGCGATCTTGCGCGCTTGCATGCGAGCACACACATCATTCTCCTCCTCATTTTTTTTTTTGGGCGACTCTATCTCCCGTTGGCATCGCGACATTTGCATTCATTGTGGGCTTCACCACCAAAACAACACACACACACACTAACAAAAAAAATACGCCGCCCGATCACAATATTGGCGTGGGAATCCACGGCGCTGGCCAAACCCCGCCATATGCCGACTGCAAGTGTCGTGAGGATATCGGAATATATTTGAATATTGATTAGCTCTGATGAGATAATCGCAGGTAGGAATTAATTCTGAACGCGACCATGGGGGATGCGTGAGAAGATTTTGTTTAGGGGATATCGTTTGATGTTTGGAATATCCATGTACAATTTATTGCAATTTTCAACAAGCATTTTTTATCACCCAGCTCGGCCACTGAGTGGTTAGAGGCGTCGTCCGTCTCGTACTGCGCATTGGGGAGCCTGAGTTCGATCCCCAGCGGGCAGCGATTTTTTGCCGAAACACCTTTCACAGTTTTTCAGAGGTTTTCTGTGCAGAGTAGGTAAATACCGGGAGATTAAACTCCTCTGAGCTTCTACCTTGACCGGCGGAAAAGCCTCACGGCTGATAGTCTTATAAAGGTAGAAGTTTTATCATTGATCATGCAGCCGCATGTGTTTCCAATTAGACGAGTCTCACCGGAGAGTGACTTTTTAAGTTTTTACTTAAATGATTGAAAATGATTAAATGCACACCCATATGGAATAAGAATGGGATCCCAGTATATAAGATTTCGATCTTATTTATAGATGTGTGCAGCTCTGCTATTAAGGATGAATTCACAAAATCTCAAGTGATTGATTTATACACAAAGTAATGCAACTTTTCATTCAATCAAAATTATCTCATGTTTTTAGCCTTTACACGGTAGTTACTTCGATGAAGTTCATAGGGTGTTCACTGAAGGCGCCATAGCTCTAACAACTTTCCAAAATTTCGATTCTAAAATTATCATCGTCTTACGGAATAACGGGGTTGAAAGGGTAATTGACATGTCCATGATGAAATTCGGGTTGTTGACTTGTATACGTACGATTTTAGTCTAACTCATTCGTCTATGAAATGAAAAACGAGAAGATGCATCATAAGCTGCAAATTTTTGAGACTACCACCCCAAAACTAGTCGCCACGTATGTTCAACAAGAAAAACGATACGTCGTTATTTTTGACGAGGCTGCTTATAATGTGCTACTGATGGGATGGTAAGAACAACTGTATTACAAATAATCTGTTTGTCATTATTATCAATAATAATAATAATATTTTATTACCCACAAAAAACTTACAGGACTACATGATATATACATATTTTGTTGCTAACCGTATCCTTGTGTGGTGTATCAAAATTATAAATAGATAATCAGAAGCATAGACCAATTTTTGCTATCCTTATCTTTGTATGGAGCATTATATTTATTACTAAAGGATTAAAATTTGGATTTTGTATTGAAGTTAATAAATCCTAAAAGTACAGACATATGTCAAATTGAATTTTGATGCAATATTTATAATCAGTAAATAAATTAAAATTTGGATTTTGTTTTCAAGTTCACAAACCCTAAAACTACATATATATATATATATATATATATATATATATATATATATATATATACATAGTCCCTAAATAAAATTTGAAGTCGATTGAAATTTTGGTCAAAATCAACATTTTCAGGAGTCACGAAGTTTTTCAGGCTTTAAAATAAAACTGACTGAACAAATTTGTTGAAATTCTCCAATTACATTCAATTGTATAGACAACATACAAATATAAAATATGAAGTTGATTGAAATAAGTTTCAAAAATTAAACTTTTTCAGGATTTTTCAATAAGCCTTATTTCATAAGAGATTAAAGTTAATGTAATATGTTTTTGTGTAGTCTGATTAATCTATTTTCATATCATGATGGAGATAGTTACATAATTTTTGAATTTTTTGAAACAACGTCTGAAAACCAAGATTTTAGAAGTTTTTCAGTGATAACAAACTTTTACTCTATTTCAGTAAGCTATAAAACGGGTTCCCTATGAGAAACAACCATGTGTGATACAGTTTTGGATAACCTAATTCTTAATTTTTGAGATAATAATGATAACTTAATAAGTTAGTAGTACATTTTTTTGAGATATCGTCTGAAAATCAAAAACATGATGTTCAAAGTTTTTCAGGCTTTAAAATAAAACTGACTGAACAAATTTGTTGAAATTCTCCAATTACATTCAATTGTATAGATAACATAAAAATATAAAATATGAAGTTGATTGAAATAAGTTTCAAAAATTAAACTTTTTCAGGATTTTTCAATAAGCTGTAACTCTTATTTCTTAAGAGATTAAAGCTAATGTAATATGTTTTTGTCTAGTCTGATTAAACTATTTTCAGATAATGATGGAGATAGTTACATAATTTTTGAATTTTTTGAAACAACGTCTGAAAACCAATATTTTAGAAGTTTTTCAGTGATAACAAACTTTTACTCTATTTCAGTAAGCTATAAAACAGGTTCCCTATGAGAAACAACCATGTGTGATACAGTTTTGGATAACCTAATTCTTAATTCTTGAGAAAATAATGAAAACTTAATAAGTTAGTAGTAAATTTTTTTTGAGATCTCGTCTGAAAAGCAAGAACATGATTTTCGAAGTTTTTCAGGCTTTAAAATAAAACTGACTGAACAAAATTGTTGAAATTCTCAAATTATATTCAATTGTATAGATAACATACAAATATAAAATTTGAAGTTGATTAAAAGAAGTTTCAAAAATGAAACTTTTTCAGGATTTTTCAGTAAGCTGTAACTCTTATTTCATAAGAGATTAAAGCTAATGTAATATGTTTCTGACTAGTCTGATTAATCTATTTTCAGATAATAATGGAAATAGTTACATAATTTTTGAATTTTTTGAAACAACGTCTGAAAACCAAGACCATGATTACTTTTCTTTAGAATATTAGATTTTTCCATGTATAATATTTGTTTTTCCAAACAACACTTTCAAGTTCAAAAACCTTAGTAAGATTACCAAATAAAAAATGCATAACGCAATGGTAAAACCAACAGTAACATATGCACTGGACATTAACCTGATGACCTCAGAATATTCTAAAGAAAAGTAAGAAGAATAGAATCGTTCTCATTAGTCTTCTTTCGAATATTCTAAAGAAAAGTAATGAGAATAGAATCGTTCGTAATACTCTTCTTTAGAATATTCGAAAGAAGAGTAATGAGAACGATTCTATTCTCATTACTTTTCTTTAGAATATTCTGAGGTCTTCCTTGTCTTGCATCAGATTAGTGTCCAGTGCATATGTTACTGTTGGTTTTACCATTGCGTTATGCATTTTTAGTTTGATAATCTTACTAAGGTTATGGAACTTCAAAGTGCTGTTTGGACAAACAAACATCATAAATGGAAAAATCTAATATTCTAAAGAAAAGTAATGAGAATAGTTTTCATTACTCGTCTTTCGAATATTCCTAGGCGAGACGAATAAAGCGGTTAGAGATGGAAAAAATAATATTGAGCAATCTGCTATATATAATTTTTTTTAGATAAAATAAACCAGTTTTACCAGATTGAAAAGATTAAATTCATAAAAAAAAATGATATCGGTTACAATCATCTCGCGTTTGTATTGCAAATGCGTTTTTTTTTCACTCTGCCTGTCGCCAAACCACTTTCTTTGATTCCTAATTAGTTAAGTTCCCCCTAGCACGCCATGGGCGCGCACACACACACACAATGGGGGCCATCCGCACTAACCCTTCTCGTACATAAATTGTAGCTGAATATCGCCGTGCACTGTAAACCCATGCGATAATCGGGTTTTATGCCGTACCGTTGTTATGTGCCATTAAAATCACCTACAACAATCAATTCTAATTGCATTGCCCTATAAAGACGGGTCGCAAATACAAGCCGTATAAAGATCTCCAGCTGATGCGAGGGCCTCTTCAACCGCCCGCTTGTAATTAACCCGACCGATAAAGCCGGGGGTGGATGGGCGACGTAATAATTTTATGAAAACACCGACGTTCAAATTCCACTACAAGCAGGAATGCAAATGCAATAACTTACATTTATATTAAACCAAAAAATAATAAAACTAACTAAACAGAATTGCCTTTCATGATTTTAGTTTACTACTACAAAGCCATAACTTACTTGAAGTTAAATATAAAAACAAAAACGTCTATCTTTATAGGGCTATCAGCCGTGAATGGCTTTTCCGCCGGTCTTGACCCATGGGAAACGACGAAATCTTCATGACCCCAAGTGGCACCAAGTAAGAAGAAGGCCACGAAGAAACCAAACCACCAAGAGGAAAGCCTCCTCGCCACCGGAAGGACGGGACGGAAAGGCTGAACAAGCAGGGGTAAGGAAAAAGCAGTCTAAACACCAACTGACAAGCAGCGAGGACGAGGACGAGTACCAAGAGGCCGTCACCACACGAAATATCCCCAAGGACGCAAGAGTGGACGCGGCGATACTTCGAGAGGAATATGAGCGGGCCTTTGGAAAATCTGGAACCCCGCTAAAATTCCCCAAAAGCACTAAGGCCCAATTCACACATAAGCGGCGTCGGGCGCAGGCGCGGCGTAGACGAGGCGCAGGCGCGACGTTGCACAGACGATTGTGATATCCATATGCAGTGAAGGGGTGGACATTGCACCTTATGTTTACATAGAGGCGGCGTGGAAGAGTTTCGCCTCTTCGCCTATCGTGTCTTAGGCGAAGACGCGGTGCCGGCGCTGCGAGAGGCACGAGGCAAATGCCGCGCCTTGTCACCTAAGTGGATATTACACCACATGATTATATAGAGGGGGCTTACAGCGTCGTGCCTCTCGCAGCGCCGGCACCGCGTCTTCGCCTAAGACACGGTAGGCGAAGAGGCGAAAGGCACAACTCTTCTACACCGCCTCTATGTAAACATAAGGTACAATGTCCACCCCTTCACTGCATATGGACATCACAATCGCGAATGTGCGAAGTCGCGCCTGCGCCTCGTCTACGCCGCGCCTGCGCCCGACGTCGCTTATGTGTGAATTGGGCCTAAGGCGGAACTAAGGCGCCAGCTTGAAGATCTGAAGACTGAAAAAGTGAAATAGAACAGGGAAATGGAGGAACTGAAGAAGATGCAGGCACGGTTGGACCAACCCTCCGCAAAATAGGAGCCAAAAAAAGGGAATACATGAGAGAACTATCGTGGGTAAAAAAACAAACACCTCGGGATTCCAATCCTAGGCCCAGGCAGCGCGTGGAGGGCTTAGCAGTGCCTCGAAGGCGGACAAGCCTCCACCGTGGATGGGACGTGAGGAGGTTTAATCGGTAGGCGCCCCGTCAGAATCACGGGGTGAATCCGACAATACCAATGCTCTCTGATTAGAGCATGGGCATCTAGAAGATTCCTCCTCACGAGAAAAAAAAAATTTAAAAAGTTTACTACTCGCAGGAATACAAAGCCACAATTTATTTGAATTATCAAAAAAGCTTATAGCCGTGAGCTTTTTCCGCCGGTAAATGAGTTGAATCAGCCGGTATTTACCTCAACTCCAAAAAAAACCTCTGTAAAACTGTGAAAGGTGATTCACGAACCTTCGCCAACAACGGGGTTTGAACTCTGGCTCCCCAATGATCAGTACGAGACGAGCTAGGCCTCTAACCACTCGGCCACTGAGCTGGGTAAATGATTATATTAAACAATAAACCTAAAAGAATGCACATTCAAGATCTAGTGTGAGCTTTTTAATCGTATATTAATTCGATTTTTGCACTCACTCGTGATGTTTGTTTATCCAAACAGCACTTTCATTACTAATAAACAACATACCGAGAAAAAAAATGCTTTGGCATTTCCAGCAAATTGCCACACATACTTGCCACCTATCAACTCGTGTCGCGTAATCGTTGCCCCCCCAGAAACTATTCGCTTTATAGCCGTTTTTAATGAACAATTCGACACGCACTTCGGGATATTAGGACGCAGCTTTATGACCAAAAACCCACCGAAATCTTAATAAAAATTTATGATCGGTAGCGAAGACGCGTTTCGTGGAATTGCGATTGAGCGCGTGTATATACGTATACGGGCACATGCATACAGAATAATGCAACATCAAATTTTTCGGTTTCTCAAAAATATATTATGCTAGAATGGATACTGCAATATTGGTTTGACAAAAATATTACTTAAAACCAGATTAAAAGTAAATGAGACAAATGTCTAGGGTGCGGTTTTCTGAGGGGCCCAGTTACACGCACACAAAAAACGTTTATCAGTCCGAGGGCTTTTTCGCTGCCTAAAAGGAGAAGCTCAGTACAGTGTAATCGCCCGGTATTTACCTAAACAATCCTCTGAAAAACTGTGAAAGGTGTTTGGGTGTCACTCATAACTGCTCAGTAGGATATACGAGATGTACCTGTTGTTCATTTCTACGTTTTGATTCCCCCTCATCTGTATAGGCATTCTCTGGTATTTAAATATCTTCACTTGTTCTATAATTTCCCTCTCTATGTCTATATTTACTTACTTATGGCACTAGTTTTTTTTTGTATATCCTCATTCCATACATTTTTCACTATTTGTGAAAACACAAAATTGACAGAGTGGAGATAACGAGTGAAGATAACAGAGGAAGCATTCTCGGACGATGTGGTTCTATCGTCCGCTGTTATCTTCCATTCGCCCATTTTAATGTTATTATTATTATTTTGTGTTGTTTTCCGATTTATTATTAATTAACTTTCTTAATGTAACATGTGTGTGTGTGTGTCAACATATACATCTAACTAATTAATAATTTTTGACTAACTAATATAGATTATTTTTTTTATTAAAGTCTCGATGAGGTTGAAATAATTGCGCGCCCGCCCGATTAATTAGCCGATAAGGGCTCGCAATAATTAACGAGGAATTAAATTTAAGCCGGCGCGCAAAACCCCTTCGCCTCGAATCGACAACTGTTAACAATAAAGGATTATTCTTCCGCACAATGGATTCCAGCCGACCCCCTTTTCCGCAAGTCTAAACGGAATATTAGTTAAGTGAAAAATGGACGCATCTGCTGCAGCAAAAAAAAAAAAAGATTACATAAAAATTATAATCGCCAACGTTTAATGATCCCCTTAAGATTTTCAGGGGTGGCTGCCAATAAAACAATTATTTTTTGACAATGGCGGTTCGGGGGTCTAATGGATTTCGCTTTAATTTAAATCAAATGACGGCGCGCAGTCAACGCAATTATCGCACTGAATGAATTCAGAGTGTGGCTGTGTGATGCGTGAATGTGTGTTTTGATGGAGCGCGGCTCGGGCCGTAAGTCACAGGACTCGTGATCAATCATGATCCTCACTTTGGGGCAAATACGGCTGACGGATACTTACAAATCTTGACAAATCGCTTTCGATATGAATACCGAACGCATACAACGCGCGCAATTATTGCGGGGGCGGAATTAAAAACCGATTGATAAACCCGCAATGTTCAAAGCTGCATTCTTTGAACGAATGTCGGGCTCAATTATGAATCAGCGAGCGTTGACCGATGCACATTTTACAACGATTACTCATTAGCTCTTTCTTTAATGAATCGGGTTGTTGTTTCCGTTTCTTTTCATTCAATTATTTACTCATTTTGTTTCGTATGTTTGTACAGTCATTTTATTGTGGCTCGAGGTTGTTTAATTACTTCATCAAAATCCGTTAGTCATATATATATATATGAGGGAAAGTGCGCTCGCGAAACTAACTGCACTTAATTGGGTCGAATGTAAGGGTCTAGAGATTATTTTTTTTTTGGTGAATACTAATTATGTATGTTTTATAACTAACGCCCCTCGTTATAAACCGCAAATAGTGTGTTTAGGTCGTTTTTTTTTAGTAGTCGTTTGTTATTTACGTCTGTGGCGCGCATTAGTTGTCTAAGAATCTGTGTAAATCTTCCGGGGAAATATATTAGACTAGCTCGCACATATTTATTTTTAAGTAACGAACTCGAGGGGCTAAACTGATTACCCACTGTCAGCGCGGAGATTAATAACGCTGCACCGTTTTGTTTATTAACTGCATAATTACGATAAATAATGTCGATGGCTAATAAAAATTGATACTGGTGTTTAGATTATAATCGATGGAAAATAGAGTTGGTTTTTTTTTTTAAGAAACAGCTGCGTGTTGCGAGTTTTCCGGATTCTTGGAAAAGCCGCCATTCCATTACGACAAATTGCCGCCACAATTTCATTTTGTTCGTAAATTATTGCACACGCGCGCGCTCTCCGATATTTATCGGTGCTCCCTTTGTGCGTAATAACGTGCTAATCTTTAATCAATTTATATTTATCGAACATATTTATCAATGCTTATTGATGGCGTGATCAATTGTCCATGCACAATTTTATTCCGTTCTACATGCACACAAACAAATGGTAAAACGCGATATTTTCCAACCCCCCCAAACCGGAAATAGTGAGTCTTATAACAATAATACAGAATTATCACACTTATCTACAAATATGAAATTTTAAAATCAATATTTGTACTAAATGTGAGTGCTTTTGCACAAAACATAACGAATTTTACTGTGAAAAAAAAAATTGTTTCCGCAAGTATTTTCATGTCAGTCAGCTCCTGTTTGAATGCCGCAGATGTACAGGAAATTCGTTAAATGTGTTGCATTAAAAGTCTTGTTGAGTATATCGGGAAGGTATTTGTGAATGTTAAAGAAAACAAATATCGTCTGTAAGGATGCATTAGGCTGAGGTTTGCGTTGCGGTCCCGTGGGGTGGTTTTCGAGCCGTCGTAGTCGCCGTCGTGCTCGTCGGTGTGTTGCGCGCGTAGGGAAAAATTCAAATCAAAAACCGAAATAACAAGAGAACGAGGTTTGCCAAACACGCATCCATCATGTCATACAAAGCAGCCACTTTAAATTCGAAATAAAAACAATTTCGGGCAAACATATTTAAAAGCAGCGCCGTCAGCGTGCGGGGGATGATTGACAAGGGGTTACTGGTTGTATGGAAATGCGACGGAAGATTCACATAGCTATGAATCTATATGTATATTGGATGAGGGCGGCGGGCACGCCAAATGTCGCACAAAACGGATTCAGGACATTCACGATGCAGATTAGCACGCGTAATATGTGCCGCACGGATTTCAATTTGCAAACAAACTCTCGCCTACATATTCATCGGCCTGCATCATACCGATATTAACGATCTACCAGCATTTGGCTGAACACCCCGAAACGCCGCCTCCTTAATAAACCAATGCCAAATTAATAATCTGCGCCCGGAGAATTAAGGATTAATTAACGAGGATTAAATTTAAAGCAAATATAAATGAGGCCGCACTGTGTAATATACTTAATGTGAATTTACGAGACTGCTGCTAGTCCAGTTTTAAATCCGGCATCAGCAGCGATCATAATTTTCCCTGTCCGCTTGTAATCCTTGCAGGGAACAGTTTTAATTACAAGTGTCCCTCGGGAGCCCTAAACTGCAAACCTCCGCCAACCGAGAATTCCGCCAATTCACATCTCCATACACCGGGAATCATTAACGCTGCCAGTTTCAAACTATCCAGGGGGTTGGTTGCCCCCACAACAAAACCCCTTATTTTACGAGGCCATAAAAAAATAAACGTGAATAATCAGCTACAACAAGTCATATTTAAATATCGCCTATAAAACTAAATAGATTAACGCTTTAAATAATTTGTACTGGTAAATTTATACAGTCTTCTTTTTGCGCATATTGCTTTTTATACGCGGCTTAAACCAAATTTACTCCGATATAAATTTGAGTGGCGATGGAAATGGATATGGCGCATAAATATTTTTATGGGAATTTAGGAAATTCTTTTTCGTATATATAGACCATCCATCTAATTGCGAACGTTTTCTTATTTTACAGCCCTGAACGAATAAACAACGAATCATAAACGGTCGGGGGAGGACGTTTTTAAAAGTCCTTTTTGCAATATTACTTCCACTTCTGTCTATAAAATCCTGCGATGCATAAAAGTTTTATTGGACGACCGGCCAAGGTTACACTATATTAATTAATTTCTCTATAGAAACGTACGGGGAATAAATGGAGAATTTTATTGATTCTCAGCAACACTAACGGGCAAATTAGAGAAGTGTGTTCGAATAGATTTAGACATAAAGACCAAAAAAAAGCAATGCGGTCTCTATATAATACAACTAACCCCCTAGGAGGAAAGTTAAACGCCATCTGGCGGCACTACATCAATTAGCAATGCACACACCTATATGGTAATAACGGTCAACATGCTCATGTCATTAGGATCCTGTTCAATCTATACACAAGCGAGTTGGAGGCGGTGCTGAGGAGAGGACAGGCTGGAGGGGTCGTGGTGGGGAGAACCAAGTTGTGGATGCTGGCATATGCGGATGACATAGTATTAGTAGCCAAGAGAGTGGAAGAGATGCAAGAGATGTTGGAAAGAATGGGAAGGTACATGGATAGGAGAGGGCTAGTAGTGAATGTGGAGAAGACTAAATGGATGATGTTTAGGAATAGGGGTAGAAGGGGTAGAGTGGAAGAGCTGAAATGGAAGGGAAGGATGATTGAGAGAGTGAATGTCTTTAAATATTTGGGTTTCTGGTTTGACAGTGGAGGAGGATTTAGGGTGCATGTGGAAAGTATGCAAGCGAAAGCGAGAATGGCTTGGGGAATAGCGAGAAGGAAATGGGAAAGGTTGTGGGGCGGTAACCTCGTAATGGCGTGCAAGATATGGGATGCGTGTGTAAAACCTATTCTGTTGTATGGAGTGGAAGTGTGGGGATTGCGTGAGTGGGATGTGATAGAGAGAGAGAGCAAGGTGTGCTCCTGAAGAGTCTGCTGGGTCTCGAAAGGTCGACACCGAGAGCAGTGCTGCTGCAGGAGACGAATCGTATGAGTATGTGGTGGGAGTCGTGTGTAAGGGTTGTGAAGTTTGAAGAAAGATTGCAGGAATTGGGTGAGGAAAGACTGGTGCGGGAGGTATGGATGAGGTGTAAGAGTAGGACGGAGAGTGGTTGGAGAAAGGATAGAGGAAGGATGTATGAAAGAGTGGGTATGTCTGAGGTGTGGGTAGAGGAGAAGCTGAGAGAAACGGGAAGCCTAGGAACTGAGGTAAGAGAGAGATTGAGAGATATTGAGTGGCCAGAACGGCAGACTAGAATGAATGAGAGCTCTTACAACCCTGGTGGCAAGTGAGTGGGAGACTCCCGAGTTACTTAGCCAGGGGTGAGTGGAGCAGGGAGGACAAGGTATGCATGGCAAGAGCGAGGTGTGGGTCAGACGAGAGAGGGAGGAAAGTGTGGATGGGTCTAGGGTACATCGCGTGTGCGCTGTGTAGTAAGGGAAGCGACACGTGGTGGCACCTTAGCGAAGAATGCGAGGGTGTGAAAGCAGAGTGGGTGGGAGACTGCAGAAAGCTGAATGAATGGTTATGCGAGGATGGGGAAGGCGTGAAAATCTGCAGGAAGCTGACGTGGGAGAGGAAAGTGGCAAGGGCAAAGGGAGCGGCGATAGGTGGGGGTAATTTGTAATTTTTGGCGGAGTAGTACTTTTATTTATATTGTATTTTTATTTTTGTATATTTTTGTTGAGGTTTTTGATGTGGAGGGGCAGTGAGGGAAATGCCAATAAAGGTCTTTTTTTTTTCTCATTAGGATCACCGGGACTATGGAATAATATTCCAACAGAGTGCTTGAAATATCAGCACAAGACCAATCCTATAAAACATATATAAGTGTGAACCCACCTCTTAGCAATCTACATATCTAGATTTCGAACTTATTAGAATTCATCCTGACTAGCTGAGCTACACTGATCAGATCTAATAAGATCGAAATCTAGATATGTAGATTGCCAAGAGGTGGGCTCACACTTATATATGTTTTAATGCGGTCTATGTTTGGGGAGCCATCGAGAAAACTGGAGAAAATACGGAAATTGAATCTAGCAGACTACCAACAGATAAGACTGTTCTAAACAAAACTAAAATTGCTCCTTAACCAGATCAAAAATAAAACATTGAAAGACCACCTTTTTTACCATGAGTAGGTTGTGTGGTCCTTCACGGACCTATTGTGCATCATACAACATCCATGATATGCTAGCCGGGTTTACCCTTTAGTAGAAAAAATTCCCGACTAGCGGTGGATACAAACCACTAACGTTGTATATGCAATGGTTTTAGACGAGTCCACAAAAGGAATACCCTGCAAGCCTGTCTACTCTAGCCTGAGATGACTACTCACTGTGCAAAGCCATAAAAAAAAAACTCAAAAGCAGCACCGCCTCTCCGTAGTGAATATGGTAAATGGAAACGCAGTGATGACGAAAAACCTCAAGCATCTACTATCAGCGCTACTTTGGGCAATCCTAGTAGACGATCTACTGGAGAAGTTATCCTTAGAAGTCATCCAATGCCCAATGATATGGGGATGACATTGCGACAGCTGTGTTGTATTATACTTAAGCGACGCCCGATTGTCTGGGCTAATAAGCCAATCGGTCGTTAAGTCACAACGAACGCCTAATGACCCACCAACCCATTATCGGCCGGTTATTACGAACCCATTACGACGACACAGCAGAGGACGAACAGTGGCAAGAGTACCCTCAGACGAGACAGTCGCAGAGCGACCAAGAAGCCACACACATCATAGTCTTCACGCAAACAAGATCCACAACACAGCAATAGTTTTAGTCCTCACTCATTGAGGTGGTGGCAGTTCCTTTCGACGACGTTCCCAAGAGTTAAACATTTGTTCCCCTCAGCATTGGCGGCATCGACTCGGCAACTGGACCTCAATATTGGCGTCATCGACAGGGTCTTTCCTACACTACACATCATCCACCAGACAGAATACCTAACAATAGCAAAAGTAGAAGTGACAAACCTAGTACTGGACGAGAATAGAGAGATGAAAGGAACAACAAATTCTAAATATTTGGGATTGACAATCCCAAAAAATGGAACAATGGGAGATCAAATAAAAACAGGCTAGAGTAGACTCTCCCGAATGTCAACATTGTTGTCTGTATTTTCCCTTGGTTCGTTTTATTAATCACCCAGTTTTCGGGCCTGTAATGTCATTATGCTGCGTATTATTGTGTTGTAGATTCCTGTTTCTGGTGATCTGTTTACTCCATAGTACCGGGTTTACTTGTTTTATAGCTGCTGATAAAACCCTGTTGGTCTCTCCGAAACTTTCTGGCACCAGCAAACCATTTTCTCATGTCGTTGTTTTGGTCGGAACCGTTTTGTCAGACGCCTATTGTAGTCTTAGTTTTAATTCTTTAGCCATGTGGTCTGGGCTTGCTGGCGGTATGTCACCTATGTCTTCCAGGGTCTTCTGTAGTAGTTTATGGTCTATTGCCTCCAGTATCCACTTCTTAATTCGGGGTGGCAACTAGATGGTCGCTCTATTTTGATGGATGGAGAAGGAGATCGCGTAGGGCCTCCACTTCCTTCGGTACTCTCTAGTCCTGTACTCCAACCACACCAGCTGCGTTGACGCGAGGATGGTGTCTATGTGGGATAACTATACAAGTGCCATCTTCCTTCGTCAGAGGTCGACTCTCCTCTGACATGGCACTTGTACAGTTATGAATAGTTTTATAAATCGGCAAGGAATTGGATAAAAACAGACCAAAGGGGAAAGCGAATTGTCAAAGGATGCGTTGACTCAAGGATGGTGTCAATGTGGGATAACTCTACAAGTGCCATCTTCCTTTGTCAGAGGTCGACTCTCCTCTGACATGGCACACTTGTACAGTTATGAATAGTTTTATAAATCGGCAAGGAATTGAATAAAAACAGACCAAGGGGGAAAACGAATTGTCAAAGGATCAACTAGCGTCCTACAAAGATAAAGACCAATACAAACAAGTCAACACTACAATGACGAACAAAATCCACAGTGCAAAAAAGATGTTTCATGCAAAATCTTAGTTACGCAACTAGTAAGTTAGAAATTAGTTTGAACCACGGGTGTTATCTCGATCTCGCTGTTCCTGACTGTCGTATATAAATATGTGTGATGTTTATTTTGGTATATGTGCAAGCTGACGTCGGGGCCGCGGCGCAGGGTTGTAAATTCTGTTGACAGATTCCGAACATTCCTGGGCGCAATATGGGGCCGACGCTCATCCGAGTAGAACGCTGCAGATCACCAATTTACCTCACAGATGGCATCTATGCGCGCACCTATAAATCCACTTCGCCCTTAAAGCGGTCGACGCACACCGTTAATGTCCCCGCCGTCTTATTTATTAACTAAAATAAGCGCAATTATACTAATACTAGTCGACAGGCGGCGTGGGGCTAGTGCGATATTTCCTCCCCGGCCGCGCGATGAAAAGGGGGATTAAAACGCGAGCAATCAACGCCCTCGCCCCGCGATAGGTCGTTACAATAGATTTATGGCTAAAAAAGCGCGAACAATAGAATCATTATTTGCCACCCCTGATTGATTTTTGTCTGTGATGTTATTTTGCTTTATTAGATAATGCGCGACATTAAAAAGTAGCGGCGATAAAAGCGTATTTTTCTTTTTAATATCTGCTGCGCCAGTTATAAATGTAACGGCGGCATTAAAAACAATCCCAGATAAGATAAAAGTTGCATAAAAGTGTGGCAAAATTTATTTACAACGGCTATTTTATGTTGCTGACCGTTCAGAACCAACTGCTTACTGGACATGAATTTCATTCGTTTACTGAAACAATTTCAGACACATTGTTTTACAAAATATTTAAATAGTATAATATAATAGTAATTATATTCGATACAAGTAGGGATTATTGTTTGTGTTACTGTGTAATTACTGTGTAAAAAACAACTAGTTGTATGCACGCGGGCGCACGGTAAATGATTTCTTTCAGTAGTAAGAACAGTACAAATTAAATAAATTGTACGTTGATGTCAGCGCGTTTTCCCTGAAAAAGCGTGACACTGCAATATCTTAAAGTAATCGAAACGTGTAATTTCGCGTGCATTATCTAAATTAATCTCGCAAATTACACGGCATCTCCGAACTATTATACTGTCTTTATACTGCGCGGGCATTAATAACGCCCGTAAAGTATTTTGATATTCCCATTTTAGGCGCGAGTAAAGCGTTTTACACGGCATAACCCGACGGGGTTTACAACAATGCCCACCCCCGCGCGCGCGGCCCTTTAAACTCATCACATTACCAAGCACCCGCCTCGCGCATTTAATCCGTACGACCGAAAACCGTAATCACGCGCCGGGACGAATATTCTTTAATTATAACCATTACCGACTCTAGGCGAGCTTAAAAACGCATTAAGTTATTTCGGTTTTCCGTGTAATTGCCAGAATAGACACAAAAAAACACGCCCCGGAACGTATCCTGTCGCACTTTTTACGGCCCTTCTAAACATCATAATGACTACCACGATCTTTTAAACGCAAACACCACACTACAAAAAAAAAATCGAGCATTTACTCGAAATTATAATTTTAATTTGATTACAGACTGTGGATTAATTTTAATATGAGAATTATTAAAAGGTGAATGGTCTGTAATTTTACAGTTTATATTTATTATATACTAGTTACTAATATAAATTAAGAGGGCTACAAGTTTTAAAACATACATATTGTTTGAACACATGTTTTTTATGTGATATTTTTATTTTAGCTAGCTAAGTCTGCAAGGTTTATTAATCCTTAATTGCAATTTAATACGACACCAACATCTTTATTAGTTCGAATTGGGATTGAGTTGCGCGTCTTTTATTTCCGTGCGCGGCGGCAATCAGCTTTTATTTATAAAAGCCTGCTGCGGTAATTAAGGAGGAAGTCAAGAAAGTAACATAAACCAATATAAGTTTCGTCCCAGCTCCGGTATTCGATTAATTTGTCAGGAGCCATTAACGTCCGCATAATGGTTTATTGGGTCACAGTGTGGCGTAATAGCCCTCGTCCTGTCACATCCACAATGTCCTTTTATTTCGCATTGTGTGTGAGTGTCCCCCGCCACCCGTACACTCTTCATCAAGGTTTAATAATTTTAAAAGTCTCCCATATTTATGCGATCGGCTGTAAAATATTTATATGCGTTTTATGAGCCGTTCGGATTGCGTCTTCTTAGTTTATTTTTTATTTTTTCGGGGCATTTGCTTTTACGCGGAGCGCGACAATATTTTTACAGTTTAAACGGGAGAGTAATCTCGCATTCATTTCTGTTTTCCGCGCCGACATAAATCGAACGATAAAAACGGGGCCGCAGGGAAAATAATATAAAACGAACGGCCACAATGGATTATTATTGTTTTTATTTTTTTATTTTCGGGGAACAAAAAGCCAAGTGCTATAAAAAAAATATATATATAGTATAAGGAGGGACGTGGCGTGGTGGAATCGGACGCGTTTTCTTATTAACGGACTGAAACGGAATATATAATAAAAATGAGCGTATTGTAAGTGTTTTTTATTTATTCGGACTATAATATTTTATATTGCACTTGGCATAATCAAAGCTTTTGTTATATGCAGTGCATAAAATTTTACGTCGATTTCTTGTGTGTAAATCGGGGCATATTCTTGGCAAGCGCGTGTAGACAAAGGGAATGCCATTCTCATAATGTCTTATCGTAAATGAAACTAAGTTGTAATTCTTTATCTTTCTGTAATATAGACCTATAAAATTATTAATATCTCGCTTGATATAATTGAGACTAAGGTTGCTAGGTGTAGGTCGGCCCGCCATTATTTATTATGATTATTATGATAACTGTATTTTATTTCTTTACTGACTCACATTGAACACGCTGAACACGTGCCGACTTCTTCATTTTAATTATCCGTTAAAATCCGCACGAACTTTTTAAAAATCCTTATCACCATGCAGAGTTGTATGCTTTTAACCTTAATTATAAATCCATCAGTCGCAAAGTGTAGAAAAACATTAAGGATAAATAAATAGCGACCACCTTAAGTTTTGCTTTTTGTAATCGCCCGATTAAGATTCGGGCTAAAATCGCCATTTTGACGACGCTGTGGCATAAAATATTTATTGGGAAACATAAATAGCGGGAATTGAAACATTTAATTTGTTTCAGCCCGATATCGGTGTTAACCACTTTATGGGTGTGAGGAAATTGCGTTCGCCCTACTACTACGACTACTGAATATGATTTCATGAAGCTTTTACGAGCCCACCACAACTGTCTTTTGGCTTTTTATGGCGCGGACGCGCGGTATACGCAATAATTTTAATACGCGCCTTACCCTGCACTTTTTCCCTTATATACGATTACCGATTTATCACCAAATCACGGATTGTATGACTCAATCCCCTATGTGCACACATGTTCTAAGCTTAATAATCCTACAATGAGTTGTAAAAGAACTTTTTACTATCCAAAATTTATATTATATTTATATTGAAATTATAAGATGCGTTATCTTATAATTTCAATAACTTGTATCTAGAAGAAAGGGAGAAAATAATAACATCACAATTAAATGAACAACTTCGGATAATAATGGAAACAGACAAGAAGAAGCTAGAAAATTCATACAGCAAAATCTGGGAGAATAACATCACACTTGAAGGAACAACTTGGGATAACAATGGAAACAGGCAAGAAGAAGCTAGAAAATGCATACAGCAAAAGCTGGGAGTAGATACGAAAATAATGGCAACCAAATACTAGCTGAGATGACAACAAATATACATAGAAGATGATGATCTTACCCATAAAGAGAGAGAAATACAATACAAGATAAGAAAGATAGCAAGGAAGGAAAGGCAGGGCGGAAAATAGGATACAAAAAGATGTGCATAAATGAAAAATGGTTCAATTGGAACGAAGAACAAGAAACATATGTTGTTGTCAATCAACATAGAAGATGACCTGACCCACAAAGAGAGAGAAATACAATACAAGATAAGGAAGATAGCAAGGATGAGGAACGTTGGAAAGGGAGAACAGAGGAAGGGGCAGCAGAGATTTGGATGGAGCGAGCCGGATTTGGATGCATATGAGAAAAAGCTAAAACGCGTCAAGTGGGAGGATGTGTATTCGATGCTCCAGTTGGAGAGAGTGATGGTGGCTGCATTGGAGAAGAAGAAGAGTGGGGGACAGAGGGAGAGTTGGTTTGACGAGGAATGTAGGGTGAAGAAGTCGAGCTGGCGAAGAGCAATGGCGAAGTAGAAAGGGCCAATCAGGCGAAGAGGGAGTTCGAGAGAACCTGCGAGAGGAAGAAGATAGAGGAGTTGCAGAAGGTAGAAACGAGGTTGAGGGAGTGTGTGACAGAGAAAGGGTTGTGGGAAATTCTGAGGGGAAGCGTAAAAAAGGGCAACGTTAGCATAGAGCTGGCAGAGTGGGAGAAGAGCTGTAGAGAGATGGCGGGGTCAGAGGTGGATTTAGGGAGTCCGAGACCGGTGGTAGGAAGGGAGGCGTTTTCGCGGGAAGAGGTCGACGTGGCCATAGGGCAGCTGAAACTGGGAAAGGCGGCGGGGGAAGATAAGCTGAAGGCAGAGGCCTTCAAAAGATTAACAGAGGAAGGAAAAGATAAGTTACTGGAGGTTTTGAATAGAGTCTGGAGTGGTGAGGAAGAACTGCCGGAAGAGTGGCGTGTGGGGGTGGTGGTCCCGGTACACAAAGGGGGAGCAGCATCGGTCGTAAATAATTATAGGGGTATTACCGTTATGAATGCGGGATACAAAGCGATGATGACAATTGTGCAAAATAGACTAGCGAGGGAAGTGGATAGAAAAGGGCTGCTGCCCGAATGCCAGGGGGGGTTCAGAAAGGGAAGAGGGACAAGGGAGCAGATTTTCACGCTTGCGAGAATGGTGGAGGAAGCGTTGGAGTGCAAAGGGAGAGTGTTTGCAGTGTTTGTGGATTTGAAAGCGGCGTATGACTCAGTTCCTAGGGGGAAACTGGTGGAATGTATGGATAGATTGGGTATGGAAGTGGAAGGAGTGGAGTGGGTGAGAAGTATATATAAAGAGACGTGGGCAAAATCGAGAGTGAATGGAGAAGTGTCTGAGAAGTTTAGGGTGAATGTGGGTGTAAGGCAAGGGTGCCCGCTAAGCCCCCCTCCTGTTCAATCTATACACAAGCGAGTTGGAGGCGGTGCTGAGGAGAGGACAGGCTGGAGGGGTCGTGGTGGGGAGAACCAAGGTGTGGATGCTGGCATATGCGGATAACATAGTATTAGTAGCCAAGAGAGTGGAAGAGATGCAAGAGATGTTGGAAAGAATGGGAAGGTACATGGATAGGAGGGGGCTAGTAGTGAATGTGGAGAAGACTAAATGGATGATGTTTAGGAATAGGGGTAGAAGGGGTAGAGTGGAAGAGCTGAAATGGAAGGGAAGGATGATTAAGAGAGTGAATGTCTTTAAATATTTGGGTTTCTGGTTTGACAGTGGAGGAGGATTCAGGGTGCATGTGGAAAGTATGCAAGCGAAAGCGAGAATGGCTTGGGGAATAGCGAGAAGGAAATGGGAGAGGTTGTGGGGCGGTAACCTCGTAATGGCGTGCAAGATCTGGGATGCGTGTGTAAAACCTATTCTTTTGTATGGAGTGGAAGTGTGGGGATTGCGTGAGTGGGATGTGATAGAGAGAGAGAGCAAGGTGTGCTCCTGAAGAGTCTGCTGGGTCTCGAAAGGTCGACACCGAGAGCAGTGCTGTTGCAGGAGACGAATCGTATGAGTATGTGGTGGGAGTCGTGTGTAAGGGTTGTGAAGTTTGAAGAAAGATTGCAGGCATTGGGTGAGGAAAGACTGGTGCGGGAGGTATGGATGAGGTGTAAGAGTAGGACGGAGAGTGGTTGGAGAAAGGATAGAGGAAGGATGTATGAAAGAGTGGGTATGTCTGAGGTGTGGGTAGAGGAGAAGCTGAGAGAAATGGGAAGCCTAGGAACTGAGGTAAGATAGAGATTGAGAGATATTGAGTGGCAAGAACGGCAGACTAGAATGAATGAGAGCTCTTACAACCCTGGCTACGTAGAGTGGCAAGTGAGTGGGGGACTCCCGAGTTACTTAGCCAGGGGTGAGTGGAGCAGGGAGGACAAGGTATGCATGGCAAGAGCGAGGTGTGGGTCAGACGAGAGAGGGAGGAAAGTGTGGATGGGTTTAGGGTACACCGCGTGTGCGCTGTGTAGTAAGGGAAGCGACACGTGGTAGCACCTTAGCGAAGAATGTGAGGGTGTGAAAGCAGAGTGGGTGGGAGACTGCAGAAAGCTGAATGAATGGTTATGCGAGGATGGGGAAGGCGTGAAAATCTGCACGAGGCTGACGTGGGAGAGGAAAGTGGCAAGGGAAAAGGGAGCGGCGATAGATGGGGGTAATTAGTAATTTTTGGCGGAGTAGTACTTTTATTTATATTGTATTTTTATTTTTATTTTTGTATATTTTTGTTGAGGTTTGTGATGTGGAGGGGCAGTGAGGGAAATGCCAATAAAGGTCTTTTTTTTTTATAAAGCTCTTTTACACCTCATTCTACGATTAATAAGAAACCATATGGATTACGATTTTCCAACATGAACCTCGCGTGCGATTGCGGTTGAATAATCGCTGGAAAATTTTCAGGGCGCGGAATATGCAAATCGCTTTTTTCGGGAAAGCACGCCGCGGTCCTTGGCCCACTTGGACGCGAACCTTGGCCCACCGTGGGATCGATGGGGAAATTATAAAACCCGACAAGGGCGAGCGCACAATTTTATTTATTTATTTTAGCAAAAACTTTTTAATTCTGTTTGTTGTATAAATTCCACCCCCGCCAAGGACATTGCTTCACGGTTGCAGCGTAGTGCATAAAGCTAGATTATATCCCGGATGTATTTTATATTGAGCAAAACAAGTCGTTTTCATATAGCTGCCAAAGATATTCAGGGTTGTCGCAAGATAAAAAGGCACTCAATTTTAAAATTGCAGGTTTCTGGATACAGAAATTAAATTGCTTTCATTGTTTAAATCTTCTTGTGTGCAGAACATTTTTGCGACATTTGTTCCTCTTCTGCACATGCATCGTTCTCAGCCTATAGCTTCTTAAATCCTTCTTCAATATATATATATATATATATATATATATATATATATATATATATATATATATATATATATATGTAGTGTGAATCCACCTCTTAGCAATCTACATATCTAGATTTCGATCTTATTAGTTCTCATGAGTGTAGCTCAGCTAGTGAGGATGAATTAATACAATATTTCGAGTCGTTATATACAAAAATGATACAAGTAACCTCCTAGGAGGAAAGTTAAACGCCATTTGGAGGCACCACATCAATTATCAATGCACACCCATATGGTAATAACCGTCAACATTCTCATGCATCAGGATCACCGGGTAGTACCCTCTATGGAATAATATTCCAACAGAGTGCTTGAGCTACACTGATGAGATCTAATAAGATCGAAATCTAGATATGTAGATTGCTAAAAGGTGGATTCACACTTATATATGTTTTATAAGATTGGCCTTGTGCTGATATCTCAAGCACTCTGTGCTGTCCTCTACTGAGGATTGGGGATAATCCTGAGTCCGAATCACCTTTCACAGTTTTTCACAAGTTTATAAATATCTTATAAACTTACCCAGTTCAGTGGCCGAGTGGTTAGAGGCGTCGCCCGTCTCGTACTGAGCATTGGGGAGCCTAAGTTCGATCCCCAGTGGGGAGCGAATTTTCGTGAATCACCTTTCACAGTTTTTCAGAGGTTTTCTGTTAAGTTAAGGTAAATACCGGGTGATTAAACTCCTCTGAGCTTCTCCCTTGACAGGCGGAAAACCTTCACGGCTGATAGCCCTATAAAGATAGAAGTTTTTTTTCTTCTTATAAACTTGTGAAGAACTGTGAAAGGTGATTCGAACTCAGGATCATCCCCAATCCTCAGTACGAGACAGACTCGGCCACTCAGCCATACATAATTAAGTAAAGATAATGCTGCATCTACTGAGTTCTTTCCTTTCTGGAACCCACATTGATTTGTATTTAATATCTTGTGTTTGTTTGAGCACTAGTGCGGGAAGTAGTATTTCCCGCACCCAAATTAATGCGGAAAACGACTTGTCTTAGGACATGAGTACAAAAATTACTATTTTGTACTCATGTCCTAAGACAAGTCATTTCCCGCATTGATTTGGGTGCGGGAAATACTACTTCCCGCACTAGTGCGGGAAGTATCCAGTGTTGCCAACTTAAAATTAGGTACAAATGTAAATGTGTATTTATAAATATGAGAATGCATGCAAACTCAGTGTACACCTCCTATACTTCAAATAGTGTTAAAAATTGAAACTGAATATATACAATTTTGAAAAAAATATAGACTTTAAATTATTTGTAATTAGTACTGACATAACCTATTTGTCACAATATTAAATAAATATTTAGTATTTATTCGTAGAAAAAAATAAGATACATTATTCGTGCGATAAGGCAGTTTCCCGAATTCCCTCTTAATACAGCACGAACCGAAGGCTCATTCGGGAAACTTGTATCCGAATATATATTTGTCAATAGAATTGTAGACACGATTATAGAATGGTAGGGGTCAAGCGAATTTCCATACGGAGTATTACCAGTAGGCCATTAAAATGGTGACAGCTAAAAGATAGGGTGAGAACGGTCTGAAATTGAAATAATACGTGTCGTATCTGCGATCGGCGAAAGATTTAAGAGGGAGGGTTGTCGGGCACACATTTAAAGCTTAACGTACGGCTCTATAACATATCTCTGAATGATTTAGCAAACGCGCTTGATAAATTGCCGTCTTCCAGCCAACAACCCCCTCAAAGCAGCCCCCGGGGTAGTTAATTGAATCGAAAACGCGCGAAAGGCTTCCGCGGGATGGCATGTATGATATCATACGTGATTAAATTTCGGTCAAATGAAAATGATTGATTTCGCTGTTGTTTTGTTTTGGGAAACAAAGAAAATATTTCTTTGCGGGGAAAATAAAAAAAAGGATGACAGTTTTATGCGGTGCAGTCATCAATAATGCAGCACGAACAAAGATTTTTATCGGGGAGCGTGTAATATAGTCGTCGGTTTTTTTTTTTTTAATAAAGTCGCGCAATCGAATGTCTGACAAGTGAAAATTAAACATGTGTCGATTTTCCCAAACTGCTAGACGGTCTATTTTTAATTTGAGCACGACATAAGTTACGGTCGTTTTTATTATCGTCTAGTTTGTTGTTGTCATTTTTTTGTTTGTTTCGCCGGGTGGTAGTAAAATTGGATCCGGGAACACAAATGTTGGAATAGGAGATGTTGGGTGGGCAGCAATAAATTAAATTAGGGGTGGACTGATGGTGAACGGTAGGCGGTTAGGAATTAGGGTGTCTTACAAATCACTAGTTATCTGTAAAGTGGATTCCTTCATACAACAGACCGTATAGAGAGGTTGAAGCGCACTGGACCGTGAATGTTTTAATGCCCCCCCACTTTCTAAGTATAGACATGTTTTTATGTTTATTTGTCTTAGCTAATTAACCCAATACAACAGCGGGCTATTTTTTCCCCCGCCTAATTTATTTCCTAGTTTGCAAATTTCGCGTGTAATTACTACTTTACACTCGCAGCGCCTGCTAATTAATGCTGCGAATAAAAATCTCTTACACCGAATAAAATTTTATTGCTACGGATATTCCGCATCTTTTATACTTTATTTCCCCCCATTATTCCGGGCAAATCTTAATAACACTCGGAACTTATGTATATTCATTACGCCCGCCAACAATTCTTATTGCTGACAAACATAAATTACACGACTTTTTCAAACAAAGTTTCTGAAATATATGCAAATTGTAACCCATTCCCCGCCAAGTCGCGGGGCGGCAGGCCGTTCCATCATCTTCCTGAATTTTCGAGGGCCCTGCAGCCCCCCCACGGTGGTGGTGGCTTTTAAGCTCGTTTTATCTCGTCCTCGTGTAATCCACCCGATTCGAACTTAGCACCTAATTGCCCGTATCATCAAAGCCAAGTGAGATGTAGACAAAGACTTATTTAGAGAGGCCCACACAATTGTTACTCTTCACATACACATACTCACATACATATATATCCCAAATCCAGAAATCGACTTATTTTAGAGCCTTGCTTTGATTCAGCGTTTCAAGAACATGTATTTAACTATGTATATTAATCTGGTGGTGTTAGGTTCGGGAAAACTCGATGTATTTGATGTGAAACATAAAATCGATTATATTAGCCAAGCTGACCGGTTGGTCAGGTTATTAGGTTATTCTCGCCTAGACATATTTTTTCTGTTTTTTTGTAAAAAAAAATGTGTCAAAATGTGCCAAAATGTGTCAGAATGTGCCAAAATGTGCCAAAATGTGACAAAATGTGCCAAAATGTGTCAAAATGTGCCAAAATGTGTCAAATGTGCCAAAATGTGTCGAAATTTATTAGAATGTGTCAAAAAAAGTGAAATATGTCAATGTAATTCGGAAAGTCGTGTGGTGCCCCCACCAATTATTGTATGTATACTTTAATTATGTAGCAAAATCGCTAAATTGAATAAATAATTTTATTTACTTACATACTATTTTTATGGCATGAATATGAATATATTGTATATAAATAATAATAAAATGTCGTCCTTTTAAATTAAATTGAATATGTTTAGCAATTAGTTGTTTGTGTTGGTGTTTTACAAAATTCTGGGTGCTGCTTGCGAAATTTATGAATTTGTTGTCGTCGTAGCCCCGATTCGAATCTGCGCAGTGGTTTGCATAAACCACGGCACCAATTAAATCGTTAATAGTGATTGCAAATGTAAATACGGCTTGCAAAAGATTATTAATATCATTTATAATGGTAATCAGGGTCGTTTGGCGACATTTAGCGACCGTCGAGTGTGTGTTAGCAATTACTTCGTCTTTTCAAGCTCTCTATTGTAAATCGTCCCTAGTTAGGGCACCAAATTTAATAACTTCTCAAATACACCTCTGTGTTTCTCATCAAATAACTCGAGTTTTTGGAAACATCGCGCCACCAAATTAATATACCGATCGTGTGATTCCTTTATAAAAATTTTAATGAAAAATTATATTCTTATGTTATAATTGCTAATAATAATAATAATAACTTATTTATTTATTTCACACAATGGACATGGAAAATAACAGAGCAATATCGCTAAAAACTTGAGACGGTTAATGGATGTAGTTAGACGCACGCACCCATCCACACTTTCCTCCCTCTCTCATCTGACCCACACCTCGCTCTTACCATGCATACCTTGTCTTCCCTGCTCCACTCACCCCTGGCTAAGTAACTCGGGAGTTTCCCACGCACTGAGAGCTCTTACAACCCTGGTTACATAGAGTGGCATGTAGCCAGGGTTGTAAGAGCTCTCATTCATTCTAGTCTTCCGTTCTTGCCACTCAATATCTCTCAATCTCTCTCTTTCCTCAGTTCCTAGGCTTCCCATTTCTCTCAGCTTCTCCTCTACCCACACCTCAGACATACCCACTCTTTCATACATCCTTCCTCTATCCTTTCTCCAACCACTCTCCGTCCTACTCTTACACCTCATCCATACCTCCCGGACCAGTCTTTCCTCGCCCAATTCCTGCAATCTTTCTTCAAACTTCACAACCCTTACACACGACTCCCACCACATACTCATACGATTCGTCTCCTGCAACAGCACTGCTCTCGGTATCGACCTTTCGAGACCTAGCAGACTCTTCAAGAGCAAACCTTGATCTCTCTCTATCACATCTCACTCACGCAATCCCCACACCACTTCCACTCCATAAAACAGAATAGGTTTTATACACGCATCCCAGATCTTGCACGCCATTACGAGATTACTGCCCCACAACCTCTCCCATTTCCTTCTAGCTATCCCCCAAGCCATTCTCGCTTTCGCTTGCATACATTCCACATGCACCCTAAATCCTCCTCCACTGTCAAACCAAAAGCCCAAATATTTAAAGACATTCACTCTCTCAATCATCCTTCCCTTCCATTTCAGCTCTTCCACTCTACCGCTTCTATCCCTATTCCTAAACATCATCCATTTAGTCTTCTCCACTTTCACCATTTCCTGCAGATTTTCACGCCTTCCCCATCCTCGCTTAACCATTCATTCAGCTTTCTGCAGTCTCCCACCCACTCTGCTTTCACACCCTCACATTCTTCGCTAAGGTGCCACCAAGTGTTGCTTCCCTTACTACATAGCGCACACGTGGTGTACCCCAGACCGACCCATCCACACTTTCCTCCCTCTCTCTTCTGTCCCACACCTCGCTCTTGCCATGCATACCTTGTCTTCCCTGCTCCACTCACCCCTGGCTAAGTAACTCGGGAGTTTACCACGCACTTGCCACTCTATGTAGCCAGGGTTGTAAGAGCTCTCATTCATTCTAGTCTTCCGTTCTTGCCACTCAATATCTCTCAATCTCTCTCTTACCTCAGTTCCTAGGCTTCCCATTTCTCTCAGCTTCTCCTCTACCCATACCTCAGACATACCCACTCTTTCATACATCCTTCCTCTATCATTTCTCCAACCACTCTCCGTCCTACTCTTACACCTCATCCATACCTCCCGGACCAGTCTTTCCTCGCCCAATTCCTGCAATCTTTCTTCAAACTTCACAACCCTTACACACGACTCCTACCACATACTCATACGATTCGTCTCCTGCAACAGCACTGCTCACGGTGTCGACCTTTCGAGACCTAGCAGACTCTTCAGGAGCAAACCTTGATCTCTGACTATCACATCCCACTCACGCAATCCCCACACTTCCACTCCATAAAACAGAATAGGTTCTATACACGCATCCCAGATCTTATACGCCATTACGAGATTACTGCCCCACAACCTCTCCCATTTCCTTCTAGCTATCCCCCAAGCCATTCTCGCTTTCGCTTGCATACATTCCACATGCACCCTAAAGCCTCATCCACTGTCAAACCAAAAGCCCAAATATTTAAAGACATTCACTCTCTCAATCATCCTTCCCTTCCATTTCAGCTCTTCCACTCTACCCCTTCTATCCCTATTACTAAACATCATCCATTTAGTCTTCTCCACATTCACCACTAGCCCTCTCCTATCCAGGTACCTTCCCATTCTTTCTTCCGCTCTCTTGGCTACTAATACTATGTCATCCGCATATGCCAACATCCACACCTTGGTTCTCCCCACCACGACCCCTCCAGCCTGTCCTCTCCTCAGTATCGCCTCCAACTCGCTTGTGTATAGATTGAACAGGAGGGGGCTTAGCGGGCACCCTTGTCTTACACCCACATTCACCCTAAACTTCTCAGACACTTCTCCATTCACTCTCCCTTTTGCCCAAGTCTCTTTATATATACTTCTCGCCCACTCCATGCCCAATCTATCCATACACTCCACGAGCTTTCCTCTAGGAACTGAATCATACGCCGCTTTCAAATCCACAAACACGGCATACACTCTCCCTTTGCACTCCAAGGCTTCCTCCACCATTCTCACAAGCGTGAAAATCTGCTCCCTCGTCCCTCTTCCCTTTCTGAAACCCGCCTGGCATTCCGGCAGCAGCCCTTTTCTATCCACTTCCCTCTCTAGTCTATTTTTCACAATTTAAAGGATAAGTAAAACGATTTTTTATCAAACTTCAGTTACATATTGCAACTAGTTCTAGCCATTTTCATTAAAATGAATTATCACAAAGTAGACGCCTTAACAATCGAAAATTTAAGAAATATTTGTTAGAAACAACTTTATTTCTAAAGTACTCGTGTGCGGTGCGGTACGGAATACAAAAGTCAACGCGGATGTAATTTATATTCGGAAATAAATTCCATTTTATATAGTTATATTCATGCGCTATTTTATTATTTTATATGTCCATAAAAATGAGTTATCTGATTTTACTGCGGTTTTTTGCGAGTCTGTCGCAATTTAAGTACGAGCGGGCGCGGGCATGCACATGCAGAAAGGGCATTATGTGATTACTTCTGCGAATTAACAAAGTCCCATTCAAAGGCAGTTGCGTATGCCCTGTGTATGTGTGTGTTTTTTTTATTTATTTATTTGTACGTCCGCTGGCACAAAAGGGGGAAAACTGAATGTGTAATTTGCGTAAAGACCCCGTGCGCTGCGAAAACGGGTCGAAAAATCGCGCACAAAAGCACGCAAAAATGTTTCGCAACAGGATGCGCTTCAGGTGGACGCGATTTAAATCACAATGGAAGAAAATCGCAATCACGCTCGAGGAGCTCTAATTCGCACACTCGCTTTATGTGTCCGGCAACCTCTATATTATTATTATTACTCTTATTGCCACGTCACTTCATTTTATGTCCTTTTTTTAGCATTCTAGTAATGCGGGTTATTGTGCTTTCCCCTTAGTAGCTTTTATGCGAGTTTTGCAACAATAAACAGTTACTGTAATATCCGCGCAATATTTCAAGAGATGCAAATGAAAAATTAGCTGCGTCTGCAATCCCCCAGGAAAAAAAAATTGAGATAATACCCGCATTCAGTAATTACTTCCCTTTGATTAAACTGCACGTATTTTATTCAAAAGCGTTGTGAAAACACAAACATTCGTATCAAGATAATACAAACTTGGAAACTGCTATTACCATCCCAAATCAGTAATTCGCAACTAATCCATAAGGGAACACATAAAGCCTTAAGGGATAAGATAAAGATATATTTTGCATTTCTTGCGGCCGTAAAGTGTAAACATTTGTGCGACCTAATCCGGCGCACGCAATTTAGTGTTGATTGCGCGCGTGTGAGATTTACGGGGTTGTAGGTGGGTAATTGTCGCGTCAATTAGAGGCGCGAACGGGGTGAAACGCGATGGTTGACAAATAGTCGCGCGGAAACTCAATCTCTTTTCTCATTAATTGTCCGATAACGGGGAGCGCGCTATCGGGCAATTGTCGGAGCCGTACAAAACTGTCCATTAATTATAATGTCTTCGCGAAATACTGTTAATTTCGCCTAACGAGCTTTGCGTTATCGCGGAACGCATGCCCAGGAACCGTTCCATTTGTCAAGTCGTATTTTGGATAAATATCGGGGGGGGCGCACTGTCGCCTAATGATGAATGATATTTCTGATGTATATAAAAAGTCTCCAGAGGATAAGTGATGGATTGTATACGCGAATTACGTCAAGCCATGGACAATTGCGGACAGGAATCTAAATATAATGATTCCCATAATAATTTCGGGTGGGGTATTACATTCATAATCGGTTCCACCCAAGGACCAGCAGCGTGGCATCAAAAATTAGGGACGGATATCTCGATCTGTCTGCCACGATGGGGTTAGAACCCGAAACACGCACGCGATTCCGCCCCCCACTTGTCAGCCCAACGCACTGTGAATAAATCGCATTGAAACAGTTTCCAATTTTTAAAAGGGGTGGTGGGTGGCCGACGCACATGAATGCGATTTTAAACTCGGTTTCGCGGAAATGTCGTCCGACGGGGGCCTTTGTTGCCGTCGCGGCGCGACATCTGCCAGGAAATCCGACTTGATTCAATTTAATTAATGGTTTAATTTTGATTTCGACGACGTCAAACTGTCAGTTTTAAAGGGACACCCCCCTCCTTCACTTTACAATATCATGATCACGTCTGACACAACACCACCACCACTCGGGCGCACTCAACCGCGAGCCTATTTACTTTTCATAGCCTTCCCGATATCAAACTCTTCCATATAAAAAAAGATAGAGGATAGTTCGGATTACCATTTATCAAATCGACGCTCACACAAAAAAAAATTATAAATAGACGAGGAGTGCTTCTTTACAATAATAGGGCCCACCATTACATGTTCTAAAACGTCCATTAAAAAAATTATACACCCTTCTACCCACAGGCGTCATATTATTTACACTCAAAACAGTGCGGTTCGTCGTGTTTCAATGCACCCTTTCCCACAGAAAATTGAACTAATAATGATAATATTGTTTCTCAAAACCCTAAGTGATGCAATTAGATATAGAATATTTTAATAGTATAGTTTTATAAAATATAAACTTTGTAATTAAGTAGCCAAAAAAAAGTAACCACCCAAGCCTAAGGCTGTGCTGCATGAGATTTGATTGCTTGAAGTGGCATTTTTTATGTTTATGAAATATTAAAATAATATTTAATGCATCTTACTGAGCATTGGGGAGCCTGAGTTCGATCCCCAGCGGGAACAGAATTTTCGCGAATCGCCTTTCAGGTTTCCTGTGAAGTTAAGGTAAATACCGGGTGATTAAACTCCTCTGAGCTTCTCCCTCGACCGGCGGAAAAGCCTCATGGCTGCAGCGCTGGCATGGAAGATTGGGATCATGAAATCGATGTCTGAAAGGAACCTCAAGGAAGGAGATTGGCTTGATCGCCCAGCCTGGAGGCAAGGTACCGGAAGGCGAAACCATTCGCTATGAACCCGGATTTATAATATTATTATGTATTAGTTATCCACAAACTCATGCATCTCACTGGGTGAACAAAGTAGCTCAGTGACGATGTTGCCGGTCCCAAGGCCGGATAAAAGAGGAGGGTTTGCAGGTGAGGTCAGCAGCCTGCCTACAGTAAAACATCCCACAAACTTATAGAACCAGCAACAAGCCTCGGATACGGACTGATACAACGATGACGACCTCAGCTATAGACACAGACATAAGAAGACAAAAAAAAGAGCTGTGGAGGAAAAATATATTAAGATGCGCTTGTTGGAATATAAGATCTTGGAACGGGAGAGAACAGGAAGTGCTACTAGATATGGAAACACACAAAATAGATATATGAGCATTATCAGAAATCAAACGCAGAGAAAAAATCTTACATATAAAGGATACATACTCAAGTATTGTAGGACTGAAAAACACAAACGAGCCACAGCCGGAGTAATTCTGCTAATCAGTGATAAACTCACACAGAATATAGAAGATACATTCTACGTCAATGAAATAATCCTCAGAGTAGTCCTAGACACCGGCAGGGACAAAATACATATTATCAGCGTTTACGCTCCCGACACTAGCAAAAGCAAAGAGGAACTTCTACGAGCATCTGCAGACCGAAGTCGACAAAATACGTAGCGAATAGAAGATCATGGGCGATCTGAATGTCAGAATTGGTAATGCAATCGTAGATGGCGTAAAACAACGTTTCAATGAAGCACACGTCAACAACAGCGGAGAAACTCTCACCACATTTGGTGCACAAAATGAGATGAGAATAAACAATATGTATTTCAATCACAAGCCACAACACAAGATAACCTGGTCCAACACGCAAGGACACTCATCCACGATCGATTACATAATCTCGAATAGAGCAGTACACCCGAGTCAGATAATCGACGTACGCTCGCTAACGTCAGCGAACATTGATCAGATCACCAGCTAGTTATGACAAAACTTCGACTCACAACATAATTGAAAAAGAAGCTACCTTCTATCTACGTAGATAAACTGAACATCGACTCCCTTAGTGACCACACCGTGAAGGACTTGTACGAAAAAAGATTAACCCATAAGATCAGAAAGCAGATTCTGGACGAGGACGACGTGGAAACCAGTTGGAAAAAAGTAAAATCACACATCGAGAAAGCCACCAATGAAGACTAGGCAGAAGGAGACAAGACCTTTATTGGCATTTCCCTCACTGCCCCTCCACATCACAAACCTCAACAAAAATATACAAAAATAAAAATAAAAGTACAATATAAATAAAAGTACTACTCAAAAATTACTAATTACCTCCATCTATCGCCGCTCCCTTTGCCCTTGCCACTTTCCTCTCCCACGTCAGCCTCCTGCAGATTTTCACGCCTTCCCCATCCTCGCAAAACCATTCTTTCAGCTTTCTGCAGTCTCCCACCCACTCTGCTTTCACACCCTCACATTCTTCGCTAAGGTGCCACCACGTGTCGCTTCCCTCACTACACAGCGCACACGCGGTGTACCCTAAACCCATCCACACTTTCCTCCCTTTCTCGTCTGACCCACGCCTCGCTCTTGCCATGCATACCTTGTCCTCCCTGCTCCACTCACCCCTAGCTAAGTAACTCGGGAGTCTCCCACTCACTTGCCACTCTACGTAGCCAGGGTTGTAAGAGCTCTCATTCATTCTAGTCTGCCGTTCTTGCAACTCAATATCTCTCAATCTCTCTCTCTTACCTCAGTTCCTAAGCTTCCCATTTCTCTCAGCTTCTCCTCTACCCACACCTCAGACATACCCACTCTTTCATACATCCTTCCTCTATCCTTTCTCCAACCACTCTCCGTCCTACTCTTACACCTCATCCATACCTCCCGCACCAGTCTTTCCTCACCCAATTCCTGCAATCTTTCTTCAAACTTCACAACCCTTACCCACTCCCACCACATACTCATACGATTCGTCTCCTGCAACAGCACTGCTCTCGGTGTCGACCTTTCGAGACCCAGCAGACTCTTTAGCAGCACACCTTGCTCTCTCTCTCTATCACATCCCACTCACGCAATCCCCACACTTCCACTCCATACAACAGAATAGGTTTTACACACGCATCCCAGATCTTGCACGCCATTACGAGGTTACCGCCCCACAACCTCTCCCATTTCCTTCTCGCTATTCCCCAAGCCATTCTCGCTTTCGCTTGCATACTTTCCACATGCACCCTAAATCCTCCTCCACTGTCAAACCAGAAACCCAAATATTTAAAGACATTCACTCTCTCAATCATCCTTCCCTTCCATTTCAGCTCTTCCACTCTACCCCTTCTACCCCTATTCCTAAACATCATCCATTTAGTCTTCTCCACATTCACTACTAGCCCTCTCCTATCCATGTACCTTCCCATTCTTTCCAACATCTCTTGCATCTCTTCCACTCTCTTGGCTACTAATACTATGCCATCCGCATATGCCAGCATCCACACCTTGGTTCTCCCCACCACGACCCCTCAGCCTGTCCTCTCCTCAGCACCGCCTCCAACTCGCTTGTGTATAGATTGAACAGGAGGGGGCTTAGCGGGCACCCTTGCCTTACACCCACATTCACCCTAAACTTCTCAGACACGTCTCCATTCACTCTCGATTTTGCCCACGTCTCTTTATATATACTTCTCACCCACTCCACTCCTCCCACTTCCATACCCAATCTATCCATACATTCCGCCAGTTTCCCCCTAGGAACTGAGTCATACGCCGCTTTCAAATCCACAAACACCGCATACACTCTCCCTTTGCACTCCAACGCTTCCTCCACCATTCTCGCAAGCGTGAGAATCTGCTCCCTCGTCCCTCTTCCCTTTCTGAAACCCCCCTGGCATTCCGGCAGCAGCCCTTTTCTATCCACTTCCCTCGCTAGTCTATTTTTCACAATTGTCATCATCGCTTTGTATCCCGCATTCATAACGGTAATACCCCTATAATTATTTACGACCGATGCTGCTCCCCCTTTGTGTACCGGGAGCACCACCCCCACACGCCACTCTTCCGGCAGTTCTTCCTCACCACTCCAGACTCTATTCAAAACCTTTACTAACTTATCTTTTCCTTCCTCTGTTAATCTTTTGAAGGCCTCTGCCTTCAACCCATCTTCCCCCGCCGCCTTTCCCAGTTTCAGCTGCCCTATGGCCACGTCGACCTCTTCCCACGAAAACGCCTTCCTTCTCTGACCCCGCCATCTCTCTACAGCTATTCTCCCACTCTGCCAGCTCTATGCTAACGTTGCCCTTTTTTACGCTTCCCCTCAGAATTTCCCACAACCCTTTCTCTGTCACACACTCCCTCAACCTCGTTTCTACCTTCTGCAACTCTTCTATCTTCTTCCTCTCGCAGGTTCTCTCGAACTCCCTCTTCGTCTGATTGGCCCTTTCCACTTCACCTCTCCCATTTCTCCACTTCGCCATTGCTCTTCGCCAGCTCGACTTCTTCACCCTACATTCCTCGTCAAACCAACTCTCCCTCTGCCCCCCCACTCTTCTTCTTCACCATCACTCTCTCCAACTGGAGCATCGAATGCACATCCTCCCACTACGTCTACGAATATGTAACAAACAAAACTATTCCGGAAGAGGTATGGATAAACCACTTTAAACAAATGTTCGAAGATGATAAGATACAACATCAGGAAGCGCCACCAACGGCAGAAACAACTACCCGCATCAACCAGTAACTGGTAGAAAAATACATCAAGGAGCTAAAAAACAGGAAAGTTCCAGGTATCGACGAACTGAATAACGAACTGATAAAATATGGAGGTAAACCACTAAGCGAACAACTGGCTAGCCTTTACCAGAAGATCCTAAATGAAACAACCATACCAACTGACTAGAAGAAAAGCCCACTATCCCCATTTTTCAAAAAAGGCGACAAAAAGCAACCAGAAAATTACAGAGGAATAACTCTCCTTTGTGCTGTTATGAAACTATTCACGAAAATCATCTGCAACATCATCTCAGAATGCATACCCATGTGAGAACAACAACAGGGCACAACAGACGCCATATTCGTCATCCGACAAATAGTAGAGAAATCAAGAGAATACGAGAAACCGGCGTATATGTGCTTCATACATTTAACCAAAGCGTTCGACCGAGTGAGGCTAAATGACATTACAACCATATTGAGACAGGGCAATACCCCGGAAGAAATCGTTAGAACCGTTGAAAACATGAACACCAATACAACGACCAGACTACTTGTTAACAACAGCCTGTCCAAGGAAGTGCCGATCTCAACAGGAATAAGACAGCGGGATTCACTTAGCCCGACACTCTTCAACCTAATTATGGACAAAATAATAGTAGACGTAAAAAAGGCGGGGCATGGATTCAGAACTAGTAAAGGAGAAATATCAAATATGTGCTACGCAGATGACGCAGTAATCAGATTCGAGAACGAGGATGAACTACAGAGGCTACTACATCAATTTTACCTAACCTCGAAACGCTACAATATGCTGATTGCGGCACAGAAGACAAAAACACTAGTTATAGCAAAAGAGCCCACCAGATGCAAACTGGCCATTAAGGACGTAATAATAGAGCAGGTAATGTCCTTTAGGTACTTAGGGGTAGAAATAACCGCCCGCCAAGACAGGACGTCGGAGGTAAAGAACTAAACCGATAAAGCATCTAGAATACCCGGGTGTTTAAGAGATATAATATGGAAGAACCCATTCCTGAAACTGGAATCAAAGACCCGAATATATAAATCATGCGTTAGACCAATAATCGCATACGGCGCAGAATCTAGAGCAGACAACAGCAAAACCCGAACGGCAGAGAGATGAGAACGCTCCGAAGTATCACGGGACACACTACGTGACGAAATACCCAACCAAGACATAAGACATGTACGACGTACAGGACATTGTGGATGTACGTCGTACAGGACATTGTAAGGTGGATGAGGCAGAGATGACGAGAATGGAAACAACACATTAACAGAATGGAAGAAATCAGAATTGTAAAAATCGCCAGAGACCGAAACCCACACTCTAAAAGGCCCCCAGGCAGACCACCAAAGAGATGAAGATGGGTGTCGACATCACAAGCAACTCCTTAAAGCTGGAAAAACAGGCTGTAAGCGTTTTTCAAGAAGAAGAAGAAGATGAAGAAGAAGATGAAGAAGAAGATGAAGAAGAAGAAGAAGAGTTATCCACATTTGTTTCCAAATATGCGAGATAGCCTTCTGTTAGCAACCATACTTCTTAAACTAGAACTAGATTTATGGAGGGTTGGTGAAAACAGGCATAATAGTAGAAAAGTACATATCAATATTTTTAATATAAGCTAGTCATATAATACCCAAAATATTGATATGTAACTACACACAAATTCAATTATAGTTGGTGTTCTATACAGACGAAAACTGCACCCAGAAATAAACTGTAATTTGAAATAATAGAAAATTCTACCCAGCTCAGTAGCCGAGTGGCATCCGTCTCATCCTGAGCATTAGGGAGCCTGAGTTCTATCCCCAGCGGGGCGAACTCGATTCACTTTTACATTATTCCAATTCTATATAGAAGTATAAGATATAATGTATTATATAACTAACTACTTTTATACCTCCGTCTTGTACTGAACATTAGGGGAGCGAAGGTTGGAACCAGACCGCGGACGAAATTTCACGAAAAGATGTTCCACCAGGAGTAAGTACCTTAACTACACAGACTCCGAAAAAGGATATTAGCGGAAAGGCTTTTCTACTGGGAGTAAGTACACAGAAAACCTCCGAAAAAGACGGAGGTTTTCTGTGTAGTTAAGGTAATTACTCCTGGTGGAAAATCCTTTCGGCTAATAGCCATATAAATTTGTTTCTTTTTAGAAAAGTGAGAGTGGTAGTCCCATTACGGGCGAATTTTCTCGAAGTATCTTTCACTATTACAGAGATTTTCTGTATAGTGATTAAACTCCTCCGAGTTTCGGTGTAAAAGTCCTTGCGCGAATAAATATTCCTGGTGGAAAATCCTTTCGGCTAATAGCCATATAAATTTGTTTCTTTTTAGAAAAGTGAGTGTGGTAGTCCCATTACGGGCGAATTTTCTCGAAGTATCTTTCACTATTACAGAGATTTTCTGTATGGTGATTAAACTCCTCTGGGTTTCGATGTAAAAGTCCTTGCGCGAATAAAGATTGAAACAACTACACAATCAAATCGAAATCGCGTCCTGCACCAGACAGTACATTATGTCTCATTGAAAATAGATAGTTTCGATATATAAATGATACGGCATTAGTTATCGTGGATCGTTAACAACAATAAATAATAAAAAAAAAAACGAGCTAAGCAGTCGTTATCAGGTCGATTAAACAATTTACGAGATCACCGGGAAAGCTTTTGCGGGGTAATAATTTCAATTTTAAACTAGCCATTAAACTTTTAGTGCGGCGGGCAACCCCTTTTGATGAAACCCATAAATCCGTGCGAATGCGAATCAATAAATATTAATCGCTTCCACTTAAACGGGCGGCGGCAGGGCAAAGTAAATAATTCTGACGGAATTAGCCGGCCGACTGAGCGCGGGCTGCGCGCCGCGGCGGCGTCCACACCCCCTTGGCGGAGCGTGGGGTGACACTCTCGCCTAATAAAAAGTGGCAGTTGGGATCGTTTCGCGCTTTGCTTCACCCCTTATGCCGCGTTATTGTGTTTCACGCAATTAAATTTTCGGCCCGTGCGTACGAATGGAATCACTCGGTTTCTTATTACGGACGTTTTAACATCTCGAATTTGTGCTGATCGAATGAAGCCGGATTGAATTATTTTAAAAGGCGGGGAGGGGACAAAAAAAGAACTCACCGAACGGTGTCGCGCTTAAGTAAACCACCCACCTGCAACAAAGAGAGAAAATATTAGCTTGTAAATAGTTATTATCAATCTATTTTTTCATTACGGTTCACTTAAAAAAAACAACAATCGTACACTTATATATGTGTTGTATTATTAATTGGTGTATATATCTAAAAAAAAACTAGATGTGATGATATGTTAGAGTAAAATAGCCATCAGATTTGGTGATTACCTAGAAATGCATCAAACAGTCTAGTGTGTTCGCTAGAACTGTAGCTAATTACTATAGTTTATTAGTTATTGTAGCGTACATGATTTATAAAATGTGCGGGAGTATGTTAGTAAGCTCGGGTCGCAAAACAATAGCGTTAGCGTGCATATGTAAATGTCAGGGGGTGGGTATTAAGAGAGTCGTTAATGCGAACGAGTTGGGCGAAGTGGCGCAGCAGTTCGTTCGGGGGATGAGCAATATCAATAAGGGAGCCGTCTTCAGTGTTCGGCATTACTGGTAATGACCTGCGCCATCACGGCACCGGCATAAACTATAAGTATTTCGGTTTCGTAATGCTTTGAATTCATCACGGCGAATAGGGTGTTCGGGCTTTTTTTTGATAACATTCTTCCTGTAAGCAAGTCTCCCCGTTAGTTCCAGTCGGTCGCCTGCCTAACTGGATAGAACAAATTACAGAATGGCTTTTCTCAACATATACTTCCAGCTATTAGTAGGTGATAGGTCTTCTGCAGAGCAGCAGAGACATTACGGAACGACCGGAGTAGAGCGCGATAAATTACCCGCGCGTTTTTTAATCAGCCCATCCAATCTGCTATTAAAGCTTAAACAGAATTTTTATTTAATAAATGAATCGCACGCGATGGGACGCGGAATTCCTATGTAAATTATCAAAAGTTTTAATCATGCGAAAACACACCTATGCGAACGCCTTTTTAATGCCACAGTTTATATGCACGTCATAAATTTTTCGCATGCATACGATAACGCAAAGTGATTTACTCGCTGGTCCGCACGTGTGATGCAACACATTTAGCTACAAAGTGGCTTTTATGGGCTTCAAATGACCAATGTTCAAATAGGAGGAGCTGTAGTTTGTAGTTCCCGCTATATAATAAAATATAAAAACTTGACGATTTTCTACTGCTGCTTATTTGATTTTTATGTCCTTAAGCATGCTTATTGTTCGCTGCCTGTTTTCTAGCGTTTCGACCGGAAATGAATAATAGCGCGGTCATTAATTTCATAACGCACTTCTCTCCGGCCATTGTCGGCGCGATTTGAATAGCTATTTTGTAATCACTCGCCTCCCCGCCAACCTCACCAACCCAGGTGTCCGCGTAACGGTCAATTAAAAGGGTATTCCTTTTGCGATAAATTAAAAATGCCACCCGTGGCAGATTTAATCGACTGACCATATCCTATTACCTTTTTAGAAAGGATGGCCCCGAGTGCCCGGGCCCGCCATTCTGCCCATTTGCCCAGCGCACACAATGCGCCCGTACGGCTCATTTAAACTGTTATTAACTACGTACGACCTTCCCCGATCTCTCTGTTTACAACTGCACTGATAAGATCAACCCCCTCGGTGCTACTACATCAAATCGAATTCGGCGGCCGCCCCATTGTTCCCACAATCACCGAATGAAGACGGCACAGAGCATCTTCTTGTTTCTAATAGCTTTCTCACTTTAAGCCCTTTCTTACAGTTTTAATGGCATTAGAAATTATAGACATACTATTTTATTTCATTATTATTAATATAATAATAATAATGACTTTTATTTTGCCTTGAAATACATAATTCTATACATATAAAAACTATATATTCTTACAGTTTTTAATGGCATTAGAAATAATAGACATACTATTTTATTTCATTATTATTAATATAATAATAATAATAATAATAATACTGACTTTTATGTTGCCTTGAAATACATAATTCTATACATATAAAAACTATATAAGAAAAATTATGTAGATGATTAAGGTTTCTTGTAATATGATTCTATGTTAGATTATTCTGATTTATTTTATGATCTACTGATTGTGTATATATTTTTTTTTCAATTACGTTTTCTCTGTTATTTTATTTTATCTTAATTGCAATTTATTTTTCTTTATAATTAGATTATTATTTTCGGTAAAGTCTAGGTTCTGGACACTAGTTTTTGTACTGCTTAAAGGCACCATGAAGAGGTAAAATAAAGAAATAAAATAAAATAAATATTAACACATGTTTACAGTAACAAGGGAGAGAGAAATAAAGGAGGAGAGGTGAAAATTAGATATAATAAATTAACTGTAGACAGAAAGCTATGGAAATGGAATAGGGTACTGAAAAAAACTAGAATTAGTGCAGACAAATAACTAACTGCGAAATATACAGAAAATAACACGATTAGAAAAAATAAAAAGAGAAGAATAGGCAGTCTGAACAAAAAAAGAAATAATAGATATAACAAAAACAACAGCGCAAACAAAAAGGACGATGAAATTTGGAAACTGGAACATACGCAGCCTGAAAGGCAAAGAACTTGAACTAATAGAAGAATTTGAAAATACAAAATTAGATATAATGGAGATAACAGAAACGCCTGTGAGGAAACTGGTTGGATTGATTAGCCCAGTGGAATCACAGCCTATCCCAAGCCCGGATAAAAGAGGAGGGTTCCCAGGTAAGGCCAGCGACCTGCCTGGGGTAAAGAGGAACACAGTGCTCAAAGAACCAACAATTCAGTCTCGGATAGGACGGGAACAACTAATAACGGCGAGAAAAAGGAATAAAGGACGTCGGAAACCAAAAACACTAAGAATCGGATGCTGGAACGTAACGTCCCTGAACAACAAAGACCAGGAGATTTTGCTAGAGATAGAAAGACACAAGATCGACGTTTGCGCAATTACTGAAACCAAGAAAAAGGGGAAGGGAGACACCAAGTATGGAAACTACACACTTGTATACAGCGGCAAAGACAAACACGAAAGAGCAACGTCTGGCGTTGGGGTACTGCTACACGAGAAATTTGAAAATAGCATTAGCGACACAAAATACATTAACGACAGAATACTACAAGTAACAGTCGAACTCAAAGACCGAAAGCTTACACATATAATAAACGTTTATGCCCCCGATATCTCCAAGCCAAAGGAAGATATAAATATCTTCTACGAAGATCTACGAAATCTATCGAAATAATAATTCTCGGAGATCTAAACGCCAGGATCGGAAATGAATATATACCAGGAGTAAAAAACCGGTACAACGAAGAAATTAAGAACGAAAGCGGTGAACAGCTAATCCAACTATGCGCTCAAAACACGAGCTACGAATAAACAACACGTTCTTCCCACACAAGTCACAACACAAATTCATATTTGGAAACACGCGAGGACAATAGACTACGTAATTACAAACAGAAATATCCACCCATGCATAATCCAAGACGTCAGGACTCTGACCTCAGCGAATGCTGGAACTAATAATGGCCTAGTACTAGCGAAAATTGCAGTCACTCTGGAACTGAAAAAGAACGAACCGACAAAAGGCACCAATAAAATCAATGTGGAATCTCTAGTTGATGCCTCAACAAGATACCTGTACCAACGGAGACTGGAGGAAAAAATCCAGGCCTGCAAGATACAATAACCGGCATAGTTCAAGTCGTTTGAAATAGTGGACGGGTATAGTTTGGTTGGTAGGGGACACCCGCCCACCCCACCTTCGCTCGCATAGTTTTTTCATAGAATGACACTCTTCTTGGAATAGTTTAAACAACATAAAACATCTCTATTCATTGAAAAAAGTATGCGAGCGAAGGTGGGGTGGGCGGGCGCCCCCTACCAACAAACTATACCCGTCCACCATTTCAAACGACTTGAACTATGCACTACACTATTATCCATTATTTTCTATGCTTAAATTAATGTCATTTATTAATTTAAGACTAATTAAAAAAATATATCTGAAAAATAATGTAATGCATAGTTCAAGTCGTTTGAAATAGTGGACGGGCATAGTTTGGTTGGTAGGGGCCACCCGCCCACCCCACCTTTGCTCGCATAGTTTTTCCATAGGATGACACTCTTCTTGGAATAGTTTAAACAATATAAAACGTCTCTATCCATTGAAAAAAGTATTCGAGCGAAGGTGGGGTGGGCGGGCGGCCCCTACCAACCAAACTATACCCGTCCACCATTTCAAACGACTTGAACTATGCACTACACTATTATCCGTTATTATCTATGCTTAAATTAATGCCATTTATTAATTTAAGACTAATTAAAAAAATATATATGAAAAATAATGTAATGCAAAAGCACTAGGAAGAAGGCGCCGTACGAGGAGAAGAAATCCAAATACCAAACCGTGGTTTACTCAAGAGGTCAAGACGCTGGCTGAGGAAAAACGAAAGTCTTACATACAGTACAGATCAAAATCAATAACGTACAATGAGTACACGCTTGTAAGAAAAAGAATTAACAGCAAAATACAAACAATAAAAACAGCACACTGGGAAAAATTCTCCAAGGATATGGAGCGGAACCTTTATGGAGGACAGAAAAAGGTGTGGAATATGCTCAGAAACAGATTCATACAAACCACGAAGAATTCAATCGATGATTGAGAGAAACACTTTCGGGTGCTGTACGCCGCAACCGAAGACAATACCGAAAATACCTTAACACAAATAGACGATAACACTCACCGACCATGGGACATATCCCGGGAGAGAATAGAACAATTAGCTAGCAAATTGAAAAACAGAACGTCACCCGGGGCGGATGAGATATCCAACGAAATGATCAAAAACGGCGGCAATATACTATTGGATCAAATCTATGTCCTTTTCAACAAGATACTAGACAATAAGGACATACCGACGGAGTGGAAGTACAGCGTAACAAATACCAATACACAAAAAGGGATCAAATACCGATCCAACAAACTACAGAGGAATCGGCCTCTTAAGTACGATGTCAAAACTCCTCACGAAGATCTTAGAGGAGGAAGTTGCTGCCTCTGGGATATGCGATTAACAACAAGGATTTAGAAAGAATAGATCCATTATAGACGCAATATTTACCATACGACAAATAACTGAGAAAGATATAGAATTCAACAAGTCTGCTTTTATGTGTTTCGTAGACCTATCCCAAGCCTTCGACAGAGTGAGGCTAGCTGACGTTGTGCTGCTTCTGCAGAAGAGAAATATACACCCCTGTATTATTGCCAAGCTAAACACCAATAACTACACATCTATAAAACTAGCAGACAAGCTATCCGAGAAAATGCCCGTAGCAACTGGAATAAAACAGGGAGACAGTCTAAGCCCGACCGTATTCAACATAATCATGGACGAAATAATCACAGAGGTCAAGAAGGTTGGGCGAGGATATCGGATGGGGGACAAAAAAATTAGAGTGATATGCTATGCTGACGACGCCGTATTGATATCCGAGAGCGAAGACGATCTGCAACGGCTCGAACAAACTGCGTCAAAATTCAACATGCAGATATCGACGAGCAAAACACAGTGTCTAACCGTAGCCAAGGAGCCGCTCAGATGCTAACTCACAACAAGAGCGTAGAACAAGTTATGAACTTCAAATACCTGGGCGCTAATATAACAAGCAGTAGGGACTTAGAGAAAGAAGCGAAAGCCCAAACAGTAAAAGCATCGTTAATATCGGGCTATCTGAGGGATATAATATGGCGAAACGAGTACATGTCTGTCGAAAGCAAGACAAGAATATACAAGACCTATGTAAGACCGATCATGACATACGCTATTGAAACTAGAGCAGAAAACGCTACAACGAAGCGAGTAACAGCAGAGATGAGAACTTTGAGATGCATGACAGGGTGAATTTTACGAGATTGCATTAGAAGCCGTGACATCAGAACGCAATGCGACATTCAAGACGTGGTGAGATGGGGCCGCAATAGAAGAAGAGAGTGGAGAGACCATGTCGACAGGATGGACAATACGAGTCTACCAAAAATCGCCAAAGAGGGACTCCCGACATCAAAAAGACTTCCAACACGATGGTACGAAAGTTGGAGCTCGACGTCTCAACTAATAATCTGTAATCAAGATAAACAGGACAAACAAGATGCAGTTGAAGATAAAAAGGATGCAGATGAAGACACACAGGATGCAGTTGAAGCCAATCAGGATGCAGTTGAAGACGAACAGGATGCAATCCTACAACAAAGAAGAAGAAGAAAAAGACTGTTTATAATATTCCTAGATAATATATTAAAAAATATAAAGGAGAAAACAAGGAAAATCGACATAGGATATTATAAACTATGACACACAATGATAGGTGAGTGTGCTTTTGCTGATGATACTGTAATTTTAGCCAGATCCGAAGAAGACCTGTAAGAGAACAATAATACGAGGCATATCCAGAAAGTAAGAGTACTGAGGCTCTCACGGTCGGAGGGATTTTATTTTCATCATGTTGGCCACACGGCAGTGTAGCCTGACTCCTCCCCTTTGCACCGAGACCGGTTCGAGGTCAGTACGCTGAGAACTGTTGACACGACAACAAGTTTCGTGAATAATGTCAATCCATCCAATCTCCCGCCAAGTGCGAAATACGCGGCGTCATCCGTTATCTCGTTTGGAAGGGAAAACCTCCGTTTGAGATTTATAATGAGGTGAAAACTGCATATGGTGAAAAAGCTATGAATCGTACGAATGTGTACAAGTGGTATCGCGAGTTTAAAAACGGTCGTACGTCTGTGCATGATGATCAGAGGAGCGGAAAACCATCAATTGTGACTGACGAAATTGTGGAAAAAATTGAAAATGCGCTCCGTGACGATCGCAGATTGACTGTGGATGAACTTTCTGCGATGTTTCCGCAAATCCCCAGATCTCTACTACACGAAACAATCACAGAAACCATCGGATATCGGAAACTGTCCGCGAGGTGGGTCCCAAAACAACTGACAGACCAGCACAAGTTGAATCGAGTGGAGGCCGGGCAAGAGTTTTTGAGGCGCTGGAAACTCCATGGAGATGAATTTCTCCGCTCCATCGTAACTGGAGATGAAACTTGGGTAGCACACCACACGCCCGAAACCAAAAGACAGTCTCAACAGTGGCGTCACACCTCTTCACCCTCCGCCAAAAAGTTCAAAATCACAATTTCAGCCAAGAAAGTCATGGCATCCGTGTTTTGGGACTGTCAAGGCATAATTTTAATCGAATATCTCCCTCGAGGGGAGACCATCAACTCTGCAAGATACTGTGAGACCTTAAAAAAATTGCGGAGGGCGATTCAGAACAAGAGGAGAGGCCTGCTGCACGACAATGCCAGACCACACACGGCCAACGCCACGAAGGAACTGCTCGCCTCATTTAAATGGGATGTCCTGAACCATCCCGCGCATTCCCCTGATCTAGCACCTTCAGATTACTATCTCTTTACCTCCCTGAAGCTGCACATGGATGGAAAAAGGTTTTTAACCGACGAGGAGGTAAAGGAGGAGTTGGAGAAGTGGACGAAGGAGTTGGCGGGAAACTACTTCGAGGAAGGCATCAAAAAATTGATACCTCGCTACACCACCTGCATAGAGAGGAATGGCGACTATGTCGAAAAATAGCTTTTATTATGTACTTAAGTTTCACGTAATTTTTTTGTTTAAATAAAAAAATTTAACACCTACAAAAATTCAGTACTCTTACTTTCTGGATATGCCTCGTATATATATTATCATCATGGCATTGTATACCATTGTAACAGTCTGGTTGTATGTAAATCCTGATGAAGCTCTGGAGTCAGAGAGAAATATCGATGTGAAGAGAAGAGGTTTCTATTAACCCTAATCGCCGCACTCCCAATAGTCACTCCCTAAATATATATATATATATATATATATATATATATATATATATATATATATATATATATATATAGATATATATATATATATATATATATATATATATATATGGATGGATATTTCCCCCATAATTATATTAACAATAATTTGTTGTTTCAATATTCTATTTCCGGCGCTATAAACTGGAGATTATTAAGCAGTTATACAATCTGTAGCACGGAGACACACACACATGTGTAATAAAGTTTTATGTATAAGGCAAAAATAGATGGCACGGCGATAAATTTTAATATTCCACTTGAAAAGAAAAATTAGTGGCATAAAAAAAGTTTTAAGCGCTCGCGCGTAGGTCTATTTAAGTTTCGAAACAAATCCGGCGTGGTCGTTAACTTCGATGGGAAATATTGTGTAATGACACAATTACCGTGTCGGTAAACAGGAATGATTAGGTGCAAAGAAATCGGAACGATAAACGGCTCATTTAATATTGAAAATGAATGAGCATTACGCCCGGCTTGATTGATATTTCGCGTGATGGGGGGCGGTCGGGATGGCGGCGCCGCCGCGCGAGTGTGTCGGATGTTTATATTCCGGTAACACACAAAAAAATTATAATATCGGTATAATGCTCGAGGTAAATAAGTAATTTTTGAGTGCCGCTGTTTGCACCATCGATCAACCATTTTTATTATTTTGCCCTGATAAGTCCCGCTAATAAATTTCCCCGGAATGGGCGAGCTTAATAATTTTCGCTATCATCGCAATAATTTCCCGCGGAACGATGTGTGCACAGAAACATGCCATAACGGAAGATAAAGAAATATATATATTTCCCGATTCTATTTAAGCAGAAACTTAATAAAGGGACAATAAATCCATCTTTTTTATTGATTTCCCCAGCTCGGTCGCTCGCAAAAACGAAACAATACAACACGACCGCATCTTTGTTCCGCGGGTTTTACAGCGGTGGACACAAAACTTTGCGCGTTTCAAATGGAAATCCACTTTAATAAAACAGTAAAAACACTAATGATATGTGTCTTTGTTCGCCGCATTCAGACGAAAATTATAAATTAAGCTCGATAAGAAACTGGGACAAGTTCGGCGCGTTGTAAAAAATAACCTTTTAGCGCGGAATTCCAAGGCGTTAATGCCTCGACAACTTTTATACGCCTTTAAGGAAGCTCCGATAATAAAACGCGCTAAGTAGTTTACTAGGTGAGATTGCCTTTTAGCGGATGGAGATATTTTAATAAGATCATATCGCCGCGAAGGGCGCGGAATTAACTAAAAGCTTTGCGCAATGAGCTTTATGTAAATCGCAGCTTTGTTTCCGGCGATATGGGTCATTTGTTGCCATATGTATTTATGTGCTGCATCCAAGGTAATTTTATATACTGCTCGAGGACGGTTTTTATTAATGCAAACGAAACATTTTATGGATCCTCTTCGCCGGAAAACTTAAATAATGCAAACGCATATAAAACCGGAACAACTTCGACAAACTGCAATCAGATTATTTCTACCCGGCGCCACACAACTTTTATTAATTAAAATGTTACAATTTAAACATATTTTCATCACAATATTTAAGCAATATAAAAGTTATTGGCATAATTTTAATAATAATTGCGGCTAATAATAAAAATCGCTTACTTGAATGTTAGCTAAATATTTAAAAAGTATTAAATAAACGAATGCAATTACAAACAGTACATACAACGTAAGTGACTGCACGTTACCACTCGAAAAAAAAAACGTGTAGATATTTACTGAATGAACGCGTTCGCGATAATGCGGGCGTAAAAGCCGGCTTCATCATATAGTTATTACGATTATTACCAATTTTTTCATCAATAAACCACTTAAGAAGGAATATTAACAATTCCATATAGATTATTAACATAAAGATAAGCGACGATACTTAAAAGCGCCAAGAATGCACTTACTGTGTCATACTTTATGGAGCTCGCCTTTTTTTGTGTGTGTGTGTGTGTGTGTTGGTTTGTGCATTGCGCACGACGCTATCTACGTCAATTATTCAAGACGCGTAATTAGCGATCGCGTTTTTTTTATTTTCGCCCGCTATTGTTGTAGACAAATCGTGTAAATAATTTGCGCGCTCGCAAATAATAAATCGCAGCGGCCCCGGCGGGTGATAACTCATACAGCGTATTATGCAAATAAACCCACCCACCCCTCCGCGGCCAATTAATTTATGTCGATATTCGATAATGCGATAGCGCATGTACCCCCCCATTTACATACATTTTGATAGGTTACGCAAAAACAACACGCCGCACGTTGTTGGTGTTTGATTATTTTTGCGCGCGCGTTACGTGTATTGTGCGCCGCTTTTTTTTGTTTGTTGTTATACAACAGCGGCCGTATATATTGATAATGAAACGCTCTGGGTGGACAACCCTATCATTAGTCCCCGTGTTATTACGCCGTGAGGTCGTGAGCTTCTAAAATAAATCTAGATCGAGATTAACTTGGTTTATGTTGCCCGAACTAACTCGCCTTCCGACGTGCTCACCACAAATTTAGTTTAAATAACGGATAAGATCTCCAATTTAAAACGTATTAAATTAATTTGTCTGAGATTGGTACGATCTTATTTGTAGTTTGATTACAATTACATATGATTTGATTCAAATACGATTTTCAATGCTTTAGAGAAAATATCGTTCATTAAGGATGCCTATACTACATATTTTCTTATGAGACGAATCGTACAATTGTATTGAACTTTGAATACAAAACTAGACAATGGAATTGCATGCAATTTATATAACTTAGTAAAGGCAAAGGCTTCAAGCCAGTTACAAGGCCGGGAGAAGTCTTCTACATTAGGGACTTGGATACACTGACCACAAGAACAGAAGTGGAGGATGCTATACAAGCTGCCAATCAAGAGTAGTGGAGGCGTTTAGGGTAGGAGAACCAATACCTTCTCGTCACAAGACAAGGGCGACAACAGTGACCACAGCTGAACGCGAAGCTACGGGTCGGCCTGGTACATGGCCAGAAAATGCTTTACGGCTGCGGTAGGTGCTGGAGGGATGGACATAACATACCTCCAATGGGCCCCAAGATCGCTGTTTCGAAGAACAGCAGATAAAGTGCAGATCATGTTGCTGATTGACAACGTCCTTGGAGGATAAGGCACAAGAAGAAGAAGAATGGGCCCGATAAGAGGAAGATGTGCCTCAGGTGCGGGGAAGTGGAACCTCAAGCCTCTTGGAGGCATGGACATAACATACCTTCAATGGGCCCAAGATCGCTGCTTCGAAAAGCAGTAGATAAGATGCAGATCATGTTGCTGATTGCAAACGTCCTTAGAGGATAAGGCACAAGAAGAAAAAGAATGGGCCCGATAAGAGCAACATGTGCCTCAGGTGCGGGGAGGTGGAACCTCAAGCCTCCTGGAGGGATGGACATAACATACCTACAATGAGCCCAAGATCGCTGTTTCGAAAAGCAGCAGATAAAGTGCAGATCATGTTGCTGATTGCAAACGTCCTTAGAGGATAAGGCACAAGAAGAAAAAGAATGGGCCCGATAAGAACATTACGTGCCTCAGGTGCGGGGAAGTGGAACCTCAAGCCTCCTGGAGGGATGGACATAACATACCTCCAATGGGCCTAAGATCGCTGTTTCGAAAAGCAGCAGATAAAGTGCAGATCATGTTGCTGATTGCCAACGTCCTTGGAGGATAAGGCACAAGAAGAAGAAGAATGGGCCCGATAAGAGGAACATGTGCCTCAGGTGCGGGAAGGTGGAACCTCAAGCCTCTTGGAGGGATGGACATAACATACCTCCAATGGGCCAAAGATTGCTGTTTCGAAAAGCAGCAGATAAGGTGCAGATCATGTTGCTGATTGCAAACGTCCTTAGAGGATAAGGCACTAGAAAAAAAAAGAATGGGCCCGATAAGAGGAATATGTGCCTCAGGTGCGGGAAGGTGGAACCTCAAGCCTCCTAGAGGGATGGACATAACATACCTCCAATGGGCCCAAGATCGCTGTTTCGAAAAGCAGCAGATAAAGTGCAGATCATGTTGCTGATTGCCAACGTCCTTGGAGGATAAGGCACAAGAAGAAGAAGAATGGGCCCGATAAGAGGAAGATGTGCCTCAGGTGCGGGAAGGTGGAACTTCAAGCCTCCTAGAGGGATGGACATAACATACCTCCAATGAGTCCAAGATCGCTCTTTCGAAAAGCAGCAGATAAGGTGCAGATCATGTTGCTGATTGCAAACGTCCTTAGAGGATAAGGCACAAGAAGAAAAAGAATGGACCCGATAAGATCAAGATGTGCCTCAGGTTCAGGGAAGTAGATCTTCAAGCCTCCTGGAGGGATGGACATAACATACCTTCAATGGGCCCAAGATCGCTGTATCGAAAAGCAGTAAATAAGGTGCAGATCATGTTGATGATTGCCAACGTCCTTAGAGGATAAGGCACAAGAAGAAAAATAATGGGCCTGATAAGAGGAACATGTGCCTCAGGTGCGGGAAAGTGAAACCTCAAGCCTCCTGAAGGGATGGACATAACATACCTTCAACGGGCCCAAGATCGCTGTTTCGAAAAGCAGCAGATAAGGTGCAGATCATGTTGCTGATTGCAAACGTCCTTAGAGGATAAGGCACAAGAAGAAAAAGAATGGGCCCGATAAGAGCAAGACGTGCCTCAGGTGCGGGGAAGTGGAACCTCAAGCTTCCTGGATGGGATGGACATAACATACCTCCAATGAGCCCAAGATCGCTGTTTCGAAAAGCAGCAGATAAAGTGCAGATCAAGTTGCTGATTGCAAACGTCCTTAGAGGATAAGGCACAAGAAGAAAAAGAATGGGCCCGATAAGAGCAAGATGTGCCTCAGGTGCGGGGAAGTGGAACCTCAAGCCTCCTGGAGGGATGGACATAACATACCTTCAATGGGCCCAAGATCGCCGTTTCACAAAGTAGCAGTTAAAGTGCAGATCATGTTGCTGATTGCCAACGTCCTTGGAGGATAATGCACAAGAAGAAGAAGAATGGGTCCTATAAGAGGAAGATGTGCCTCAGGTGCGGAGAGGTGGAACCTCAAGCCTCCTAGAGGGATGGACATAACATACCTTCAATGAGCCCAAGATCGCTCTTTCGAAAAGCAGCAGATAAGGTGCAGATCATGTTGCTGATTGCAAACGTCCTTGGAGGATAAGGCACAAGAAGAAAAAGAATGGGCCCGATAAGAGCAAGATGTGCCTCAGGTGCGGGGAGATGGAACCTCAAGCCTTGCAGATAAAGTGCAAAAAGGTGCAAAAAAGAAGCACCCTACTGTGTGCGCTGCGAGCCCGAGTGCCACTCTGCGGCGAGCCTTCGATGCCCTAAGAAACAGCTGGCTATAGAGGAGATCAAGAAACGTAGAAAACCACCTCCATTCCAACAAATGACCAGCGTACTTCAGGCGAACGTAAGAAGAGCACCAACACCATCTAATGTGCGCCACAACGATTTCTATCCAAAAACAGTATAAACCCATTTCTAAAATTCTCTTAATTTTCATTAAAAGCATATCTTCATTTAACATTTGCCAATTTGTAAATCTAATCTCAATATTATTTCGCTCTATAAAACGATTCCAAATATTTTCGTTAGAATTGACTTGTATTTAAAAAATGATTTTTCCCCACTAAAACAAGTCGATTCGAGCCGCCCCTAGAGCCCCGTGACTGGCCAAGCATGACAATTGAGGTGGCTATATATTTATTTAGTGGATCGAGCGTTTCGTTTCCGTGCGTTCCTCGCATAAAAAAAAATGTGTATACAAAATCATCCCCCAATTCGTGATCACTTAACCATCTCTGCTTCATATTTCCAGAGGGTGGTGGTCGTGGCGGCGTCGTGTTTGCACGTGCGGCTCAATTGGAGCGCCGCGGCGGCGATTCGTTGTCCCTTTTGGGTGTTTTGTTCGCAATCAATAATTCAATTGGGCCGAAAAGGGCGGCGGCGGCAACAAAAAAAAAAGGAAATAGTTTGCAAAGTAAACAGCCATAAACTAAAGTGGATTTTTTGACGTTGTAATCTCGCCGCCGCCGCCACCCGGAGGCGATTGTTTGCTGTTGCAAATAAATGTGTGCGCATCGCGCTAATTCTCTTTATTGCTCGGGGGATGTTTGAACAGAAACGCCCGCGAGACAACAGTTTGTAATTATTGATTCTCATACGATACAATAAGATGTATGTATTTTGGGTATATATAATGTTACGTTTTATCCTCACGCGTTGAGTCTCAAACTAGTTGACTACAATTAAAATTTGGTATGGTCTTCTAACTCCTTGCATTTCGTAGCTATGGCCAGCGTGGTGGAACATAGCTAGAAATTATCCCCCTAATAAATATATGTCGAATTCTTAAACAACAATACCCCAGGTGAAGGTAGAAGACGTTGGAGAGAAATATGGGAGGCCTACGTCCATCAGTGGACAGGAAACGGCCGAGGATGATGATGATGATGATGAAATAATGTTTTATTGTTACCAATGTTAATAATATACCAGCAATACTAGTACAGGTCTCCAAGGTAAAGAGCCTCTAGTCGATAGAATAATGTAGGTAAGGGAAGTCGGCAAATTGGATCCGTAACTTCGGGATAAGGATTGGCTCAACAATCGAAAGAGTTAGAAGCTACCAATACTTAGGAACACGTATTGAAGACAATAACGACCAAACCATAGAAGTGAACAAACGTATAGAAATAGCAAGAGCAATTTTCGTCAAAATGAAAAATCTTTTTTCAAATAAAAATCTCAATCTAGCCTTGAGAGTCCGAATAATTCGCTGTTACATTTTATCAATACTACTATATGGGATGGAAGCATGGACATTAAAGAAAAATAACATAAAAAAACTAGAATCATTTGAGATGTGGATCTATCGCCGCATGCTCATTATATCCTAGTATATAACGAAGAAAAAGAACCTTAGAGAATGGTACGGACAAACATCGGTCGGACTATTTAGAGCTGCAGCGTCAAAGATTAGAATCGCCATGATGATTGCCTCCAACCTCTGATACCACCACAAGAAAAAGAAGTGTAACAGCAAATTATTAATTTTGAAGCAATTTTCTTGACTTTATCGCTGTAAAATATTCCTTATTCCTGCTGAATTCAATTACAATTGTTGCATAAAATTCAATTATGTATTTAGAAGACAGACGTATATGTATATACACTCGCAATCATTGGAGGGTAGTAATTCCCTGGGCGGGCAAAGAGAAAAAAAATGCGGCCTCCGATAAAGGGCGCTCGTCTTATTTCCGGTTTTTGTTAATACGTAACATCAAAGAGCGGCGGGGCTCATTCCAACAGGAATATATTGTTATTATTGTCAATCCACATGTAAAATTTAATCCCAGGAGGAGCACGCGGCGGCTCCCCCACGAACGCGGATGCCATTCAATCACCAATGTTCTTTCAGATTAGAACAAACGGGGAGGGAGAGAGAGAGACGCGCGTCCTTTAAAGGTAAACAGGAATTCTAAATAATACTCGTGGTGTAATGAACTGCACAAAGCCCGTCTCTCATTTTTTTTATTATTATTGTTATTAGGGCGTTCTTTTTGATTTTTCTAATGGCAATGAAATTCCCCGCAAATTTGACCTTATCGCATGAGCGCATTATGATTCCAGTGCGCGTCGTAAAATTAACTTTACGGCTCTCCGCATCTGCATAATATTCTTAAGGAGATCATTACGCCGTCACAAATTACGACTGCTAATTTCTTACACATGTGTGTTAAAATAATATCCATCTCTTCCGCGGTATTAAACGGCCGCTGAATAAACGCATTACAGAATATATGCCTCGTTGGCTTTTTTATGACCGTAAATCACTCATAATGGCCCTTTAAAAAAAAAAAATTAAATCCGTGTGGCATTAAATGGTCACGATTTTTCGTCGTCTTCGACTGCTGATAACAGTAATGTTTATTTATGGGACACGAACGTTTTACGAAACTTTTGTGGGTTACAGGTCGCCACAAATAAATGTTACACTTTTTTTTTGTATGCAAACGGCCCTAAATTACGAATGAATTGAACATTGTTATGTGTTTGTTTATAATTGTTCCATGATGGGTCTTCTGATAAATGGTGCCATAAAGCACGAGAGGTAATATCGCGTTTAGCCGATTTGGACGGGTTATTATATTATATAGCGCTGTGCGTAATTTGATAATTTTATTGACGTCGGTTTAGTGGTGTTGTGGACGTGATGTAATTGTGTTTGGTTTAAAATTTTAGGTGCACCGGTTATTAGGGCTTGAGGATATAATGAAATCTACGTAATAATATTATTAATTATTGGTTTATCTGCGTAATATGCAGGGGAAATTATTTAATGAGGCGGGATGTATTGATAGTGTCGGGTGGTGTAAACGGTGCTGCTTTGTATTGTGTGTATATTCATAGCTGTGCCGTATGTATATAGGATAGGGCTATTTACTTGGAAGCGCTGTTTATATTATGGCGATGAGTTAATATGTTCTGATATACGTGTGCGTGCGGGAGAGGGTTGCACTGGAGTGCTACAGACGTCCCGCCACCCCCGGGGGAGGGTTGTTTGCAAGTCTGTCTGTCTGTGATATTGATTGATTCCGGGATTAATTGCGGACTGAATGCGGTCAGTTGCACCTTAATAATTTAGTAAATTCATGTGTTAAATCAAATATGTGTGCGGGCGCAGATTTGCATGTGTTATCGTGAAGTAGATGTCCGTGTTAGCATGCATGTACCGAGTCGGTTTTAATTAGCCGAACATGCGAGTTCATGGTTGAAGGGAAGCAACACATGTAGCCGGGGGAAGGAAAGTGGTGTGCCGCCTGCGGTATATGTGGAGGACCAGGTTAGTCCTGTGAGACGCCCCGCCAATTCCAGGCGAGCCCCAGGACGTCGACGGACGGACTGTTACTTTTTAAGTGCGCCCCAATGACCGTCAACAGGTCCTGCGCTCGCAGGCCATACAATGCAGCTCTCTTTATAGCCAAAACATGCAAATTTGAGTGTATCTTTTAATCATTTTAATGGTATCTGAAAGAATTAGTGCTCATTCAGAAATGAGAGAGTGTAAAATTTACGAGGGAATAATTCGAGTTTTCCAGGAAATTGCATCGATGTTTCTTGCGAGACGCTTTTTACTGGCTCGCGGGAGGGTGCTTTATGGGTTCAAGAATCCATCGCTATAATACAGGATATTAACAAAGCATAAAAAGAAACGCCACGCCGCCGCTGGAGCATATTTCAAAACCGGAACAAAGGGCCAGGACGAATTTGCCGTGCGGATTCCGGAAAAGCAAACAGGCGAAGAAGCACGCGTTAAACACGGATCGCATCAACCCCTTTGTCTCAACACGAAAATAAAACCATGATGAAAAAAATCTCAACGAACGAAAAGGAAGACGACGATGGGCCGCGCCGGGGCAAATAAGACGCCTACAATATTGACAATGGGCTCTCGCATTACTGCCGCGAACGTGACGCAAGGGCGGCCGAAGGACCTAATCCTGCAAGGAACTGACAATTCTCGCGGCCGGCGAGCACAAACACGCACGGATTCCTTAACGATCGCCCATATTACGAATTCCGGTAATCCGATATCCGACTAGATTGAGTTACGCTCCTCGTTGAAAACGGAGACCAAATAAACGAAAAATGTCATTAGGGCCGTTCAATTAGATTAGGTGGAGCTGTCGCACGCACAAAATTTGTTGCGCGTCCACCAAATAAAACGAAACAAATAGCCGGGCCATTAGGGCCGAAGAAACAGGCCGGGCTAGAGAGCAGAGATTAAGAGCAGAGATCAGATAAACGGCGACAATTTGTCCCGCTCGCATTTCTATAAACAGAACCGGGGTAAATCCACTTATAATATAAAATATATAGGGAAAAACGCGATAATTCGGGAATCAGCAGGCCGGCATCTAATGCCACCGATAAATTCCCCCGTCAGCGGCGAAACAACGATAGAGCAATCGGTGTGAAATTCATTTGTCCCCTCGCGGTCTTAATCAATCCTCATAACACAAAGATAGAGCGTCCCAATCTTCAAGAGTTATTGTCATCCCCGCACAAAAGTTCGGGCGAGGAGAGTTGATTGGATCTAAAAAGAATGCGGAGATGACAAATACTCCCAAGCAGACGAGATAAACCCGCAAAAAATCCATCATCTTTATCAGAACAATATATATATATTTTCAGGATCGATTTCCATAAAGGTGCTGCCGACACAAAGCGAACAAATCGCGAACAACAACAAAAAAGCACGCACCCACCCAACTAAAGCCATAAATTTGAAATCCTGCTACAATTATTACAAAAGCTGTTGAATATCTCCGCTACACGGACCAGATTACAGCCGAACCGAGCGCGACGCCAGGCGCCGCCGCTTGTCCCGGCGCGGAAACCATTCATCATCCCCCACGTAACCCTTGCAAACCGAAACAAAGCACAACAATAGCAGAACACCTAACCAACTCCGAAACCCCATAAACTACCCCAAATAATATAAAAACTACGCGTCATATCAATTTCACATTACACCCGGGATCTATCACCGAAAGAAATTGAATTGTGCTAACCCTCCCTCCACCCCCGGCGCAGCCATTATTATTCCTCACTTCTGCTGACCATCGAATACATTATACAGCCTCCATCCTTGAGGGTGACAAAGATATCTCGGTCTGCCCGCGTCGTCGATGACACTTATATTTCAAAACCAATTTTACACGCTTCATATGCTCCGGGAGTGCGTTTTTAAATTTCATTTTCGCCCGCATCGAATCATCACAACGGACAAAAAACACACACACACACACCCCACACACAACAGATAAAATTTTATATTTCGCGGCGCACACTCTAATTCAATATATGTATACTGTTATTGCCCATGCCCTGCATTAAATTCGAATTTATTGAGTATTATAAAAGGGAATTAGATACAGCGCGGCCCACCTTTTATTGCCTTTAAATAAAATATTTACGTTATAATTGCTCTTTATATGCGCGTTAAAACTTTAGCGGAACAGTTGCGAGCCCGCGGGTTTATCTTCCGCAAATTACAGCGCGCCTCATCATCAAAATATTTTAGGCGGCCTCGTAAAAACAAACACGAATCGCACAGCGATATTAAAAGCGACCAACAGGGGGTGTTCATAAAGCGATTCTAATAAATAAGATAATGTGTTTTGCAATTTAACAAGACACAATTTCGACGTAGTTATTTCTTTATACAAATATACTTCCTCAGTAGTGATCCTGCTGTGCCTGAACATAGTAGGACTGCAAATCAAACACATTTGACTAGCAGGGTACTGAATAGTTAAACTTTGTACCAAAAGACCGTACACATGTCTTCATATGGCTACGCTAATGATGATAAGTTGAGACTTATTGACACTTAGAACACCAGATCTAGCTGGAAACACATTTGACTAGAAGGGTACTGAGTAGATTAACTTCGTGCCAAGAGACCATACACATGTCTTCATGTGGCTACTCTGATGATGATAAGTTGAGACTTATTGACAGTTAGCTTATAACACCAGATCTAGATGGAAACACATTTGACTAGCAGGGTACTGAGTAGATTAACTCCGTACCAAGAGACCATACACATGTCTTCATGTGGCTACGCTGATGATGATAATTTGAGACTTATTGACAGTTAGCTTAGAACACCAGATCTAGCTGGAAGCACATTTGACTAGCAGGGTACTGAGTAGATTAACTTCGTACCATACACATGTCTTCATGTGGCTACGCTGATGATGATAATTTGAGACTTATTGACAGTTAGCTTATAACACCAGATCTAGATGGAAACACATTTGACTAGCAGGGTACTGAGTAGATTAACTTCGTACCAAGAGACCATACACATGTCTTCATGTAGCTACGCTGATGATGATAAGTTGAAACTTATTGACCGTTAGCTTTGAACACCAGATCTAGATGGAAGCTCATTTGACTAGCAAGGTACTGAGTAGTTTAACTTCGTACCAAGAGACCATACACATATCTTCATGTGGCTACGCCGATGATGATAATTTGAGACTTATTGACAGTTAGTTTAGAACACCAGATCTAGCTGGAAACACATTTGACTAGCAGGGTACTGAGTAGATTAACTTCGTGCCAAGAGACCATACACATGACTTCATGTGGCTACTCTGATGATGATAAGTTGAGGCTTATTGATAGTTAGCTTAGAACACTAGATCTTGCTGGAAACACATTTGACTATCGGGGTACTGAGTAGATTAACTTCGTACCAAGAGACCATACACATGTCTTCATGTGGCTACGCTGATGATGATAAGTTGAGACTTATTGACAGTTAGCTTATAACACCAGATTTAGCTGAAAAGGTGAACCTGAAACGTACGAAGCTTGTACAAAGAAGAAAAGCTAGCAAATCTAAGTGAGGAGGTAAGAAGGCTCAACATAGATATACTAGGTAAATCAGAGAGACGGTGGCCCTACTCAAAAAAATATATGGATATGGATGGGGCCCTTTGCTACCAATACTAGAACCACGGAAGTGGAGTTGGAATTTTTATATGTAACCATCTAGATCAGGCACTTTAATGTACATAAGATCGACTTTTATATCTCAAAAAATGTTTTGCGATCAACTTATTGTCTTTGGTGCTCTAGTGAGAGTACATATAGATATCTCATGAGGGTAGGCAAGAGAATACGACCTTCTATGTTTTCCTAAGAGAATAATATGATGACTACATTCAATAAAAGATGTTCCGGAATAAATAATTCTCCGATTGGATCTCCGGGTGGAATGGTTTTGAATGAAGCCATAAGAACCAACTTACAACAACAAAAAATAGGAACATGGAACGTACGAAGCTTGTACGTGGAAGAAAATCTAACAAATCTAAGTGAGGAGGTAAGAAGGCTAAACATAGATATACTAGGTATATCAGAGAGATGGTGGCCCTACTCAAGAAAATGCCTTTATATTTTCTTGAGTAAGGCCCCCACGGATGGCGCCCTTTTCTACTCCGGTAACCAATACAAGAACCACAGAAAGTGGGTTGGAATTTTTATATCTAACCATCTAGATCAGAGGTGGCCAACTTTAATGTATATAAGATCGACTTTTATATCTCAAAAATGTTTGGCGATCAACTTATTGTCTTTGGTGCTCTAGTGAGAGTACATATTGACATCTCATGAGGGTAGGCAAGAGAATACGACCTTCTATGTTTTCCTAAGAGAACAATATGATGCCTACATTCAATACAAGATTTTCCGGAATAAATAATTCTACTATTGGATCTCCGGGTGGAATGGTTTTGAATGAAGCCATAAGAACCAACTTACAACAACAAAAAATAGGAACATGGAACGTACGAAGCTTGTACGTGGAAGAAAATCTAGCAAATCTAAGTGAGGAGGTAAGACGGCTAAACATAGATATACTAGGTATATCAAAGAGATGGTGGCCCTACTCAAGAAAATGCCTTTATATTTTCTTGAGTACCACGGATGGCGCCCTTTTCTACTCCGGTAACCAATACAAGAACCACAGAAAGTGGGTTGGATTTTTTATATCGAACCATCTAGATCAGGGGTGGCCAACTTTAATGTACATAAGATCGACTTTTATATCTCAAAAATGTTTGGCGATCAACTTATTGTCTTAGGTGCTCTAGTGAGAGTACATATAGACATCTCATGAGGGTAGGCAAGAGAATACGACCTTCTATGTTTTCCTAAGAGAACAATATGATGACTACATTCAATACAAGATTTTCAGGAATAAATAATTCTCCGATTGGATCTCCGGGTGGAATGGTTTTGAATGAAGGCATAAGAACCAACTTACGACAAAAAAAAATAGGAACATGGAACGTACGAAGCTTGTACGTGGAAGAAAATCTAGCAAATCTAAGTGAGGAGGTAAGAAGACTGAACATAGATATACTAGATATATCAGAGAGATGGTGGCCCTACTCAAGAAAATGCCTTTATATTTTCTTGAGTACCACGGATGGCGCCCTTTTCTACTCCGGTAACCAATACAAGAACCACAGAAAGTGGGTTGGATTTTTTATATCTAACCATCTAGATCAGAGGTAGCCAACTTTAATGTACATAAGATCGACATTTATATCTAAAAAATGTCTCTCGATCGATTATTGTCTTTAGTGCTCTGTTTAGCAAGTAGTCTAATAGGTTTCTAAGGTAAAACATTGCGAGTGATCGATCAAAATTGGTTTCGCGATCGACCGGTGGAATACAACTGGTGACAGGTTTATCTAGATCAGGTGTGGCCAACCCTGGTCTAGATAAACCCGTCACCAGTTGTATTTCTTACACTACGCGACAGAGTAGCTCTAATAAAAATCAGTGCCAAGGCTGCAAATATCAACATTATAGAAACATACACCCCAACTGTAGACCACTATATATACTCTTAAGCGTGAATTACATTGTACTAGATTCGCCAAGATTCTAATGGAGAAGATGAGAGTAGGCCTAGCAGGTGGATTTTCATGACCTAGTCCAACGGGCATGCCGCGCTAGCGTGCCTGTTAAGGGCGGTTGAAGTGGCTGTAGAGCTGGTGGAACGAGAAATAGCCTCCCTAAGGCGGGACTGTCTGGCGGCCAAACGCCACGCCAGGAGGACAAGCGAAGTAACGCAGACTGGGAGGGTTATCGCGGGGCAAAGGCGACCGAAAAAATAGCCATATAACAGCCGAAACGCAGTTAATGGGGCGAGATCCTCGAAGCGGTTGAAGGGGATATATGAGGCCAAGGATATAAGGCAAAGCCACCCCTGCCCACACTCGAGTCAGAAATAGCAGAGAGGGTAGTCGACGCCCTGTTCTCAATGGCAGCGATTTCATGCCGCGCCCAGGAGCTACAGACGAGAACAAAGGAGCAGGAGGACGTGGACGCAACAGAACCTTTCTCGGTGGAGGAGGTGGTGAGAGCTGGAAGAAGAATGGATCACAACAAAGCCCCGGGACCGGACGGCGGTGGAGGAGGTCGTGAGAGCTGGAAGAAGAATGGATCCCAACGCAGCCCCGGGACCGGACGGCGGTGGAGGAGGTCGTGAGAGCTGGAAGAAGAATGGATCCCAACAAAGCCCAGGGACCGGACGGCGGTGAAGGTAATCGCGGCAACGTTTGCACCTGAAGCAGCCGCAATAATGAATGGGACCCTAGAGAGGGGCACTTACCAAGAAACTTGGAAAGAGGCACGGCTGACCCTCCTACCAAAAGCGGGAGAGCCGGCGACATCCCTATCTGCGTACCGGTCGCTGTGCATCCTGGACACGCACTCCTCGAGTATCCTGGGGAGGTGGGATAACCAGCGCAACAGAGCAGTTAGGGGGGGTTGGCGGAAAACCAAATCAGTTTGAGGCCGAGGTGGTCCATGGTGGCAGCGGCCGAGAGAGTACTGCGGATAGCCAGGGAGGCACGAAGGTAGCAATAAAATGACGGCACTGGTAGCCATCGATCTAAGGAATGCCTTCAATACGGCAAACTGGAGGCTAATTATCCAGGGGTGTCGAAAAATGGGCATAAGAGGCAAACTATTGCGAATGATCCGCTGGAGGGGAGGTCAGTGAAACTCACCACGGGAGGGTGCGGAATTTACTAGATGTAGGCGAGAGCGAAAATGGCTTGGGGGATAGAGAGCAGTATATGGAAGAGGTTTTAGGGCGGTAATAGCGTGCACGTTCTAAGATGCGTGTGTAAAATCTATACTGTTGTATGGAGTGGAAGTGTGGGGATTGCTTGAGTGGAGTGTAATAAAAAGGGAGCAAGGTTGGTTTCTGAAGAGTCTGCTAGGTCACGAAGGAGACCAATTGTATGAGCATGTGGTGAGAATCATGAGTGAGGTTGTGAAAAGTGAAGAACGATTGCAGGATTTAGGTGAGGGAAGACTGGTGCGAGAAGACTGGTGCGCGAAGACTAATGCGGGAGGTATATATAAGGTGTGCGAGTAGGATGCAGAGTGGACGGGTAAAGGATACAGGAAGGATGTATAAAAGAGTAGGTATGTCTGAGGTATGGGTAGAGGGGAAGCCTAGGAACTGAGGTAAAGAAACTAACTAGGATTTCCTTAGTAGCGGCGAGCGAACAGGGAAGAGCCCAGCACCGAAGCAGGGCAATAACATCGCCTATAGGTTAGGTCCTATATGGACATAGGTTGCACATGTGGTGTTTGGGAGGGTCCGTCAGCCCGAGACCGTGCGATGCGTCCAAGTCCTTCTTGAACGGGGCCACTTACCCATAGAGGGTGCCAGGCCCGTAGCGACCATCGCCGGTAGCGGGAGGAACTTTGAAGAGAGAGCTCAATAGTACGTGAAACCGTTCAGGGGTACACATGAGAAACCCGAAAGGTCGAATGGGGAGATTCAGCGTGTCTGATGTGATTCTGCGAATATTGAGGGATATTGAGTGACCAGAAGGGCAGGTGAAAATGGCTGAAAGCTCATACAACCCTGGCTACGTGGAGTGGCAAGCGCGATGGAAGTTCCCGAGATACTTAGCCAGGGGAGGGTGGAGGACACAGTGTGCATGGCAAGAGCGAGGTGTGGGTCAGAAGAAATAGGAAGGATATGACCACGAGACCGATAGCGAACAAGTACCGTGAGTGAAAGTTGAAAAGAACTTTGAAGAGAGAGTTCAATAGTACGTGAAACCGTTCAGGGGTATACCTGAGAAACCCGAAAGGTCGAATGGGGAGATTCAGCGTGTCTGATGTGATTCTGCGAATATTGAGGGATATTGAGTGACAAGAAGGGCAGGTGAAAATGGCTGTAAGCTCATACAACCCTGGCTACGTGTAGTGGCAAGCGGGATGGAAGTTCCCGAGATACTTAGCCAGGGAAGGGTGGAGGACAAGGTCGAGGTGTGGGTCAGAAGAAAGAGGAAGGATATGACCACGAGACCGATAGCGAACAAGTCCCGTAAGGGAAAGTTGAAAAGAACTTTGAAGAGAGAGCTCAATAGTACGTGAAACCGTTCAGGGGTATACCTGAGAAACCCGAAATGTCGAATGGGGAGATTCAGCGTGTCTGATGTGATTATGCGAATATTGAGGGATATTGAGTCGCAAGAAAGGCAGGTGAAAATGGCTGAAAGCTCATACAACCCTGGCTACGTGAAGTGGTAAGCGCGATGGAAGTTCCCGAGATACTTATCCAAGGGAGGCTGGTGCACAAAGTGTGCATGGCAAGAGCGAGGTGTGGGTCAGAAGAAAGAGGAAGGAAAGTGTGGATGGGGCAAGGATATACCACATATATAATGTGTAGTAAGGGTAGCCACACGTGATGGCATCTTAGCAAATAATGTGATGAAGTGAAAGCAGACACACGGGTTGGAAATTAGAAAAAAGTGAATTAATGGTTAGGATAGGATGGAAAAGGCATGAAAATCTGCAGAAGGCTGACGTGGGAGAGGAAATTGGCAAGGGCAGAGGGGATCTAAAGTATTGTTTGTTGTGGAAATTTTGTAGAAGGGAATTTTTGTGTGTAGTTATACCAAATAAAGGTCTTTTTTATGTAAAGCAAAACTAAAATGGCCAAAGGCTGAGTATGTAATGAGGAGAGAGGATGGAAGATGAACAAAATTTCAGGTGAAAATAACTTTCACTTTAGATGTCATATGATGCTCAAATTTTCACGGGATCGCCCCAGCTCACTCGATTTCCAAAATTGGTCGCGATCCATAGGGCCGGAATATTGTCAACAGACACCCACACAGACACATTTTCCAAAAATTTCGACTATATTAATCATGAAAAGTAGTAAAAAATTAGACATTTATACCTTCCTTATACTGTATTCGTAAAGGTGTGTAAGGTGATTCGCAAACATTTCTCCGCGATGGGGGTTGACCCTGTTCATCCCCATCGCGGAGAAATAGTTGTTTAATATTAGTAAGAAATTTGAAAATCTCAGTTAGATTTAAAACTGTATCCCCCGTATTCACCAACGTTCCATAAATGTATCAATAGCTATTGAACCCATAAGTATTCGTTCTTATAGCAACAATACATACATTATCTAGGGAATGTAGTTACTTACTGGATTACTATTGGAAACACTGAATGATATAAGGCGCTTTCGTTTAGCATGGTTTATCATTGCTAGTCGCCCCCGTGGCGTGCAGTATCAGGTCTTGCGGTCGTGCACCGCCGTTTATAAGGGCCGTGGTAGAATTATGCGCATCCGAAGCGGCAAATAGAACAGGAAACAATAAGCCCGTACCAGCCCAGAGTGATAAACGAAAGGCACTTAAACAAACGGTATCATCCAAGCTCCAATCACAAGCGCTATTCAAGGTGTTTCATATTTGTTTTGGCAATTTACAACATTTTTTCAATTTAGATTTGGCGCTTCGTTAATTGCCAGTTACTATGTTCATTAACTCCGTTTAGTAAGTTAACACCATATTTATCTATACCATGTTCAATTAATTATAAGCCCCTTTGTACTATTGTAGATTATCCTGATGATGCTCGAAATTAAACGAGCGAAATATATTGATATATTATAAAAGGAGTTTCACTGCCTTACCTCCGTCCCGAGCTGCGATTTCATTTTGGACATCATCAGTCTGCGTTGAAGCATCACAAATTGTCTTATTGGCATTCTTTGCATAGCTATCCATTCGAACACGTGTCCACTGATTGTCACGAACCCATTTCTCCAAATATGGAGACGTTGCGGGCAATTTCGGCTTGAGTAACGTTCTGCAGTTGGTGCGAGGCACTTTCGAGCTCTGAAAAAAGTAAACGACAACAATATAACTACAATTCAAAGACGGTATCAGGAGCACACAATATTTATTATTTTATGTCGGATCCTTCCTATTCAAAAATATATAAGGATTCCCCATACAAACAGATGTTTATTTTTATTACAGCCATGCATGTTGTGGCTGCGTAGGCATTTAAGGTATGCAGCCGTGTGTTATATCGTTGTTGATTTGTGAAAATGTCAAGCCGAAATATTCCCGCCACACAACCCCCGCTCAAAAATATATACTTTAATGCGCGGCCTGTGCTCCCTATAAATAGTGCTAACGCATTTACAAATGTCGAACGAGACAAATGTCAAGTGGCAAGCCGTGTCAGGTGTCACCCTGCTGGCTGCAGGAGAGCCAGGCCAGGACTCAATTAGGGGAGGTGATGCATGCGTCGCCGTTGCAAGGCAGTCAGGCCCGCTCCGTCACCTAAATACAGCTCATTAAGTTAATTTCGGCGGCGGCCGGTAAAAATGTGTCATTGTCAATCCCCCGGCGAAGGAAAGAAAGCAGATCTTAACGATTTTTCAGGATCATGCCGCGAGGATTATAAAAACCGAGTGATTAATCGTTTTTTAACATACCAGTTTTTACGGCGTGCAACCCTTAATTTCAGCGCATTCTCATATGATCGGGGGAAGTTTATGGGCGGCGTCTCAGGTATTGCGCCGTTATAAATAAGGGAGGAAATGTTGACAAATAAATGTGTACGGTGTTCAATTGCTCAGAAATTAAAGACACTTAAAAGTTACAAACTGGAAGGCGCGCAAAAAAAGCTGTATATACATTGTAAGGAAACGTATAAATATGTCAATCAATAGGGTGAAGCACACCCCGGGCTTAAATACGTTATAAGCAATAAAGATTTTATTATGGGTTGTTTTAAATAAACCAATCGTAAATCATGGCGGGAAAATCGCAGATTTTACTGCTCCGGATTTTAGTGTCCTAAGGGCAGTCCTGGCATAATCCTAATCTATTCACACTCATGTGAGGACCGCTTCTGTCCCAAACAATCCAATTTAAGGTTGATTGTGGCCGTATCTCTATAATATAAGCAACGCTCTCTTCCGCATCCCCATTTTGGTTATTGTATTTTTTTACGACGCGTCGTCTTAGATTAGGGATTGTGCCCTGCGCCGTCCTCAAGGGAATCAAACCGGGAATGTTCACGCAATCTATATTCCACTCCATATTTGCATATCGCCTCTTTACTATAAAATGAATCCGAATAAATACTTATCTTCCGGCGGCCCCGATTTGCATTTCTTCTCTATTACATTATTCCGATATTACAGCAGCTTTTCATTCCTAGTAATACGATGCGAGATAACCGCTCCGGATATTTTTATTTACACCGTCTTATCGCGCACCCCCAATATAATCCCCTATTTATTTCAGCCCGAGAAATAATTTAATAATTCTTACCCGCTCCAAAACCGAAACCTAAAACGAAAGCTTTAATATAATATCGTTCTCGGAAAAAAATTAAATTGTGATTGTGCTCTCCCTGGCAAAAACCGCACCTGAATGAAGCCAAGCGAAAATAAATTTAAATCTGCGGTCGAGCCTCATATTTTTTTTTTGTTTGATTCCCGCGCTAATGAATTACACTCCCGGCAAGTTGCGGTAAATGATCACTTCTGCAATTAATGAGTGAAACAAAGGGCTGGCGCTAATTTATAATTTGTTTCGGCTGATTTAAATTCCACACGCCCCATAAATCCCCGCGCCGATTTCTAATAACTTAATGCACCCCCGGGCGCGCAAAAAAAGTCCGGCCCTTTTTTCCGCCTCCTTGTCATGCGAACGCTGGATAAATCGTTCACTGTCCAAAAACTGAAACAATATAAACGACTCCCACTCGTATGTATATTTCATGATATTTTCATGCGCGTGATTAATTCGCGATCGATTGCCATATCTTCGCTGTATCGCTGTGTATTTTTTTTTTCGTTCACCGTTTATGGTAATCCGAACGTGGTAATTTCATTTTCGGGCCTTTTGATAAATCACCCCTTCACCCCGCCGCCCCGTTTGTTTTGCATAACCATGGCGGAGGTACCACTCGTAAATAGCCCGTAATAGACGCGTGATAGATGAGCGCGTATAAATATTGTCTTTTATTGTTTTAATTTCGCATTTTTCATGTAAATATTATCGCATTATTTGAATAGGGGGAAATATACATTCGATGTACATACATTATTTTGATGGCGGGGGACATTACCAAACAACGTCCTTGTTTAGATATGGATGAAAATTTCATACTGTTTGAGGGCACCGTGCATCCATCTTCAGGAGCTGTTACTCGAGCGGTATAAGGGTGAAATATTTTTAGTTACATCGTAAACTATTTAGTACATAAGAAGTTAATGGAAATTATAGGGGAAGAGATAATCAAAATATATAGCAAATCAAATATGTTTATAGGTTGAGCGAAGCTGGGTTTTTAAAATTTAGGTTTCAGGTTGTACCAATTATGGGAGTGCGGTGTTGAGTTGTGCAATTGAACAGCATGGGCGTTTGGGAAGAAGTGAGTGAAGTTGAATGGTAATCAATAGACGAGTCATTTCACGCACGTCACACGCACAGAGAAGGTTTTGGAGTACAGTCGCAGTAATCCACATGTGGTCTCAGATAATAGCATGTAGCAATGCCAACCTAACAGGCTTGCAATGTTAAACCTAATTACTGGAATTAATTGACATTAATTATTGGGTCCTGCTGTTCGCAGGATGACCAATTAATAAGGGCTGCGGTTACCCAGCGCCCATGTCGTGCCTTCACTTCCTATATTGATTTATCATTAATATTCGTGCGCGCAATATATGTATGTAATCCGACGTTTAATAAATCCGCATATGCATATTGGCCATTTTCAGCCATTAATATATCAATATAAATTGATCTATTACATGGATTTACTAATCGCATGAAGCGAGCTGCATTATTGCGAAATTACATAGATTGCACGTTTATTTATGCTAATTTCATTATTGTCACATATTTCACACTGGCTGAGCCCCAATTAATATTAATTTATACATTTCATAAGATACGGATCGGATGAATAATTCAACGCGCGCGCGCACAATTCGGCCACTTGAAACAAAAAAATTAAGTGTTCGCGCTTAATTGTGGATGACGCGGGCGTGTTATTATTAATGCAACCGACCATTTTCAGCCTTTTTGCGATATTAGTTCCGAATAAATGGCTGCATGATTTACGCGGTCTACTTTATGTAAATGCCGAACGCTGACGGTCACTATATTTATTCGGCGAGTTTATCAGTGCGACGGGGCGCGCAAAAAAACGGGGCGCCAGTTCGCGCAGCCAAACAGCAAATGCATATTTGTCAACACCTAGAACATTGCATGTTCGCGCGGAATATATTCCGAGTCCCACAAGATTTGCCCCCGCTATCTAACCAAAGGGTTTACGAGATTTTCACGTTCGTTCCGATCCTAAATCAATTCGAATGCATAAACAACCCGCCCGGCGCGCTCGCTTGTTCATTACCTATATTACCACGGGATAACGCCCTGCCCTGGATTCAATTACATAAAACAAGTGCCCCGTAATAGCCAGTCTCATTTAATTCCAATGCTAATTTTCGGAATGATTTCCAATCCGGTGTCGATTCTCGTTCAATTAACGCATCGGGAAATAATAAATACCATTATCACATGACAAATCTGCAGGGAGAATTTCCAATTACGTATACAAATACCTTTCAATTCCAACACCAACATTCATTAGCCGCATTAACCCCCTAGCGCGGCGCAAAAATAAAATCAACACCGCCGTATTGAATCGCGGAATTTCGGCCCGAAGTCACGCGCCAGCACAAAAACACGCGCGTTTATGACTTCGAATATTCACCGGCGCGATCGTGCTGGCGTGGAGTTGTTTAATTCTCAAAAGCGCTGTTTTGATTTATTTGACAACCTCCCATTGTGCACCATAAACGGACGACCCAAATTATTAGTTTTTAAACACAATTAACACGATCTAGCCGCGGCCATCTGTGTTTTCTCAGCTGATTAATAAAATCGATTCGAAATGTCTTATCCATTTGTATATAATAAACAATGTTTATAAAGAGAGTCATTCAGTCCGAAAGCAATAAATTAGAAACTATAATCAAGTGTTCATTACTTTATTATATGAAATATAGATAAATTAATGTAATCAATTTTGCGGATGAAAAGTGAGGCCAAATCCAAATTTCAACTCATTTCAAATGTGGAAACTCAACCAATAATATCGATACTAAACCAGACAAGCTAATTAAAGTATAGAAACACTGAAAGAGATAGTTGAATGGCAGGAGAAAGACTAGAAACGAGAAACATAGTTAGATTATTATAATTTTCTTTGAAAAAAAAAACATATAGTTATTTTATCCCCTCTTCGATTTCCGCTATAGTTATTTTATTAGCTTCCCCTTTGTTGATTTTTCTTGATAAGTATTTACGATTTTCACTTCTAATTCCTTTTTTACAAATTCTTCCATAACAGTGGTGATGTTACTCATGCCCCTAGAGTAACATCACCACTGTTATGGAAGAATTTGTGAAAAATGAATTAGAAGTGAAAGTGAAAATTGTAAATAGTTATCAACAAAAATCAACAAAGGGGACGCTAATAAAATAACTATAGCGGAAATCGAAGAGGGGAACAAGAAGACGCGATAGTGCAAGCAAAATATCTATATAGATGTCGGATGCCAGGAAGACTGCGAACAGGGCAAGGAGACTGGTACAGCGGGCACGAGCGACAGGAGCCCAAATTAATAACCTACAGGATCTATACCATGAGCGGCGGAAGGAATTTTAGCGCAGCTAGAAGGCACGCTGCCGCAGACTTTGTAGGGAAGTCCCGTGGGGCCTCCCCTACAAAAAGATCCAGAGGCCGCACTACCCGGAAGAGTCAAAGTGGTGACAACGGCTCTATTCTCACAGGATGGGGTGACAAAAACGGTAGAGAGGATGATCGTGGATCGCCTTACTGAGACCATCGAAGACCCAGGAGGCCCACATGACCTGCAGTTTGGCTTCAAGAATGGGCGGTCCACGGCTGACACAATACATGCAGTGAGGAAAACACGGGATCCAGCAGAACTCGGAAACCCTGCGTGATGATCACCTTAGATGTGGCCAATGCCTTCAACACCTTACCATGGCCGACTATCATGCAGGCGTTCAGAAGGAAGGGGGTACCAAAAGCCCTCATAGGGCTAATTGGAGGCTACCTCAGCGATAGGGAGGTGCCCTATGCTGGGGCCGACGGAGGTGATAGGAGTGGTCCCACAGGACTCTGTCCTAGGACCCCTCATGTGGAACATCGCATACCACGATTCCACTGCCAGAAGACGCAACGGCCATAGCATTCGGGGACGACTTGGCATTAGTCGTTTCAGACCTCAGCCAAAACCACAGTAACAACAGAAATGATGACGGACAATGGACATCCAAAACAGAAGTCGCCCTACCCTCGTCCAAGAGAACACGCATCCAGGCCGCCACCGAGGTCTGTATGCTCAGTGAAAACTTCAAGATTACAAACTTCAAGATTACAAACTGCAAGATTACAAACTTCAAGATTACAAACTGCAAGATTACAAACTTCAAGATTACCTCGGCATAACCATGGACGCGAATCGAAACCATACGGCTCAGGTGCTGCAAGCGACCACGAAGGCAAAAACCGAGGCTGCCCTTGCCAGACTCCTCCCCAACATAGATGAGCAGGGGTACAGGAAGAGAAGTGTGCTGGCTACAGTAGCGAGGACCCAGCTACTGTACGCTGCCCCAGCGTGGGCAAACGCTACGAGAACGAGCCAAAACTCCATGAGGCGAAGCCGGGCGGTAGGGACCAGTGCCGAATCATCTGCGCATACCGAACCGTCTCCTCAGTCGCGGCAGATGCGCTGTCCCAAACAACACCACCGGCGAAGCTCCTAGTGGAGGAACGGGCACTCACTTCCCGGATGATCAAGGCGGAGGTAGCAGAAGTTTGAGAGGATGAATTGCTTTAAGTATTTAGGCTTTTGTTTCGAAAGCAGAGGCGGTCCGTGGCGCAGTGGTCTGAAGCCATTGCGTACGGAACGTTGGTGGTTCGAATCCACCGGTAGCCGGAAATATTTCCACAAAGAATTTATCCGGCAAGCATATCATGGATGGTGTATAAGGCACAATAGGTCCGTGAAGGGCCGCAGTGCACACAACCCAGAGGCGGGGGCTGTACTCACGGTACAAAAAAAGGGATTAGGAAGCATTTGGAGTGGGTGCAAGCAAGCGAGAATGGCGGTGGGGTTGGTGAAAAGAAAATGGGAGAGGTGGTGAGATGGTAACCGTGTAAAATATGGGTTGCGTGTGTGAAGCCAATATTGCTGTATGGAGTGCAAGTATGGATATTGCGGAAATCGGATATAGTCGAAAGGGAGCAATGGATTCTTAAGAAACTAGGATACTAATCAAATGAGCATTCCACCACATGCTCATCCGTATCCTAGTTTCTTAAGAATCCATTGCTCCCTTTCGACAAGATCCCAGTTCCTGTGACTGGTGCTGAATGTGTGAATAAGATTCAGATTAAGAATAGGGCAGAGCGCGGATGAATGGAGAAAAGATAGGAGGAAGGATGTATGAAAAAGTATGGCATGTCTGAGGTGTGGCTAGAGGAAAAGCTGAGATGAATATAAGTCTAGCAACTGAAGTCAAGAAGAGAATGAGGATTGATGAGTGGCAGGAGAATGACTTACAGCTCGTACAAATACTTCAAGAAAGCATTAACAATGACCACAAAAGAAGTGTGCGTAATAGTGTTGTGCGTAATAGTAGTTTTGCGTAATAGTAGTTGTGTGTAATAGTAGTTCTGCGTAATAGTAGTTGTGGGTAATAGTAGTTGTGCGAGGTAGTGCGAGTAACAAGACACAAAACGGACACGAATGAAACAAACTGATTTGCGTAATAGTAGTTATGCATAATAGTAGTTCTGCGTAATAGTAGTTGTGCGTAATAGTAGTTATACGTAGTAGTGCGAGTAACAAGATACAAAACGGGCACGAATGAAACAAACTGATGAAAATTAAAGAAAAAGAGATGGAAAGAATATTTAGGCAACAAAGAAAGGGATAAATATGATAGGATATAAATAACAACGTTATAGCGTCAAAATGTTAGTGGAACAAACAATCGTGGGAACAATTTGGGGAGAACATGAAGAGAGTCGGCAACCACAAGCTTTTTTATAAAGTCTTGAAATCCCTACGGAAAGAAGAACCACACCAAATCGGACATATAACAATATAAGGAAGAGTAATAGGTAACGAGGATATAATAAAGAGATGGAAGGATTACTTCGAAGAAATATTGACCATAGAGCAAGCACAATAAGTGGAAGAAGTGGAAGATAATGCAAATAATAGTCTTAAAATTCCTTCGGAAAGAAAAACAACAAAAAATCGGACATACAACAATATAAAGAAGAGTAATAGGTAACGAGGATATAATAAAGAGATGGAAGGAATACTTCGAAGAAATATTGACCATAGAGCAAGATCAATAAGTGGAAGAAGTCGAAGATAATGCAAATAATAGTCTTAAATTCCTTCAGAAAGAAAAACCACATCAAATCAGGTCATATAACAATATAAGGACTGTAATAGGTAACGAAGATATAATAAAGAGATAGAAGGAATACTTCGAAGAAATGTTGACCATAGAGCAAGATCAATAAGTGGAAGAGGTCGAATATAATGCAAATAATAGTCTTAAAATTCCTTCGGAAAGAAAAACCACACCAAATCGGATATATAAGAATATAAGGAAGAGTAATAGGTAACAAGGATATAATAAAGAGATGGAAGGAATACTTCAAAGAAATATTGACCATAGAGCAAGCACAATAAGTGGAAGAAGTCGAGTATAATGCAAATAATAGTCCTAAAATTTCTTCGGAAAGAAAAACCACACCAAATCGGATATATAAAAATATAAGGAAGAGTAATAGGTAACGAAGATATAATAAAGAAATGGAAGGAATACTTCGAAGAAATCTTCACAATAGAGCAAGCACAATAAGTGGAAGAAGTCGAAGATAATGCAAATAATAGTCTTAAAATTCCTTCGGAAAGAAAAACCACACCAAATCGGACATATAACGATATAAGGAAGAGTAGTAGGTAACGAAGATATAATAAAGAGATGGAAGGAATACGAGAATTTTGCGTTTTAGAACGGATTTTAGTGAGTAATTGATATACGTATCAAATCCCTACAGTTGGTGGTCAGTCTTCCGATATCTAGGCACCAGTCGGCTGCAGAAGATATTTGTTGGCAAAGTGGTGGCCACTCTTCATTTGGACGTACCCTTCACCGTCAAGATTAGACCGGCACTTAGCCCAAAGTGTTTTCTCTTTGAGCCTAGTCCACCTCCTCGACATCTTCGAGGGATGTAGAGACCAAAAGTGAATGCCGGTTCGAAGGACCAAAAAATGTAACAGCTTGAAAACGATCCGGTTCGAAGGACCAAAAAATGTGACGCAAAGTAAATTAAATTTTGCAGTATGTATATTTACTAGTATTCATTTCTACAATGATCACAGGACCAACAACTGTGACGATCCGGTTCGATGGACCAAAAAATATTAGGATTCGGTTCGAAGGACCAAAAAAGGTAACAGTTTGAGACAGCTTGAAAACGATCCGGTTCGAAGGACCAAAAATATTAGGATCCGGTTCGAAGGACCAACAAATTTAAGAGCTTGAGACAGCTTGAAAACGATACGGTTCGGAGGACCAAAAAATGTGACGATCCGGTTTGAAGGACAAAAAAAATATTAAGATCCGGTTCGAAGGACCATAAAATGTAACAGCTTGAGACAAAGATTTTCTCTTTGAGCCTAGTCCACCTCCTCGACATCTTCGAGGGATGTAGAGACCAAAAGTGAATGCCGGTTCGAAGGACCAAAAAATGTAACAGCTTGAAAACGATCCAGTTCGAAGGACCAAAAAAATGTGACACAAAGTAAATTAAGATCACATTAAATTTTGCAGTATGTATATTTACTAGTATTCATTTCTACAATGATCACAGGACCAACAAATGTGACGATCCGGTTCGATGGACCAAAAAATATTAGGATTCGGTTCGAAGGACCAAAAAATGTAGCAGCTTGAAAACGATCCGGTTCGAAGGACCAAAAAAATGTGACGCAAAGTAAATTAAGATCACATTAAATTTTGCAGTATGTATATTTACTAGTATTAATTTCTACAACAATCACAGAGCCCAAAGAAGGCGATCATCGCCGCGCAATGACTTGACCAACGATTTAACAATCCTAAAATGTAAAGATGCTTCACGAACTGAGACCAAGAGTGAAGTCAGTTCGTCGGTCATTGCGCGATCGCATTTTTGGGCTCTGTGATTATATTGTAGAAACCAATACTAGTAAATATACATATTGGAAAATTTAATGTGATTGTGATTGCGTCCAATTTGTTGGTCCTTCGAACCGGATCGTTTTCAAGCTGTTACATTTTGTGGTCCTTTCAAACGGATCCTAATATTTTTTGGTCCTTCGAATTGGATCGTCACATTTTTTGGTCCTTCTAACCGGGTCGTTTTCAAGCTGTTGCATATTTAGGTCCTTCGAACCGGATCATAATATTTTTTGGTCCATCGAACCGGATCGTTTTCAAGCTGTCTCAAGTTGTTACATTTGTTGGTCCTTCGAACCAGATCCTAATATTTTTTGGTCCTTGGTCTTTTGGATCGTAACATTTTTTGGGTCTTCGAACCGGATCGTTTTCACGCTGTCTCAAGCTCTTACTTTTTTTGGTCCTTCGAACTGGATCCGAACATGTTTTGATCCATCGAACCGGATCGTAAAATTTTTTGAACCTTCGAACCGGATCGTTTTCAAGCCGTTTCAAGCTGTTTCAAGCTATCACAGGATGCTCACCAAAAAATTAGAGAGAATAATAGACCAATGATAAGAGTGTTTGCAGAAGCTAATGCCGGGTAACTTCAACTGGGGGTGCCAGAGAGCATATAAGGAAAGTAAGCATGGAAGTACCACTGGGGGGTATCATCGCAGGGGTAAGAAAAGGAAGAAGTGAACACTAGTAAATATACATATTGCAGCGTGATTTTAATTTATTTTGCATCACATTTTTTGGTCCGTCGAACCGAATTGTTATCAAGCTGTCTCAAGCTGTTACATTTTATGGTCCTTCGAACCGGATCTTAATAATTTTTTTGTCCTTCAAACCGGATCGTCACATTTTTTGGTCCTTCGATCCGTATCGTATTCAAGCTGTCTCAAGCTCTTAAATTTGTTGGTCCTTCGAACCGGATCCTAATATGTTTGGTCCTTCGAACCGGATCGTTTTCAAGCTGTCTCAAGTTGTTACATTTTTTGGACCTTCGAACCAGATCCTAACATTTTTTGGTCCTTCGAACCGGATCGTAACATTTTTTGGGCCTTCGAACCGGATCGTTTTCACGCTGTCTCAAGCTCTTAAATTTGTTGGTCCTTCGAACCGGATCCGAACATGTTTTGATCCATCGAACCGGATCGTAACATTTTTTGAAACCTTCGAACCGGATCGTTTTCAAGCCGTTTCAAGCTGTTTCAAGCTGTCACAGGATCCTCACCAAAAAATTAGAGAAAATAATAGACCAATGATAAGTGAGAGTGTCTGCAGAAGCTAATGCCGGCTAACTTCAACTGGGGGTGCCAGAGAGCATATAAGGAAAGTAAGCATGGAAGTACCATTGGGGGGTATCATCACAGGGGTAAGAAAAGGAAGAAGTGAACACTAGTAAATATACATATTGCAGCGTGATTTTGATTTACTTTGCGTCACATTTTTTGGTCCTTCGAACCGAATCGTTATCAAGCTGTCTCAAGCTGTTACATTTTATGGTCCTTCGAACCGGATCTTAATAATTTTTTTGTCCTTCAAACCGGATCGTCACATTTTTTGGTCCTTCTAACCGTATCGTTTTCAAGCTGTCTCAAGCTCTTAAATTTTTTGGTCCTTCGAACCGGATCCTAATATTTTTGGTCCTTCGAACCGGATCGTTTTCAAGCTGTCTCAAGCTGTTTTTTGGTCCTTCGAACCAGATCCTAATATTGTTTGGTCCTTCGAACCGGATCGTAAAATTTTTTGGGCCTTCGAACCAGATCGTTTTCACGCTGTCTCAAGCTCTTAAATGTTTTGGTCCTTCGAACCGGATCCGAACATGTTTAGATCCATCGAACCGGATCGTAACATTTTTTGGACTTTCGAACCGGATCGTTTTCAAGCTGTCTCAAGTTGTTACATTTTTTGGTCCTTCGAACCAGATCCTAATATTGTTTGGTCCTTCGAACCGGATCGTAACATTTTTTGGGCCTTCTAACCGGATCGTTTTCACGCTGTCTCAAGCTCTTAAATTGGTTGGTCCTTCGAACCGGATTCGAACATGTTTTGATCCATCGAACCGGATCGTAACATTTTCTGGTCTTTCTATCCGGATCGTTTTCAAGCTGTCTCAAGCTGTTACATTTCTTGGTCCTTCGAACCAGATCCTAATATTTTTTGGTCCTTCGAACCGGATCGTCACATTTGTTGGTCCTTCGAACCGGATCGTAATATCTTTTGGTCCTTAGAACCGGAGCGTTTTCAAGCTGTTTTAAGCTGTCACAGGATCCACACCAAAATTTAGAGAAAATAATAGAGCCAATGATAGTGTCTGCAGAAGCTAATGTCGGCTAACATCATCTGGGGGTGCCAGATAGCATATAAGGAAAGTAAGCATGAAAGAACCAGTAGGGGTAAGACAAGAAAATCATGATCCTAGTGAGGGGGAGGTTGTCACGAGGGAAGAGCTGGTAGAGAAGAAGTGGATAGCAATATGAAGGGAAAAATTGAGAATCTTGTATAATAATAAAAGGCGAGTTCCGGAATCAAGCTATTAGGTCTATAGTTCTTAATGTCGTTATTGTCCCTTTACGTATGTATTAAAATTACTTCGGAATACACCTAACGGTAATCAAAGTTTACTGATTATACTATTTACTAGCTAATAGATGCAGTTATTTGGAATTAAACTGACAGTCGTCTGAATCGTATGTATTTTAGATTAATATTGTGGAGTTTGTTTTTTGTCGTTCTTAATTCCATGCGGCCGTTATGTATAAAAAAAGAATCCAATGTCCGACAATAGATTCGACCCATCATTAGATAGAGGGGATCCGGCAGTGCAATGTTTGGTTTACGGATCTGCGGGTCACGCGATTCCCGTCTTTCCAGCTGTCAGGTGACAAATTAAAACGATCAATCCGCGGGGCGGCGCCGCTCTTCGCACACGGGCCCCCCGGTGGGAACGCGGCAAACAAACGGCCGCTCTTAATTATGCATAAAGTGCGTACGCGGTGACAGCCCGGGGACGGTTTCCTGCGGCCTTTATTAATGAGCAAATAGCTATTATAGGATTTAGTCATCAAATTTCGAGAAAATTGTGCGTGATTAGTTTCGGGGTTTACTTTTTTATTAGGTCGAATGATTGTTTATTCTATTCTAGTTTCTATGGCTTATATACACGTCGGAGTATTATATTTATATATTTATTATTATTATTTTGATTGAAATTAATAGATAAAATGTACATAAATAAAAAGTGGGAATCTTATAATTGATAAATGCTGAATTACGTTAGTTGGCTGGAGGGTAATAGCTACAGACACTTAGGCCTCAAAAATTTAAATTATGTTAATTAATAATCTGTTTTATACCCTAAAATCAATACGGGATAAAACATTAATATCTGCATGTTTATGAAGTGCTCTAGCTAAACGTGTGTTATTATGCATTGCTGTTGATTGCGCTTTAAGCGAGCGCATTTAAGTGAAGTTAATTACGAATATTGTGTACGTGTGTGCGTTTTACGCGAAACTGCGTTATTGGGCAATAATTACAATATTGAGTAAACGCCAGTAAATACCGAATTGAGGAAATGCATTTTAGTATGTGATTATAATTTGAGTCCGCGCGGTTAATTAATTGGGGCGTTCGCTTTGTGCCGGCGGGGACAAAAGAGGGCGCAGCGGTTGTTGGCGCCCGCCGTCGCGACGTTATCCGTTCAGCGCTGACCAAAGATATTACAGCACGGTCCAATAACTTAGATTTCCATTCAAGAATTCGCGCAACCTTAACAGAAGTTAAAGCTTCCTGGTACCCCGGTTAGTTTATAATACGATCTTAACACCGTCTCGCGCATAATAAAGACTGGCCCCGATTACCATATTCGCGTTGTAAATTGGAAATTGCAATCGCATTTCGTCTAGTCGCTGCTGGCATACTGCTTGCAGTTTACTTTCAGCCTGATTTAATTTGTGCAACCGTAACGCAATTGCGGGGCGTGTTTTAATTTTCACCTGTGGCAAGTTACCCCAGTTAACTTGTTAACCCGAAAATTAAACCCGTCGTATCTATCGATTCCCCGAAGTGGCGACAAGCATAAATAAGCAATGGTTTCTTGGAGCCGCAGCTAGACTAGTTGTTTTATTGCACCGCTCTTGGTGGCGGTCGGTGTCACTGTGCGGACGTAAAAACAAAACAAGATGCGATCGCGTTAAAATTTAATTATTTCATATTGTTCCTTTGTGCAGCGCGCTTACATGACTAAGGCCGAACTCGCAGGAAATCTAATAAAGATCATCGTTAATTGTACACCATTCCTTAAAAGCTTAACACGCCAATTAAGAAAAAAAGGTAAACAAAAGGAAATTTCACTACGCGCCTCTATATAACACCCAGCGTTAATCCTGTCAGGCAATTACGGCCGTCGCAATTAGAATTCTTTCCTTTAAAACGCTACAATAAGAAAGAATTATTCCAAGCGCACCCTTCCAAACATTATAATTAGACTTTAAGCAGATTATGCTAAACATTCGTCGTCGCAATTACTTGAAACACTCGCGTCTCCAGAAATCAATACCGGCGGAAAAAAATGTATTAAATCACCCCGGCCGTACGTAAATGTTTTATGATGCGCGCGGGCAAATGAAACCACCCCTATAACTCTCGCCATTTCTTTGCGGCCGACTGTACAAATCTAATAGCGAACTAATCCCCCGCCTATAAGAAACGGTAAACGGATTATATTATTTCGGGGGCCTGGGGGTCGCAAAAAAGTTATTATATTAATAAAAGGATCGCGCGTCCTCTTCCTCGTTTTTTAAGTAATTAAACAAACAGCCCGCTGCCGCCACCGCCGCCGCCGCCGAGCCGTTGTCTTTTTTTATCGGCCCCGCGCCACCCGGACGCTCGGGGATCCCTTTTAATTATTTCTACGGCTTATAAGCATGCAATATCTATTTTTATTAAAAGAAGTATAACGTCCGTTTTATTGCGCGTTTTATTGGGGGGGTGGATAAATTTCGTTTGGTTTATGTCATTACTGGTACGACGTTTTCAGGATAATAGATTGTGTTTGTATTTATTTTTTATTTTATTTTGGGTAATATATCCCCGGAATGTAATATAATTCAGTTCATTTTATAGAGAGGCCACTTCAGGACTTGATTACGACTTCAAATTGTACGTATCTATAAATATGATACTGTGCGTTCGTAAATGTCGATTTATATTCTAAATGTAACGTGTGGTCGATTTTTAGTCATTCTATTGCCACCCTATACAGTGTGATCCAAATAATAACACTCTAATAATCAAAATTTTCCAATTTCCTTCGGTCATCTGATGCACTGATATGTTCTGCACTATTATCAGTAAAAAAAGTAAACAAAATATGTTGCATAATTTTTTTATCGACCCAGCCTCTAAAATCTGCATATCCAGATAGGAGCAGAAAAGTTAAAAATAAAAAATAAATAGAAGGAAAAATATGCCAAGATAAAGACTTTCCGTTTTCTATTGTCATTTTGTTATAAACATTGTGTAATTTTTTAAAATCAATTGTATGACGGAGGCATGGTAAAAAATAATAATAATGAAATATGTTCGACTTGGTCGCCGAAAAAAAAATACTTATAATCAAAATTTTTTAATTTCCTTCGGGCATCTGATGCACTGATATGTTCTGCACTAAGATCAGTAAAAAAATTAAACAAAATATGTTGCATAATTTTTTTATCGACCCAGCCACTAAAATCGAGATAGGAGCGTACAAGTTAAAAATAAATAGAAGGAAAAATATGCCAAGATAGAGACTTTCCGTTTTCTATTGTGTATAATACTAATACATACAAAATGTATTATGACTATTTCATGAAAGTACTTGCTGACTGAAGTCAAAAAAAAAATGGTGGCATAGGGCCACGTGTACAATTTTTCCGCGTGAGTTATTTGTTTGGGAAACGAGGGTCGCGTCGAGGATCATTTGTACCGTCGAAATTTGAGTAATAACAGCAGAATTGAACGGCAGAAGAGATAGGATAATTTATCTGGATGGCATCCTGCAGCCCGAACCGTAGGCAGACGAGTGACGAGCGGCTGATGATGTAAGAGAGAGCTTTGGCTTTAAGTGTCTGGTCGTAAGAATCAGTTCTGAAATGTTCTCAATTCCACTCGGCGAACGGCTCGTAAATTTTACTGTATTGATTCAATCCGGAGGCCCGGTCTTGAACTGATGTCTATCACACAATCGTGCAGCATACCCCCACTGGTTTATTGTGCCATTTAGTTTTAGGTATTTCTATAAAATTGCGCATCTGCGACGGGGGTACGAATGAATTGGCGCAGGGGGGTCGGTTGTTGTTAATAATAAATAAGAAGCCAGCGAGGACTAATCGATCTGGCGACGAGGGTAAATCGAGTTGGCACGGGTGGGTGCGTGATTGCAGACATTGTAAAGGCGTTAGTTGGCTTATGCTTGGTAACTTCCGGCTTCCTGTCGTCTTCACTTGCAGCTTCCTGCAGGAAGCTGCGTATTCGGACGTCGTCTTATTTATATCGGGAGGAGATTGCCGCCATAACTTACAGCAATTACGCGCAATTGCCTCGCCATATTCCATACGGAACACGGATTCTCGCTCAGCTTACTTTTAATTAATATAATGGGCGCCGCTACCCCGTGAAGTGAAATAAAAAAGGGGTTACCAAGGCTCGTAAAGCCGTCGCGATAAGATGATCTTAAAGAAATCTGTTCCCGAGTGTTTTATGGTTATTTGATAGTTGATAGTCGACGAACATCTTTGATTTGATATTAAAGTGTGCTTCGGCGTCGCGCATTCAGCGTTAACCGCCCCGCGTGCCTGTTTGACTACCATGTAGATGCAAACGGCCGTGTTATATTTCATCGCCATGCCTCATAGAATTTCATTAGGTCATCATTGGACTGGCAAACGCAAGTCAACTCAAGGGAACAGCGGAACTCGGAATGCCGTCCCTGCTTTATTAGGGTTGTATACCGTTGCTCCCTCCATTCTCTATCATACAGATTATGTATATTAAGGATATTTATGGTTATTATTTCGATTATTTTATTTCTGCACCAGCAACCCCCTCCGATGGCAGTGCAAGAGCCCAAAATTGTATATTTAATGTTCAATTCGAAATACATACAATATATCATTACTGGTCAGAATCTCAATTTGTTCATACTTCCTTTTTGAGGAAGAAGTAGTACTAGTGGTACTAGTACTATTTTTGAGTGCCAAACTCAATTGTTTATTCATGCCTCTATTGTTTGTAGAATTTTGTAGTTCCATTACGCGTAGTTGTCGCAGGTGGAAATATAGGTATATGTCATTATCAAAGTTTTAACTCTTGGATAATGACAGATACCTATATTTCCACCAACGGCAACTACACGTAATTGAACTACAAAATTCTATAAACAATAGAGGCATGAATAAACAATTAATTTCGGCACTCAAAAAAACAGTTGCAGATAGAAATCCGCTGTGAATTTAGTTCCTTCTATCATATCCAGGACCGGTCATATCGGGCGTGTAATATCGTGTAATATCAAGTTATAGACAATTCACAATAAGCGCGGTAGTGGTAAGGTAAACAATATTTTGCATGGCTTTAAAAATTCAGACGTTCAGAATTGGGCAGTAATGCTATGCGATAATTATGGTAGAGATGTTCTGTCATAATTCTACTGCGCTGCTGTAAAAACGCCCGCATTTTTATACATGTGTGCAATTTCGCTTACCGCTACTTTACCCCTACCACGCTTATTGTGAATGGTCCTTTAGGGGCAACTAATTTCAGCCCGGGACATGAGCTATCGAAAGAGTTCTAAACATAAAATCTGAACTCGCCTCGATTATAAAAGATCCCTTTTAGTATTTTCACAGATTAACATTTGTAAATGATTTATTAATTTCTTCACATATACCCCTACCCCAATATTCCATATAATGGTAATTATAAATTTGTAAGTACTACAAATTATGTTTACACGCGGGCGACTACCTAGGAACCCGGCCTGACCATATCAAACCTTGATCATTAGACCAGGGGTAACATACGCCAGCAAAACATGAACATTTAACCAGAAAGAGGAAAATTCAATGAGAATAATTGAAAGAAAAATCCTGCATACACAAAATGAAGATAGAATGAAGCTAGCGTGTAAAAATAAACTAGTGATGAAGGAACACCCTCCCAAACTATCGAGGTACTCCTAGACACCCACTTTCCTGGCAATCAGCCCAACTTAGCAACTAATCCTCATCTACCTGATGACTGCTACAATAGGGGTTAATCTACATTATAAACACATTGGTATGTATGTATATATATATATATATATATATATATATATATATATACATATATATATACCATACTTAGCAACTATATATATATATATATATATATATATATATATATATATATATATATAGTTGCTAAGTTGGGACCTCCAGGCTGATTGCCAGGAAAGTGGGTGTCTAGGAGTACCTCGATAGTTTGGGAGGGTGTTCCTTCATATTTAAAGGTTGCATTGCTTTTAGGTACAAACCAACCCAATACATGGAGAGTGGTCAAAGTGACCTTTGTAACCAAACCAGGCAAAGTAGATTACACACTTGCCAAGGCCCATCAGCCTAAGCTCATTTCTATTGAAGAAGTTGGAAAGGCTCTGTGATCGTAAAATCAGGGACGGGCCGCTGAGAACGTACCCCATACATGCGAAACAGCATGCCTACCAACCAGGACCCTCAACGGAATCAGCCCTACATCTGGTGACTTCTAAGATAGAGGAAACACTGGAGCATAAAAGTTCGTTGCTTGCCACCTTCATTGATATTGTAGTTGCTTTTGACAAAACATCATTTAAGAGTATTGATAATGCTCTAACATCTCACGGAATTCACCCCACTATGAGGGGGCTGGATAAAAAATATGCTTGGTCTAAGAACAATCCAAGTAACACTAGATGACGTAACATCAAAAAAAGTTGTAGGAAGAGGCTGTCCTCAAGGTGGAGTCCTCGCATCCCTTTTATGGGACCTTGTAGTTTATAGCCTCCTCCTGGAATTAAACAACTCAGGATACTATGCCATTGGCTATGCCGACGACATACTGATAATGATAAATGAGGGTTTTGAAGGTGTAGTCTGCAATCTCATGCAGAGTGCCCTAAAGATGAACAGTTAACCCAAAAAAGACAGAGGTGATATTGTTTACGAGGAAGAGGAAACTCATGAACATGCCAACTCTCTTTAAGGTCCCTCTGACACTCACAGATAAAGTAAAATATCTAGGATTCATAATGGATACAAAACTGAATGAGAATGAGCATATAACATCCAAGCTGGAAAAAGCCTGCATCTCATTTTGGCAATGCCGCGGGGCGGTTGGTAAAACATGGAGCATCCAAGAACACCCAATGGAAATATACCGCGATCATAAGACCAACTATCGCATATGGTGCAGTAGTCTGGTGGTCGAAAACCAAACAAGTCACAACAATCTCAAAGCTATCACACATCCAGCGGATGGCGTGTCTTGCCATTCCCGGCGCTATGAGAACAACACCCCTAGCAACTCTAGAAGCACTGCTAGTCTACAACCACTCGAACTTCTTATAAGGAAGGCTGCAGTAAAAACAGCATTAAGGCTATCTTTATTCAACCTGTGGCATGATAAAGGTAGAATCATTGGACAGAGGAGCATACTGAGTGAAGCTATCAAACTAGTCGCCCTCATAGAAGGTAAGTGCGACAGAATTCTACCCAAATACAGTTTTGTCAAACATTTTCAGACCATCACCACACAGGATGGTATCCCACAAGGCGCCAACATAACCATGTATACTGATGGATCCAAAACTAAGACAAGAGCTGGCTATGGAATATTCTCAGCAGAACTCGATCTCAAGATAAGTGCACCACTTGGAGAACTCACGTCAGTTTTCCAAGCTGAATTAACAGGAATACTAAAGTGTGTTCAAATTTTAGCTGAACGGAATATTAAGGATAAACATATCCAAATAGTCACCGACAGCAAAGCAGCTCTAAATGCACTAAATATCAACACATTTGTATCGAAAGATCTATATTCATGTCTACACAGCCTGGAGGAGCTAGCTAAATATAACAAACTAGAACTCTGCTGGATCAAAGGACATAGTGGCATCAAGAGGAACGAAATAGCAGATGAGCTTGCCAGGAAGGAATCCTTACATCCTCTAACAACCCAAGAGGATGAAATACTTTCTGCAGGTACTATGAAAAAAATAATAGAGCATAGGACACATGATCTTCACAAGGAAAAATGGCGAGAAACGCAATCAAGGGTAGCAATTAGGCAACCTTGTAAAATTGCAGCCACGGCCCGCCTTAAATTATTTAGAACTAATCTGAAATTATTGACCAACATCCTAACTGGCCACTGCCAGCTAAACAAACACCTACACACGATGGGTCTGGTGGATAGCCCGTTATGTAGAGAATGCAGTGAAGAACTAGAAGCAGCAGAGCATGTAATACGCTTCTGCCCATCTCTAGTAAACACTAGGCATCTAATACTAGGGGAGTGCTGGGCTAGTATGGTCAGCATTGGCAACTACTCACCCGTCAGAGTTTTGTAGCTCCCATGCAAAATTGACTGGTGGGACGAGTGAGCAGCCTTAAAGGAAGGTTTCACAATGGGCCCATTATGAGGCCTAAGTGTCTGTAGCTATGCTACCCTCCAGCCAACTATCCAGAACTATCCAGTCATCTTTATCAAAGGCTAGAAAATTAGATGGCTGGGGCACATCATCAGAATGGATGAAGTATGAAGCGCCAAATCAATAACAAAGTGGAATCATCTTTAATAATAAAAGGGAGGCCGTAGCAGCGGTGGAAAAAGATCTCAAACTGACGGGCATTGCCAACTGGAGAAGGGTTGCTGTCAACCGTAGATGGGGGTAAAGTCGTAGAGAAATCCAAAATCGACGTAGAATGGATGAAGTATGAAGCGCCAAATCAATAACAAAGTGGAATCATGTTTAATAACCCAAGGGAGGCCGTAGCAGCGATGGAAGATCTCAAACTGACGGGTATTGCCAACTGGAGAAGGGTTGCTGTGAACCGTAGATGGGGGAGTCGTAGAGAAATCCAAAATCAACGTAGGGTTGTAGAGCTCAAGTAAGAAGAGAGGATATCAAAACTTGATCTTTAACCTTTGGGTGTTTATAAAATACAAAATTTGGTCTTTACTCAAAATACGCTATACTAACTATAATAAAATCTATTTCAGTAAGAAACTAGAGTGCCTTTCGTTTATCACTCTGGGCTGGTAAGGACTTATTGTTTCTTGTTCTATTTGCCGCTTTCGATACGCATAATTCTACCTCGGCCCTTACAACCAGCGGCGCACGACCACAAGACCTGAGCGATATTGCACGTCACGGGGGCGACTAGGAATGATAAACCATGCTAAACGAAAACGCTAGATTCAGGGTATAAAGATAATAAGTAAATTACCTGTCTATCTCCCGTATTCACCAACATTCGATAAATCTATCTATATCTATTGAACCATTCGTTGTTATAGCAACAATAACTACATTATCTAAGGAATAGAGTTACTTTAGATTCTCTCTATTGGAAACCCTGAATAATTAAACAAAACTTTTCATCAAAGCTCCAATAAATAAGTATTCGTTGTTATAGCAACAATAACTACATTATCTAAGGAATAGAGTTACTTTAGATTCTCTCTATTGGAAACCCTGAATAATTAAACAAAACTTTTCATCAAAGCTCCAATCACAAGCGCTCTTGACATTTGAAGAGTACAAGGCAGAAAGGAGGAATGTCATTGTAACTCTAGAAACCCAAATTTCATGTTTAGAGCACATTTATACACACACACAGATATATATATATATATATATATATATATATATATATATATATATATATGTGTGTGTGTGTGTGTGTGTGTGTGTGTGTGTGTGTATAAATGTGCTCTAAACATGAAATTTGGTTTTCTAGAGTTACAATGACATTCCTCCTTTCTGCCTTGTACTCTTCATTTGTTTTGGCAATAATGACGTTTTCAATTAATCCATCCAATAGCTTATGTGACCTATCAACACCATCTGTATTTTTAGTATCGGCGGTGTTGGACCTATAAAGTTTATGGGATGTTGGTGAATACGGCCATATATCTTATTTCAGCTAATGTAGGTTTAAAGAAAAATCGCGATTTCAAAGGTGTTAAGAGTGCCCTAATCTAACTATACACCATATTTTCCCTTATCTGACATGGCTAATTAAACCGGCACATACTTAAACCGTTAACGCATGTTTATTAACGCTCCGCAAACCGTTTAGAAATTACTACACGCATTCAAGATTACAATGCATTACAATAATTATGAACTACGCGCGCACACATACCCGCCGCACATGGCAACCTTTAATAAAAACAAACAATTCCACTCGTATAAATTATTCGGCGGCAGTGTTTTGTTTTTATTTAGTATATTCGTGATGAAAAATTTCATGCGATCCAAAATGTATTTATGTATGGAGGTTAGCTGTGTGTGTGTGTATGTGTGTGTTTGCGTCAACGGTGATTTAATACAATGTCAGCGGTGATTGTATCGATTTGGATTTTGTTGGATTGCATTTCGGCGGCGGCGGCCGTAATTTATAAATAATGATCGGGCGGTCGGTTGGTATTATTAATATTTATTTTGATTTGAATAAATCAATATTTTCCGATAGATTAATTTCGAATTGACTTTAATAGAAAGGGAGGTAGCAAAAAAAAAACGTGTACATATGCAGTTATGGGTTACCTAATACAGAACAGGTGTGCGCAGAAAGGGATTAATACCTGTGATTCATAACTAATGCCAGCGCATCGCATCGGTTCACATATTACCATATTAAGGGGTACAAGGGGGGTAGAAAGTGTGTACGCTATTACACCCCGACTCCATCTGTTGTTGCTAACATATGACAGTTGCGTAACCCCTCTGCCCTACCACTATAATATAATCTGTATTTACGTTTTTACAAGTGCTCACACAAATGGATAGTTTTTGACAACCGCAAATGTGTGCAGCATATTCGATTTAACTTACAAATTGTAATTGTAATTGCGTCAATAAATATTGTAACTCTTCGTCAGCTTATTTATTTGATGCTGCTTATATTTGTTCAAGCGCTGCCAGAGGGCTGTAATATTATTAGGGCGTAAGCTTTATACATCAAAACGCGAAAGAACAAAGTATCTTTGAAGGATCAGGCACAATTAAGGATTTATCTAGGAAATAAGAGATACAAAAATAATCCCCCCCAAGTAATGACGGGGATTATTGTTTACTTCGGCGCGCCATTAGTCGGAAACGTGCCCGGCCAGCGCTCTGACGCCGTTATCGAATATTATTAAAACACCCGCCCTGTCACGCCGGTAAAAATTAATTAAACGCAAAAATAGTCGATTTTAATTGCGATGCAATTTGCAGATGGGACAATGAATTTATTGGCGAAACGTGACAGTCTCCCGGGACCTTTGTGCGGGCATTGTGTGCGGACCCCTCCGGGGCCTCGCGCCGACCCCGCGGCCCTTATATTGGCAAACCACTAAAACACGCACCTGATAAATTGATTGATTCGCCAAAGCCGTTTGTTTCAACTGTTGCAACTAAATCACGTTCCGCCTTGCGGGAAAAATTACGCCCGCCACCGACAATTTAAAAACAAAACAAAGCCGTTTCAACACCGTAAATAGGTCTTTGTACCTATAATTAATCATTTGAAAGGCACGTTTAATTGATAAAATACTAGCTGGGTTACGACATTTTATGACACGATTGTAACTACTACAAATTTATACAGTATTATTCATAAAATTCACATATTTCAGAGGTGGTAATGATGACTATTAGTATACCAATTTTTACAGAATTACACAATACTTGATCACAATTCGGTATCAAAACGTCGAATGAGAAGATCTATTTCTATCAGCTACTAAAGGGTCTTAGAGACCATGAACGGTGCAATTACCTGCATAGTTCAATGTTGTTTGATGTGTTAGGGTTCGAGAAATCAAATTCATCTTAGCCAGTAACTGAGCCCAACAACTGGATACCTGACGGCTCTTCCGCTGGCAAATGGAGAAACTCAGAGGAGTGTAATCACCCGGTATTAACTTCACCGAAAAAGTGTGAAAAATGATTCCCAAAATTTCGCCCACAACTGGATTTGAATTCTCAATACGAGACGGACGGTTAGAGGTGCCTAACCACTAGGCTACTGAAATGGGCCGAGACATCTATTTTACGCGACTTTTTACTTTTTTTTTTATTGAAATATATACCAAATAAGTTATAAACTAAAATATATATGTTGTATTATTATTGTATTTGCTTTAAACAATAAAACGCGTAACACATAAAGCAACTAAAACAAATAAAAATGGAACAAAAAAAATATGTGACCAGAAGACTAAATAACTCTTTCAAAGTTCGCAACTTTAGCAGAGATAATTGAGAAAAAATAGCAACAGGAAAGAAGAAACAACCTGGTCATCGCTGAGGAACAAGGGCACCACCCCCGGTGCTCACGAATTTAATTAGACAGTCAGACAGGCAAGTGGTGTTTAAGACAATAAGACATGAAGTGACAAAAGGGGTGCCGCAGGGCTCTGTCCTAGGCCCGCTCCTATGGAACTTAGCGTATGATGGGCAGGCTCGCCGAATCCGTGGCTGCTTGGATGATGAACAATAGCTTTAAAATTGCCATTGCTAAAACAAAGGTTGCGCTACTCTTAACAAAGAGAGAGCAGGTATCCGGGTAGTCACGGAAATTGACATATTTGGGCAGATGTTCTCAATCAAGAGACACCTCAGATACCTCGAGGCTAACAAAAACCACACGAGTCAAGTCCTGCAAGCTGCGACCAAGGTCACCAGGACGAAAGCGGCACTCGCACGCTTGCTACCGAACATTGGAGGCCCCGATGACAAAAAAAGGACGGTAACGCGTGCCCAGCTGTGCGGCACCAGCCTGGGCGGAAGCGACGAGGATACGAAACAACTCAGAAAGACTTCGGAGGGCTATGCACACCAGTTCGATAAGGATCATCCGGGCGTACAGGACAACGCCGACTGACGCAGCCATAACACCAGGCGACCTGGTAGTGGAAGATGGAGACCTACACCAGAATTAAGAACGGGGCACCTACCAGAGAAGAAGAGAAATGGCAGATAAGGTGGTAGACCACAGTCAACGGCTGTATGATGGACCGCTGGGCGACACAGTTACTGACAGGACATGGGACGTTCTAATCCTATCCACACAGGATTGGAAAGAATCGCTCTGAGAGGTGCCGCTACGAGATAGACAACGTGACGCATACGCTATACAGATGGCAGCGATGGTACCGCGAGCAGACGAAGCTGCGGCAAGACGAACCGACTCCACAAATACTGAGAAACCTCATGCTCGATCTATCCGAGCACTGGAAGGCAGTGAAATTTCGCCTCAGGGGTCATGAGGAGGCATAAAAGATCTAGGATGCGTGTGTGAAGTCAATATTGTTGTATAGCGTGGGAATTGCGAGAGTTGGATATATCCAATTTGCTCGCGTTTCGATTATAATTAGACTGCTTTCTGAAAAATCTGCAAGGACTCGAAAGATGGACTATAGCCTACGACGGTTCTCTTGCAGGAAACTAATCGGATGAGCATGTGGAGAGATGGTAGTGAAGTTTGACTAGTGCTGGAGGTGTGGATGAAATATAGGAGTCGGAAAGAGCCGATGAAGAAAGGATAGAGAAAGGAATTGTACAACTAATCCCCTAGGAGGAAAGTTAAACGCCATCTGGCGGCACCACATCAATTAGCAATGCACACCCATATGGTAATAACCGTCAACATATTATTCCCTGGAGGGCACTACCCGGTGATCCTGATGGCATGAGCATGTTGACGGTTGTTACCATATGGATGGGCATTGCTAATTGATGTTGTGCCGCCAGATGGCATTTAACTTTCCTCCTAGGGGGTTAGTTGTACAATTCCTTTCTCTATCCTTTCTTCATCGGCTCTTTCCGACTCCTATATTTCATCCACACCTCCAGCACTAGTCAAACTACACTACCATCTCTCCACATGCTCATCCGATTAGTTTCCTGCAAGAGAACCGTCGTAGGCTATATATACCCATATGGTAATAACCGTCAACATATTATTCCCTGGAGGGCACTACCCGGTGATCCTGATGGCATGAGCATGTTGACGGTTGTTACCATATGGATGGGCATTGCTAATTGATGTGGTGCCGCCAAATGGCGTTTAACTTTCCTCCTAGGGGATTTTTTTTTTTTACGGTGAGTACAGCTCCCGCCCCTGGGCTGTGTGCACTGCGGCCCTACACGGACCTATATTGCCTTATACAACATCCATGATATGCTAGCCGGGTTAATTCTTTGTGGAAAAATTCCCGGCTAGCGGTGGATTCGAACCACCAACGTTCCGTACGCAATGGCTTCAGACCATCGGCTTAGGCCACTGCGCCACGGACCGCCTCCTAGGAGATTAGTTGTACAATTTTTGTATATAACCACTCGATATATTGTGTGAATTCATCCTCACTAGCTGAGCTACACTTACGAGATCTAATACGATAGAAAACTAGATATGTAGATTGTTAAGAGGTAGATTCACACTTATATATGTTTTATAGAGAAAATATGTATGTAAGAGTGGGTATGTTTACAGTTTACGAAACTGCGGTCAGGGGTAGAATGAAGGATGTTGAATGGCAAGAAAGGCAGGTGATAATGACTGAGAGCTCATACAACTTCGGTTATGTGGAATGGCATGTGCGGGAGAAGCCTCTGAGCTGCATAACTAGGGGAAGATAAAGCAAGAAGGACATAATGATGTGCATGGTAAGAGCGAGATGGAAGGATGGGCAAGCGTACACCCCGTGTAGTAATGGTAGCGACACGTGTTTCCAAGTAGGCAACGAATATGAGGGAGTGAAAGCAGAGTGGGTGGGGGATTGCAGAAAGATGATTGGCTGTTTAAGATAGGAAGAAATGCGAACTCTGCTGATGTGAAGTCGCTGAGTGTAGAGAAGGAATAGTTAGAGGACGGTTATTTAGCAATTATCAAGGGAATATTGTAATATATTAAGTGACATGGTAATATATTGTTAATTGTTGTATATATTTTTATTGCTGTTGTATTTCTTGTGATAGGTATGCCTTATAAAATAAGATTGACTTTGTACTGATAACCGTCAACATGCTCATGCCATTAGGATCACCGAGCAGTGCCCTCTATTGGGATAATATTCCAACAAAGTGTTCAGAGATCACTCTGTTGGAATATTATTCCAATAGGGGGACTACTCGGTGATCCTAATGGCATGAGCATGTTGACGGTTATTACCCATATGGTAATAACTGTCAACATTAGAATCACCGATTGCATTGTTAATTGATGTGGTGTCGCCAGATGGCGTTAACACTTTCGCCCTAGAGAAGTTGTATTATTATAGTTGTTGTTACAAAAATGATTTAAAGAAATAATAAAGGAACCAGAAAAAGAAAACAGACAGGAATGTGAAGAGAAGACTAGATCATACACAATATTGTGGTAGAAACGGGCAGAATATCCGCCATTCTATACGTCTCCACATAGGTATGCAACATATGGCAAATGATATTCTTCATAAAAGGATAAATAAAACGATTTTTACTTTTTCACGCTTTAAGCCCGTATGACATTATCTAGTTTCTTATATCGTTTTCGATGCAGACACAAACTACATAGTTTCATACCCACATGTAGAAAATGATATAGCGGCGGAATAATAATAAATTCACTTAAGAATAACAACACCGTAATACACAATGTCAATTTTCCATTTAGAAATAGTTATACAGTTTAATATACCAATTCTTATATATAAAACGATTTAGGAAACTAGATAATGTCATACGGGCTTTAGTTACACTTTGCAATTCATTTCGGCTAAGCTCTAGCCATTACTATTTGTAACAAAGTGTCATAAAATAAAACATTTTATTTATCCTTTAAAATGGATTATCACAAAGTAGACGCCTTAACAATCCAATATTCTTTATGCAAGTTTATGCTACATCCAAAACCAATTAAAATTAGTAGTAGTACTTGGTGTATTTGTTACAATTTATAACTAGCTATCGACCTTCTGCCGGGTGCTTATGAGTGTAATGATTTGCTACTTGAAAAATCGCCCCCGTTAAACCACTGCACTATGTCGGCTAATTAAAATGATTTTATGAAGAATCACATTTTCTGAGAAATCGTGAATTATTTCTTTTTCCTTACATATTTTGCATAATAATGTGGACACGAAGTATATGTCACTGTATCGGACCAACTTATAAATTATATTCTCGATATATTTAGTTGAACCAAATTTTAATATAACCATGAATTCTCTGCCATACAAAAAAATAAATAAAAACGTAACACGAGAGAACTGATTGAAAGCCCATCCAAACAATATATCTGTTGGCAAACAATGCTTTATGCGCGATTGAAATAATTCAAATGAGTCCAATATATTCGCGGTGCGCTGCTGTGTACAAAAAACATTTGCGCCGTGCCCACTGTGCGTGCGATTATACACGCGGCGGCCCTAATAATTTAAAATTGGCAATGCGTTAATGCAAATTCCCCTTCGAAATCGGTCGCCGGCGATGGCCGTAATTGAACATTTTCAAATGTAAACAGCATGAAAATATCGAAAAATTACAGGTTCATGCATGTTGAATAGTTATAGATGAATATGTGGGAGGCAATTATATTTGGTGTAATGGGCAACTATAGGTGCCTCTATGCGTGTCTATTTGAATCAATTACGATGTAATACGCAATTCCGCACAATAACTAGATTATAAGAGATTAGTACTGCGTATAGGTGGGATGTAGCAATTTGCAGTGCAGCCCGTTGCAGTTTTGAGAGAGAGAAACCAAATGGTATGACAATTTTGAAACAAAATAGCTATATAAGCTGTCTTAAATAAAATATGGGCCATTGTGATTTGAAATGTACGCATTGAACGCGTTTGCAAAATGATTGGGTTGTAAATAAATAAAAGCAAAAATTGTGTTAGGTAGCCGTAACATACATCATTGCTCAATTTTCTTATTGCGTTGCGAGATATAGATAAAGTCGTTCAGCTATCGGTAGGTGAAAGGCATTTAATGCATCTGCGGTGCATTTAACACTAAGCAAAGCGGTAGTCCTTGTCTATGACAGATTAATCAAACCCGCAGCCAACTTAATGCTGATTGATCTGTGCGTGATATATTTGTTTTCATTAATTGCCGCACTAATTGCGATACATAAAAAAAAACCGCCCCCGCCAAAACACTTGACCGCGACCCATAAAGTCAAATTAATTTTTAATCGCAACAAGTTGCACATTTTTGCACACGTAGGAAAATTTTCCATCCACACACGTTACTGTAATAATCTAAACACGATTAAAACCGAAGGTTATATTGTTTTGTTTTCACACCTGCCGCTTAATAAGCTACTTGTATATTATTCACTTACATAATCGCAACTTCGTAATTACTATAATTCCATATTAAACCATATAAAGTAATAGTTCAATGATTTATCTGGCGGGCAAGAAGAAAAATTGCGAGCGCGCGCGCGCGCTTTTGCGCAATTAATTGCCAAGGGCTTGCCCAACAAGCCCACGTGCTGGCAACTTGATAGTTTCGCTGATTGTAATTAAAATTATGAAAACGCGTTCATTACTCAATTATCCACGTGCCGGGCGACTTAATGGCGACAATGTTATTAATTAGCCTCGAACAACCTTATCGTATTTATTTATTTGTTTATTTACGGAAATGATTTATAAATCAGAAGCTACTGTAAACTAATCGAATACAGTTCTGATTGTAATATGAAAATATGAGAAAAACAAGTAGCAAACATGTAAAGTTTACGTTTACAAACATAATGATTATGCAAAAGATTTCATCTCGAAAATTGTTTTTAAAAAAAAATAATAATGACGAGGGGCAGTCATTTAATTTGCGAGCCGGTAGAGGTGTGCGCCGATCGCGTATCTCGCTAATTGCATTCATTATCCCCGCAAATGTGTAATTAAAGCGGTGTGTTTTTGTTCAATTGCACGACGCTAATGTTGGTTATTTCCGCCCTTGGATCGCGCGCGGTTTGAATCGCAATTTTCCAGCGAAACATAGCGGTCTTCGTTATTTCTCGCTCGATTTTCAGGACGTGCCTAAAAATGTGCAAATCGATTCGCGCAGCTCGTGCTTCAAAAATCCGACATGCTAATGTTAGTAGCGCTATTGGTGCGGGGGGTGGAGGTTTCCTTAAATTTTCCGGGCTACAAAACGCGCGGCCGTTAAATAATTTAATGCGAGCGTCCAGTTGAATTTGCCCGGATTTAATACTCTCTATCACCATAAAATCAGGTGGAGCAGTAAAACGGCTTGATATCAGCCTGCTCAGCTCTTGCATTCATACTTAGCCCCGTAATTACCGGCCCGTGAAATCATTTCATTTTACCCAATTGCATCCTGTCCGAAATCTGCATAATATAAAACCGCCCACATTTTATCGTTCTGCCCCGTGTTAATGATTTACAATCATTAAAATCCGGTAGCTCTGGTGGCAATTAAAAAATATATTGTATTTTAAAATTGCAAAAACAAAACAAAAACGCGTATTTAGATTTTTTAATTAAATATTTCGGCGCCCCGATATCGCCAGCCCGTAAGTAATCAACAGCGCGTTCGGATTGCGTGCACTAAATAAATTGCTAATTTGTATTTTTATTACGACAATCTCCGCATCTAATCGCGCACAGGCATCGCCGGTTTTACAACATTTTTCTATGTGTGTGCGCCTGCTTTTTGTTATATTAATAGCTCTTTAATTAAATCATTTAACATATGTCTTTTATATCGTAGATATGTGTGTGTGTGTGTGTGTGTGTGTGTGTGTGTGTGTGTGTGTGTTTGTACGCGTAGGGACTTTAATTGCCAATTCGAGGCCATTAAGATACTTTGTTTGCAATATGAGGGTTACGATATAGTACGTAATTTATATAATCATTGCATCTATCATGTTTCTCGCGTGGATATTACAAGATACGCGCAAAATTCATGTTTTACTGCCATATCAGATGTTTTATAAAGCTCTGTCCACACTTAGAAATATTTACGCAAATTTACGATTGTGCGTGCGCCATTGTGGACTTGTAATAGTAATTTTTGTACTCATGTCAAGAACAAGTCATTTCCCGCATTGATTTGGGTGCGGGAAATACTACTTCCCACACTAGTGCGGGAAGTAGTCAGTGTTGCCAACTTAAAATTCGGTACCAATATAAATGTGTATTTATAGATATAAGAATGTATGCAAACACAGCGATTGGTACTGAATAAATACAATTTTGAAGAAAATATAGACTTTAAATTGTATGTAATTGGCAGTGACTTAACCTATTTGTCACAACAACTTTAAATAACTTCAAGTAATTTTTAGTATTTATTCGTACAAAAAATAAGATACATTATTCGTGCGATATTCGCTCTTAATACAGCACTCGCCTTCGGCTCGTGCTGTAAACTCATTCGCTCATTCGGGAAACGGCCTTCCTGCACTAATAATGTAAATTACTATTACATTATTAATGCAGGAAGGTAAGTTTCCCGAATGAGCGAATGGGTTTACAGCACGAGCGGAAGGCTGTATTAAGAGCGAATTCGGGAAACAGCCTTATGGCACGAATAATATATCTTATTTTTTGTACGAATAAATACTTAATACTTAAAGTTATGACAAATCGATTACTATTTAGACACTACCAATTAATATAATTTAGTCTACATTTTCTTCAAAATTGCACTAGTGCGGGAAGTAGTATTTCCCGCACCCAAATCAATACGGGAACTGACTTTTCTGCAAATGCAAATCCAACGATTCAAAAGTCGGAAAATAAATATTTATTAGTATAGGTAAAAGAAATTGACATTCGTATTTAAAGGAATTGTTTAAAATTGACCATAACTTTTGTATTATAAATACTAAGAAGATGATTTACATGGATAAATGTAAAGAATTTCAGGAACAACAAATTCAGCTTTTAGCAGTTAGAATTTTCTCGTAAAGCCTGTACAAAGATACGAGGCATATCCAGAAAGTAAGAGTACTGAGGCTCTCACGGTCGGAGGGATTTTATTTTCATCATGTTGGCCACACGGCAGTGTAGCCTGACTCCTCCCCTTTGCACCGATACCGGTTCGAGGTCAGTACGTTGAGAACTGTTGACACGACAAGTTTCATGAATAATGTCAATCCAATCTCCCGCCAAGTGCGTTTGGAAGGGAAAACCTCCATTTGAGATTTATAATGAGGTGAAAACTGCATATGGTGATAAAGCTATGAATCGTACGAATGTGTACAAGTGGTGTCGCGAGTTTAAAAACGGTCGCACGTCTGTGCATGATCAGAGGAGCGGAAGACCTTCAATTGTGACTGACGAAATTGTGGGAAAAATTGAAAATGCGCTCCGTGACGATCGCAGATTGACTGTGGATGAACTTTCTGCGATGTTTCCGCAAATCTCCAGATCTCTACTACACGAAACAATCACAGAAACCCTCGGATATCGGAAACTGTCCGCGAGGTGGGTCCCAAAACAACTGACAGACCAGCACAAGTTGAATCGAGTGGAGGCCGGGCAAGAGTTTTTGGGGCGCTGGAAACTCCATGGAGATGAATTTCTCCGCTCCATCGTAACTGGAGATGAAACTTGGGTAGCACACCACACGCCCGAAACCAAAAGACAGTCTCAACAGTGGCGTCACACCTCTTCGCCCTCCGCCAAAAAGTTCAAAATCACAATTTCAGCCAAGAAAGTCATGGCATCCGTGTTTTGGGACTGTCAAGGCATAATTTTAATCGAATATCTGCCTCAAGGGGAGACCATCAACTCTGCAAGATACTGTGAGACCTTAAAAAAATTGCGGAGGGCGATTCAGAACAAGAGGAGAGGCATGCTGACAAAAGCTGCACGACAATGCCAGACCACACACGGCCAACGCCACGAAGGAACTGCTCGCCTCGTTTAAATGGGATGTCCTGAACCATCCCGCGCATTCCCCTGATCTAGCACCTTCAGATTACTATCTCTTTACCTCCCTGAAGCTGCACATGGGTGGAAAAAGGTTTTTAACCGACGAGGAGGTAAAGGAGGAGTTGGAGAAGTGGACGAAGGAGTTGGCGGGAAACTACTTCGAGGAAGACATAAAAAAATTGATACCTCGCTACACCACCTGCATAGAGAGGAATGGCGAAAAATAGCTGTTATTATGTACTAAAGTTTCACGTAATTTTTTTGTTTAAATAAAAAATTTGAACACCTACAAAAATTCAGTACTCTTACTTTCTGGATATGCCTCGTAGTATAAACGTTTTTAACTCTTTAAACTCTGTAATGTTTTTTATTACAAATGTCAGTTGATTCGCATGATGAAATGTAGAGAAACAAATTGAGGTTTGAAAGTCTTTTTTTCGTTAATTATTACCATTTTCCCGCAAAACAAATTACGACAATGTGATTTAAGGAACCAATTTTACTCGGTTTTTCGACCATATTTTTTACTATAAGCATGCTTGTGCATATGTGATTAAACAGTGAATAGAACGAAAACACTAGGTGAGATGAAAAACATGAACATAACACAAAAACTATTAAACTTAAATGAGAATGACACTGGAAGGATCCAAGATGGTTAGTCAGAACAAGCTGTGGAACATCAGAAAATCTCAGTATAGACTCAGAGTAAGACAAGCCATTTGCATTATGCTATTCAACATAGTCCTGGAAAGCGCAATAAGAGAAATAAAAGGACATGGTAAACTAATGACACAAATACCGGTATACGCAGATGACATCGTGATCATACGCAGGACACCAAAATGGGGCTAGCAGAGGCTTTCAGAATAATGAGCAACGCAGCAAAAGAAGCAGGACAACACATAAACGAAGAAAAGATAAGATTCATGAAAAATACAAGAAAGGAAGACAAATAAAGTACAATTAGATAATCATAGAATAAGCATAGAATAAGGGAACAGCTCTAAGTATCTAGGGATACAAATAAACACTTCCAACTATAATAGGGAAATAGAGGCGAGGATACAGAACAAACACAAGAAATTACCAAAGTCCAAAAGCCTTAGACAAATCACCAAACTAAAACAACATAGTGGTAAAGCCAAAGTACTGTATACAATATAACGTCGCATTTTCCGTCAACCAATCCGGTGACGGCAAAAACGTTTCGTCATCGAACTGTGATCTACAGGGATAAAAAAAACTTTCTTTGGTATAACCGCACACCATTTTCCTTTAACAAAATTCCTGATACACTAAACAATATAAATACAAAAAATAGACGAAGCACCAAACTAAAACAACATAGTGGTAAACAAAATTGCTGATACACTAAACAATATAAATACAAAAATTAGTTTGCATTAGTTTGTCTCATTTTATGAGACATTAAGACACAATCACAAATGAGGCCAACTGCTTTTGCATCATCTTCGTCTTATTTTACCTCAGTCAGATTCATTTTATCTTAATTGGTCCTATTTTGTCCCCTGTTCCCTAATTTTGCCTCAGATTCCCTCATTTTGCCCAGTGTTGTATCATTTTGCTTTGGTTTGTCTTATTTTATGAGACATTAAGACACAATCACAAAATGAGGCCAACTGATTTTGCATCATCTTCGCCTTATTTTACCTCAATCAGATTCATCTTATGTTAATTGGTCCTATTTTGTCCTATTTTCCCTAATTTTGCCCCAGATTCCCTCATATTGCACAGTGTTGTATCATTTTGCTTTAGTTTGTCTCATTTTATGAGACATTAAGACACAATCACAAAATGGGGCCAACTGATTTTGCATCATCTTCGTCTTATTTTACCTCAGTCAGATTCATTTTATCTTAATTGCTCCTATTTTGTCCCATTCTCCCTAATTTTGCTTCAGATTCCCTCATTTTGCCGAGTGTTGTATCATTTTGCCTTAGTTTGTCTCATATTATGAGACATTAAGACACAATCACAAAATGAAGCCAACTGAGACAATCAGGGAATATGAGAAAAATTAAAGTAAAATATTACAATTGAAGACTAATTAAGATAAAATGAAGCAAAACAAGATACATTCAGACAGAATGAGACAAAAACAAAAATGTAGGCTGCATGAGAGAATATGAGAGAAAATGAGGCAAAAAATAGACAACTAAGGCACATTAAGACTAAATTATGCAAAATGAGGGCAAATAGGGACAAAATAAGACTAATAGACGAAGCACCAAACTAAAACAACATAGTGGTAAAAACCAGGGACTGTAAACAAGATAACGTCGCATTGTTCGTCAACCAATCCGGTGACGGCAAAAACGTTTCGTCATCGAACTGTGACCATGAATAAAAAAAACCTTAATTGTTATTATTGTTATTAAATATGTACGCAATGAAAACCTTTTTATGTGTGTACCTACACACATACAAATAAGAAAACACAGCAAAACAAATAGTGTAAAATTAAACTCACAAATATTTTTTTGTCCAATCCCCTGCTGCCCGGCATAACGAAAACCGTTCACGGACCGAACTCACGCAAGACTGTCCTCAATAATTTTTTAGTGATTAATTTAATTGCAAGCTCAGTTTTTTCTTCTCTAATAACTCGACGTTTTGTAAAATCGACAAGGCACTACAATATTTAGGTTATTTACCCGCCGACTGCGTACGCTGATAAGAAAGAGCCTGCTCTATTCGCAGCGTTGAAAAAAAAACATTCAACAATATTCTTGGTATTTATTTATAGGCAGTCGAATTTAATATCTACTCAGAATAAGAACGCATGTTTATATTATTGTCATGTAAAATGCTATAAACGCATTGGAGATTATATTTATAGTACCATACTACTTTTCTAGAGAGAGAGAATACATTTTTATTCACGCTTTCTGCTTCAAATTGAGTCAATAATTACATGTTTTTCTAATATTGCGAGTTTTGCTATTAGAGGGGAGGAAATATGGATTGAAATATAAAATGAATATAATAATCGAAATGTATCGATTATTATATTCATTTTATATTCTAATCAATATTTCTGGAATTCTTCGAAATATGTCGATTATATGGAATTGTTATTATTAATTCATTATTAAACTGTGCAGTAGGCAGTAGCAAAATAAATATTTTTGCCTCAAATTGAGTCAATAATATTATAATAATAATTACATGTTTTTCTATTTTTGCTAGTTTAGTCAAATTGAGTCAATAATTACATGTTTTTCTATTTTTGCTAGTTTTGTTATTAGGGGGAGGAAATGTGGATTGACATATAAAATAGATATCAGTGAGACACAGTTCGGATTTCGAAATAATCTAGGCACAATAGAGGCTCTATTTGAAATGAATGTCATAATCCAACGATGTCTCGATATGAACGTAGATTTATTTATAGGCTTCATCGACTACGAGAAAGTCTTCGATAAAGTTAAACATGATCGGTTAATGGAAATAGTACAGCAGAAGGGCATAGACTACAATGACGTCCGAATAATAAAAACTTTGTACTGGAATCAGAAAGCACAAATAAATGTTGAAGGACATAACTCCATCAAGGATGCATACTATCACCGGTCCTATTTAATATGTACTCAGAATGCTTATTCAAAGACGCCATCAATGATGACTCGGATGGAGTAATCATGAACGGTCAAGTTATCAATAACATACGATACGTAGAAGACACTGAGATAATAGCAACATCCATCTGCCAGCTTCAGAAAATGATGCAAGACATAAATACGACTAGCCAATCCTATGGGCTCAAATGAATTTGAAGAAAACTAAATTTATGGTTGTAAAAAAAACCAATGTTAATAATACACCAGCAATACTAGTAAACAACACCACAATCGAAAGAGTTAGAAGCTACCAATACTTAGGAACACGTATTGAAGACAATACCGACCAAACCATAGAAGTGAACAAACGTATAGAAATAGCAAGAGCAATTTTCGTCAAAATGAAAAATCTTTTCTCAAATAGAAACCTCAATCTAGCCTTGAGAGTCCGAATAATTCGCTGTTACATTTTTTCAACACTACTATATGGAATGGAAGCATGGACATTAAAGAAAAATAACATAAAAAAAACTAGAGTCATTTGAGATATCGCCGCATGCTCAAGATATCCTGGACGGACCTAGTAAACAACGAAGAAGTCATGCAAAGGATGCATAAAGAAAAGGAACTGATCCTTACGATCGAAACACGAAAGCTAGAATACTTGGGACACATCACCCGGGGAGAGAGATACTCTATTCTCCAACTGATCATGCAAGGAAAAATACAAGGAAGAAGAAGCATTGGGCGTCGCAGAACCTCATGGTTAAAGAACCTTATAGAATGGTACGGACAAACATGGGTCGGACTATTTAGAGCTGCAGCGTCAAAGATTAGAATCGCCATGATGATTGCCAACCTCCGATAGAAGACAGCACCACAAGAAGAAGAAGAGGTTTATGCCGAAATTCTAGAAGCTGATGCGTTAACGTTATAGATACTAATACATAGTAAAATTTCATGGTCGGTCAATAAAGGCTATTATTATTATTATTTTCTTTTCTTCTTGTCTTCTTGCTAGTGACGGTATGGGTAAAGCCATACAAACAGATACACAGATAACAAAAGATCAAAGGTATTTATCCCAACGCATATGCTAGATGTGGGCTGTTCCCATTAGTGCTATTTTTTTAACTTCTTGTATTATTACCTGACCAGGTATTAATTGAAGGTAGTCTGACCTGGTATTAATTAAAGATAGATTACTGATAGTAAATAAAGATAGATTAATGATATTAAATAAAGATAGATTACTGATATTAAATAAAAATAGATTAATGATATTAAATAAAGATAGATTACTGATATTCAATAAAAATAGATTAATGAAATTAAATAAAGATAGATTAATGATATTAAATAAAGATAGATTATTATTAATTATTATTAGCATTATTTTTTTTAGTTTGATCAATTAATAATGCGAGAAAATTCAAGAAAAGTATTAAAAAATTCGTAATAAATTGGTATTACAACTAAATACTATTTCCCCAATTAAATACTGAATAATTAACAAAAATTTATGTACATGAAATTTATGTGTATAATTTAAATATATATATATATTTCATCCCGAATGTGACTACTAGCGCCATCTAGCGGTTAAATCGTGAAACACATGCGTGTTTAGCTCAGACACAAACCAAACATATTGAAAACTATTTACATGTCAAATATTTATATACAATTTAACAATTAAATCATACATGCATTAACATGTATGTATGATTTAATTGTTTAATTTATTAATATAAACGATAATATGCAGTAGGTGGCGATGATGCAACAATGCCATACGAATATATTTCTACTAACCTTCATGAATCATTGCTATATGACGAAGATACCTATAACCGCTTTCATTTATCGTTTGGGAGCTGTTTTGGGTTGGTATTAGCTGGCTAAGAAAGCCCGCTACAGCACCCGGATAATAAACAAAAGCGACTTAAGTCAATTTCCCAAAAATATATGTTGCTATGGGCCTAGCATCTTCTCGGAATGGTTTGCTACTGTTGAGTTTTCACCGCTGTCAGTCAACACATCTAGTTCATTAGTATCGTTTATTTAATCCGAATATACATGGGATTGTCAAAGACTAATAAGACTAGCAGTATTATTTATAATACTGCTAGTCTTATTAATCTTTGACAATCCTATGTACATGCAGATTAAAAATACGATAAAATGCAACCAGATTTGTTCAAAGAAATCGACTGTGTTGAAAATACAACAGAACCAAACCATTCAGAGAAAATTCCATTAATAGCTGATATTTGTATGTGTAATTAAAAGCTATGAAGACAATAGCTTGACAATCCTATGTACATGCAGATTAAATAAATGATAAAATGCAACCAGATTTGTTCAAAGAAATCGACTGTGTTGAAAATGCGACAGAACCAAACCATTCAGAGAAAATTCCACTAACAGCTGATATTTGTATGTGTAATTAAAAGCTATGCAGACAATAACTTGGCTCTTAATATCGCAAGGCTCAGAAATTTTGCTATATACAGGCAAAAGCATATGATATGCTTGATAATCTCCCAGAATTACTAGAACTAACCTAGCTGTCTTATTAATAAATGTATGTGTAACCATCCAGAAATTACTAGCAGTAACTAGTAATAGCACCGTTTTTATTCGATAATCCCGATTAGAAACGCCGTAAATTCGCTAAACCGCGCTAAGCGTACCCCCGCAAACTTCGTATCGCCCGTGAGCGATTTTAAACGCATAATACAAAAAATCAACGTTACCTAGTCCGGCTGCAGCACCCAACGCCACCAACAGTCACATAAAACACATCGCGCACTTTATTTTCAGTCATTTTACCCGATTTTGAGAAGAACGCCGAAATTTCGCACCACAACTTTTTAACAAATGTCAACTTTGACAGCGAAGGCGCCACTAGCGCCATCTTACGGACGAACGCTGAACTAACCGGGAGCAAACTAATATTAAATTAGCTTGCTAATATGAAATATAATATGTTTAGAAATGAAATATAAAACTTGTAATTTGTTTATTTATATATACAGAGTAAATTAATTGTGTTTAATTGAAGTTAATTAATAAAGTAGTTCATTTGTAGCGCCATCTGTCGGCTAAATGGCACAACTTGATGTAAATAAAAATTTAATTTATTAATTTTTTAAGTTTATTTTAATTAATTATGCTAATTGTTCATACGTAAATCATATATTTGAGTGCAGGCTACTGTTATAATTGCTAAATATTAAGAATGCTGTCATAAAATAATTTCATGATATTCAGTTCTACGATGCACTCTTGTTTGTATAATTAGTACTGATTAGTATTGTATTTGTGTGTATATTGTATATTACCTCTATAGACAATGAGTATTAAAAGAATATAGAATTTAAATTGTCTACAACATGTAAAAATTAATGTACAAAAAAATGGGTCTATTATTTTTGCAGATTAATCTTTACATGATATATACAAATAAAATATTCTATATTCCAAGCTACAACTGTGAAAATGTACAGTGTGCTTTAATGAAAATTATTCCATATTCTATATTCTCAGCTACAACAGTGAAAATGTACAGTGTGTTTTAATGAAAATTATTCCATATTCTATATTCTAAGCCATGACAGTAAAATGTACAGTGTGCTTATTATTATTATAGTATTATAGTAGTATCATTCTAGTATATCATCTCATTAGCATTGTAAATGAGATGATATACTGGAATAATTTTTATTAAAGCACACTGTAGATTTTCACTGTTGTAGCTGATAATATAGAATATGGAATAATTTTCATTAAAGCACACTGTACATTACAACTTAGAATATAGAATATGAAATCATTTATATTAAAGCACACTGTAGATTTTCACTGTTGTAGCTGATAATATAGAATATGGAATCATTTTCATTAAAGCACACTGTACAACTTAGAATATAGAATATGAAATCATTTATATTAAAGCACACTGTACATTTTCACTGTTGTAGCTTAGAATATAGAATATGGAAGAATTTTCATTAAAGCACACTGTATATTTTCACAGTTATAGCTTGGAATATAGAATATTTTATTTGTATATATCATGTAAAAATTAATCTGCAAAAATGAGAGATAATATACTAGGACAATATTCATTAAAACACAGTTTAGATTGTCACGGTTGTAGTCTAGAATATAGAATTATAGTGATAATAATTAGTAGCAGTGTATAATAATTATGATACAAATGATATCAGCATATTGATCATAATCCCAAATAAAATATAATAAACATAAATTATTTGTATATATCATGTAAAAATTAATCTGCTAAAATGAGAGATAATATACTAGGACAATATTCATTAAAGCACAGTGTAGATTGTCACGGTTGTAGTCTAGAATATAGAATTATAGTGATCATGATTAGTAGCAGTGTATAATAATTATGATACAAATGATATCAGCATATTGATCATAATCCCAAATAAAATATAATAAACATAAACTATTTGTATATATCATGTAAAAATTAATCTGCAAAAATGAGAGATAATATACTAGGACAATATTCATTAAAGCACAGTGTAGATTGTCACAGTTGTAGTCTAGAATATAGAATTATAGTGATAATGATTAGTAGCTGTGTATAATAATTATGATACAAATGATATCAGCATATTGATCATAATCCCAAATAAAATATAATAAACATAAACTATCCAGTGATTTTTGTTAGTTCTATAAGGCATCTTACAAGGTCAATAATACTGTCAATCCTAGTACTGTCAGTATTTTCTTGAATCCTCCTTCAATATTTATCAAGTAAGCAATTATCTAGATAAACATCAGTATTCTCTTCATTCCATCATTACTATACCTTACACGTTCAATAATACTGTCAATATATGAACATTTTAAATATGTTATCGTACAGTAATACTATCATTATTCTAAAATATTGACAGTATTATTGATTGTGTAAGGTAAAATGTATGTACTATAAAATAATTGCAGTGTAAGCTAAATAAACTATAAAAACTTACTTCAGCACACATTTCAGCTAGGCTAGCACTATAAAACTGCTCTTACAAATAACACCAACAGCAGCTCTAGTAGAAAATTAATGATTATTGTTTTAAAAATTTATTATCATTTCAAATATTTAAATTAAAATATTGTGATTCATCATGTAAATCATTCCAGGTGAATTTGGTCAAAGTACATTGTATGTATAAGTATGAGTGGAGAAATTACTGTGACAAGGATTGCATCAAGCCATTTTAAATGCCTTGTAATAGTTTACTGTAGTAAAGTATTACTGCTTGATATATTGTATTACGTTACTATAGTGGTTTACTGTAATCAATTATAGTAATAATTTAATAATAGTTTAATAGTGTAAAGCATGCAACAGGGTTATATTAAAGCTTTGTAAATTAATAAATTATGACTGATAATATCTTTTTATTTACAAACTATCGTTGATTGAAGTAAGTGCTTCAATCAACAATACTATACAGTATGATCCAAATAAGTCTTTACACCACATTGTGGTAGAAATGGCCAACGGATATATATATATGATCCATATAAGAGGGAACTGTAATTAATTTATTTCACGATTAACAAAAAAAAAGGCTAAATACTCTTTAATTCAGTCTCAAGAAAACTATTTTATGGCATATTTAAAAAATGACATTCATATCCAGTACAAATAAAACTTGTTACAAATTAGGCTCAAAAGAAGAAGATTTTTTGTAGTTTTTAGATAAATGCAAATATAACATTAAAAAAATCTACTAATTATATTAAAAGGACGAAAAGAAATTACAACTGTTTTAAGATGACAGTGTATAAATTTTAAAAAATCATGTTTATTACACATAATAATTATACATTAAATATCATAGGTATGATTTAATCTTTATATATCATTAATCATTATACATAAATAATTTTTAATTTATAAATCGTTTTAAGTAAAAAATATTTTATAGGTATGACTTACTAGTAGAACCCATACCTGTACGTTGAATGTTATAAATTTTCATTGTCCAGCTGCAAAACCATTTTCTCTAACACATACAAATGTTCATCATCAATTTCAGGTGCAATATCCCGCATGCTTTGGGCCAAATTGTAAATGTATTCCTTATTGGTACCACTAGGGCCCACTGCATGAAATATTTGTTTGGAAATTGTTATCATATCTGATACCCCGGCATACTGAGCATTATCAGTTGTGCCTATATAAATTGTAATATCAAACGGTTCCTTCCAAACATCTCTAGGGTGGAATGAAGCTGATGTTCGTTTGTACCCACCCCTTTCACGCATATCCAAATGGGAAACCACACTGTCAACATCTTCATCCCTTATTTTATATGCTACACCATATACTTCATCCTGAAATTGGGTTGAATTATTAAGGGATGTCATTTTTTGGGATATACTCACATCTTGGGTTGCTTCGAGTAAAGTCACTACTCTGCCAGGCTGTAATTATATTATTTGAGGTTATATAATAATAATACAATTATTATAATGTTTAGGATGATTATTATTATTAAATACCTTTTCGGGGATACCTCTATGATCTATGCTGTGTTGATAGAATCTTCGAGTGAACCCTTTGACATAACCTACCAATTTGGTTTCATATGGGAAATCAACTTTCCAAATTAATGAGCCATAACCGAATATCCACATTTCTTTATTGTTGGACATTTGTTTGCTGTATTGCACTTAGACAAATAGGGTGTAAATGTCTAGTTGCTAACAATATAGTTGTAATGGCCTTGAGATTTCAACAGGCTGTAATATGAATATGTTATGTTGCTTTATACTATTTGTTGAATTAAGGATCGTATTATGTTTGTAAATATGTATGGAGACTATCAATCAAAGAGAGTTTGTAGACTTGGATAGAGCAAATCAATTAAATTCCCAGCTCTTGGTCGAATATCGATCGGGTTTCCAGGTCGCACATGCGCGCCCTTGCCCCGATAGCGCAGTCCTTCGTGATCCTTGATTGCTTTTGTATTTCCTATGTCGCGATCCGATACATATCATCAAATCATTCGCAAGTATCATTATGACTGATTTATTGGATGTCCTGAAAGGCAGGGACATATCGTGCGCGATAGTGGCAAAAAGAGTCGCGAGCATTTCGTTCCCAGTGCGCTCCAGACAGGCCCCATCCTGGCTCCAGAAGTCCCCAGCCTGCAGCCCACTAATCGCGGTGCTGCCTCCAGGTCCAGCAGCAGGGACCGCGATGGTGGTGGCGCCGTGCCCCAGGTGCAGACGCCGGCGCGCCTCGACGGCGACGGCGCCCCGCCGCTGCACCCTCGGCCAACAGCCCTCATCAGCGACTACATGTCGCCACCGGATGATATGGGCGAAAGCGATGTCCTGCCTAGAGCCTACAGGATACGCTACGACGAGCTCTTCGGCGACCGCAAGGTGTGCGAGGACTTCCGCCGCAGGAGCAACGGGGAGGCCCACAATCTCTTCTCGATGCAGCAATTTAGCGCGGCCAGCTCGATGGATGACATATCCATCGATTACACATCGCTTTCCCTATCACCGATCAACCACCGGGTTGATTTTCCCATTCAAAGACCACGAGCATAGTAAGTTACCCATATGTAGGCGCCTCCACCAGAATTGTCCTTAAAATATGGCTTTGAACACAATATGTATTTTATTTTATATAAAAAGTTATTAATTAAACAGATGAGATGAAATATATAGACATTTCATACCTTCCTGTTACTGACACTGACATGAAGCTTATTAAAGTATTCACCAATAAGGTCTGAACATATATTTGTCTAATTCGCAATTAGATATTGTCGTCAGTACCTGTCAGTATCAGATATTTACAAAGAAGTTCAGATATATTGATTGTATCGCCGGTGCATATTTTCTGGCGCTGACACTGACCTAGAAGCTGATTAAAATATTCATCAATAAGGCCTGGGAGCCTCAACCGAAAATAGCGCGCGCGCGCCACAAGTGTCTGCAAACTACACGTACCGAAATAAACAGGTTGCTTGCACCTATGACTAATCCGCGGCGGCAACAAAACAGTCAGTAAACCGAACGGCGGCCCAAACAATCGCACCAAAAACTGATTTGGTGCCGAAATATTTCGCGGGTCGCGGCCGGTGGTAAAGTTGGTAAAGTCGTGGCGGCGCGTGCCCCAGTTCGAGCGGCCTGCAATAAGCCCGCGAGTGCGTGCCAAAAACGCCGAATTGGCACGGGCAAAAAGCGCGCAGCGGTTCCCACGGAAATTATGTAAATCCCGCTGCGATTCGACAGGAAAAATGAGTGTAGAGTCTTAAAATCATTGCTCCACCTTTAGGTTATTCGCAGAACTAAAACTGTTGCGGCATCCAGTTATTTAGTTTTGTTTGTGGCTCGCGTGTACATACACGGGATTTCAGAGACGTGCGGGCTTAAACACACATACACCGACCCGCAGTACCTACTGAATCACAATGGAATTACAACCCTTGACCGTTACGTAATGGCGGGTTAGTGACGCGCGCGGTTTCGTTGCCAAAATTAAGTTCAAAAAGCGCGCGAGAACGCTAACGTCAGTTGTTTTTTTATGGCGCCACCTGGTGAATCTGAATAGTAGCAGACACAACCTACCGAAAAATGTCGACTGACGGCGTATGTTTGGCAAACGACACCTTGTCGGGTGATTTTAATAACAATAATTCATATCAGACATTCTTTGCGTCGCTCCTGTTGCATATATGCATATCGTTTGTCATATTGTTCGTCAAATGGATGAAGCAACCCGGGCCGGAAATGCCACGGATTGACAGAGCGGTTTCCGAACAATCCGACCCGCGAGATCGGGACGCAGAGACACGTATCGCAAACATTGGTAATAAACGTAAATTCCATTCGGCACCAGGGTCGATAAGGTAAGCGATGTTTACATAAACATATTTTGTTACAATCACAATTGTTAGTCACCTCATTCGATTTTCAATTTTCAGCTGTGATAGAAAAGAAACAGTGGTCAGCCACGCTGAGGATATAAGGATGGTGCCTTCGGAACACTGCTCTCAGGAGAATGCGTTGGAGTACCGCGTTGGGGGCTACAGGCCAACGAGCATCGGGGAGGATTTGGGGGACTACAGTGTCGTTCGAAAATTAGGCTATGGCAACTTCTCAACCGTCTGGCTGTGCAGCAGCAAAAAGAAACAGTAAGTTCTTCCCACATACTATTTCTTGATGGCAAATATATGTGTCAAAACTTTCAGGAACGAGTACCACGCGATTAAAGTGGTTAAATCCATTGAAATGTGCGATAACATGGCTAAAGAGGAAATCAAACTGCTTAACAATATAGCTAGTGTCGAACCGGATAATCCAGCCAGAGTACACATCATTCAGATGATGGATTACTTTCATGTGAATAGCATTAATGGGAAACACGTTTGCATTGCATTTGAGCTGATGGGACCTTCTCTGCTGCACCTCATTACTAAAAGCCAATACCAGGGTATTTATGAAGGAGCTGTAAAAAGTATTATTAGACAAGTAAGTTCTTAATAAAACACATTTATTTTTATTTACTTTTAATATTACAATCAAATTGCAAATAATCACCAATTATTATTGTTAAAAGTTGTTGGCTTGTTTTCATACAATACCTAATTGATGTAGCTTAAACCAGTTTGTAGTCCTTCATACCAAAATTGCATACATAATAAATAAATTGTAGTCAAATTCATATTGAATTATGGAATTGGTACATTTCAGATTTGTATAAGGTATTGGATGTCAGTGAATGTAGAGGTGGTTTAAAACAATATTTCCATCTAAAAAAAAAAAAAAAAATTATGTTAGATGTAACCTCCCAGGTTTCAGTTTGGAGGCCACTATACATTTAAGTTACAAAATTAAATCTCTCTAAATAAACATAAATGCGATATAAAGCTTTATAAAGGACATTAGAGATTTATATCTATCTTATATATATCTCAAGTTATCTATCAAAAAAGATATAGAAGATTTTGTATAGCAAAACGTTGAACACATCATTCTTACTTAGTTGCTTCTAACTTTTTTCTTATTAAGTTTAGAAAATTAAGCCTCAAAAGAAACTTCAAGGCCATTTCAAGTTTTATAAATGACATTTATAATTTTGTATCTATCTCATATACATCTCAAGATATAGAAGATTTTGTATAGCAAAACGTTGAATACTTCATTCTTTCTTTGTGGCCTGTAACTTTTTTCTTATTCAATTTAGAAAGTTAAGTCTCAAAAGAAACTTCAAGACTATTTTAAGCCTTATAAAGGACATTTGAAATTTTCTATCCACCTCATATATATTTCAAGTTTCAGAAGATTTTGTATAGCAAAACGTTGTACACTTCATTCTTACTTAGTTGCCTCTAACTTTTTTCTTATTAAGTTTAGAAAGTTAAGCCTCAAAAGAACCTTCAAGGCTATTTCAAGGTTTATAAATGACATTTATAATTTTGTATCTATCTCATATACATCTCAAGATATAGAAGATTTTGTATAGCAAAACGTTGAATACTCCATTCTTTCTTTGTGGCCTGTAACTTTTTTCTTATTCAATTTAGAAAGTTAAGTCTCAAAAGAAACTTCAAGACTATTTCAAGCTTTATAAAGGACATTTGAAATTTTCTATCCACCTCATATATATCTCAAGTTTCAGAAGATTTTGTATAGCAAAACGTTGAACACTTTATTCTTACTTTGTTACATGTAACTTTTTTCATATTAAATTTAGAAAGTTAAGCCTTAAAAAAAACTTTAAGACTATTTCAAGCTTTATAACGGACATTTAAAATGTTGTATCCACTTCATATATATCTCAAGTTACAAAAGTTTTTGTATAGCAAAACGTTGAACACTTCATTCTTACTTTGTTACATGTAACTTTTTTCATATTAAATTTAGAAAGTTAAGTCTTAAAATAAACTTCAAGGCTATTTCAAGCTTTATAAATGACTTTTAAAATTTTGTATCTATCTCATATACATCTCAAGATAAAGAAACTAAACTTTTAGGCTATTTCAAGCTTTATAAAGGTCATTTGGTATTTTCTATCCACCTCATATATATCTCAAGTTACAGAAGACTATACGTATAGCAAAACGTTGAACACTTCATTCTTACTTAGTTGCCTCTAACTTTTTTCGTATTAAGTTTAGAAAGTTACGCCTCAAAAGAAACATCAAGGCCATTTAAAACTTTATATAGAACATTTATAATTGTGTACCTATCTCAAGATTTTTCTTACTTAGTTGCCTCTAACTTTTTTCATATTAAATTTAGAAAGTTAAGTCTCAAAAGAAACTTCAAGGTCATTTCAAGCTTTATAACGAACATTTTCTATCCACCTCATATATATCTTAAGTTACATAAGATTTTGTATAGCAAAACACTTCATTCTTACTTTGTTACATGTAACTTTTTTCATATTAAATTTAGAAAGTTAAGCCTCAAGCTTTATAAAGGACATTTGGTATTTTCTATCCACCTGATATATATCTCAAGTTATAGAAGATTATGTATAGCAAATCGTTGAACACTTCATTCTTACTTTGTTGCCTGTCACTTTTTTCTTATTAAAGTTAGAAAGTTAAGCCTCAAAAGAATCTTTAAGGCTATTTCAAGCTCTATAAAGAACATTTTCTGTTTTCTATCTACCTCATATATATATATATATATATATATATATATATATATATATATATATATATATATATATATATATATATAAATATATGTATATCTCTTTCTCAAGTTACAGACATTGTATAGCAAAACGTTGAAAACTTCAGTCTTACTTTGTTGTCTATAACTTTTTTCTTATTAAATTCAGAAAGTTAAGCCTCAATAGATACTTAAAGTCTATTCCAAGCTTTATAAAGGACATTTGGTATTTTCTATCCATCTCATATATATCTCAAGTTACTGAAGACTTTGTACAGAAAAACGTTGAACACTTCACTTTTACTTTGTTGCCTGTAACTTTTTTCTTATTAAAGTTAGAAAGTTAAGCCTCAAAAGAAACTTCAAAGCTATTTCAAGCTTTGTTAAGGACATTTGGTATTTTCTATCCAACTAATATATATCTCAAGTTATAGAAGATTTTGTATAGCAAAATGTTGACCACTTCATTCTTACTTAGTTGCCTCTAACTTTTTTTTAAATAAATTTAGAAAGTTAAGCCTCAAAAGAAACTTCAAGGCTATTTCAAGCTTTATAAATAACATTTATAATTTTATATCTACCTCATATACATCTCAAAATATAGAAGATTTTGTATACTAAAACGTTGATAACTTCATTCATTCTTACTTTGTGGCCTGTACCTTTTTTCTTATTAAATTTAGAAAGTTAGGTCTCAAAAGAAACTTCAAGGCTATTTCAAGCTTTATAAATAACATTTATAATTTTGTATCTATCTCATATACATCTCAAGATATAGAAGATTTTGTATAGCAAAACGTTGGACACTTCATTCTTACTTTGTTGCCTGTAACTTTTTTCTCATTAAATTTAGAAAGTTAAGCCTCAAAAGAAACTTAAGGCTATTTCAAGCTTTACAAAGGACATTTTGTATTTTCTATCCACCTCATATATATCTCAAGTTACAGAAGACTTTGTATAGCAAAACGTTGATAGCTGTATTCTTACCATTTTTACTTAACTTTTTCTTATTTAAATTAGAAAGTCTCTAACGAATCTCAAAGGCTATTTCAAGCTTTATAACGGGCATTTATTATCTTCTATCTATCTCATATATATCTCAAGATATAAAAGATTTTGTATAACAAAACGTTGATAGCTGTGTTCTTACTTGTTTTACTGTAACTTTTTTCTTATTTAAATTAGAAAAGTTAAGTCTCTAACGAATCTGGAAGGCTTTTTCAAGCTTTATAAAGGACATTTATTATCTTCTATCTATCCCATATATATCTCAAGATATAAAAGATTTTGTATAAAAAAACGTTGATAGCTGTATTCTTACATGTTTTACTGTAACTTTTTTCATATTAAAATTAGAAAGTTAAGTCTCTAACAAATCTCAAAGGTTATTTCAAGCTATATAAAGGACGTTTATTGTTTTCAATCTAACTTTAAAGCTTTATAAAGGACATTTATTATCTTCTATGTATCCCATATATATCTCAAGATATAAAAGATTTTGTATAACAAAACGTTGATAGCTGTATTCTTACTTTTTTTTACTGTAACTTTTTTCTTATTTAAATTAGAAAAGTTAAGTATCTAACGAATCTGAAAGGCTTTTTCAAGCTTTATAAAGGACATTTATTATCTTTTATCTATCCCATTTATATTTCAAGATATAAAAGATTTTGTATAACAAAACGTTGATAGCTGTATTCTTACTTGTTTTACTGTAACTTTTTTCATATTAAAATTAGAAAGTTAAGTCTCTAACAAATCTCAAAGGTTATTTCAAGCTATATAAAGGACGTTTATTGTTTTCAATCTAACTTTCATGCTTTATAAAGGACATTTATTATCTTCTATGTATCCCATATATATCTCAAGACATAAAAGATTTTGTATAACAAAACATTGATAGCTGTATTCTTACTTTTTTTACTGTAACTTTTTTCTTATTAAAATTAGAAAGTTAAGTCTCTAACAAATCTCAAAAGTTATTTCAAGCTATATATAGGACGTTTCTTATTTTCTATCTAATTTTCAAGCTTTATAAAGGACATTTATTATCTTCTATGTATCCCATATATATCTCAAGATATAAAAGATTTTGTATAACAAAACGTTGATAGTTGTATTCTTACTGTTTTTACTCTAACTTTTTTCTTATTAAAATTAGAAAGTTAAGTCTCTAACAAATCTCAAAGGTTATTTCAAGCTATATAAAGGACGTTTATTGTTTTCTATCTAACTTTCAAGTTTTATAGAGGACATTTATTATCTTCTATCTATCTCATACATATCTCAAGATATAAAAGATTTTGTATAACAAAACGTTGATAGTTGTATTCTTACTGTTTTTACTCTAACTTTTTTCTTATTAAAATTAGAAAGTTAAGTCTCTAACAAATCTCAAAGGCTATTTCAAGCTATATAAAGGACGTTTATTGTTTTCAATCTAACTTTCAAGCTTTATAAAGGACATTTATTATCTTCTATGTATCCCATATATATCTCAAGATATAAAAGATTTTGTATAACAAAACATTGATAGCTGTATTCTTACTTTTTTTACTGTAACTTTTTTCTTATTAAAATTAGAAAGTTAAGTCTCTAACAAATCTCAAAAGTTATTTCAAGCTATATATAGGACGTTTCTTATTTTCTATCTAATTTTCAAGCTTTATAAAGGACATTTATTATCTTCTATCTATCCCGTATATATCTCAAGATATAAAAGATTTTGTATAACAAAACGTTGATAGCTATATTCCAACTTTTTTTGACTGCAATTTTTATCTTATTAAAAGAAAGATTAAGGCTCTAACAAATCTCAAAGGTTATTTCAAGCTATATTAAGGACGTTTATTGTTTTCTATCTAACTTTCAAACTTTATAAAGGACATTTATTATCTTTTATCTATTCTCTCTCTAACAAATCTCTAAGGTTATTTCAAGCTATATAAAGGACGTTTCTTATTTTCTATCTAACTTTCAAACTTTATAAAGGACATTTATTATCTTTTAACTATCTCATATATATCTCAAGATATAAAATATTTTGTATAACAAAACGTTGATAGCTGTATTCTTACTTTTTTTACTGTAACTTTTTTCTTATTACAATTAGAAAGTTAATTCTCCAACAAATCTAACTTTCAAGCTTTATAAAGGACATTTATTATCTTCTAACTATCTCATATATATTTCAAGATATAAAAGATTTTGTATAACAAAACGTTGATAGCTATATTCCAACTTTTTTTGACTGTAATTTTTATCTTATTAAAATTAGAAGATTAAGTTTCTAACAAATCTCAAAAGTTATTTCGAGCTATATTAAGGACGTTTATTGTTTTCTATCTAACTTGCAAGCTTCATAAATATATATATATATATATATATATATATATATATATATATATATATATCTCAAGATATAAAAGATTTTGTATAACAAAACGTTGATAGCTGTATTCTTACTTGTTTTACTGTAACTTTTTTCATATTAAATTAGAAAGTCAAGTCTCTAACAAATCGCAAAGGTTATTTCAAACTATATAAAGGACGTTTATTGTTTTCTATCTAACTTTCAAGCTTTATAAAGGACATTTATTATCTTCTATGGATCCCATATATATCTCAAGTTATCTCATATATATCTCAACATATAAAAGATTTTGTATAACAAAACGTTGATAGCTATATTTCAACTTTTTTTACTGTAATTTTTATCTTATTAAAATTAGAAGAACAAATCTCAAAAGTTATTTCAAGCTATATTAAGGACGTTTATTGTTTTCTATCTAACTTTCAAACTTTATAAAGGACATTTATTATCTTTTATCTATTCTCTCTCTAACAAATCTCTAAGGTTATTTCAAGCTATATAAAGGACGTTTCTTATTTTCTATCTAACTTTCAAACTTTATAAAGGACATTTATTATTTTCTAACTATCTCATATATATCTCAAGATATAAAATATTTTGTATAACAAAACGTTGATAGCTGTATTCTTACATTTTTTACTGTAACTTTTTTCTTATTAAAATTAGAAAGTTAAGTCTCCATCAAATCTAACTTTCAAGCTTTATAAAGGACATTTATTATCTTCTAACTATCTCATATATATCTCAAGATATAAAAGATTTTGTATAACAAAACGTTGATAGCTATATTCCAACTTTTTTTGACTGTAATTTTTATCTTATTAAAATTAGAAGATTAAGTTTCTAACAAATCTGAAAAGTTATTTCGAGCTATATTAAGAACGTTTATTGTTTTCTATCTAACTTTCAAGCTTTATAAAGGACATTTACTATCTTCTATCTATCTCATATATATCTCAAGATATAAAAGATTATGTATAACAAAACGTTGATAGTTATATTCCAACTCTTTTTGACCATAATTTTTATCTTACTAAAATTAGAAGATTAAGTCTCTAACAAATCTCATAATCAATTTCAAGCATATTTATTGTTTTGTATCAATCTCATAGTTATTTCAAGATATAAACATTGTTTAATCTCTCGACAGATATGTATAGGCCTAAGTTACCTCCACAACAAATGCGAAATCATCCACACGGACTTGAAGCCTGAAAACATTCTGATCAAAGTCAACGATGCCTACATTAAGAATATGGTGGACAAAGCAAATAGATATAACGAGTTAGGGCTGCAGATGCCAAGGAGTTACGGTATGCCGGATTGAACCAAACCCTAAGCACGTTTTAAACTGTCCACTTTCAGTCAGCGCAGAAAACTACTTGCTCATTTCGAACGAGCAGGGGCGTTCCGGGTCCTTGCGGTCCAGCGAATCGACAGAGGAGCGCGTCGGCCGCAGCTCGTCCTTCCCCCAACTATCCGACTTGACCAACGAGGCGGACCCGCGCAAAACCGGCACCAAGAAAGAGCTCTACGTCAGCCCCAAAATCGAGGTGAAGATTGCCGATTTGGGAAACGCTTGCTGGCAGGTAAAAAAATATATATATATATATTCACTAACCCTTATGATGACCAATGTACGATCGGTATTTGTTTAGGAGTGGGGGATTAATCCCGACTTGCAGGTACCAATGTAGATACGTTTAAGGGTTGTTAAAATACCCCCGTCATAATGCTGTTTGTCTTCACTTTAAATAAATACCTATTGTATATATTTCAAAAGAATGAGAGGATTAGGGGCGCAACCTACTACCTGTTTGCAAACGGGTTACGATTTCAAGTACCAATGGAGATTCGTATAAGGGTTGTTAGAATACCCCCACCAAACCGATGTTTGTCTTCACTTTAAATAAATTCCTACTGTATACATTTCAAAAGAATGCGAGGATTAGGGGCGCAAGTTACTACCTGTTTGCAAACGGGTTGCGATTTCGAGAACCAATGAAGATTCGTATAAGGGTTGTTAGAATACCCCCACCAAAGCGATGTTTGTCTTCACTTTAAATAAATTTCTATTGTATACATTTCAAAAGAATGCGAGGATTAGGGGCCCAAGCCACTACCTGTTTGCGATTTCGACCATACCATTGGTTGTTGGAATACACTCATTGTATGACCGGGTGTGGGGTACTAACAATCGGGTCCTTTACGGGACGCGAAATAAAAATTGAATTTTTAAACTTGAAAAAGTTGAAAACAACGTCCTCCTCTTACAAAGACATAATGTTAGAGCCAATATTACATCTCAAAAAGTTGCAGAATTAACCCCAACCTCTTTTTATTTCTGGATCACCTTAATATTGTTACTAAGTTTGTAAGTTAATTTAAGTTTCGGATAATAAGGCTGTATTAATAATTAACTTTTAAATGTTTTTTTTTTGTAATTTTAGAATGATAAAATTAAGGGTGTAATCCAAACGAAGCAATACAGAGCCTTAGAAGTGTTGCTAGATAGCGATTACTGTTATCCTGCTGACTTATGGTCGGTTGGATGCATTGCATTTGAGTTGGCCACCGGTGAGTTCCTCTTCAATCCGCGCCACACACCCTCTTACACGTCTTCAGAGGACCACATCTTATTAATCTACGAACTGTTGGCGGGTATTCCTCCATACATAGCCTCGCGTGGGAGACGATCTCAGAAATTTTTCGATACAGCAGGTAAGTTGATTAGAATTTCTCAAGATAAATGTTATATAATGACATTCATAGGTAAATTGATACTCTGCGAACTGGATCAACTACGTATATGGAAGACAGAGGATGTGCTGATGGAAAAATATGACTGGAAACCAGTGAATGCCATTCCATTCGCCAGTATGATCAACGCGATGGTGGAGCCAGACCCCGAGCTGCGGATTACCGCGGACAACGCTCTATTACACCAGTGGCTAAACGATTCCTCCTCATGAGACACTCATGACTATCAAAAAAAATTAAATCGGTGATGTTATATGTACGTTTTATATGAAAAAAATGATACAATCGTTTTTTCGTTTCGCCCCCTGCCACAATTTTGCTCTTTTGTATAGAGAGTAGAAAGACACGTACTTCGGGGCCAAAACAATCTATTTGTACACTTTTTCGGACCTATACGAAACCAATTGCTGCCATTTCCATGATAAAAACCGAGGGGCCCCTTAATTTTTCGAGCTATTTAGACATTTAATGAATTTAGCAAAAGAGGAGGACGTTGTTATCAACATATTTAAAAAAAAATCTATTTGAATTTTAGGAGAAATATAGCATTTAAGAGACGTTTTATTGATTTCACTTCTGGCCCGAATTTTAATTTCTTTCTTTCACTTGTATAACATCACTTGATTCACATACCAAAAAAATGGGTAGAAGACTGATGTTTATGTTTATTGTATGTTATTTTGTAAAAAAAAAAAATATGAAATGTTCTGTTTGTATAATTGCGTTCCTTTTATAAATAAATTGTTTAAAAGATATATAATTGTGTTCTTTAAATTTCTTCAAATATTTTATTCTAGAGAGAAATCTTTTTCACACAAGAAATGATCTGCTTGCAATTACAATTTATTACAGTATCCAAAATTAATGTTTGCTTACAAAAAATATCATCGATTTGTATGTTTTTGTACAAATTGTTATATAATCCTGATGTAAAGTAACTTATGTTTAATTATATCAGCTTATAATACCTTTATAGTTTGTCAATGACTGAAATTATGTCTTCGAAATCATTTCATAGAATCCAAAATTAATATTTGCTTTGAAAAAATGTCATCGATTAGTATGTTTTTATACAAATTGCTATATAATCCTGATGTTTAATTATATCAGCTTATAATACCTTTATAGGTTGTCAATGACTGAAATTATGTCTTCGAAATCATTTTGTGTCATCCAAAATTAATATTTGCTTTAAAAAAATGTCATCGATTAGTATGTTTTTGTACAAATTGCAATATAATCCTGATGTAAAATAGCTTATGTTTAATTATATCAGCTTATAATACCTTTATAAGTTGTTAATGACTGAAATTATGTCTTCGAAATCATTTTGTGTCATCCAACATTAATATTTGGTTTGAAAAAATGTCATCGATTAGTATGTTTATATACAAATTGCTATATAATCCTGATGTTTAATTATATCAGCTAATAATACCTTTATAGGTTGTCAATGACTGAAATTATGTCTTCGAAATCATTTTGTGTCATCCAAAATTAATATTTGCTTTAAAAAAATGTCATCGATTAGTATGTTTTTGTACAAATTGCAATATAATCCTGATGTAAAGTAGCTTATGTTTAATTATATCAGCTTATAATACCTTTATAAGTTGTTAATGACTGAAATTATGTCTTCGAAATCATTTTGTGACATCCAACATTAATATTTGCTTTGAAAAAATGTCATCGATTAGTATGTTTTTATAAAAATTGCTATATAATCCTGATGTAAAGTAGCTTATGGTTAAATATATCATCTTATAATACAATTATAGGTTGACAATAAGTTTATCCAATAAAATTATCTCTTCGTAATCATTATTTATCATAGCATCTAAAATAAATCTTCGCTTTGAAAAAATCTCTTCGATTAATATGTTTTTATAAAAATTGCTGTATAATCTTGATGTAAACTAACTTATGTTTATTTTATACCAACTTATAATAGCTTTATAGGTTGACAATGACCAAAATAATCTCTTCGTAATCATTATGGTCATAGCATTCAAAACTATTGTTCGAAATGAAGAATTTTTTAATAAAAAACATTTATATCCTCAAAAACAACACAATAGCCTCTAAAGCAATATAAATTAAAAAGTATTTACTAAAACTAAGTATGATGTGTATTAAGTTGCATAAAAGTACTTTGCCAAATGCATATTGCTGTCATAACCACCAATACAAAACACTATGTTTTTCATCGCGAATTCACCCCTACGACTTTCCTGTTTATAAATGCTGATATTTAAAATATGCATTTTTTAAATCCTAATTACCAGTAATTTAAAAATCTTGGCAACGTCGCAATAAAGGCGCCATCTTGTGTTCCTGGCCAACTACTATACGACGTGCTGTAACGACGTTTTTGTTTAAACATTTTGTTCGTGTGGTGTGCTCACGTAGTGCGGACAATTCAACGCGACAGATTGCATCCACGGAGGATCGCTGGTGTTATTGCATTGTTGAAGTGGCGAAATATCAAGATGCTCGTAATAGACGACACATCGTTTTTGGACATAACAGATGTTTATCCGCCGCTGTATATAATAAGCGATGCCTCATCGATAGACACAACTATGGAGACAACCATGGATACATCCGACGAAATATTGGACACATCATCAGAAGAGAGCAGCGGTATGAGTGATACCACATGGAGGGACGTATCCAGCGAAATATCGATAGACTCAGCAGACGATAGCATATTTCTAAACACAACAGAGGTGTTAGAGGCAGATATGGATACAAGCGGAGAGCCGGAGCAGGATGAATCGATGATATCGTATGACTACTCGGTGGACAGCAAATTGAGCGACCCCTTATATCTGGGGAGCAGCTCCCCAGAAGAGATGCTGTCATTTAACCGGTCTGGTGGCACGGGCCTAGGAAACAGGGGTCTGGCCACCTCAACGCCCGAACCAACACTTTTAGACCAGGAGAATTTATCAACAGTCGAGCCAGAGTAAGTCGCCTTTTTAATATTTTATATTAAATACATGTACATTCAGCTTGTGAACGTGCTAGGTGATATCAATTCAGAATTTCGGAAATGAAATTGCTTTTCCCTATTTCTATTGTCCTCCCAGGAATTACATTTGTTGGACGAAGGTTAGTATGTCCATGAGAGGCTTGCCTCTCAGATCCAGGGTTATTAGATTAGCGTTCCAAATCCTGGCAAGTCTTTTCTGCCCAAGTGCTGGACATGTGCATAGTATGTGTTCGGTAGTTTCAATGTTATAAGGGTCCTTTGGCAATTGTTGGCCTTTCTGCACCGTCATCAATGTTGATCTATTGTGCTTTACCCTATTTATATTGTCCTCCCAGGAATTACATTTGTTGGACGAAGGTTGGTATGTCCCCGAGAGGCTTGCTCCTCAGTTCCAGAGTCATTCGATTAGCGTTCCCAATCCTGGCAAGCCTTTTCTGCCCAAGTGCTGGACATGTGCACAGTATGTGTTCGGCAGTGTCAATCTTATAAGAGTCCTTAGGCAATTTTTGACCATTCAGCACTGCCATCAATGATGATCTATTGTGCTTTACCCTATTTCTATTGTCCTCCCAGGAATTAGATTTGTTGGACGAAGGTTAGTATGTCCCTGAGAGGCTTGCCTCTCAGTTCCAGGGTCATTCGATTAACGTTCCCAATCCTGACAAGCCTTTTCTACCCAACTGCACAGTATGTGTTCGGCAGTTCAATCTTATAAGGGTCCTTTGGCAATTTTTGGCCTTTCTGCACTGCCATCAATACTGATCTATTGTGCTTTAACCTATTTCTATTGTCCTCCGAGGAATTACATTTGTTGGACGAAGTTTAGTATGTCCCTGAGAGGCTTGCCTCTCAGTTCCAGGGTCATTCGATTAACGTTCCCAATCCTGACAAGCCTTTTCTGCCCAACTGCACATGTGCACAGTATGTGTTCGGCAGTTCAATCTTATAAGGGTCCTTTAGCAATTTTTGGGCTTTCTGCATTGCCATCAATACAGATCTATTGTGCTTTACCCTATTTCTATTGTCCTCCCAGGAATTACATTTGTTGGACGAAGTTTAGTATGTCCCTGAGAGGCTTGCCTCTAAGTTCCAGGGTCATTCGATTAGCGTTCCCAATCCTGGCAAGCCTTTTCTGCCCAAGTGCTGGACATGTGCACAGTATGTGTTCGGCAGTGTCAATCTTATAAGAGTCCTTAGGCAATTTTTGACCATTCAGCACTGCCATCAATGATGATCTATTGTGCTTTACCCTATTTCTATTGTCCTCCCAGGAATTAGATTTGTTGGACGAAGGTTAGTATGTCCCTGAGAGGCTTGCCTCTCAGTTCCAGGGTCATTCGATTAACGTTCCCAATCCTGACAAGCCTTTTCTACCCAACTGCACAGTATGTGTTCGGCAGTTCAATCTTATAAGGGTCCTTTGGCAATTTTTGGCCTTTCTGCACTGCCATCAATACTGATCTATTGTGCTTTAACCTATTTCTATTGTCCTCCGAGGAATTACATTTGTTGGACGAAGTTTAGTATGTCCCTGAGAGGCTTGCCTCTCAGTTCCAGGGTCATTCGATTAACGTTCCCAATCCTGACAAGCCTTTTCTGCCCAACTGCACATGTGCACAGTATGTGTTCGGCAGTTCAATCTTATAAGGGTCCTTTAGCAATTTTTGGGCTTTCTGCATTGCCATCAATACTGATCTATTGTGCTTTACCCTATTTCTATTGTCCTCCCAGGAATTACATTTGTTGGACGAAGGTTAGTATGTCCCCGAGAGGTTTGCTCCTCAGTTCTAGGGTCATTCGATTAGCCTTCCCAATCCTGGCAAGCCTTTTCTGCCCAAGTGCTGGACATGTGCACAGTAATTGTTCGGCAGTTTCAATGTCCGATTCATATGTCTTAGGTGATCGGACAGTATCCGATTAGAATGCCTGTGAAAGTTATCTCATTTCTTGAGAGGCTTAGGATTCTCCTCCTCCCACTTTTGGTTTAGTTGCCTGTAGTGATCTCTTGTGAGCCCTCACGTTGGCTCTGGTCCCATAAAGACAGCCTTTGTTGGATACAATTAAAAGTATGCCGACCTCTAGTCTATTTTATGAACATTTATAGAATCGTGGTCAAATGATTAACGATCATAATATAATATGTTTGATGAATATAAAATTGTCAACAGTTACTTATGCGATATGAACATAGATTACGAAGAAAACGCCGTTTATTTCGACGAGTCGAATCCGATGGATTATTTTTCCGAAGACACTAAGGAAGCTACTGATAACCTGCAGCAAGAGCCGCATGTAGATTATTGCCGCGGAGGCTATATGGATATTCATATCAAACAAGACATCAACGACTTTAAAATTGTCCGAAAGTTAGGATTTGGAGAGTTTTCTACCATCTGGCTGGGAAAGAAGAACAACTGCGAGTGAGTAGACGTACAGGAGTTTTTTTTGCATTTCGTTTTGTAATAATTATTGTTTATAGAAACCAGTACAATGCTTTGAAAGTCGGCAAGGCATCGCAATATGGCAGCAATGTATTGGATCACGAAATTAAGGTACTGCAGATGACGAAAGAGAAGGACGACAAACATCCCGGATATGCATTTGTAGTGAAAATGCTTCATAATTTTGAGGTGGCTAGTGGACACGGGCTCCACAAAATATTAGTGCTTGAGGAAATCGGCTATAGCATTTTTGATTTGATGCAGGAAGCTGCTGGTAATGGCATCACTGTATTCGCTGCTCAAATTATTATAAAGCAGGTATTTCTTCTTATAGACCTAGACTCCATCATCTTGTTGATTTCTAGATTCAATCATCTTTTTGATTTCTGCTGTGAATAATTTGTATTTTAGATTCTTCTAGGATTAAGTTATTTGCATGACTCATGCGGTATCTTCCACGGGCAAATTAATCCCGCAAATATTTTGATTAAAAGAGATTCTAGAAATATAGAAGAAATGGTAAAGAGGATATATAACTATGAAGAGTTAAATATGTGTCTACCACGTAAATACAGTAAGGCTTGTACCATGCTTGAATACAAATAGTCAAAATGTTTTAATATTTCTAGTGAGTTCCATTGAGTACCGTGAACGAGCGGGCATCGCAGCTACATCCTGGTACTGCAACCCTGTTGATGTATCCAGAAGACCTGCCACCAAATGCATGGACACTAATCCAAATGTGCACTTTCCCATCTGGGAATGCCCAACTCCCCTATTCGTTTCGTCACAGCTGCAAGTGGCGATATGCGATTTTGGAGGTGCAAACGATCATGTAAGTTTTCATTACTTTTATTATATATACGTGTGTAGCAATCTACATATCTAGATGACGATCTTGTTAGATCTCATCATAGATTCTCTAATCCTTACCACATGCCCAAACCATTTTCATATTCTTGTTATGTCATAGTTCTTATCCTTATTCCTTGTAGGGTCATGTGGTGTTTGTCTGTCAAATATTCCGAATACAGCACTGCTGTATAAGGAAGGTATTGTTTTATATATTATATAACATAACATGTATGATTTGTAGCCACACTCAGGGATTGAGCCAGATGCACAATCCTTGATATATAGAAGCCTTGAGATGTATATTCAGAATACATATGGCTTCCCATCAGATGTGTGGGCCGCAGCCTGTATAGCCTTTGAGTTGGTGGCGGGCGAAACTTTGTTCCCCACTAAGGAAGTTAACCAAGGAGAGCAGGAGCACGTGCGATTAATTTATCAGCTATTTGGGGGCAAGATTCCACATGACATCCTTGCGAATGCAAAGTACAGCCTCCATTTTTTTAACGAAAATGGTAAATTTTAACATATATCACTGGTGCATTTTTTTTAAAATTTATTGTTATTTATTTAGATAAATTACGGTTTTATGAAGATTTCGAGTTGCTTATCGAATCCCCAAGCGATATCCTGTCTAAGTACATGTTTTGGCCAGAATGTAAGGCCTTGGAATTTGAATCTTTCATCCTGTCGTGCATGGATCTGGATCCCAAGAAGCGTCTTACAGCCATTCAGGCTTCTAATCATATGTGGTTGAATGATATTTAGGGAGAATATTGTAACTAGCTTGTATTTTTGTTTATGTTTCATATTCAGGCTTTAACATTTTATAAACTGTTGCTATTAATTTTATAAAGACTTATATATTTCAGAGATTACACTAAGCATATATTTAATATTTTTTAAACTGTTGGCTTAATTTTATAAAGACACATATATTTTAGAGATTACACTAAACACATGTTTTAAACTGTTACCTTAATTTTATAAAGACTAATATATTTCAGGGATTACACTAAACACGTATTTAAAATTTTAAAAACTGTTGGCTTCATTTTATAATGACTAATATATTTTAGAGATTACACCAATCATTTTTTTTAACTGTTGCCTTAATTTTATAAAGACTAATATATTTTAGAGATTACACTAAAGACATGTTTAATATTTTTTAAACTGTTGGCTTAATTTTATAAAGACTAATATATTTTAGAGATTACACTAAACACATGTTTTAAACTGTTGCCTTAATTTTATAAAGACTAATATATTTCAGGGATTACACTAAACACGTATTTAAGATTTTTAAAACTGTTGGCTTAATTTTTATAAACATAATATATTTTAGAGATTACACCAATCACATTTTTTAAACTGTTGCCTTAATTTTATAAAGACTAATATATTTCAGAGATTACACTAAAGACATATTTAATATTTTTTAAACTGTTGCCTTAATTTTATAAAGACTAATATATTTCAGGGATTACACTAAACACGTATTTAAGATTTATAAAACTGTTGCCTTAATTTTATAAAGACTAATATATTTCAGACACTAAACATATATTTAAGATTTTATAAACTGTTGACTTAATTTTATAAAGACTAATATGTTTCAGAGATTATACTTAAACACATGTTGAAATAAATTCTGTGTATTTCATTTGATTAAGATTTTTGTTTTTTTTTATATATACATGGTCCTCTTAAATATTAAGTAAAGATCAGTCTCGTCTTCAGGGGCTATAAGTAATTAATTTATTTTATCAAACTAATGAGATTAAAAAAAAATGTAAATTCTGTGTACTACACCAAACACATATTTAATATTATTATTAATATATTTTATTATTATTATTAAACCAAACATAAAATTATAATAGAGCATGCGTACCACACAGCAATCGCAAAGGAAGAGATTGCCATATAGCCTCTCCTACCCAATTGTGATTCTCCCCTCCACGCCTGGTGGCCTATCCAAGCAAGCCCGAGGTGCGGTAGCCATCCCGTAGGGAGGAGCAAACGAGAAGGGGAGAATAGGCCCTACGAAAAGGGAGTTGAGCGCAGGGCCAGTAATAGCGTACGAGTATGAAAAAAAATTAAGATCAAATGAGACACTGAAGCGAAATTACACACATTAACACACAATGTGCCTCATTAGGCAAAATAAGGGAATATGAGGCAAAAATAAGACAACTAGCGCACATACAATAAAGCAAAATGAGACAGTATTAGGCAAAATAAGACAATATTAGACAAAATAAGACACATTATACATCAATACAAAATAAGACACATTATACATCAATACAAAATAAGACATAGGGGAATATGAGACAACATGAGGCAAACAGAGATATATTAACACAAAATGACACAAACTCAGACCAAATTAAAATAACATGAGACACTGACGGAATATGATACAAAATCAGGCAAAATATGATACATTAAGTCAAAATGAGGGAAAATTGGGCAAAATAAGACAAATTAAGAGAAAATTAATTCAAATGTCAGGTAAACTGAGGCTAAATCAGACAAATTTGAGGAAATATGAGGCAAAATAAGACAAAATGAGGGAATATAATACAATATGAGGCAAAATAAGACACTTAGGGCAGCACAGAATGAGGTAAAATAGGACAAACTGAGACGAAATAAGACCAACTAAGGCAAAATGATACAACACTGAGCAAAATGAGGCAAAATTAGGGAAAATGGGACAAAATAGGACCAATTAAGATAAAATCAATCAGACTGAGGTAAAATAAGGCGAAAATGATGCAAAACCAGTTGGCCTCATTTTGTGATTGTGTCTTAATATCTCATAAAATGAGACAAACTAAAGCAAAATGATACAACACTGTGCAATATGAGGGAATCTGAGGCAACATAAGGGAAAATGGGACAAAATAGGACCAATTAAGATACAATCAATCAGACTGAGGTAAAATAGGACGAAGATGATGCAAAATCAGTTGGCCTCATTTTGTGATTGTGTCTTAATATCTCATAAAATGAGACAAACTAAAGCAAAATGATACAACACTGTGCAATATGAGGGAATCTGAGGCAACATTAGGGAAAATGGGACAAAATAGGACCAATTAAGATAAAATCAATCAGACTGAGGTAAAATAGGACGAAGATGATGCAAAATCAGTTGGCCTCATTTTGTGATGGTGTCTTAAATCTCATAAAATGAGACAAACTGAGGCAAAATTATACAACACTGAGCAAAATGAAGAATCTGAGGCAAAATTAGGGAAAATGGGACAAAATATGACCAATTAAGATAAAATCAATCAGACTGAGGTAAAATAGGACGAAGATGATGCAAAATCAGTTGGCCTCATTTTGTGATGGTGTCTTAAATCTCATAAAATGAGACACACTGAGGCAAAATTATACAACACTGAGCAAAATGAAGAATCTTTGCAAAATTAGGGAAAATGGGACAAAATAGGACCAATTAAGATAAAATCAATCAGACTGAGGTAAAATAAGACGAAGATGATGCAAAACCAGTTGGCCTCATTTTGTGATTGTGTCTTAATGTCTCATAAAATGAAACAAACTAAGGCAAAATGATACAACACTGGGCAAAATGAAGGAATCGGAGGCAAAATTAGGGAAAATGGGACAAAATATGTCCAATTAAGATAAAATCAATCAGACTGAGGTAAAATAGGACGAAGATGATCAGAAAATCAGTTGGCCTCATTTTGTGATGGTGTCTTAAATCTCATAAAATGAGACAAACTGAGGCAAAATTATACAACACTGAGCAAAATGAAGAATCTGAGACAAAATTAGGGAAAATGGGACAAAATATGACCAATTAAGATAAAATCAATCAGACTGAGGTAAAATAAGACGAAGATGATGCAAAATCAGTTGGCCTCATTTTGTGATTGTGTCTTAATGTCTCATAAAATGAGACAAACTAAAGCAAAATGATACAACACTGTGCAATATGAGGGAATCTGAGGTAACATTAGGGAAAATGGGACAAAATAGGAGCAATTAAGATAAAATCAATCAGACTGTGGTAAAATAAGACGAAGATGATGCAAAACCAGTTGGCCTCATTTTGTGATTGTGTCTTAATGTCTCATAAAATGAGACAAACTAAATCAAAATGATACAACACTGTGCAATATGAGGGAATCTGAGGCAACATTAGGGAAAATGGGACAAAATATGACCAATTAAGATAAAATCAATCAGACTGAGGTAAAATAGGACGAAGATGATGCAAAATCAGTTGGCCTCATTTTGTGATGGTGTCTTAAATCTCATAAAATGAGACAAATTGAGGCAAAATTATACAACACTGAGCAAAATGAAGAATCTGAGGCAAAATTAGGGAAAATGGGACAAAATAGGACCAATTAAGATAAAATCAATCAGACTGAGGTAAAATAAGACGAAGATGATGCAAAATCAGTCGGCCTCATTTTATGATTGTGTCTTAATGTCTCATAAAATGAAACAAACTAAGGCAAAATGATACAACACTGGGCAAAATGAAGCAATCTGAGGCAAAATTAGGGAAAATGGAACAAAATAGAATGACCAAGAATGATTTCGATGAAAGGATTAATACACTATTATCACCCCCATTTTAAATTTGTATGGATCATTATTAAATTCTATTAATATCTATTTGATTTGATTACAAATACTATCAAAATCGTAGTGGTTATATCAAAGAAGATTTCAAACTATTTTGACATTTTTTGATTTATTAATAATTGAAAGAAATAAAAAAAAACTTCTATCTTTATAGGGCTATCAGCCGTGAGGCTTTTCCGCCGGTCAAGGGAGAAGCTCAGAGGAGTTTAATCACCCTGTATTTACCTAAACTTCACAGAAAACCTCTGAAAAACTGTGAAAGGTGATTCGCGAAAATTCGTTCCCCGCTGGGGATCGAATTCTTGATCCCCAATGCTCAGTACGAGACGCACGACGCCTCTAACCACTCGGCCACTGACCTGGGTTGAAAGAAATATTTAAGCAGAGAAAAGATTTTTTTATAGCAAACATAATTTTGGATGTTATAACAGTGAATATTACTCTTCGATTTGACCAATCATGTATGATAGAATTGTTGTTTGGATCATATCAAATAACATTTTAGCCCTATAAGAAATTTTTTGAGTTTATTAATAATTGGAAGAAATGTTTAAAGCAGAGAAGAGATTTTTTTTACAGAGAACATAATTTTGAATGTTTAACAGTAAACATTACTATTCGATTTGACCAATCATGTATGATAGAATTTGTTCTAGTATGGATCATATCAAAGAACATTTCAGCCCTATAAGATATTTTTTGAATTTATTAATAATCTGAAGAAATGTTTAAAGCAGAAAAGAGTTTTTTTTACAGAGAACATAATTTTGGATGTCATAACAGTAAACATTACTCTTCGATTTGCCCAATCATGTATGATAGAATTTGTTGTTATTTGGATCATATCGAAGAATATTTCAGCACATTTTTTGAGTTTATTAATAATTGAAAGACATGTTTAAAGCAGAGAAGAGATATTTTTTTAACAGAGAACATAATATTGGATGTTATAACAGTGAATATTACTCTTCGATTTGACCAATCATGTATGATAAAATTTGTTATTGTTTGGATCATATCGAAGAACATTTCAGCCCTATAAGACATTTTTTGAGTTTATTAATAATTGACAGAAATGTTTAAAGCAGAAATTTAATTACAGCAAACATAATTTTGAATGTTATAACATCAAACATTGCTCTTCAATTTGATCAATCATGTATGATAGAATTTGTAACCTTATCAAGTAAACAATGATTGTTCGATACACTCATGATCCAGATAAATTTAAGATGGAAATAATAATAGTAGTATTAACCCTTTTATAGAAATCATATCGTTTGAAGAAATAATATTTATGAATGTGCACACACAACATACATCTATCAAATTGCCACCAATCAGAATCCAGAAACAAAAAGCATAACGGCAATGTTACACCGTTAACTTCCATGTTGCCAGACAAAATCAGGAATCTGATAAGGTTCCTTTAATGTTTTTTAAGCCTGTATAAATAATATCCCATCAACTTAACAATAGTGTATCAAGCTCTAAATATTATTTCCTGCCATTTTTAACGAAGAAGATACAGTTCGTAAAAGTTGAAATTTCATTGGATTGCACGAAATGGTAATTTTTACTTCAGATTCGGATTGATGGACAACTAGAAGACATAGCGAGCAATGGTCATATCGAAGACAATTTCAGATCAATAGGATATTTTTTGATTATAGTATATAACCGTATAAAGTAGACAATTTAATAAATGTTCAATACACTCATATCCACACAAATTTAAGATGGAAATAATAGTAGTAGTAGTATTAACCTTTTTATAGAAATCTTAACCTCTGAAAAAATTATTTTTATTAAGTTGCACAAACAAACCTACATCTATCAATTTGCAACCAATTAGAATCCAGATAAAAAAGTATAACGCCTAATAGTTGTATATTTCGAACATCCGTCCAACCAGAGGTGTTGCCAAACAAAATCAGGACTATGATAATTTTTTTGTACGTGTTTTAAGCCAGTATAAATGACATCCCATCAACTTAACAACAGTATATCAAACTCAACATCATTTCCTGCTACTGTCAATATTATTAGCAACATACAAACGAAAAACAATAGAAAACAGTTGTCAAAACTCCAAAAAATACTCAATAACAAGGTAATCATAAGTCATGCAATGGTGTACGATAGTGCAAATGTGTCACTACGTCACATCCGTTAGCGGTCTTGTGTAAGTGAAACGTGTCCTCCAGTTAACCTAGTGAAATGGCAGGGAATCCAACAAATTACGAGCTTCCGAAGTTGGTCTCCACGAGCCCACCGTCACCGGCAAGATCGCGGTCGGAACCTCGGGAAGAAACATCGGGGAGACCTAGTTCAGCAGGCCCAGAATTACAGTAAGTCATTCTTGTTTCACCTCGAATGCACGAGTGGCATCCAGTTTGGATACTTGCAGCAATCATAATACAATAATTGAAGACAAGAAAAACGTATTTTATACCCAGATGATTTTGAAAATCAACAGTAGCCTGGGAGTTCGTTATATTTTGCAAATAATTCGTTAAAAAAAATGGCGGCTTTACAACGGTGAACATCAGAAATTCAGAGTTATTACAATTCGTTTTTCTAATGATATGAATGTAGCAGTCAGAAAATTACATCTTATATGTTGAAATCGATTTTGCCAATGCTACTAGCTGTAGGGGTTGTTTCTACCAACTAGGTTCTAGAAATGTAGCTACAACTTGTAGTTTAGATTGACTACAACCAAATTTATTATACTTTCTACTTCTGAAATTATATTGTGATTGGGCCAAATCAATCTTGAACAGCTGATCTAAAGCTGGTTCAATTAGGTGATTAGGTGATATTTTAAGGGGTGGTTTGAATATAATGGGGGGCAATTGATATGATTCAAAGTTCTATAACAATCATATCGAAGATAATTTCAGATATTTTTTGAGTTTATTAATAATAGGAAGAAAATAGTTGGATATTTGTTTACATCGAACATAATTTTGGATGCTATAAAAGTTCTATAACAATCATATCAAAGATAATTTCAAATATTTTTTGAGTTTATTAATAATAGGTAGAAAATAGTTGGAAATTTATTTACATCGAACATAATTTTGGATGCTATAAAGTTCTAAAACAATCATATCGAAGATAATTTGAGGTATTTTTTGAGTTTATTAATAATAGGAAGAAAATTGTTGTTTATATCGAACGTAATTTTGGATGCTATAAAAGTTCTATAACAATCATATCAAAGATAATTTCAGATATTTTTTGAGTTTATTAATAATAGGAAGAAAATAGTTGGAAATTTGTTTAATCGAATATAATTTTGGATGCTACAAAAGTTCTATAACAATCATATCGAAAATAATTTCAGATATTTTTTGAGTTTATTAATAATAGGAAGAAAATATTTGGAAATTTGTTTAATCAAATATAATTTTGGATGCTATAAAAGTTCTATAACAATCATATCGAAGATAATTTCAGATATTTTTTGATTTATTAATAATAGGAAGAAAATAGTTGGAAATTTGTTTACATCGAACATAATTTTGGATGCTATAAAAGTTCTATAACAATCATATCAAAGATAATTTCAGATATTTTTTGAGTTTATTAATAATAGGAAGAAAATAGTTGGAAATTTGTTTAATCGAATATAATTTTGGATGCTACAAAAGTTCTATAACAATCATATCGAAGATAATTTGAAATATTTGTTGAGTTTATTAATAATAGGAAGAAAATAGTTGGAAATTTATTTACATCGAACATAATTTTGGATGCTATAAAGTTCTATAACAATCATATCGAAGATAATTTCAGATTTTTTTTGTGTTTATTCATAATAGGTAGAAAATTGTTGGAAATTTGTTTACATCGAACATAATTTTGGATGCTATAAAAGTTCTATAACAATCATATCGAAGATAATTTCAGATATTTTTTTGAGTTTATTAATAACAGGAAGAAAATAGTTGGAAATTTGTTTACATCAAACATAATTTTGGATGCTATAAAAGTTCTATAACAATCATATCGAAGATAATTTCAGATATTTTTTGATTTATTAATAATAGGAAGAAAATAGTTGGAAATTTGTTTACATCGAACATAATTTTGGATGCTATAAAAGTTCTCAATCATATCGAAGATAATTTTAGAGTTTATTAATGATAGGAAGAAAATAGTTTTTATACTCGATGAGCTCAATAATTACTTTTTCTAGTTGTAATTTTTAACTTAAATATTAAATGCAAATAATGATGAGCAATTTTATTTATTTATTGTTAGTGAATTCAAAATTCTGTTTTACTTTTATGATCAAGTATCAGATTCCAAAAATATCAATTATATTGATTTTGCAAAATGATTACAAAATTAATTTCTAATCTGTCTGCTGAAATTGCGAATGACGGTGATACTAGTATTAGATATTGGTATAGACCATTAATTTTGTAAGATGATATTTTGTTTTTTTAATTCAGAGTATTATGGATAGCCTTACTCTGAATTTTAAAAAAAATATTGAAATGCTTTCTTTGAAAATAATTACATAATAATTTTTCGATCAGGCTTTTGCAAACGCGCTCCGAGGCTTTTAGGAAGCCCAGATTGGTGGACAATATGGTCCAAGAATCCATAAACTATTACACACAGGGCGGTTTTATGATGGTAGAAATAGGGCAAACTCTCCGAGATTACAAAATCATTCGAAAACTAGGCCATGGGTCATTTTCCACCGTCTGGTTCGGCCAGAAGCAAACCGAAAGTGGGTAGGTACCGTAGCTACCGTTTTTTGAATGAGTTTTACAACAATTATTGATTATAGAACTCAGTCCCGTGTATTGAAGATCGCTAAAGGAGCGAACCATTATTACAATATTATAAGAGCAGAGCGCGACACAATGCTGATGGTCAGGGATAGAGACAAAACTCATCCCGGTTACAATTTTGTCATCAAAATTATCGAAAGTTTTGAGATGAGGAGCACGAACGGATATCACCACATCCTAGTTTTTGACCATGTCGGGTATAGTCTATTTGATTTGATGCAGGAATCTGCTAAAAGAGGTGTGGTTGAGTCTGCTTCGAAAAATATTATCAAACAGGTATGGTATTGTTAAATTATTATACATGTTCCAACTATATTATCACTTACTAAATTGCCTCATATGTCATCATATGTCACGAAAAAAACTGCTTGAAGTACTACAGTAGTACTACATTGTATCTCTCCACCATCAATATTAATATACATTCCTATTGATGGAGGAAAGGTAAAAGGTTGTAACCCTCAATGTTTTCTGAATTGATTACCACCTTTTATCTTTCCACCATCGATAATCTATATATATATATATATATATATATATATATATATATATATATATGTATATATATATATATATATGTATATATATATATGTATATATATTTATCGATTATCGATGGTGGAAAGATAAAAGGTTGTAATCAATTCAGAAAAAAATGAGGGTTACAACCTTTTACCTTCCCATCATCAATAGGAATGTATATTAATATTGATGGTGGAGAGATACAATGTAGTACTTCAAGCTGTTTTTTTAGCGACATACTTAATATCATATGAGACTATTGTGATATATGATGGGAAGGTAAAAGATTGTAACCCTCATTTTTTTCTGAATTGATTACAACCTTTTATCTTTCCACCATATATATATATATATATATATATATATATATATATATATATATATATATATATATATATATATATTAATTAATAACAATTGGTTGTGCTGTGATGCCATATAAAGATACTATATTCAATTTTAGATTTTCCTCGGTTTGAGCTACCTACACAATAAATGCGGTCTCGTCCATACCGACCTTAAACCAAGTAATATCATAATAAAAGGAAGCCGGAGATTTATTCAAGAAATGATAACATCCATGCAGAAATATCAAGAGCTAGGAATTTGCCCACCCAGAACGTGTGGTAAAAAACACATTAACCACGCCAATCAAATCAAATGTGTGATCTAATGTAATGTATGACTTTTAGTAACCTCCCTGGAGTTTCTCAACAGACAAGGCACAGTTGCTGCCTGTAATTTCTCGCTGCCAATAAATGCAAGCACACGGCCCACTACGCAGTGTTCGAATGCTTTGTTTCCAAACAGACAGCCGAATGTGCTACCACCCATGTTGGTGTCCCCCAATGTTCATGTGCTTGTTTCAGATTTAGGAAATGCTGTGATTACCGTGAGTTTTATATATATTATCGTTTCTATAATTGTGTAATGTAATGTTTGTTACATCCAGGGTGGGGCTGTAAAGAAGGGCATCATCCAAACGCCGTTGTACAGAAGCTTGGAAATTTACTTAAACGAAGAGTTTGATTATTCAGCAGACATATGGTCTGTTGGATGTATCTCCTTTGAATTACTGGCGGGGGAGACGTTGTTCCCCCAAGAAATAGCGCACGGCGCGTCTGAGCATATTAGGCTTATATACCAACTGTTTAGGGGCAAGATACCTGAAATTGTGCGGATTTTGTCAGCCAATGAGAAAAAATTCTTTAGACGCGATGGTAAGTTTTTCTTGAAAAACTAATTCATGCGCTTGATTTTACCATGTAATTATTTTTAATGTCAAGAATAAGGCATGTAATATGATGTAGTAAAAGTTAAGCAGCTAGTGCCTAGTAGGGGAGTGTTAGCCTATAGTTAGCAATACAATTTCCTTCCCCCTACAACGTCCTACAAGCTATTTGTAGGACGAGCGAGAGAAATTGAGAGCTTTCACTATGTGGCTTAAGTATTTAAACCTCTAGCAAATTATAAATAGCATGTAACCCTAAATTGTTATTTTATTTTGTCTTTGTCTAAGTTTATCTTAATTTGCCTCGTTTTGTCTTATTTTGTATTAGTTTTTCTCACGAGCCAATTATTGTCTATTGAGATGAATTAAGACAAAATCCATAATTTGTCTCATATTGTCTCGTTTTAAACATCAAGTGTGAATCCACCTTTTTGCAATCTAGAAATTTAGATTTCATCTTATTATATCTCATCAGTGTGGGCTAGTGAGGGTGTATTCACACAATATCTCGAGTGGTTATATACAAAAATGGTACAACTAACCCCCTAGGAACAAAGTTAAACGCCATCTGGCGGCACCATGGTAATAACCAATGTTTTATAAGATTGGCCTTGTGTTGATATCTCAAGCACTCTGTTGGAATATTATTCCATATAGGGCACTACCCGGTGATCCCGGTGGCATGAGCACGTTGACGGTTATTACCATATGGGTGTGCATTGCTAATTGATGTGGTACCGCCAGATGGCGTTTAACTTTCCTCCTAGGGGTTTAGTTGTATCATTTGTCTCGTTTTGTATTATTTTGCCTGAGTATATTTTAATTTGTCTTATTTTTGGCTCATTTAGTCTTAATGAATCTGTATTTTATATTATTTCATCCCATGTTGTCTTATTTCATCTCATTTAGTCTCATTAAACCTCATTTTCTCTTATTTTGCCTCATTTTGTCTCATTTAGCACCATTGTATCTCATTTTGCTTTCTTTGGCCCCTTTTGCCTTATTTTAATAAATACGATTAACGAGAGGCGCAGTCAAAACAACAAAACAAGTGACGTCATCGACCAAACTAAAAAAAAATGGCCGTAGGTTGCATTGTTGAAAATGAGAAAATAAAGACACAATTAGGCAAAATTGAGACAAAATGAGGCAAACTGAGTTTGGTTTATTTTGATTAATATTATCTTAATTAGTCTTATTTTGTCCCTATTTGCCCTCATTTTGCATAATTTAGTCTTAATGTGCCTTAGTTGTCATTTTCTCTCATATTCCCTCATGTAGCCTACATTTTTGTTTTTGTCTCATTCTGTCTGAATGTATCTTGTTTTGCTTCATTTTATCTTAATTAGTCTTCAATTGTAATATTTTACTTTAATTTTTCTCATATTCCCTGATTGTCTCAGTTGGCTCCATTTTGTGATTGTGTCTTAATGTCTCATAAAATAAGACAAACTAAGGGAAAATGATACAACACTCGGCAAAATGAGGGAATCTGAAGCAAAATTAGGGAGAATGGGACAAAATAGGACCAATTAAGATAAATTGAATCTGACTGAGGTAAAATAAGACGAAGATGATGCAAAATCAGTTGGCCTCATTTTGTGATTGTGTCTTAATGTCTCATAAAATGAGACAAACTAAAGCAAAATGATACAACACTGTGCAATATGAGGGAATCTGGGGCAAAATTAGGGAAAATAGGACAAAATAGGACCAATTAACATAAAATGAATCTGATTGAGGTAAAATAAGGCGAAGATGATGCAAAATCAGTTTGCCTCATTTTGTGATTGTGTCTTAATGTCTCACAAAATGAGACAAACTAAGGCAAACTGATACAACACTGGGCAAAATAAGGGAATCTGAGGCAAAATAAGGGGAAAAGGGACAAAATAGTACCAATTAAGATAAAATGAATCTGACTGAGGTAAAATAAGACGAAGATGATGCAAAAGCAGTTGGCCTCATTTGTGATTGTGTCTTAATGTCTCATAAAATGAGACAAACTAAGGCAAAATGATACAACACTGGGCAAAATGAGGGAATCTGAGGCAAAATAAGGGAAAAGGGGACAAAATAGGACCAATTAAGAAAAAATGAATCTGACTGAGGTAAAATAAGACGAAGATGATGCAAAAGCAGTTGGCCTCATTTGTGATTGTGTCTTAATGTCTCATAAAATAAGGCAAACCAAGGCAAAATGCAACACTGTGCAAAATGAGGGAATCTGAGGCAAAATTAGGTAAAATAAGATGAAGATGATGCAAAGTGAGGAAATATGAAGCAATATAAGATAACTTAAAACAAAATGAGACAAAAGTAGGCTACGTAAGCGAACGCCTACCTTTGTCTCATTTTGTTTTAAGTTGTCTTATGTTGCCTCATATTTCCTAATTTTGCATCATCTTCGTCTTATTTTACATCAGACTGATTCATTTTATCTTAATTGGTCCTATTTTGTTCAATTTCCCCTAATTTTGCCTCAGATTCCCTCATGTTGCACAGTGTTATATCATTTTGCTTTAGTTTGTCTCATTTTATGAGACATTAAGACACAATCACAAAATGTGGCTAACTGATTTTGCATCATCTTCGTCTTATTTTACCTCAGTCTGATTCATTTTATCTTAATTGGTCCTATTTTGTCTCATTTCCCCTAATTTTGCCTCAGATTCCCTCATATTGCACAGTGTTGTATCATTTTGCTTTAGTTTGTCTCATTTTATGACATTAAGACACAATCACAAAATGAGACCGACTGATTTTGCATCATCTTCATCTTATTTTACATCAGTCTGATTAATTTTATATTAATTGGTCCTATTTTGTTTCATTTCCCCTAATTTTGCCTCAGATTCCCTCATATTGCACAGTGTTATATCATTTTGCTTTAGTTTGTCTCATTTTATGAGACATTAAGACACAATCACAAAATGAAGCCAACTGATTTTGCATCATCTTCATCTTATTTTACCTCAGTCTGATTCATTTTATCTTAATTATTCCGATTTTGTCCCATTTTCCCCTAATTTTGCATCAGATTCCCTCATATTGCACAGTGTTGTATCATTTTGCCTAAGTTTGTCTCATTTTATGAGACATTAAAGACACAATCACAAAATGAGACCGACTGATTTTGCATCATCTTCGTCTTATTTTACCTCAGTCTGATTCATTTTATCTTAATTGGTCCTATTTTGTCCCATTTTCCCTAATTTTGCTTCAGATTCCCACTTTTGCCCAGTGTTGTATCATTTCGCTTTAGTTTGTCTCATTTTATGAGACATTAAGACACAATAACAAAATGAGGCCAACTGATTTTGCATCATATTCGTCTTATTTTACCTCAGTCTGATTCATTTTATCTTAATTAGTCCTATTTTCTCCCATTTTCTCTAATTTTGCATCAGATTCCCTCAAATTGCACAGTGTTGTATCATTTTGCCTTAGTTTGACTCATTTTATGAGACATTAAGACACAATCACAAAATGAGGCCAACTGATTTTGCATCATCTTCGTCTTATTTTACCTCAGTCTAATTCATTTTATCTTAATTGGTACTATTTTGTCTCATTTTTTCTAATTTTGACTCAGATTTCTTCATTTTGTCCAGTGTTGTATCATTTTGCCTTAGTTTGTTCTATTTTACCTCGTTCTGTGCTGCCCTACGTGTCTTATTTTGTCTCATGTTGTATTATATTCCCTCGTGTTGCCTATTTTTGTCTCATTTTGTCTTATTTTGCCTCATTTTGTCTTATTTTGTCTAAATTTATCTGATTTTGCCTTGTTTTTGCCTCAGTTTACCTGACATTTGGATTAATTGTCTCTTAATTTGTCTTATTTTACCCAATTTTCCCTCATTTTGTCTTAATGTGTCATATTTTGCCTCATTTTGTATAATATTCCGTTAGTGTCTCATGATATTTTAATTTTGTCTGAGTTTGCGTAATTTTGTGTTAATTTGTCTCAGTTTGCCTCATGTTGTCTCATATTCCCTCATGACTTATTTTGTCTTGATGTATAATGTGTCATATTTTGTCTAATATTGTATTATTATGTCTAATATTGTCTTATTTTGCCTCATTTTCTCTTAATGTGTCTTTCTTTGCCTTATTGTATGTGTGTTAGTTGTTTTATTTTTGCCTCATATTCCCTCATTTTGCCTAAATGAGGCACATTTTGCATTATTTTGTCTTAATGTGTGTAATTTCAGTGCCTTATTGTATCTTAATGTTGTCCTATTTTGGCTTATTTAGCCTCATTTTGTCTCCATTTGACTTATTTTGCAACAGTTTTCCTCATTGTGTCTTAAATTGTCTCATTGTGTCTTAAATTGTCTCATTGTGTCTTAAATTGTCTCATTGTGTCTTAAATTGACTCATTTTGTCTTCATTTGATGTATGCTGCCACAGTTTTCCTCATTTTATCTTAAATTGTCTCATTTTGTCTTAATTGACGTCATTTTGCATCATTTTGTCTTACTTTGTCTTATTTTGAGAGTTAATTTTTGTTGAGCCATATGCACTACATGAAATGATTTTAACAAATTTTGTCTCTGTTAGTGGACTAATTATGCTCAAATTTTCACTGGATCACCCCAGCTTGCTTTCTCAACAAATTTGATCTTGAGCCCTTTTCCCGGAATTTTGTTCACAAACGGACAGATTGACATATGCATACAGACATTTTCCAAAAATAGTCTATTTCGACTATATTAGTCAAATACAATAAACAATACCATCCTTATACAGCAGTGCTGTATTTGGGAAGTAAAATTACTATGCAAATTACATTTAAATGTGTGTTTCAGGTACACTACGCAAATATCCAGACCATATTCTACTGTTTGAATCCCCTAGAGACATTTTAATGAGGTACAGAAACTGGCCAACAGAAAAGGCCAGCAATTTTGCTATGTTTATTCTCATGTGCTTACACCCAAATACATCTAAACGCTTGAGGGCTGAGGATGCACTAGCACATCCATGGCTCAACAGCCCACCAATCTAAACATTTCTCACTGCTAAATATGTATGTTTATTTAAATACTACTTTTTGACATATTTTGAATGACCATTTTATGAAAAAAATTATCTGTGATAATTTAGTACAAAAATTGGATAGATAATGCCAACAGTTTTGTGCTCATGTATATGTGCACAAACAGACTGAGGGTTAACAATGTAGTACATACAAGCTCAAAAATAGTGTGGTCTGAACATTTTGCTTTACTGAATATGTCTGTTACTATTATCAATAAGTTTATGTTTTGACTTTAAGGAAGATATCTGTGATAACTTATGATAGTATCCAGAATTATTATATTTATCTTAGATTTGGAAAGATTTCATGTTTTAATATGTTTCTATAATGTTGATATGTTTATGTTTAAATATGTTACTGTAGTAACTTTTGTTTATTGTTTGGGAGCTGTTCTGGGCTTAGCTGTCTCAGAACAGCCCAGAACAACTGCTGCATGATATATGATAGTTTGAGAGTTATCTGTGATAACTTATCATAGTATCCAGAATTATTATATTAATCTTAGATTTGGAAAGATTTCATGTTTTAATATGTTTCTATAATGTTGATATGTTTATGTTTAAGTATGTTACTGTAGCCACTTTTGTTTATTGTTTGGGAGCTGTTTTGGGCTTAGTCTTAGAACAGCCCAGAACAACTGCTGAATGATATATGATAGTGGCTTATACTAAATTTGCTGGTGTAACAGCCCTTCAGCCTGAACATTTCTAACTACTAAGTATGTATATTTGTTAAAACCTATTTTTTGACATATTTGTCTTAAAACATTATTCAGTCTTAAAGATTTCTCTGTAATAAATATGTATGTGTATCATTAGATATATCTTCTAATTAAAAAAAGGGCTGAGGATGTGCTAGCTAGTATATTGCTAGATCAAAAAATGTTTGGTCATTTCACATCACTAAATATCTCTGTGTTCCTATTAGAATTAAATTTATCTATTATCTGTGACAATTTAACATGTCATCCAGATTTAATCTTAGATTTTGTATGTTTCAATGATGTTCTTTATAACCTTGATATGTTTAAAAATGTTACTATATTAAATAAATTCTATTAATATGTTGTAGTTGCCATTATTTATCCAAAAAAATACCACATTATATAGTTAATATATTAGTATGCAATAATACAAAAAAAAACTTGTATTAGTAATCAAATGTTAGTTAGTGTTAGTGCTTTCTAATGAAAATAGCATACCAAAACATGATTGTAACCTTAGTCAGCTCGGATTTGTTTTGGACATCAGCAACATCTTCATATCAGATAATATAAATTACCATATGAGTAAGTCCATTTCAGTACAGTGAGGAGTTGAATTATTATAGTTTATATTGTATATCTTGGTTTATCACAGGTTTGTTTTGGATCCATGTTTTAACTTGTTTGTAAGTTACACCACCAATGCTGTTGATTGATGTCTGTAAATGTTTACTGCATTGTTAATTATTTCTAACAAAACGTTAGTAAAACAACCGATGCGTCGACACACACAGCTTGGTGTTATGATGAACCGCCATGTTTGATGCGAGAACAGCTGATCTAATACCTGCGCGTCAACGTTCATGCGTCAGCCAATCAAAGAGCAGGATTTGCATCAGCTGTTTTCAATTCAAATTTGATATTCTAACGCACTAATGAAGAGTAGAAATATAATATAATTATACTGAATTTAGTAGAACTATGAGAAATATGGGTGATCCAAGCTGGTGAGAGCTTATGCGGAGAGCAAGATTTTTCCGTCAGCCAATCTGAGACGGAGAAGTGAAAATTCTAAATGTCCTGCCTTCTGTTACTAAGTCAATGTTTAGCTGTTCTCATTTTACTTCAACTTAGGCCTCTGATTGCCTAAAGTATTAACAGAATTGAGAATTATTGTAGCACATTTCAAACCTGGCTTTTGACATGGAAGTTTCGCGACACACGAATCTCCCCATTCAACCTTTCGGGTTTCTCAGGTTTACCCCTGAACGGTTTCACGTACTATTGCTCTCTTTTCAAAGTTCTTTTCAACCCAAGTATTCATCTAGGATTTCACCTGTCAGAATCAAAGTACATACATCAGCCAATCAGAAGCCAGATTTGAATTGACAAGAGGGAACAGCTGGTCCAAATTTGGATGATAAAAGCTTAAAGTCTGTAGCTTATATCTATAAGATGGAGAGCAGGAATATGTGTTTATATATAACATATTTATTGATATATAAACAGCATTTTCTTATTACGCATGACCAGAATATTTCGATCATGTAACATGTACATCCGTCTAATACACGTGACAAACAAGTAATCAATAGGCTTCAATTGACGTCAGAATACATATAGGCACAATTTTATACAGTCGTAATGACGTCAAACGTCAAAAAATAATTTCAAAATACAGCTAAAATACAGCCTTAGGCAGCTTACAATTTATGCTGATGATATTTTATACAATTTAGCACTTGTAAACGAAGTTATACACCTCCACAACCCTAAATTCCATTAGATTCAAATTTAAAGGGATGTATGACGTACATGCCACCCTACTCTGAACAGACTATACGTACTAATATAAAAGCAATCGAACCCATCTCATTTATCACAACCACAAAGCAATTCGTATCATCCGCAACCCTTCACGAATATCATCCCTTACAAAAACATCACAAAAAAAAACCTAACCTCTCAACTTGCTGTCAAACTTATTTGCTAGTGTGTGTGTGTGAAGCAACAAGTTAAGAATTAGTGTCAAGGTCGTGATTCCAGTCGTTTGCCCTTTTCTAGGCAGCTCAGCAGGTGGTTGAGCCATGGAGCAGCAGGAATTTAAACCGGAGAAGTCTGGCCTAAACCCCAATTTCCGTCTCACCAAGTTCTCTGATCTGCGTGGATGAGGGTGTAAGGTCCCCCAAAAAGTCTTAGCAGAATTTTTGGTGGACATGGATCAGAAACCTCTGATGCAAACTGATGAGAACCGGATAGGTAAATATTGATGGCAATTCATTATTAATTAATAATTATTTAGTTTTTGTAGAGTGGTTTGTTAGAATTTTGAGGTTATGCTTCAATGGTTGTTTGAATTCTCATTAAATTATACTATACTTTGTTTTACATATCATTGGAGGTCTCTATTAACCCAAGTAGACCTCTGGCTGATTATTTTCTCATCAATAATTATCAGAGAGAGAGAAACTGTGGCATAAAAAGATACAAAGCGAGTACTATAATGTATTTAGTAGATTCCAGTTTAATAGAACCAAGGGTATTTTGTTCCAATTAATTAGGCTGTCACACATGTAGAATATACTTTAATGTTTCTTTATGCCTAATATATAGATAATATCAATACTTAAGTGGATTTTTGTTAATTCAGACATCTGTTTACTGAAACTAAGGCATTTTGTCCCAATTAATTAGGCTGTCCCACATATCTTAAGTTAGTAATGTGAATTGATTGGGATTGGGTTGTCCCAAATAGGCTTATTTGGGATATTGTATCCCAATTAATTAGGCTGTCACAAATATCTGATGTTAATAACTTGAATTTATTGGGATTGGCTTGTCTGAAATATGCCTACCAATACAAGTTTTTAACTTCAGTCCGAATTAATTAGGTTGTTACACATATCTGAAGTTAAAAACATGTATTGGTAGGTCGAAAGACCAAGCCAATCCCAATAAATTCAAGTTATTAACATCAGATATTTGTGACAGCCTAATTAATTGTCCCAAATAGGGTATTTGGGAAGAGAAAAGAATCAACCAGTGGTCTACATGGTCAATAGGGACTATTGGTCAATTAGACTAATTAGTAGCAGTATGTAAGCCTAGAAAGCTAGATATCTCCCCTTTTTTGAGTTTTATGTATACTTATATTAACTAAAATTTTAGGTATTGGACTTGACTCTTGCTTAATCCCATTGAGGAATAACTTATTTTTGGTACAAAGCACTGACTTCTTTTACCCACTCATCGATGATCCATATCTGATGGGTAAGTTTGAACTATTATCTACTATAAACTATATAACTCCCTGACATTCATTGTGCATATCTCACCATGTGTCACTCCCTTTACTACACAATATACACACTGTGTACCCTTGTGCCATCCATACTTTCCTTCATCCAATCTGGGTTGTACAAGTGCTCATTCAACTCACTTGTGTACAAATTGAACAAGAGTGGACTTATAGGGCAACCCTTTCATACTACCATATTCATTCTACAATGTCTCATCACCCATTCCACCATTTCTTCTCCCATCCCTAATACACTCACACTAGCTTGTCACTATAAAATATGCTGCATACATTCTCCCAACACCACCATTCTCACTAGTGTCCTTTTACTTTTTTTATCACAATGGGCCCATTTTAGGCTTCAAAACCTGTCTGTAGCTATGCTACCCCCCATCCAACTATCCAGTGTCCTTTTACTTTGTAATAACTTGATGAAAAACATACTGGAGGGGTTGGTGCTGAAAGGTGGGTTTAGGAAGGAAAGAGCTCTTATGTCCACTTCCCCTTCCAGTATGTTTTTCATTAAGGTCAAAGTTATTGCAAAGTAAAGCTATCCAATAGCTAATCTAGTAATGCAAATTCTCAACCTTGGTTGGTAATTGTAGGTAAAATAACATGTGCTAATGTGGTGAGTGATGTATACGCGGTTGGAGTTACAATGATTGACAACCTGAGCATGATTGTATCGATTTGTGAGCAGATGACTGAGGAGGAGCGTGATGCGATCATGCCGGAAATCGTTAGGGGTTTCAAGGTTTGTTTGCTACACCACTTGAAGATAAGTGATCTTGAAATATTCCAATGTTTTAGGATAACGCGAAGTTGGCGGACATTAGAATTGAACTTAAATCAGCCACCATCAATCCGTGGTGCATGATTGGAGGGACTGCTACAGCTGTATGTGTCGAGGAGGAATATATCCGGTAATATTTCATATTTATAGTTATCCATGAATCAAGGATATAATCTGATTATGTTGAGATGTTTAAAGCTGTTAATACCTGTTGGTACATGACTATAAAACCTTGTAACAAATATTACTCTATTTTGATTGTTTGCAGTCCTGTAAACGCCATGGTTGGAGACATCCTGCTCCTAACAAAACCACTAGGGGCGCAGCTTGCTTGCAACGTGAAACGTTGGTCGGAGAACGAGGACCGCTGGGAGCGAATCAGTAGAGTAATGACCTTGGCTGATGTGCGGAAGGCTTTCAAGTATGCCGTCAAATCGATGTCCCGCTTGAACAGAAACGCAGCAGTCTTAATGCACAAGTATAAAGCGCATGCGGCCACCGATGTGACTGGATTCGGCATTTTGGGGCACGCACAAAACCTAGCCAAGTTTCAGACGAGGCCGGTTAAGTTCGTTTTGCACACGTTGCCGGTGATTCAGCACATGATGAACGTGGCTGAGGTCACCGGGGAGAAGGACAGGTTTATGAAGGGGCTGTCGCCTGAAACATCAGGTAAAGATTTTATGAACTACACACCAAGCACTAATTTAGCATGAAGGAGATTAATCTAAACTACTATGTTTTTACCACTACCTCTCCACATTTTGTAGTCGATTGTTATCGATAGTTTGTAGATGATAGTGTTTAGATGATAGTACAATTTATTTGATAATCACTAAAAATGTATGCCATGACCCACCTCAGTGGCCTAGTGGTAAGGGGCTGTCACTTGAAATATCAGGTAAAGATTTTATGAGCTATACATCAATCCCTAATTTCCCATAAAGGAGATTAATCTAAACTACTATGTTTTTACCACTACCTCTCCACATTTTGTAGTCGAATGTGATCGATAGTTTGTGGTCGATAGTACAATTTATTTGATAATCACTAAAAACGTATGCCATGACCCAACCTCAGTGGCCTAGTGGTAAGTCAGTCTCCTACTGAGCATTGGGGAGTGTGAGTTCGAAACCCCATCAGGGCGCACTTTCAGAGGTTTTCTGTGAAGTACCTACTACTTTTATTTTATAGGTGGTTTGTTGCTTGCTATCGACAGGGAGCACGCGAGGGCGTACCGCAGGGATATTAGGAATTTGGATGGCAGCCGGGCCTGGGTTGTTGGATACGTTAAAGAGGGCAACCGCACTGCGGAGATGGTGGATGAGCCTAGTATTGCAGAAATTATCTTGTAGGCACATGTATGTGGTGATGGCAACAGTCCTGTTATGACTGGGATCAAGGGAAGTTCTTGTGAACTGTTGATTTTTCATGAAGTCGGGAGTTGTCATTGCTTATGTTTCTTTAAATAAACTATGCAGCTGTTAGGTTCCCTGTGAAATGATTTAGTAACTTTAAAATGCAATAGTCGGAAAACATCTTTCACTATTTTTCAGAGGTTTTGTTTGTTCCCATCGCGAATTTTCGCCTTTTGGAGGTTTTCTGTAAAAAAATATACAAATTTATTAAAATATAGGTGATATTTAAATGCAATAATCATAGTTTTCAGAGGTTTTTTTTTGTGAAGTTAAGTTTAACCTCCCTTGCTAATTTTTGCCTTAAGAGGTTTCTTGTCAAGTCAAGTTCAACCTCCCTTGCTAATTTTTGCCTTAAGAGGTTTCTTGTGCAGTTAAGTTCAACCTCCCTTGCTAATTTTTGCCTTAAGAGGTTTCTTGTGAAGTTAAGTTCAACCTCCCTTGCTAATTTTTGCCTTAAGAGGTTTCTTGTGCAGTTAAGTTCAACCTCCCTTGCTAATTTTTGCCTTAAGAGGTTTCTTGTGCAGTTAAATTCAACCTCCCTTGCTAATTTTTGCCTTAAGAGGTTTCTTGTGCAGTTAAGTTCAACCTCCCTTGCTAATTTTTGCCTTAAGAGGTTTCTTGTGAAGTTAAGTTCAACCTCCCTTGCTAATTTTTGCCTTAAGAGGTTTCTTGTGCAGTTAAGTTCAACCTCCCTTGCTAATTTTTGCCTTAAGAGGTTTCTTGTGCAGTTAAGTTCAACCTCCCTTGCTAATTTTTGCCTTAAGAGGTTTCTTGTGCAGTTAAATTCAACCTCCCTTGCTAATTTTTGCCTTAAGAGGTTTCTTGTGCAGTTAAGTTCAACCTCCCTTGCTAATTTTTGCCTTAAGAGGTTTCTTGTGAAGTTAAGTTAAACCTCCCTTGCTAATTTTTGCATTAAGAGGTTTCTTGTGAAGTTAAGTTCAACCTCCCTTGCTAATTTTTGCATTAAGAGGTTTATTGTGAAGTTAAGTTCAACCTCCCTTGCTAATTTTTGCCTTAAGATGTTTCTTGTGTAGTTACTTTCAACCTCCCTTGCTAATTTTTGCATTAAGATGTTTCTTGTGAAGTTAAGTTCAACCTCCCTTGCTAATTTTTGCCTTAAGAGGTTTCTTGTGAAGTTAAGTTCAACCTCCCTTGCTAATTTTTGCCTTAAGAGGTTTCTTGTGCAGTTAAGTTCAACCTCCCTTGCTAATTTTTGCCTTAAGAGGTTTCTTGTGCAGTTAAGTTCAACCTCCCTTGCTAATTTTTGCCTTAAAAGGTTTCTTGTGAAGTTAAGTTCAACCTCCCTTGCTAATTTTTGCCTTAAAAGGTTTCTTGTGCAGTTAAATTCAACCTCCCTTGCTAATTTTTGCCTTAAGAGATTTCTTGTGAAGTTCTCCCTTTACCTATGGAAAGGTCCTTAACCCTGAGTATTAGAAGTTTTTTTTTTATATTTGATATAAAAGTACATATGTACACATATATAGGTAACTTTGAAATGCAATAGTCAGTCCAAATAGGCTCACATGTTCGAAGCTCATATAATCCATGATCTGGAACATAAGTAATATTAATTTCTAGTCTAAATAAACCCCACATTATTTCTAAAGCAGCAAATTATATTTATATATATATATATATATATATATATATATATGACAGACCTAGACCCTGTCCGGTTGGTTACTACTAGTGACTAGTAGTGATACATGCTGACGTCACGCTCATACTAATAGTATAGCGTGACGTCATCATTTCTCACTACTAGTCACTAGTAGTAACCGGAAAGGACCTATAATTCTTAGACGCTGTATAATTAATAAACATGTAGACTGAAACCAAAATTGTTCAATTAAAAACTACTAAAAACTTAATTATAGTACTCAAAGAGCGCACAAAAATATCTTAATCTACATCCGTTATATCATAAAATATATATGTAATGTTACAATTATTAAATATTTACAAACTAGACCTTGACAAACAGGGAGGACAATTGGAAGGATTTACCATGCACTGATTTTAACTGTTGGGCAGATTTATACATGGGTTGTCAAGTTTTGGTCACATCAGTTAATTCATGTATAGATCTAAAAAATGTTATAGTTGCACAAAAAAAGTGCTTAATGCATCACTCTAGGTTGACAAACTTTTAAAGCAACTAGACAACCTATAATATACTATATAATAATAATAATAACAATAACATATTATTTTCCAACAGTTGCCCATTTACAGGAAAATATACAGAAGGTAATAATGAATTAATTTATAAGTATAAAAGTATACTCTGAATAAGATATATGAACTATTCTAGTTTAGGCAATTTTATTTGTCAAACTAGAGTGATGTATTTAAGTAATCATGTGAAAGGATGTAGTTATATATAATAGATTATACTATATACTAGTAGATTATATTACTTCTCTGTGATGTTTATGTATACCAAATATGAATATAACAGTCTATATTGTCTATTTGTTTATTATTCACTCTCAGCTTGGTGATTGATATTTTCGATCAGTCAGTCCCTCTTCTCTCCCCAGGAAGAGGGAAGACAAAGTGGCACCGGAGTGGATGATGCGAGTGAGAGAAAAAAAAAGGTGCGATGATAGAAGATTGAGAGGAGGGCAGAAAGAAAGAATAGTCCTTCCTATTGCTCGCCATTCTCCTTGCATCCTGCCATTCCTCGTTAGTATTTCATGTATGTTGTCTTTCCCACGTTTTGTGTGGTCTACCTCTTCTAGGTAGTTAATGATGTACGGGTGAAAAGAGGAAGCGAGATAGGTGTTCACTATTTAGTGGTAGCAAACATCATAATTAAGGAAGAGATTAAAACAAAAACGATGACAAGCGGAAACAAGGTTGAAACACAAAAGGATAAGTACAAGAAAGAAACTGTAACTGAGAAATTCAGAATAGACAAACTAAAATATAAAGTAACAAAAGCTAAGAACTAGAATTATATTAAAGAACTCACATCTTTTTCAAAATCTAATGATGTGGAGGAAATATGGAGCAGTTTCAAACACATAATAACAGAGGCTACAAAACAACCAGACAAGCAAACAACAGAAAGCAAACACGATGGTGGACTATAGAAATAAAAGAGGAAATAAAGAAGAAAAAGCAAAAGTGGATAAAGTACATGAATTCCAAGCAAGAAGAAGACTACGACGCGTATAAAATACAGAGAAAAGCAACGAAACAAATAATGAAAGAATCAAGGCAAAGGACATTTGGGAAAACACTCGAATACAGCTTTAACGAAAATAAATAGTTGTTTTATAGGATACTAAAGAAAAGCAAGAACGAGAAAGTAGATATAACACTAAGACAACTAAAGGATAAACAGGGAACAATAATAAAACAAGATCATGATATAATGAAAAGATGGAAAGAGCTTCTGCAAGGGAAAACGATGATAAGCACAAACGAAGGAAATGAGAACGCACATGTGGAAAATATTCTGAACGAAGAACCAGACAATATAACAGAAGCAGAAGTAGGGACAGGAAGAGACAGAAATGTATATAACATATGTATTAAAATTAAATTAGAGCCATAGACCAATAATATGGTAGATAGTCATTCAGTTAAATATATAAACAATAGTTGAAATCGCAAGATGTAACTAAATTTATTTTGTATATTTAATATCATGATACATACAAATTTGTGTTATTCATCAAGAAAACAGACTTCCTTCATTTACACATAAAATTAAAACTATCACAAGTAGATTGTTAACATACAAAGATATAATATTTATATATAAAAAGCCGTAAATGTGAGCTTAACTAGATATATTTGTATTTCATTTAGAATAATTTTCAGGTGTATAAACATGTGCTTGTGTGTTAGTAGTCGGCACATGCGTACACACCAAGTGAGATTAAAAAACATCCATTGTTGTTTTCGTATTTTGTTAACTATATATATATATATAAACATTTAACAATCAAAAGTTCAACGAAACAAAAGTATAGCTCGAAACAGGGGAACGTCTATCAATTGGCATTTAAATCTATCAAAAACGACATAACAAATCAGTTTTGAGTGCAAAACTTTTTCATTTGTAAACAGTTCTAACAATTTGTACAATGTTTAATAGTTTGAATTGTGGTGTTCACATGTAAAAGAGATGTGAACAACTGGTGTTTTATACTTTTTCGAGAGATTTGGAAAACAATGTTCAGAACAGCAAAGTAACAATAAGCAGCCCGAGCGGCAGACCGACAACATTGGTTGGATGTCGGTGTGCAGCGCGGGGAATTAGGAACAATGAACGTATACTAATAGAAAATCGAAAATATAATATATCTACAGTCCAATAAAAGAGAACACAATTCTATCTAAAATCTAATAAATACTGACATGGATTAAATAAAAAAAAGTAAAGCTTATTTAAAAATACATACATAGTTTGATTTTTTTTTTTTAGTTATTTTTTGGTACATTTATAAGAATATTTAGAACTATGCTAGACGTTAACTTACACTTGTGGTGAAACCATTGGATTGATTATTTGCATTTGCTTATAACATTTAGAATTAGGACACACTCAACGAAACCGCTAACGCGCAAAATATTGTGACAGGGTTTTGTTTTCTGCCACGCCTACCAAGTACCTCACCTCCGTACTTTTATCACTATGTATGTACGATTTGTCATGAAATTGTGTTCGAAAAAAAAATATATATGTTTTAAAAATATTTGTCCACATCAAAACCATTCGATGTTTCATATTAACAGTCATCGCTGATAAAAATCTATATAATATGAGTCGTAGAAGTATTCATGTCAAATTTCAACAAATTCACTACAAATGACTGTTGTACTATATCAGTTGTGAAAATTTTAACATTCTTTTAAAATTTTATTTTTATTATTCTTTTTTTTTTTGTTCATATTGAGTTTTGTATTTGTAGTGAACTTACTATCTACCTATATTTATATGTATATACCTATATCACTAATATATTGAACACAAAAATCGCTAAATATTTGGTGTATTTAAAATGTCATCATTTAGAATTTACAAGTCTCACTATAAAGTTTACAATGAACGAATGAATGACAAGAAGACTTCTACACGGCGAAGTGAAGTGAATTTTCTTAATATTAATAGAAAAATATTACGTTTTATGATTGGGAGACCCATCTGAGTGTAACGGCGGTTTTGTCTTTAAACTCCTCTGCTTGGTGAACGACGACCGACCCAGCGACGTCGTGCTTCCACCCTCCACATCCCTACTAATCTCCTTTTCAGTCGGCGAGCCCAGCGTCAGACTTGATAAGCTTGACGATAGGTTCATGGTCGAACTCACGCTTAGCATAGAAGGGTATTGCTGCATTTCCCCGTTATCACCTTCGGTTTCCTCTATTGGAAGACATGTTTCTACCATTGCTTCTAAACAATTCACAAATAGCTCGCTGCTCTCAGCCATGTTGTTGTACTAAAACAGAATCATTTAGTGCCTAGCAAATGCTTGATGGATATTACCTTATTGAATGGACCTGCAAACCGCCACAACCCCCCAAAACCGCAGCTCTGTAAATAGTGAAGCTGCTGCTGACTAGTATCCTCACATGCTATCATATTCTGTATTATACTTCTCACAGCACTAAGTATAACTTGGTCGTGGCATGCGGTCAGTACGTTGTTGATTTTCATATCTAATAAATTATATCTACAAAAACATATGTTGTTACAAATAAAACTAGGCTAGTTAGATATAGCTTACATAACCGGAAAAACTTTTGGAAAAACCACGGCGCCTTCCGCCAAATACTGGTACAATATCCGGGTTTCGTGCTCGTCGGTGCTGTATTTCACGAGCGTTGCTAGCACGGTCAGTACAAGCGCCTGCGTTGAGAAATCCGTCAACACCTCAGGGTCCAGCAGGATGTTGTTCTCGTTACTCACGGAGACCCTCGCGCTGCGATTCTATAAAATCACTGACCTTTCAAATATTTTCCCCCCAAAAATAAAAAAAACAACAACAACAAAAATAACTATTATCGTGCTACAATCATTAACACTTACATATCATCTTACCTACTTATAAAAGTCGAAACACAAAAATATTACTTTATTCACTCCTATTGAATAATATTATGTGATTGAACATAGGAAAATGAAAGTTATTTGTATTTTTATCAGCTTTCTGCATGCTCTTCTTAGGAAGTCCTTTTCTACATCCTTCATTTCTTTCTTGAATATTTGCCTTTATACCTAATATATATATATATATATATATATATATATATATATATATATGAAGTGATAGATATTGCCTATGGAAGGCTCCTGAATTTAGACGTGGGTTCGATTCCCACCGGAGGGTGAAATTTTTAGAGCTACTTCATTATATATATATATATATATATATATATATATATATATAAATTATCTAGTTGCCTTTTATCTTATTGGTCTGAAATTGTCTTCGATATGGCTATTGCTCGCTATGTCTTCTAGTTGTCCATCAATCCGCATTTGAAGTGAAAAATTACCATTTCGTGCAATCCAATGAAATTTCAACTTTTATGAATTGTATCTTCTAAATAAAAAAATATAGCGGAGAGGAGAAGTGAAACATTTCCATTTCGTGCAATCCAATCAAATTTCAACTTTTACGAACTGTATCTTCTAAATAAAAAAATACATCAATTAAATCTCTTGATGTTGAAATAGCTGCATCTATTAGCTAGTTATATATTATCTAGATGCCTTTTACCTTTCAGTGTAGGCTATTACATTTAAATTACGTAACAATTATTGTTGCTGTTTATACATTTGTAAATTCTTTCCACTCTTGTCTGTTCTTCGCCAGTTCTCTTGCTTGTATAACTGTCTTTCCTTTCTTGATTATTATTTCCTCTATTCTGTTGTCCCACTCTTTTCTTAGTCTACCTCTGCTTCTTGTATTTCCATACCTTTTTTGTTTGATTCTTTTTGTCCATCCTAATTAAATGTCACCACCAGTTTAGTTGTTTCTTTTCTATATACTTTTCTGTAGTTTCAATTACCAATTCTTCTCTGATGTCATCATTTCTTATTGTGTCTCTTCTCTTAACTTGTTTTACTCCTCTGAGATATTTCATTTCCATTGCCTGTATTCTACTTTTGTCCCTCTTCGTTAGTTTCCACGTCTCGCTCCCATATGTCAGTATAGGTCTATATATGCTTTTGTATATATTTATTTTTGTCCTTCTGATCTCTTTTTTGTTTAAGTATATTGCACAATGCGTGGTATGTTTTAACTGTGTTGTTTATTCTGTTACTAAGTTCGCCTTCCATTTTTCCGTCTTCTGTCAGTGCTACTCCTAGGTATTTGTCTCTTGTCTCCGTTATTGCCAATATGTCTACTTCCATTCCTTCGAACTCTTTTCCCAGTTCTTCCTCTTTTCCGTATATACTCCTTATGTTCCAGGTTGCTATTCTCCATATTTTGTTTTTCTCTTTTTCGAATTCTCAACATAGAGGATGATCTGACACACAAAGTCAGGTCATCCTCTATGTTGAATGACAACAACATATTTTTCTTGTTCTTCGTTCCAATTGTATCATTTTTCATTTATGCACATCTTTTTGTATCCTATTTCCCGTCCTGCCTTTCCTTCCTTGCTATCTTCCTTATCTCGTATTGTATTTCTCTCTCTTTGTGGGTCAGGTCATCTTCTATGTTGATTGACAGCAACATATTTTTCTTGTTCTTCCTTCCAATTGTACCATTTCTCATTTTTGCACATCTTTTTGTATCCTATTTTCCGTCCTGCTTTTCCTTCCTTGCTGTCTTCATTATCTCGTATTGTATTTCTCTCTCTTTGTAGGTCAGGTCATCTTCTATGCTGATTGACAACAACATATTTTTCTTGTTCTTCATTTCAATTGTACCATTTTTCATTTATGCACATGTTTTTGTATCCTATTTTCCGTCCTGCCTTTCCTTCCTTGCTATCTTCCTTATCTCGTATTATATTGCTCTCTCTTTGTGGGTCAGGTCATCTTCTATGTTGATTGACAACAATATAGTTTTCTTGGTCTTCGTTCCAATTGTACCATTTCTCATTTTTGCACATCTTTTTGTATCCTATATTCCGCCCTGTCTTTCCTTGCTTGCTATCTTCATTATCTCGTATTGTATTTCTCTCTCTTTGTGGGTCAGGTCATCTTCTATGTTGATTGACAATAACATATTTTTCTTGTTCTTCGTTCTAATTGTACCATTTTTCATTTATGCACATCTTTTTGTATCCGATTTTCCGTCCTCCCTTTCCTTCCTTGCTATCTTCATTATCTCGTATTGTATTTCTCTCTCTTTGTGGGTCAGGTCATCCTCTATGTTGATTGACAACAACATATTTTTCTTGTTCTTCATTCCAATTGTATAATTTTTCATTTATGCACATCTTTTTGTATCCTATTTTCCATCCTGCATTTCCTTCCTTGCTATCTTCATTATCTCGTATTGTATTTCTCTCTCTTTGTGGGTCAGGTCATCTTCTATGTTGATTGACAACAACATATTTTTCTTGTTCTTCATTCCAATTGTACCATTTTTCATTTATGCACATCTTTTTGTATCCTATTTTCCGTCCTGGCTTTCCTTCCTTGCTATCTTCCTTATCTCGTATTGTATTTCTCTCTCTTTGTGGGTCAGGTCATCTTCTATGTTGATTGACAATAACATATTTTTCTTGTTCTTCGTTCCAATTGTACCATTTCTCATTTTTGCACATCTTTTTGTATCCTATATTCCGCCCTGTCTTTCCTTGCTTGCTATCTTCATTATCTCGTATTGTATTTCTCTCTCTTTGTGGGTCAGGTCATCTTCTATGTTGATTGAAAACAACATATTTTTCTTGTTCTTCGTTCCAATTGTACCATTTTTCATTTATGCACATCTTTTTGTATTTTCCATTTGTCTATTTTCCATCCTGCATTTCCTTCCTTGCTATCTTCCTTATCTCGTATTGTATTTCTCTATCTTTGTGGGTCAGGTCATCTTCTATGTTGATTGACAACAACATATTTTTCTTGTTATTCGTTCCAATTGTACCGTTTCTCATTTTTGCACATCTCTTTGAATCCTATTTTCCGTCCTGCCTTTCCTTCCTTGCTATCTTCATTATCTCGTATTGTATTTCTCTCTTTGTGGGTCAGGTCATCTTCTATGTTGATTGACAACAATATAGTTTTCTTGGTCTTCGTTCCAATTGTACCATTTCTCATTTTTGCACATCTTTTTGTATCCTATATTCCGCCCTGTCTTTCCTTGCTTGCTATCTTCATTATCTCGTATTGTATTTCTCTCTCTTTGTGGGTCAGGTCACCTTCTATGTTGATTGACAACAACATATTTTTCTTGTTCTTCATTCCAATTGTACCATTTTTCATTTATGCACATCTTTTTGTATCCGATTTTCCGTCCTGCATTTTCTTCCTTACTATCTTCCTTATCTCGTATTGTATTTCTCTCTCTTTGTGGGTCAGGTCATCTTCTATGTTGATTGACAATAACATATTTTTCTTGTTCTTCGTTCCAATTGTACCATTTCTCATTTTTGCACATCTTTTTGTATCCTATATTCCGCCCTGTCTTTCCTTGCTTGCTATCTTCATTATCTCGTATTGTATTTCTCTCTCTTTGTGGGTCAGATCATCTTCTATGTTGATTGACAACAACATATTTTTCTTGTTCTTCATTCCAATTGTACCATTTTTCATTTATGCACATCTTTTTGTATCCTATTTTCCGTCCTGCCTTTCCTTCCTTGCTATCTTCCTTATCTCGTATTGTATTGCTCTCTCTTTGTAGGTCAGGTCATCTTCTATGTTGATTGACAGCAACATATTTTTCTTGTTCTTTCTTCCAATTGTACCATTTTTCATTTATGCACATCTTTTTGTAACCTTTTTTCCGTCCTGCCTTTCCTTCCTTGCTATCTTCATTATCTCGTATTGTATTTCTCTCTCTCTTTGTAGGTCAGGTCATCTTCTATGTTGATTGACAACAACATATGTTTCTTGTTCTTCGTTCCAATAGTATCATTTTTCATTTATGCACATCTTTTTGTATCCTATTTTCCATCCTGCATTTCCTTCCTTGCTATCTTCATTATCTCGTATTGTATTTCTCTCTCTTTGTGCGTCAGGTCATCTTCTATGTTGATTGACAACATATTTTTCTTGTTCTTCCTTCCAATTGTACCATTTCTCATTTTTGCACATCTTTTTGTATCCTATTTTCCGTCCTGCGTTTCCTTCCTTGCTGTCTTCATTATCTCGTATTGTATTGCTCTCTCTTTGTAGGTCAGGTCATCTTCTATGTTGATTGACAACAACATATTTTTCTTGTTCTTCATTCCAATTGTACCATTTTTCATTTATGCACATCTTTTTGTATCCTATTTTCCGTCCCGCCTTTCCTTCCTTGCTATCTTCATTATCTCGTATTGTATTTCTCTCTCTTTGTGGGTCAGGTCATCTTCTATGTTGATTGACAACAACATATTTTTCTTGTTCTTCGTTCCAATTGTACCATTTTTCATTTATGCACATCTTTTTGTATCCTATTTTCCATCCTGCATTTCCTTCCTTGCTATCTTCATTATCTCGTATTGTATTGCTCTCTCTTTGTGGGTCAGGTCATCTTCTATGTTGATTGACAACAACATATTTTTCTTGTTCTTCGTTCCAATTGTACCATTTCTCATTTTTGCACATCTTTTTGTATCCTATTTTCCGTCCTGCTTTTCCTTCCTTGCTATCTTCATTATCTCGTATTGTATTTCTCTCTCTTTGTAGGTCAGGTCATCTTCTATGTTGATTGACAACAACATATTTTTCTTGTTCTTCATTTCAATTGTACCATTTTTCATTTATGCACATGTTTTTGTATCCTATTTTCCGTACTGCTTTTCCTTCCTTGCTATCTTCATTATCTCATATTGGATTTCTCTCTCTTTGTGGGTCAGCTCATCTTCTATGTTGATTGACAACAACATATTTTTCTTGTTCTTCATTCCAATTGTACCATTTTTCATTTATGCACATCTTTTTGTATCCTATTTTCCGTCCTGCTTTTCCTTCCTTGCTATCTTCATTATCTCGTATTGTATTGCTCTCTCTTTGTGGGTCAGGTCATCTTCTATGTTGATTGACAACAACATATTTTTTTTTGTTCTTCGTTCTAATTGTACCATTTTTCATTTATTCACATCTTTTTGTATCCTATTTTCCGTCCTGCCTTTCCTTCCTTGCTATCTTCATTATCTCGTATTGTATTTCTCTCTCTTTGTGGGTCAGGTCATCTTCTATGTATATTTGTTGTCCTCTAAGCTTGTATATGATTGTCATTATTTTCATTTTATCTTCAAAACAATCCATTTCCACTATGTTTATACTATTTCCATCATTTTGTTTTATCGTTCTTACCATTTTTACTTTCGTATCTACTCCCAGCTTTTGCTGTATGGATTTTCTAGCTTCTTCTTGCCTGTTTCCATTGTTATCCCAAGTTGTTCCTTTAATTGTGATGTTATTCTGTTTCTCCCTTTTCTCTAGCTGTTCCATCTTTATTTCCAGCCTTTTCATCTTCTCATTCATACTCCTTCTTTCTTCTTCCCATTTTTCTGTTTGATTCTTCACGTCCTCTCTTACTAGTTTGTTTTCATTTGTGCTTATTTCTACTTTTTTATTAGTATTGCCATCATTTAAGCCATAGGACTTGTGTAAATTTCAGCACCAATAAATTATGATGATTATTATTATTTTTTCAAGTTTTTCCATTTCTAACTTTTCTCTGCTGTGATTGTATGCCGAATAAAGTTCCTTTTATTATTTAATACTAGTTAATTAATTCGGAAAGTCGATATTTTTTTGGAGCAGCCACTATGGCCACCGCTTCCCTATAGGAAATGGTTTTATCAAGTTTTTGTTTCGGTTAGTGGTCCGATTTGGCTCAACTTTTCACGTGATCACCCCAGCTCAATTTCTCAGCCAACATTAGTGCCGAAATAGCCAAAATTAGTACCGAAATAGCCAAAATTAGTGCCGAAATAGCCAAAAATAGTCTATTTCGACTATATTAGTCATGAAACGTAAAGAAAAGTAATTTTTTTTATCGCGATAATAATCCCTACACAGGAGAGTATAAAGTTTCATTTTCATATGTTTCAAATCGTAGCAGCAATATTATTTGGTGTGATTCAAATTTGTGTACTCAATCAAAATTCTGGATTTATAATTAAGTAGACGATAATGAATTGTTTTTTAAAAAAAGGGGGAAGGAGATAGATACGAGTCACGATGCTGATTGGATTCAGGCATGCAGAGTGCGGTCTACAAGACGTGAATAAAACAGCGGAACACACATAGAAGTGAAGGGGGGGAAAAACAACAACTGTTTCTATTAAAGTTAGAGTTACCTTGGCGTCAGTTTCATCGTGGCTTTTTTGCTCTTTGGTGGTTGGCACCGAGAACGAGCGTTGTGTTTTGAAGAGGGCCCGTGCAGTCTGTTGGCCACCCCATAGAAGGCAGGCAGGCAAGACAAGCAGCAAATAGTTAGTACGAGTTACCTGTACTTGGCACTCGTGGCGCATTCAAGAACAGTCACAGAAGCCAAGTGATTCGGTTTATCATCGCGCGCAAAATTAAGATAATCGGAAAGGAAATCATATTTTGTAAGGTATGTCAGTAGTAGTGTGTTGCTTTAGGGCAGGCAAGAGTCTTACTTTGGTTGGGGCCACAGGTGGACTTTGTTGGACGGGCACCGAGCTAGAGCGCTGTGCGCGGAATAGGAGTCTAGTGAACGACCCGTGTGCCTGAGGCCCCGTAGTCTGGCTCAAGTCTAAACTTCGCCAGCCCTTACTGGCTGTCGAACTCACAACCTAATCAGTACTTTTGATTATTAATCGTTTTATACTGCGAATGCCGGTGTTATTAATGATTTTACCAACAAAAACTACTTTTTTTTTAGTAATGATAACACTACACGGATTAAACTGGTTTTATGGGATAGAACTAGGGTGTCTTCTAAACACTATACCTGATGAGGTGGTGTTGGTTTATGTTTGTGATGCGCTAGGGCAATAGCTGATTGATCTAGTAAATCCCACGATTTCTGTCGCCTGTTCACCCCACTGCTGTTGGTCGTTCCAGTCGCGGATGAGCCTGTATTAGAGTTTTGTTGTCCGGAAGCGTTTGCAGCATTGTCTGCTATATAATTTTCTTGTGAGATTGATTCCGACAAAAAACGAGGTAGTAAATGCTTCACATGACATCGATTGCGGACTTCCTCAGATACCCCGACCAAAGCTATAATAAACAATCTGCGGTTTAAACAATCATAGTTGGAGAAATATCAAATGTGGGAAATATGCCACTTTCTGATATTTCATTTTTCACATTTAATTTTTAAATTTATACTGCGTGTGAAATGCTATGTAGCGTAACATCAAATCAACATCAAAGGTGGGATAAACATCAAAGATGAGGAAACATAAATTAAATGCATCCACATGAGAAACATAAAGACACAATCAATGTAAAAAATGTTGTGGATGATTGAAATGTAATGAGTTTACCTGAAAATAAGTCTTCCGTCTTCAACTACTACCCGTGTTTATATAGTTAAGAAACAATTATTATAAAGCTATAAAAAATTGTTAAACAAACTGTACCTGTTAAATATGCTATACTATCTGGGGTAACTTCAAACTTGTCGCGACGATGCGGACGGGCGATTATTGCCAGCAACATCGTAAGAACCCTAGATGTCCGTGAAACAGTGGTTGGTGTGGGATGTCGGTAACCCTTCAACAAATGCCCAACGAGCGCAAAATGAAAATTAGCTTTAAAACTCAAACCGACTGCATGGTCCAGTTGCTTGAAATGCCACTCAAGTGGTTCCCTTGTTGACATCATTAGCTGCTCCAATGACTACAAACAAAAAAATTAGAGCCAAATTTAATTTTAGTTATTCTCAAATAAATACCCTCTCCTCAAACATTCCCTGCGAGTCTAATGTATGCAGGTTCTGCTCGAGCAGCGCCAATCCAGATGCGTACAAAGCAGCTTCGTCCAACTGCAAAACGGAGGTAGCAACCCAAAATAGGGCCTTGTGTATCGGACTCTCAGGCCTTAGTAAAGGTTGCAACCGTGTCAAACACATCACCAGAGCTTCAATCAAAGTCATATCATTGAAACTCTCCAAAGCCTTAACCAATATCCGTAAAAGCTGCTTCATATCGTGGTCAGTGACGCTCTTGCTGATACAACCAAAGACAATCAACGCGCGTGGCTGTAGCGCGGGATTGAAACAAAACGCGAAACCCTTCGCCAGCGACATCCAACTATTCAACCAATCACACTCGGGTATATCCCGCATACAGGCCTCCATAATCTCCAACAGAGCATCAGTAATCACCTCAAGAGATGTCAACGAGAGCCTTTCACGGTCCTGTGTGGACGCCCCTGAAAAACTCCGCTCAGTACCAAACCACCTCTCATTCGGATGCCTGTAGCTCGATCTAAATGCGGTGACTGCCGCTGATTTCACCTTACTAATTCCAAACAGCAAATAAAATTTGGGCAACGAAAACTCATCCAATGACAAACGCAGCACCCGCTGTGTATCCTCCGAAAAAGACGGTTTTGTACAGGTACATAAAGAATGTATGATGTTGATCACTAAACCGTGCGTTGATGCTCGCATACTCAACGACCCCGAGCAAACTAGGAATGTAACAGTGTGGAATAAATACGGAAGATGACGGGCGACATCCAAACAATTATTAAACGACAACATCAACAGATACCTCGCCAGAATAGCAATATCATCCCACATCATATGTTGCTCGAGCAACTGCGTGGGCGACTGGCAGGTTTTATCAACAACCCTGCACAGGCGCCCAATCACCTTCTTGGCGACGAGCTGCACGTTCGCGGACGCCAACGCGACCGCCGTGTCCGCCATAATCTCAACCATGGGCGACCCCAGCCCCGAACTAACCGATCTATGTATAAAATTATCCAAAACCATATCAATCAACTCAGGCACTTGCCCAATCGACCCCCAAATCTTCGCCTGAATCGATGGATACATCTCAACCTCCTCGATTGTCAGCAGAATCAGCTTCTCCAAAATCTGCGCGACTTGTTTCTGCCGCTTGCTCTCATCAGATGGCTTACAAAATCTATAACAATCAGAAATTAATTTATTCGTATGTTTTTTATTTAGTCTTCACGCATACCTAACTAAATTCGGCAACCAAGGCGTCATATACTCCAAACATAAATGCTTCAACTCGATGCTTGAAACACGGAAACCTTGTATGCACTCCTCCAAAAATTCTAACGTTAAATGAGGTTCATTCGTAGCCAATTTCTCCGAAACAGACTTTATAAAAATGGTGTTATTTGACGGTATGCACAAGCCCGATGTTTCCAACAGTTGCCCCTCGATTTTCAAATCGAATGTTGCTGTTAACGCACACAGCTGGTTGTAAGCTGCTGTTCGTAAATTGGGATCGGATGAGCCTAAATTTAATAAAGCCATATTCAATAGTGTCCCCGGTACATCTTTAGGACGAATTTTCTGATGAACTGTAACGGAGTCCTGTTTTAAAAAGAATTAAAATTAAAAACAATTTCGGATGTACGTATGGTTTAAGACTTACTGGTTGGCTCAGCTCCCAACGATTCCTTATATGAATAACGGCTTGTACGATACTATCACAATCATTATGAATAAAACTAAGTGGCCCACTCTCATTCGCGATGGTGAGAGTGAATTGATTATCATCCACCAAACAGACTTCTTCAATCTCCGAAGCGTAATAGACATCATTTAACAAAACAGAGTGTGACAAGACTTTCGTCTTCTCAGATGAGGTAATTTGGATTGCAGTAGGGCCTACTTTTATTGCGACTTTGGTGTCCTTGTGTGACAGTTTTAAAGCGTTATTGAAAACCTTGAGGTCCTCGTCGAGGCTCAGCGTGGCGCCGGGCAGTTTCTGCTGCTCGGCCTCGATGAACTCGGTGAGTTTGGCGGGGGCGTCGATAAAAATCAACTTCCGGATGCCCTTCAGGGGGGCGAGGATGCGGTCGTGGAACTTGGTGTACTCCCGCACCCAGCTGTTGCAGTTGTAGATGTACGCCGCGTGGATGTTCTCGTAGGCGACTTCTGGCAGCACGTAAAACCACTTTTGGAGGAATTCCGTGCGGAATCGATTGTCGGAGCATGTGTGAGTGAAGTCGACTACCAGTTCGAAGGGGGTGTGGCAGAATGGTTTTAGTGTTAATATTACGTGGTATATTAAAAGATCCCCGTTGGTCTCGCCGATCCTGAAAAGAAAATCACTAAGAAATTTGTAATGCGTGTTTCGCCATTTTTAAGGCTCTATTACTTATATCGTCTGGCGATGTAGTAGAAGACAGGGTAGCCCGTCTTGCTGGTGCCTGCTTGGTAAAATATGTTTAATGATTTTATTGACTTAAACTCCTCCTTCTCGTGCATATTGTGCTTCACCATTATCTCCTCGAAGTTAGTTGAGGACATATCAATGGAACTCCAACGGGCATACGAAGAAAATAATAAACTGCAAAATAGTTAAGACTTTATAATTTCCATATTGAAGGATTACTAATCACTGATTAAGACATTAGTTAGTTAGTCTTGAACTTACTGTGAGTCAACTGGTTTGTGTTCTGGTGGTCCAAGATATGCCAGTAGTGTAGCCATTTTATCAAAAGGCCTCCTACCAACAGCCTTATGGTCTCTGCTGCTGGATAGGTAATCCCCAATTTTCTCCTGGTGGTTCCACAGGAGTCTATGTAGAGCCAGCACATTCGCGTCACTGATAAACGACATGGAATGTGATGTTTGGTCAACTGTTTCGCAATCGGATGCTATTTGTATAAAAAATCGTCGACCAATTTCAAAATGGGCGCGGAGGAAGTCGTTAAACGACAGCATGTGTTGCTCCTTGCTGAACTCTACATGATTAGCGATGTTTTGCAGTATTTTTGACATCAACATCAAGCCCCTTTTTACAGATATGGGCACCTGTTTCGTCACTATACCCATTTCTTGTGGTGAAACAATTGCTGGGTTAATAAACCGAAGAAATATCACAGTCCCTACGGCGCCGATGTTGTTTTGCGGGAACTGAGGAAATCTTTTGCTGAGTACTTGGTACAAGCAGTGGCACATGGAGCGTAGTTGTGGTGGAAACTTGTCAGCTGAGCTGACGATGGTATCGAATACCCGTTGTGTTAAATTTATTAAATTCTGCCTGTTCTCCTCAATGTCCTCCTCCTCCAGCCGCGCTGGGTCCACCTCAAAGCTACAGCTCGGATCCTCAAGCAAAGGGCGGATTAAGGGCTCTAGCAGCGTTTGCAAATAACTAGCCCCATAAATTTTAAAACAAAATGCCATTATTTTACTCCCCAAAGAGTTTCCGCGGAATAATGTTTGCATACAATCGGAAACCTCCACCTCCCGATAGAACATATTCCACAACAACGGCGATAGCAAATGTTTAGCATCGAACAGCGTCACGAACACCCTTGCTAATTCATCCATTTGGGAGGTAGTGACGACATTAGCAAGGGCCATCGCGATGGGCAGCTCGCCCTTATCAGAAATCATCGTTACCAGCTGCACCAATTGCTCAAACCGATCGGCCAGAACAGTCTCCGCCAAGGTGTCGAACTCTGTGCCCTGTTGCAGGATTTTCGTTAGCACCTCCATAAATGCTGCCCTTGTTTGCAAATCGCGATTGTAACCCAAATCTGGAATAATCAATGACTGCATAATTCAATATTCCAATTCTTTGATCAAATACTAGGACCAAGTAGAATGATATTGTTCAATAGCAAAGTTTACAGAAACCCATAATGTATTTTGAAACAAACATATTCTCAGCTAGCTTTCCCAGATTCATACTTGAGGCATATTAAGACAAAATGAGATCAAATTAGGCATCTTTTGCTCTTATTTAGCCTCATTTTGACTTGATTGTAACCCAGATTTGAAATAATCAAAGACTGGATAATCAAATATTCCAATTCATTGGTCAAATACTAGGGACCAAGTAGAATGATATTGTTCAATAGCAAAGTTTACAGAAACCCATAATGTATTTTGAAACAAATATATTCTCAGCTAGCTTTCCCAGATTCATACTTGAGGCATATTAAGACAAAATGAGATCAAATTAGACATGTGTTGCTCTTATTTAGCCTCATTTTGACTTGATTGTAACCCAGATTTGAAATAATCAAAGACTGGATAATCAAATATTCCGATTCGTTGGTCAAATACTAGGGACCAAGTAGAATGATATTGTTCAATAGCAAAGTTTACAGAAACCCATAATGTATTTTGAAACAAACATATTCTCAGCTAGCTTTACCAGATTCATACTTGAGGCATATTAAGACAAAATAAGATCAAATTAGGCATGTTTTGCTCTTATTTAACCTCATTTTGACTTGATTGTAACGCAGATCTGGAATAATCAAAGACTGGTTAATCAAATATTCCAATTCGTTGATCAAATACTAGGGACCAAGTAGAATGATATTGTTCAATAGCAAAGTTTACAGAAACCCATAATGTATTTTGAAACAAACATATTCTCAGCTAGCTTTACCAGATTCATACTTGAGGCATATTAAGACAAAATAAGATCAAATTAGGCATGTTTTGCTCTTATTTAACCTCATTTTGACTTGATTGTAACGCAGATCTGGAATAATCAAAGACTGGATAATCAAATATTCCAATTCATTGGTCAAATACTAGGGACCAAGTAGAATGATATTGTTCAATAGCAAAGTTTACAGAAACCCATAATGTATTTTGAAACAAACATATTCTCAGCTAGCTTTCCCAGATTCATACTTGAGGCATATTAAGACAAAATGAGATCAAATTAGGCATGTTTTGCTCTTATTTAGCCTCATTTTGACTTGATTGTAACCCAGATCTGGAATAATCGAAGACTGGTTAATCAAATATTCCAATTCATTGGTTAAATACTAGGGACCAAGTAGAATGATATTGTTCAATAGCAAAGTTTACAGAAACCCATAATGTATTTTGAAACAAACATATTCTCAGCTAGCTTTCCCAGATTCATACTTGAGGCATATTAAGACAAAATGAGATCAAATTAGGCATGTTTTGCTCTTATTTAGCCTCAATTTGATTTGATTGTAACCCAGATTTGAAATAATCAAAGACTGGATAATCAAATATTCCAATTCATTGGTCAAATACTAGGGACCAAGTAGAATGATATTGTTCAATAGCAAAGTTTACAGAAACCCATAATGTATTTTGAAACAAACATATTCTCAGCTAGCTTTCCCAGATTCATACTTGAGGCATATTAAGACAAAATGAGATCAAATTAGGCATGTTTTGCTCTTATTTAGCCTCATTTTGACTTGATTGTAACCCAGATTTGAAATAATCAAAGACTGGATAATCAAATATTCCAATTCATTGGTTAAATACTAGCGACCAAGTAGAATGATATTGTTCAATAGCAAAGTTTACAGAAACTCATAATGTATTTTGAAACAAACATATTCTCAGCTAGCTTTCCCAGATTCATACTTGAGGCATATTAAGACAAAATGAGATCAAATTAGGCATGTTTTGCTCTTATTTAGCCTCATTTTGATTTGATTGTAACCCAGATCTGCAATAATCAAAGACTGGTTAATCAAATATTCCAATTCGTTGATCAAATACTAGGGACCAAGTAGAATGATATTGTTCAATAGCAAAGTTTACAGAAACCCATAATGTATTTTGAAACAAACATATACTCAGCTAGCTTTCCCAGATTCATACTTGAGGCATATTAAGACAAAATGAGATCAAATTAGACATGTTTTGCTCTTATTTAGCCTCATTTTGACTTGACGGTAACCCAGATTTGAAATAATCAAAGACTGGATAATCAAATATTCCAATTCATTGGTCAAATACTAGGGACCAAGTAGAATGATGTTGTATCAATAGCATAGTTTACAGAAACCCATAATGTATTTTGAAACATACATATTCTCAGCTAGCTTTCCCAGATTCATACTTGAGGCATATTAAGACAAAATGAGATCAAATTAGACATGTTTTGCTCTTAGTTAGCCTCATTTTGACTTGATTGTAACCCAGATTTGAAATAATCAAAGACTGAATAATCAAATATTCCAATTCATTGGTCAAATACTAGGGACCAAGTAGAATGATTTTGTATCAATAGCATAGTTTACAGAAACCCATAATGTATTTTGAAACAAACATATTCTCAGCTAGCTTTCCCAGATTCATACTTGAGGCATATTAAGACAAAATTAGATCAAATTAGGCATGTTTTGCTCTTATTTAGCCTCATTTTGACTTGATTGTAACCCAGATTTGAAATAATCAAAGACTGGATAATCAAATATTCCAATTCATTGGTCAAATACTAGGAACCAAGTAGAATGATATTGTTCAATAGCAAAGTTTACAGAAACCCATACTTGAGGCATATTAAGACAAAATGAGATCAAATTAGGCATGTTTTGCTCTTATTTAACCTCATTTTGACTTGATTGTAACGCAGATCTGGAATAATCAAAGACTGGTTAATCAAATATTCCAATTCGTTGATCAAATACTAGGGACCAAGTAGAATGATATTGTTCAATAGCAAAGTTTACAGAAACCCATAATGTATTTTGAAACAAACATATTCTCAGCTAGCTTTCCCAGATTCATACCTGAGGCATATTAAGACAAAATGAGATCAAATTAGGCATGTTTTGCTCTTATTTAGCCTCATTTTGACTTGTTTGTAACCCAGATCTGGAATAATCGAAGACTGGTTAATCAAATATTCCAATTCGTTGATCAAATACTAGGACCAAGTAGAATGATATTGTTCAATAGCAAAGTTTACAGAAACCCATAATGTATTTTGAAACAAACATATTCTCAGCTAACTTTCCCAGATTCATACTTGAGGCATATTAAGACAAAATTAGATCAAATTAGGCATGTTTTGCTCTTATTTAGCCTCATTTTGATTTGATTGTAACCCAGATTTGAAATAATCAAAGACTGGATAATCAAATATTCCAATTCATTGGTCAAATACTAGGACCAAGTAGAATGATATTGTTCAATAGCAAAGTTTACAGAAACCCATAATGTATTTTGAAACAAACATATTCTCAGCTAGCTTTCCCAGATTCATACTTGAGGCATATTAAGACAAAATGAGATCAAATTAGGCATGTGTTGCTCTTATTTAGCCTCATTTTGACTTGATTGTAACCCAGATTTGAAATAATCAAAGACTGGATAATCAAATATTCCAATTCATTGGTTAAATACTAGCGACCAAGTAGAATGATATTGTTCAATAGCAAAGTTTACAGAAACTCATAATGTATTTTGAAACAAACATATTCTCAGCTAGCTTTCCCAGATTCATACTTGAGGCATATTAAAACAAAATGAGATCAAATTAGGCATGTTTTGCTCTTATTTAACCTCATTTTGACTTGATTGTAACCCAGATCTGGAATAATCAAAGACTGGATAATCAAATATTCCAATTCATTGGTCAAATACTAGGACCAAGTAGAATGATATTGTTCAATAGCAAAGTTTACAGAAACCCATAATGTATTTTGAAACAAACATATTCTCAGCTAGCTTTCCCAGATTCATACTTGAGGCATATTAAGACAAAATGAGATCAAATTAGGCATGTTTTGCTCTTATTTAGCCTCATTTTGATTTGATTGTAACCCAGATTTGAAATAATCAAAGACTGGATAATCAAATATTCCAATTCATTGGTCAAATACTAGGGACCAAGTAGAATGATATTGTTCAATAGCAAAGTTTACAGAAACCCATAATGTATTTTGAAACAAACATATTCTCAGCTAGCTTTCCCAGATTCATACTTGAGGCATATTAAGACAAAATGAGATCAAATTAGGCATGTTTTGCTCTTATTTAGCCTCATTTTGACTTGATTGTAACCCAGATTTGAAATAATCAAAGACTGGATAATCAAATATTCCAATTCATTGGTTAAATACTAGCGACCAAGTAGAATGATATTGTTCAATAGCAAAGTTTACAGAAACTCATAATGTATTTTGAAACAAACATATTCTCAGCTAGCTTTCCCAGATTCATACTTGAGGCATATTAAAACAAAATGAGATCAAATTAGGCATGTTTTGCTCTTATTTAACCTCATTTTGACTTGATTGTAACCCAGATCTGGAATAATCAAAGACTGGATAATCAAATATTCCAATTCATTGGTCAAATACTAGGACCAAGTAGAATGATATTGTTCAATAGCAAAGTTTACAGAAACCCATAATGTATTTTGAAACAAACATATTCTCAGCTAGCTTTCCCAGATTCATACTTGAGGCATATTAAGACAAAATGAGATCAAATTAGGCATGTTTTGCTCTTATTTAGCCTCATTTTGATTTGATTGTAACCCAGATTTGAAATAATCAAAGACTGGATAATCAAATATTCCAATTCGTTGGTCAAATACTAGGGACCAAGTAGAATGATGTTGTATCAATAGCAAAGTTTACAGAAACCCATAATCTATTTTGAAACATACATATTCTCAGCTAGCTTTCCCAGATTCATACTTGAGGCATATTAAGACAAAATGAGATCAAATTAGGCATGTTTTGCTCTTATTTAGCCTCATTTGGACATGATTGTAACCCAGATCTGGAATAATCAAATATTCCAATTCATTGGTCAAATACTAAGGACCCCGCGGAATGATACTGTCCAATAGCTAAGTTTACAGAAACCCATAATGTATTTTGAATCAAACATATTTACGGGATCACCTCAGCTCGTTTTCCCAGATTGATACCTGAGGGAAATTAAGACAAAATAAGATCAAATTAGGTTTTATTTAGCCCCATTTTGACTTGATTGTTACCCAGATCTGGAATAATCAAAGTCTGGATAATCAAATATTCCGATTCGTTGGTCAAATACTAAGGACCCCACGGAATGATATTGTCCAATAGCTAAGTTTACAGAAACCCATAATGTGTTTTGAAACAAACATATTTACGGGATCACCCCAGTTCGCTTTCCCAGATTCATACCTGAGGCAAATTAAGACAAAATGAGATCAAATTAGGCGTTTTTGTCTTATTTTGACTTATTTTATCACACGTAGCCTCATTTTGTGAAATAGGACACATATTCAAGGACATTGAAAGGAATGAGGATGAGAATGAAGATATTGAGATGAAATAAAATAGTAACCGACTCGAACCGAATTGAATCGAATCGATCCGAACCTAAACAAACCAAATATTTGTTTGTTATAAATATCTTAAATTATGTTTTCATATAAACTAATTAATTCGGAAAGTCGTGTGGTGCTCACACCAGAAATTCAAGGACAATTTAATTGAACCGAACAATATAAAAATAAATAGATAAATCAACATACCAATCGAGTGCATTAAGCCACTATCAATATTTGCAGATAGTAAATTGGACATGGCCTGTATCGTGGCGTTCCTCAGCGTGTTCAACTTGCCAGCACTAACCCTCGGTTTTGTAATATCCTTCTCGCTCACTTCGGTGCCATCAGAGCAATCGTTCAAAAGATTCATAAACAAAGTAAAATACTTCAAAAAAAGTTGGCTCTTGGCTTCCATTAGATCACCCCGATCGGATTCCTCGGGTTGCAGCGGTAACCCCCGCAAAAGAGCGGCAACGGCCTCCATACAAGCCTGATCTAAATCCCGGGTGATCATTGTAACATCCCCTGAGCTCGGAGGGGCTATTTGATGTGAAGTCCCCATTACCCAGTCCGTCAAATACTCCACGAGCTTATTACGAAACTTCATCTCCTGCCGGAAGGCTAAGTCATCCCTCCGTTTCATCATAGCCTCAACCAGCTGGCATAGTTTTGTTTTAATATGAATGGCATGAACAGTCATATCTAAATGTCGAACGTATCTATAAATTTTAAATCACAGTAGCATTTATATTATCTACAACACCTAATCATACCTAACTATAGCCAGCATCATGCCCTCAATACTAGTCACGCCTAAATGTTCGGCCGGTTGGTCGTTCTTAGAGCTATCCAAAATGTTCTTCATTATAAAAATAATATGCTCGATAAATTGCGTGTTCACATCCGAGACCACCACCTGCCCTTGTTGGTCGAAAAACTTATCGACGATCGTCTTAATTTGCTCGAACAAAATCGGGTAGAGGGCCGAGGACATTTCATGCCCGACCAACTCCTTGACGTGCTTTTGTATTTGCGCACCGAATTTTTCGTTATTGCACACGAGCAGGCGCAGTAATAAATCGACAAATCTTAAAACAAATAAATTGATATCATTTTGGAGAGGTTTCTCATCAAGAATAGAATTCTATTCTCAATGATGTATGTCTTACTGTGTGACAGGACAATATTGCCGTTGCTCTGGGGTGGCGTTTGTGGCCAACACGCTCGTTTTGCGACTGTCAGATAATGAACTAACAGTCGACATCGAGCTGATTGTAATAGACGATAGGCTGGAGTGGGATGAGGCAGCCAGGGTGGGTCTTGTTGGGGATTTCCGTTGCAAACATACACCGCCCATGGCGCATAAAAAGCCTGTCATATTGGCCCACTCGTTTATTTGTTCCTTAAAAAAAGTTGCTGTATTATAAGCATCACGGACAAGAGTGATACTCTCCCTGGCGATTTATGTACCTGACTTACCTCGAGCTCATGCTCTGAATTCTGGTGCGAGGCCCGCCGTTTGCCCATCGATCTATGAAAAGACTCATTCTGGCCATCCTCTGTCTTGGCCTTTGGGTACGATGAGAGATTTTTGCAATGGGAATTCCAATTCATGAAAGTTTCCTCCCATGATGGTTGCACACCATTTACACAATGCTCGATTCTTCTAAGGAGCACCATTATGCGCTTTTGTAACGCAGCACGACCTATTAGAATTTTAATAACCATATAATTAGATAATAATTATTACACTAACACACACCATTAAGATAAAAGAACAATGCACAAAAGACAAGACAAGACAATAAGCAATATATATCTTTTTTTTTAGGCTGAAACGCCTATGAAGAAGAAAAAAATTTACAAAAAAGGCGTTTAATGAAACGACTTACCATTCTCAGGGAAGCACATACGTGTTTCTCCAGATGCTAACAAATTTAATAGGGCGTTACAAGTATATATAAATATAAACCTTAGGGTAGTACTATTAAAATATTACCTGTAGTGAGAACGGTTGATGCCTGCGCCAGTTCCAAATAGACATGGTAGTTGGGCACCAAATAAGTCACAGTAACCTCATCAGAGCCGCAACGGATTTCAGCCTCCTGACAAAGCAGTGAAAAGCAACTCATTGCCACCAAAACAGCATCCATATCAATGCTCCACAAATACATAAAAAATACAACCTCCAGTTTGATATGTGCTTGTTTGCAGATTGGAATCTGGCTGCCCAAATTGGCATACTCCTTGTGTTTCGATAAAAAGGCATTGCGGCATATTAAAATCTCCCGTAGCCATTTTAAAATGTCAGTGTAATTCATTATCAAGTGCTGTATAAGCTTTTGGGAAATTGAGAATAACACCTGCGAACTGAAATTCAACTCATATGTTACAACAATCACATGTTTGTATTACAACTATATACCTAACATCCCAAAAGGTATTTATAGGTGCCTCGGGATTCCACACCTCAATCTTCTCAGGATGATGAAGCACTAGTAATGCTTCCATAGCCTCTTGTGCTACATCAGTCATAGTCGGTTGGTGCACTAGTGAAACCAATCCATTAATCAACTCCAATGTGGAGCTTTGTATTTCATGCCCGGCTTTCCCCTGGTTCTGAAACTATAAATATCCACACACACACATTTCAAATATCACAAGATCTTACATTCAACATCAGCATAGGGTCTGCATGAATCAATCGCACCATGTACAACAGTAAATTTCGGTAACCGGGTATTTCTTCCGCGCGATCTTTAAACTTCCCTTGCGAATCTTTGCCTTTCAGGGTGAGTGACTGAATCATCCTAAGCGGAGTGTGCGCTATGTAGCCCTGCGCCACTTTGTTGAGGGTGTCAGTGAACATAGCTCGCAGTTCGGATGAGCGACTGTAGACTAAATCGATTAGCGGCCACCACGTTAATCGAGGCTGAGTTACGATCCTAAAAACATTAAAACATAAGTTTCATAAAAATCCTGTTTTAAGAATATTTACCTGTATAAAGATCGAACAAGCACAAAGTGATATGTTGATGGTGAGTTCAGGTTGAGACACACTTTTAGCGCCTCGTTATTGTGTGGTTTTATCCGAAAGCACGATACAAAACAGTCTATCATCAGATCCATATCTTGATACAGGTAGTTTTGCCCCCTTGAAAAAGGTTTGTTCGGATTGAAAAGTAGATTCTAAAAAAAATTATTATTATAAATATAATAAAATACTATAGATAACTAATTTTGTTAGTACCTTTAGATCATTAACAATGCTTTGTACTAATGTAAAAGCAACATTATTCGAATCTAAATTAATATATGTAGATGCCTTGCATAGTTTGACACAGGTAACAGCAGCAACTTCCGATAACTGTTTGCTTGAGCTACCATGTGCCGCAACACCTCTTTTAACAGCATCTATAAAAATCTTCTTTTTGCTATGCCTTGGTGAGCAGGGGGCTCCAGTATCAGCATTCACAATTTCCTCTAGAACTTTCTAAACATATCACTAAAACATGCAAATTCAACTTATATAATTTTTAAACTTACTGGTGATAACATTAAAAGCATTATTTGTAGTGGCCAGACAGAAGCTCTTCCTTTTTTGTTATCCGCAAAAGTATCGAGTATATCAAACAGTTGTTCACAGCACTTGGACAGCTCTTCATTGGGGTTCTTTTGTAGTTCAGCAAACTCGTACGGGTAGGTGTCCATCCAATTCCAAATGGCCTTTTCAAGGGATCCCATTAGAATAAGATGGGCTGACTTTTTTAGCAGCCTAAACTTTTGTATAGCTTCTGGAACAAGTGTACTCAAGTAGGGTGTTGGCATGTGGCATGTGTTTTACCTGAGAGTATTTTGGTGAGTCTTGTAACATCAACATTGATATGTTGGATCAGTTCAATGTCACTGTAATCAGGATTTTCATCAGGACATGAGGCTAGTTCTTGCAGTTTTGATGATATTCTACTAAAAACTGAGTTGAAAAAGTTAACACTAAGAGCAAATAAAACTTTGCTCGCTAGTAGTTTTAAATGGTGTATGTTTGGGTTGTCACTAGATATGTCTAAAAAAAAATAATGTTTATTAGTAATAGATTAGGGTTTTTATTAAAGTTACAAACCTAGGAAAGTACAAATTTCCTTCAGTAAAGATTTTAAGTTTTGATTTTCTTCCATTGTTAATGTAATGCTGTCTTTAGGCTGTATACTAAAGCATCGTTCTAGTGTTTCAAGTACTATGAGTAAACTGTCATAGTAGTTTTTCTCTAATTCTGGCCCGTGCTGTCTCTGGGCTGAACATGTTCCTGTTTGATACTGAAGCAAATAATCATGCGAATTAATTTCAATTAAATCCAAACTACTCTAACCATGCAATAAAACAATGTGAAGGTCAAACAAATTAATTAAAGCGACATCCACAAAAATTGCACTGACAAGTAGATTTATTGCTTATAATTTCCAACTTACCAGTTCGTGTACTCGTTTTAAAACTTTTACAAACCCGTCGAGAACCAAAGCAAAGCGATATCGTGATATTTGTATGATACAGTTTTTGTTTTGCTCCTCATTTACTCGAGAATGGGTAGTCTGTGGTCCAATTCTACAGGGTAACTAAAAAGCATCATCATTTCTAGCATCTAAATTCAACAAGTAGCTTTATTCATAATTATAAACAAGATATATTTATGAATGGAGCCGCGACAGATCATTGGTGGTCATGAATTATATTGATTTAAGGTGGGAAGACAGGAGGACTTTCAGGTTGGATTTGGGTTTGAATGCCGCAGCAATTTGAACCAACCTGTTCCTCGAATCGGACTATAAGCGTATTTGCCCATTCCCCGGGCTTTTGTGTTGCCATTTTACAAAAGAAACCCCGAATTTTCACATTATTATTGAATCTTTGAATGGATTGACATTTTAAGAATGGCTACAAGTTTGACACCGACAGCCAGGATGTAAATACCAACTTAGACAACACAAGTTTGCCAGCGAGTTTGCAACCAGCATTACACCAAATTTATTCACGAATTTTAATCAATTATTAATATTTACTTGTTTTGTTAATTGCTTAGGGTTTTACATTGGGTTCAATTTTCTTGGGTCATTTTCCAATTGAAAATCTCTACATTATTTCTAACTATGTCTACTCAATTTTCACTCAAATAAGTCAATACATTCAATCAAACTTTATTCTGACTGTACCTGTAAAAGTTCTATATAATTATCCATAAAAGTTTATGGCAATTATTGGAAAATTAGTATTCATTTAAATTATGCCAGAGGCAGTTTTCTATACTTTGTCCATCCACACTTTCGAACCGCATCTATGGTATCTATGGCAAGGGCACCATAGATACTTTGTCCTCCCTGCTCTACCTTCCCCTGGTTATGTAGCTAGAAGGTTTACCCCGCACTTGCCACTGCACATAGCCAGGGGTTATACGAGTTCTCACTCATTCTCACCTGCCGTTCTTGCCACTCAACATACCTCATTCTCTCCCTGACTTCAGTTCCTAGACTCATTCCTTCCAACTTTTCATCCATCCACACCTCAGGCATTCCAACTCTTACAAACATAATTCCTCTATCCCTTCACCATCCACTTCTGTCCTACTTCTACATCTCTTCCAACCTCCCTCATCTTCCCACAACTTCTGCAATCTGGGGTGGGTATACTTTATGGATGTATAGAGGGGGACTAGAAGTCCTCATTCTTCCAGTCCCCCTCTGTACATTCATATTATACCCACCCCAGATTGCAGGAAGGGGCAGCAGGGATTTGGATGGAGCCAACTCAATACAAGAAAATGCCAAAGGACATGAGGTAAAGGACATCTTGATCTACACAATTATGTCTTGTAAAATAACGAAATTTATTTAAATAAATTATTTCTAATTACAAAACATAACAATTATTTGTCGATTTTCCCAACATCATCTTCAGGTTCCTTATAAGGTGCAACCTCAGTTTCAGCAGCTCGCAGAGTAAAAACTATAGGGCAATTTGAAAGCACTGGGTTCTCTTTTTCTAAATGCCGAATCCAGGAGAGCAGTGAATCTCTACTGGATGACCCTGTGGCACATATGCCAAAAATAGTTCCATCCTCCTGCTCATGTACTGATACTAAATTAGCTACAGCAACTGGCTTCTTCAAGAACACATTAAATAGGGGTACATTTATGCTACTCACATCTGAAAAACATAGATTTAAATAAATTGATCCCTGATTTAAGCTGATTTAATTACCATCAGAATCCTCAACTTGTGCTTTCTGTAAAGGCTTTGGTTTAGCTCTTAGAACAAAATAGTTAACCGACCGATCACGAAGCCACACATAAAAAGAGCCCTCCACATAAATAGGCTCATTTAAATCGTGATTTGCTAGCAGCTCTCTTTGTGTGGGGCTTTGAGCACTTACAATCCAAGTGTCATCCACTGAGTCTTTAATGTCACTAGTTTGGTAAATTGATATAATTGACTGCAAATCAGCACCACTAATTCTAGTTATGGCAATTTGTGCCAGTTCCAAAGCATCATTTGGAGGTGGATTTGGAACTGGCCATGGGGATAAGTTCTTGAATTTTGGCATCCAATACATCATCCTCCAAAATTTCCTCAATGGATAGCCTCGACGTCCAAAGACATTCATTAAAATGTCTTCCATTTCATAATCTGGCATTACACCTAAAATAACACTTTTTTTGAATTAATTCTTTATAATCTTTAAATTTATTTTGAGAGAAAAATCTGCATTCATTTGTCAGATTATATACTTGTAATCATCTGGTAAAGCATCAGTCATAAGATATTAAAGAAATAGGAATAATCATTGAATGAGATTCAAGAATGAGGGGAGATAGTTATTGTGATAATAATGGATAAAACCAAATGGATAATGAAGGGTCAACTAATGCCAATAAACAGTTTACTAATGAATAAAACCAAAAGGATAATGAAGGGTGAACTAATGGCAATAGACAGTTTACTAATGGATAAAACCAAATGGATAATGAAGGGTGAACTAATGCCAATAAACAGTTTAATAATGGATAAAACCAAATGGATAATGAAGGGTGTACTAATGCCAATAAACAGTTTACTAATGGATAAAAACCAAATGGATAATGATGGATGAACTAATGCCAATAAACAGTTTAATACTGGATAAAACCAAATGGATAATGAAGGGTGTACTAATGCCAATAAACAGTTTACTAATGGATAAAACCAAATGGATAATGAAGGGTGAACTAATGCCAATAAACAGTTTAATAATGGATAAAACCAAATGGATAATGAAGGGTGTACTAATGCCAATAAACACTTTACTAATGGATAAAACCAATTGGATAATGAAGGGTGAACTAATGCCAAAAATCTAAAAAATTACCATTGTCTTCCATTTGTTCTAATAAATCTATAATACATTGTTGCTGTTTGGGGTAGTGCATGAACTCAGCTTGGAAAATATTTTGTGGAATAAACTTCCCCTTTGGCAGTACATCCACTAAAGCCTTATACACCTCCAAATCTTTATGCACCCCATAAGTCTTCATATTCTTCAAAGCTGAATAAATGAACTCAACATGCCCCCGCCTGTGCACATCCCTGCCAATAAACAGTTTCACCATATCCAGGTATGTATTCTTCGTTTTCTCCTCCATATGCTCAAAGGATCTCCTCACAACCAGCTCATCATTTTTGTTGGCCTTCTCATCACAGCGAAACTGGGCACTCACATGCAACCACTTATTTATCACTACATGCCCATTTTTATAAACACTCGTCGTGCAATCGTGATACCTAACTAACTGCCGCAGTACATTCTTGGCAAACATATTTATTTGTGGTTGAAAATGTTGTGATTCACATTAGGAAAAAGTTAGGTTATTCAAACCAACTGTCAAATTGCCGAAATGGTTTAAACAATTAAAACTCATACACTACTAGTGTTTTATGAGGAATTATAATGTTTTATTATATAATACAATATTATTAATTAAATTTTCAAAAAGCCTACACCGAAAGGTAAAAGGCAAATAAATAATATATATATATATAAATTTTCAAACCTAGGTTGCAATATTCGAAACCACATGCAATACAAACATTTTTCACGTTCATTTGTGCTGATTTGAAGACAATTTTAAAGTTAAATTAAAATGTTAATGACATTTATGTTGCCTACCAAACACCAAACATAACCTACAAAATTGAATTTGATTTGTAATAAAATGAATAATATACGTTTTTCACTATGTCAGCCCCTAAAACGTTTCTTGCACACCAAACGGAAATATCCTTTAGACCCTACACACACGAATGAAGTACCTAGTAAGTACTATAACCAATTTTATAGTTGTTGCAATAAATATTTTCTAGTATTTAAGTATGCAGCAAGTTCCCACAAAAGAAACAGGGTGTATGCATGGGGAAATGCAAAAATTGGTGCGCTGGGGCTGCCCTATAGAAAGGCCAAAGAAAATAAACACCAAATCCAGTATTATCAGTGCCCAAAACGGCTGCATTTTGGAGAAATTAATATGGTAACAGCTTCGTACTTAATGATCCAAACTAGAATGCTATGTGTAGTTTTTATAGATAACATCAGTAGCAACTGGATTCGGCTACAGTCTCTTCACAGTTGACACTGATGAAGGTGCTAAACTTTATGGAACTGGTTTAAATACAGATTCACAGATTGGTTACCATGAAATACGCCAGAACAAACCATTATCCATGATATTTTTTGCACAACCAATTCACATTCCACTGCTCAATACTGAAAATAGTAAAATATTTAAAGCATCTGCTGGCAGAGCACATTCAGCTGTACTAACCAATAGTGGTTTATATTTATTCGGTAACAACTCTTATGGACAATGTGGTAGGTCTGTTGTTGAAAATGAAAGGTATGCAGGAAGTAAATTTATTCACAATATTAAGCAAATTGATGGGAAGGATGTTGTTGATGTTGAGTGTGGACAGGATCATACGTAAGTATACTGACACTAATCAGATTGTTGAATGAATTATGTTATTATTTAGTTTAGTTATATATGTTATTATTTAGCTTAGTTATATATTTTATTATGTAGTTTAATTATATATGTTATTATTTAGTTTAGTTATAAATGTTATTATTTAGTTTAGTTATATATGTTATTATTTAGTTTAGTTATAAATGTTATTATTTAGTTTAGTTATATATGTTATTATTTAGTTTAGTTATATTGGCTGATGGCAGTGTGTATTCATGTGGCTGGGGAGCTGATGGGCAGACTGGACTAGGCCACTACAATTGTGTTGCTGAATTTACTAAAGTTTGTGGTGATATTGCTAATGAGAAGATTGTTAAACTTTCCTGTCGGTCAGACTTTGTTTTAGCTTTAAATGGTATGTTGGAAAGTTAAGTTTAAATATTGATTTACTTACAAAAAATGTTTATAATAATTTCAGATAAAAATGAGGTGTTTGGTTGGGGAAATACTGAGTATCGGCAAATAACAATGCCTGATGGCTCACAACAGGTTGCCACTCCAACACACATTAAAATGTTGGAGTGTTTAGGGAAAATTAAGGATGTGGCTACTGGTGGATCGTTTTGTTTGGTTGTTGATGGTAACTTATTTGTTTATACCATATGTTTTGTTTTCAAACTAATTTATTTGTGTTTAGAAAATGGGCATGTGTTTGTGTGGGGATTTGGGCTGCTGGGCACAGGCCCACAAGTGCAGGAGAGTTTCGAGCCTAGACCAATACCCCCACAAATGTTTGGCTACAATGATTTCAGTCCTGAATCTCAAGTGAAGTCTGTGAGCTGTGGATTGGGGCACATGGCTGCTGTTACCAACAAGGGTGATTTGTATATGTGGGGGAGGAATAGGGATAGTTGTCTGGGCTTGGGACATACAAAGGACCAGTATTTTCCATTAAAGGTTTGTTGATGATCCATTACTGTCATGTAGATATCTTTAATGGCTTTAATTTTAGGTTGCCATTGGAGCTTTTGTTGAACATATTAGTTGTGGATTGGATCACACCATTGCTATCTGTAAGACATATTTAGCTGAATAAAAAATGATTTTGTAAATATATGTTATTTCTTACTTACCATTATGGAAAATACCACACTCATTATAATATAGATATCAAGAAAAGTTATCATACAATAGCTTTTCTTACCATTATGGAAAATACCACACTCATTATAATATAGAAATCAAGAAAAGTTATCATACAATAACTTTTCTTAACATTATAGAAAATACCACACTCATTATAATATAGAAATCAAGAAAAGTTATTGTATGACACTCATTATAATATAGATATCAAGAAAAGTTATCATACAATAGCTTTTCTTACCATTATAGAAAATACCACACTCATTACAATATAGAAATCAAGAAAAGTTATTGTATGATAACTTTTCTTACCATTATAGAAAATACCACACTCATTATAATATAGAAATCAAGAAAAGTTATTGTATGACACTCATTATAATATAGATATCAAGAAAAGTTATCATACAATAGCTTTTCTTACCATTATAGAAAATACCACACTCATTATAATATAGAAATCAAGAAAAGTTATTGTATGATAACTTTTCTTACCATTATAGAAAATACCACACTCATTATAATATAGAAATCAAGAAAAGTTATTGTATGATAACTTTTCTTGATTTCTATATGTTATAATGAGTGTGGGATTATACTATTTAACTACAAATTGATTTTCCCTCCAAACCACACCTCACTATTGCCATGCACACACTTTGTCCTCCCTGCTCCACCAACTCCTGATTAAGTAGCTGAAGGCTTTCCTCCATATTTGTCACTGCACATAATTAAGGTTGTATGAGCTCTCAGGCACTCCACATGCCTCATTCTCTTCCTGACCTCAGTCCAATTCCTCTCAGTTTTTCATCCCTGCACACCTCAAACATGCCTAGTTTTTCATCTGCTCTGGTAAAATCCTCTCCCATTTAATTTTATCAAATCCAGCACTTTTCCGGTCGCGGCTTGAACAGATCTCGCTCACCACTGTATTATAAGCAACAAAATAATTCATCCCAAAGTTCTACAAATTCATTATTCTATAAAAATGTCAAATGATAATTCTTCAATTGATCATGGTAGGGTAGGAAAAAAAAGACATTGAAACAGATACTGTCTACAAGACGAACATGTAGAAAATAATAATATAAACTTTATAAATACAGTAATCTTTATTATAAATAATAAACTATTGCAGAGGAACAAGGTTCATCTATTTTGCAAGGATGATAGTTGTTGAAAATTTCGCGCATTTCGTGCAAAAACTGGGTTGAAAATAATATTTATTCAAATCATCACAAGTGAGAAAACAATAATCATACATACATAAAGTTTGTTTTGTTTTTAACCCTATGGTAAAATCCAAGGCCGTGTTATCTTCACCAGCATGAGACGTACCGGAATAATAAATTGAAAATAGTTTTGTTTTAAAAAAGTATAAAGCTATTGGTAAACGATTCAAGTATTAAAATGACTTTCCGACCGAGACAGTAAAAACAGAAAATTAAAAGAGAGAAAAGTTGGGGTGGGCCATTTATAAGGGTTGATTAGTAGTGCGGCCATCCCAGGAGTCTGGTGTGAGGCTTTAGAAACCTCTGATATATAATATTTATATATATATTTATATATGACATGTATACTGACACATATACACAGAAGTATACCAGCTACATTTATAGTTTTGTGTGCATGCATGCACGCATACAATTAACACAAAGATGATTACCTTAAAATTTAACAATAAAGGAGTGAATCTGACTGTTCAAATTCATTCTATCACGTCAAAATGCCTATCGGCCCTCTTTACAAAAATACTTGTGCCTCTGCTTCAAAAAACTTTATACATATAAATTAAGGAGTTTACTTAACGAGCACAAAATTATTACCATCTTCTTAAACTGCCTATTCTTATCCACGCTAACTTCTTATATTACACATTGCAAAATTTTAGCTCTGTACACTCGATTAATTATTTACATAAAGGGAAAACCTAACTACGGTTTTTTTTTAAAACTTTTAACAAGAAATAAACTGAGTGCTAGGCTCCGTGCTTACCCCTCCCGGCACCTTCAAAACACTGAATCAGTCTCAAAAACATATTTAAATTAAGCAAAGCCGAAGCCCTCTGAACACTCATGGATAGCCTTCAACAAGTACGAACGTAGTTTATCATATGTTTCATAAACAGGCAGATCCAGTTGGTTGAAACTAAAACACAAATGCAACAAATCATTATACCATTTCAAATTTGTTTACAAAAAACTTACCAAGTATGTGCAGAGGGCAATCGATCGGTAGAACGATCATCTCGGTGGATTTGGAATTTCTGGACACCGTTCATACCCTCGAGGGCTCCAAAACCTTGCAACGGTACTTTAGAAGTGCCCGTTACAAACTGCAAGAATTTGGCTCGGTCGGCTTGATCAAATGAACGGAGTGCACGCCAAAACCATTGAATCTTAAAACAAAAATCAGACAATATTGTATCGAAACACCAAAAGGCAGATTTGTGAAGGATTAAATACCTGTAAAGAGTTTGATTGATACTTATGATATTCAGTGTTGGCCCGGAGGTCCTCAATATCAACATTCGGAAGGCCTGAAATTAGCAACTCCAGTTCCTGCTCATTAAAGATAGAAATCAAACGTTTTGGAATAATATCATAAAATCCTTCTAAGAATGCAGTCAGTCTGAAAATAATTTTTGATGATTAGTATCGAATTAGGATGGATTATAAAAAATAGCTTACTGTTGTCTTATAGCACCAGTCATTTTCATCTGACATGAACGTCTAACATATTCCATTTTATTTTCCTCAGTGACGGGAACATTACGGCCGTTCGGAATCAGGTCACGCGTCTCAGTCACACCAAACTCATTAATCTCAGTACTAAATGATAAATCACAATCGAAGTTGTCTATATTATTTTCCATTAAATATACTAGTCCTCGGTAAAAGCTATAATCCTCACTCTCCATATCGGTGTATTTTACAGGAATGCCCAAAATGTGCTTGTAGAAGGAACGTGTGAAGTAACACTCCAGCAGTTTGTTGTCGTATATTGCTTTAGCTATAAAAAAATTGGTTTATATATAACATTATTATCACATGTAAGTCTAACATACCAATTACACGACCAACAAATTTATAATAGCATAGATGATTTGGATTATAGTGACTTGCTGGATTAATCATGTATGTCACTCTGTCACCCGGTGATACAGTGAATAGAGCGTACATCGGGTTGAAAATATCACGTGAAATAATCACATACCATTCTCGTAATAAACCACCAGCATCTTGACCTTCTTCATCTAAAAAATAACAGTTTTTTTATAGCTCAATCATTTTTGAATCACAAGCGACATACCTTCAAATACAATATAAAATCTATTTTTCCACTCTTCTGGTGTTCTGCGGTACAACTCCCTGAACGAGTCCTCGAAAATATGCTCTCTGCGCACATGGACGGCAGTCTCCTCACGCCTCAGATTTTGGTCAAGTCGTTCTAGCTCTGTACGGAAGTAGCGGCGTTTAATATCAAAATCTAGCACCCTGGTGTGGTCGACTAGGACCGAGAAGGGCCCGTCGGCTAAATGAGCGGTGGTTTGGCGCAGGATTTGGTTGAGAACCGTACGGTGCTTCTCGGCGAAGCCCAAAAACTTGAGGTGATCAGGCGGCACGCTGTTGCGGCCACTGCTGTTATCAGGCGGCAGCTCAGCGGCCTGCCCCACCTGCAGCGTCTCCTCCCGATCGCCGCTCGCATCGTGCAGCGTTTTCGCGGCGTCCAAAGCATTCGGGTCCAGATGCGGCGAGTGCACCAGGAAAAACGCCTCAACAGCAGGCTGTAATAAACAGGCAATCAGCAATTTTGCTACGGGGGTGATTTGTTTGCACTCATTACCTGTAACACCAGGACGGCATGATGATCGGGGGTATGCTCCAGTTCCAGGAGGCATTGACTTAGGGTGTTCCACAACCGCTCCAGATCTTCTAGTTGATCGCTTAATGGACCAACTGATAAGAAGTTTTCATCAGCATCACCACCCCGCTTGGTAACAGCCTCGCGGATCTGCACGATCACACGCAACACCCTCAAAAAGAACACCTGGCTGGATGTTTTCGAAGTCAACGGGGTCATGGAGGGCAGCTGTAGGTCGCACGAGGTCTTCACTTTGGTGGACGCCATTACGACCACGTGCTCATTCGTGAACCGATTGCTCAGCACGCCCTTTGATGTGCTCGGGTTGCTCTCCTCCTGATTTTTAACCGCCTTCTTGTGGGTCGAGCGCAACTCACACAACATCTCCATAATTTGCTCTTGCACGATCTCACCGATCCTCTTAGCTCCGTTTAGTAACAAGTTCAATATCTAAAATAAAAACATGTAATGATCAACATCTAAATCAATGTTTCTCAAAGTGGGCAATACCACTCTCTAGAGGGTGCTGTAAAGTTTCAGAGGGGCACAATAATAGGTAATTAAGAAAAACCATATGTTCTGCTGTTTAAAAAAGAAGTTCTAGTTAGATAGTTAGTTAATTTTCCAATTAAAAGCACATTGCTGAGTAATTTTTGAGGGGCAAAATAGTTTGAGAATCTAGATAAATATAGTATAATAGAATACTTACAGATCTACTCATGTAAAGTGAGCAGTTTGATAGATTCAGTAAAAGTGTAGTAACTTCCTCCAATCCTTCCTCGGAGCAACTCTTGTATGTCAGCACGTTAACTGCCAGATTAAGCGCCGATTCAGGTGCGGCAATGCTTTCGTAGTTCTGCACCAATGCCTTGCTAATGGCATTGTCATTTTTGTTTAGCTCCGGCATGCCCGTAGATATCACAGATAGGAGACGTAGGAGTTTGTCAGTCAACTGAATGCTGCCTCGAATGACGTTGGATGAGAGCATGCAGAGAAGCTGCCCGAATGCGGATTGTTCGAATGTTTGGGCATAGGTATCACTCTCGTTGCCCATATTGAAGTTCGCATGGCTCTTATTCAAACTCTTCCCCTTTTTGGTGCTGGCCGCGTCCAGTTTGAGCAGCATATCCCAGAAATCGGTGATTTCAACTTTGTTCTTGGAGGAACCGCTCACCTTGGCGCGTTCTTTGAGTTTTAATGGTAATAAGAATGTTGGGAAGCTGCGCGATAGGGATGTGAATAAATCTAAAGCATTCCTGCAGACAATTGGTGCGGCTTGTGGGTGTAGTGTCACATTGGAATTACTAGAATTCTTTTCTGTTCGCTTACCAAGCGCGCGTGTCACAATAAACACATTAGCGTGACAACCTAATGCAGCCTCCATACGGATGTTTAACCAATTGGCTCCATTTCCCATATTTTTCGTATCGGTCGCCAATTTACTGCTCAGCGGACCTGGTTTTGGTACTCTTTTTGGTTTATTCAAGTTATCATCGGGCTTCACATGCACACTCCTCTCAATAATGGAAAGCAACGCACGAACAACCCAATCCCTTGTTGGTACATGGTAACACAAGTTTCTGATGACTCGATGAAGTCTTCCTGTATTCAGTTTTGGATCATCCACAAACAGCAGCACTAACAGACATGACAGTGCCTCATGATCCAACAACTGCCTGCCTCTAATTTTAATACCACCAGTGCTGTGGGCTAATGAGGTAAAATCTGGACGCTGGGTCCATTGCGGCAACAATTGCGCTGTATTAAAGCGGGGCCCTAAACGGGTACCTCTAGCCGCGGCGGAGTGTCGTATAATTGTCGTCAAATTGGCCTCCAAAAATCGTTCTTGCACCATTTGACGATTGCGTGCCTCCCAATCCCGTCGTAATGTTTGAGCCTCAGCCGCCAAATCAGGAGGAAGAGCTGACATTTGTGAATCTTCCATGTCGGATAAAATCTATATAACAAAAAACATATTATTATGAAATGTTCGTCAAATTAGATAATAACAGTTAGTACCATAGTACGTAGTGATGGCTGTAAAGTCTCGAAAAACGAAGCGGCATCAACGGGTTCATCTGGATTGGCCCTAGCAGCCGCTTGCCGTTGTTGCTCCAATCGTTGCTGTGTGAGTACCTCCTCCTGCAAGGACGGAGGCAGTGCAGCTAAAAATTCAGGGCTAACTCCATTGGAGCCGCTTGCAACAGGTTCAACTGGAGCAGCTACCGCGGCGGCGGTGGTCGTCAAAATGCGTTGTTGTAAACGTAGCATCCTGTGTTGCTCCAACACCTAGACCCAAATGGTTTACATAAACAAACAGTATGTTTAATAAAACTACTCAACAAACCTCTCGTCTCATCTCCAAAGGCAATGCCTCCAAGAAAGATGGATCAACCCCTTCAGGGATCACCTCGGGGTCGGCGGCGTCACTACTCCTGGCCGCAGCGGGCTCGCGTGCGCTAGTACTAGCTTCAGCGCTTGGTGGAGGCGGCGGCGGCGGGTCCTCCGTCTCAGTCGGCGGGCTATCCTCGCTATCTTGACTTTCGGTCTGGCAGGACTCGGATGACATAGTGGTGTTCATTGCAGTCATAGCAGTTTGCAAACTCCTAGGCAACACCATACGGGTATCCAGCAGCTCGTGGTACCGCGTGCTGTTGTATATGTTTCTAAAGCTCGCGGCTAGACGGCGGCCTTGCGTTTCTAAATCTTCATGCACCTCATCTTGCTCGTCATCAGGATCATCAGTGGGTGGGTCATTTGATTCCTCCTCACGGTTTTCATTCATTAACTCGAGCGCTGGTGGGCTGCGGCTCACCGGAGTAGACGTCTCAATGAATTCACCATGGAATCTACATGCCTCATCTATAAAAAAAAAAACAGATGTTGTAACCACTCGCTATAACAGCTGAAATAACAAAATACCTGGAGCGGGTGGTTCGTTATTACCAGCGGGCCATTCGTCGGTGGGGAAAACCACGCGTTCAGACGTGGTTGACTCCTGAGTGCTCTCCTCACTCCTAGCATCTTCCGGCGGTGGGGCGCTTATAGGGTTGGTTGTTTCATCGATTACAATGCCATCGATTAATTCATCATAATCTAAAAATAGATTTAAATTATTAGAACATTCATGAAATCAAACCAATTCCCGCTCACGAGTTGACCATGAAAAATGTTTAGCTCTGTTGAATTGAACAAAAGATTCAAAATCAACTCGCAACGATATTCATTTGTTATTACTATTCACTGTTTGATTTTAATTTGATATTAAATAGGTCGTACCATCGCTGAGCGCTGCTGGCGTTGCCCTGGAGCTATCAGACAGCTGGGTGGTATCATCCAGTTTTAGTTCGTCCGGGAATTTCGTGGCGTTTATGAGCGCCTGCTCTTCGGCCTTCCGTTTGCGCTCGTTCAATTCGATGTTGCGCAAACGAATCAGGTTGGGGATCAGCTTGTTGCTAACGCACGTTACAATATCCTGCGTGGAGTCGCCGTCGGTGAAGCGAGCCTCCTCGCGCCACCAGTGCAACACCACCGGGATGTGATTGATCGTGGCCATCATGCTCGGGCCGAAGAAGTAGCCGGTTTGGTCGACGAAATCTATTTGCTCCTCCACGGACGGGAAGAGGCTGATGTTGTCCATCAGGACGACGCGGGCGTTCTCGCCGCGCACATTTATCGGGGTCGGGAACATGTGGTGGCTGCCGTTTCCACCAATATGGATGTTCTGCGCCGCAGGACCCAACAATCTAGAGATTTAATGATTGGTTGCAGTTTGGTTTGTTTTTAGTGGTTTGTGTTATGGGTTACCTTTGTAGGATTACAGGCGGGTTTGTGTTTCGGGTGTTCAGCTGCAAGTATTGGTAGCGGCGGGCGCGGTTTGAGCGCTGTGAACGCGTTTGCGGTGGTGGTGGATCAATGTTGTGTCTGGATACCAGCAGCGGGTGTACAGCTGGAGCTATTGAACAAAAACAAGTTCATATTCGAAGCCAATTTTCGTTAGTAAGGATTATGATTGTGATGATGATTGAAAATTAAGAACTACAAAATCACACGACTTCATCGAAATGTTCTCTGAAAAGTTTGATTACACATCTACAGCAATGTAACAACATAAAGTGGATTAAAAGATCTAGTTTAGACTAACTACATTGTACTTCTAGTACACTTACAATTACTTCTACTACCTAGAATACATGCTCTATCAAGGCCTAGGCAAGAATATGGATGTGTATATATGTATATTCTTCCCTACTTTTGAATGGTGCAGGAAAACAGTTCTACTAGATAGAATACATGCTCTATCAGTGCCTAGGGAAGAATATAGATGTGTATATATTTATATTCTTCCATAGGTCCTGATAGAGCATGTATTCTATGTAGTAGAACTGTTTTCCTGCACCATTCAAAAGTAGGGAAGAATATACATATATACACATCTATATCCTTCCCTAGGCCCTGATACTTTTGAATGGTGCAGGAAAACAGTTCTACTAGCTAGAATACATGCTCTATCAGTGCCTAGGGAAGAATATAGATGTGTATATATTTATATTCTTCTATAGGTCCTGATAGAGCATGTATTCTATGTAGTAGATCTGTTTTCCTGCACCATTCAAAAGTAGGGAAGAATATACATATATACACATCTATATCCTTCCTTAGGCCCTGATACTTTTGAATGGTGCAGGAAAACAGTTCTACTACCTAGAATACATGCTCTATTAGGGCCTAGGGAAGAATATAGATGTGTATATATGTATATTCTTCCCTACTTTTGAATGTTGCAGAAAAAATGTTCTACTAGCTAGAATAAATGCTCTATCAGTGCGTAGGGAAGAATATAGATGTGTATATATCTATATTCTTCCCTAGGCCATGATAGAGCATGTATTCTAGGTAGTACAACTTTTTCCTGCACCATTCAAAAGTAACCTGTCAACAAGACAACATCAAGAACAAGGAAAAAACATATACCTAGCACCAATGTAAAAAAAGTAGTACTAAAAACGATTCACACCGTAAAAAGGAGCAACATTCACAATGAAGTGTTCTTATAAAAACGTGCATAACGTAGCAAATTGCAGTTTAGTTCACAATGAAGGTAGTAGGATAAATCATGCAATCAATAGAAGCGTTTATAGCTCAATGTTGAGAATCTAGATACTATCCCAATGGTAGTGGCAGTGTTAGGCGAGAAACCTTCAATAATCAATTGACCAATCTAAGATACTATGAATGTTATAAGTATGAGAAAATGAAAAGAAGATTCATTGAATTTGAATACCTGTCTGGTCAGTATTGGTAGTGGGCTCATCAAATATCGGAATGGCAAAACCGTTTTCATTCCAGCGAACCATTCGTGGAAGAGTTTCGTTCTCATTATCGTGATCAGCATATTGGATCATCACAATATCTTCATCTCGATCAGCGCCTGCTGCCGCTAAAAAAATCGATACAATCAGCATAACCACTTCTGAGGGCAATTCGAAACACAACAAGGAAGGCCCTAAATGCCTATGATTGGGGAACACCATAAACTGTGTAAAACATTTGAGTTATCACTTTTTATCTTTAAAATCAATTTGATCTACAAGGTAGTAGATTATGTTTTTGTCCTAAAAAAAATTGATTCATATTCCATCATTTCAACTAGTAGTCATATAAAAATTAATATACATAAAATTATTAGTATACAGGGTAGTAATTTTTTTTTTAAATGATGACATTTCAATTAGTATTCATATAACTGAAACTCAATTAATTTCAACTATAACGGAGCAAGCGTTATTATCAAAATTAAGAGCTTACCATTTTCATATGGTTCATGTCCAAACTCCTGTTCTTCCTCATCGTCATCAAGCTCCTCCTCCTCCTCGTCCTCATTATCGTCGTCATCGTTATTATCGCCTTCGTCCACCTCGTTCTCCTCGTTATCATCCTCCTCGACCTCATCCTCGGAATCGCCCGAATCAGTACTCATTAGCTCCTCCTGTAAACCACACATTTAAAATTTTTTCTCAAAGCTAGATTGATTTAACTTACAGTAGCATCGCGCTCGTGCTCGTACACGACAAGGTTGCCCTCATCAATATCCATACCGCCCCCGTTGCCGTTACCGCCGCGGTCGAGCAACTGCTCCATGATCTCATCCAGCACGCTATCGTGGACATTTGTGGATGTGGCATTGCCATCCAAACTGGAGGCAACAGCGGAAATATCGTGCTCAGTGTTTTCAGCATCTTCAGCCGCATCTTCTCCCTATAAAAGCCAATTAGACATCAATTTTTAACATAGACCCTCAGTTCTACTTCTAAACAACTAATTGATGTCTGAATTCCAAATAATTGGTCGTAATGAAATTGTCTGTTATCCTCATAAAACTATTTAAATTTAAAACTTATATATAATACTCACGGTATACGTTTGTGAAGTAACATTTAAACCCTTTCCGTCCCAACATTGTATAAATCTTTGTCAATTTCTGTAGACTCAGTAACATTTTGAGTGTTTCTAGTTTTTTTATACACTAGAACCACTTAAAATGTTAGCAAGTTTACAAGAATTGGCAAGAAACATATACGTATTTGGGAAGAGAAGGGTTGAAATAAGCCATTACTAATTAATATTACCTGTGCATTGGTGGCATCGGTTGATGTAGTACCACTGTTGGGTCCATTATCCCCCAGATTCAAGGTCCTCTGCCTCTTTTTGGTATTATTTCCGGTAATATTCCCGGTAACAGGTTGATTAACAATCTTCGACAGACACTCCATTGGTTTCATCGCGGAATTTATTGTCGCAGGGAAGTTAGGGCTAGACATATCCAAACAATGCGCCACGCGGGCTAGATCGTTAAATATCCCCTTCCTTAACATCAACCGCGCAATATTATTAACATTCGCGTTGAAGGTCTGTGATTTGAAAATGCGCACCTGTTGTACCGGCGGGCACTGTTCGATCATGTTCAAAATCATAGCATTCAAGTGCTGTAGTCGTGTATGCTTCTCGGATGATTCAGGCATAAGCAATGCGCGTACTAGAGCTGCTTTAACTTCAGTAACCAGCGCCGTTTGAGCATCAGGCGCGTGATTGCAGGATGCGATTCCAGCAATCAAAGTGCGACACATCATAGAGCAATCCCTGTCGGATACAGACTCGTCCATGGGCAGGATTTTATCGAACAAAAACGCCAAACATGTGCAATCCTCCTCAATCTCATCCACCATATTATGATCGTAGGTGTACTCAGTAATCAACTTGGCAACACCAGCGTATGAAACAACAGCATCGGCAAGCATCTTCAAAATATTCTGCTTGGCTAAAATGGGCCGCTGTACGTACTCCTCCAGCTTCGGATCCATCTCCCCATTACTAGTTGAGCGTGTGAGCTTAGTAGCCCTCCCTTCATCATTATCCAAATTCAGTATATCATTGGATGCAGCGTTGTTGCTTAGAAGGTCGCTAGCTCTTTGGCACATGCTGGACGTGGAGACCGGAGCCGAGGGCGCGTTCCTACTGCTCGACTGGCTTTCAAACTCCTGCTCTGCAATGGCGTTCACTTCAATCGGGCGCACTAGCACGTTTAGAAGGTTGTAGACAACCGTGACGGATTCATGCTCAGTCATTGGAGGCGCTGCGGTCCTGGTAGACGGCTCCGTGCTTAGAGGAAGTCGCGCTTCCATATCCTCATCTAATGGATCTAAATGAGAACAGAATATAACACGACAAAAATTAACTGAACAAAAAACTTACTTCGTCTGAAAAGATTGTCGACCCTCAGCGTTTTCTTGGCGACATCGAAGAATATTTCGGGGTTCCTCGTAACAGCACTACCAATGCTGCGCAGTAAGAACATTAGTTCTTTGTAGGATGGCGGCAGAGAAGCCAGTGCGCGTCCTCGGATAACTTTTTCCATTGCGTACTGGAGTACCGACGGTCCTTCCAGTGCGTGGCGCATAATTAAAGTCGCCAAAGTCCTGAAGCCATTAAAGGAGTATTTCTCTTTAATATTCAACATGCATGTAACTCCGCCTTCTTTAACGAATGTTTTGGCTATATCAAAATCTTGAGTGAGTCTCAGGCAGACCCTCATGATAGCATGGAGGGTGTCTTTATCAATTTCGGCCTTCATTAATATAACGCAACTGCGTACAATTTCCACTGCTTGTGGCTTGGTGTAGCCGGGCATGGCGGTGCAGCGGGCCTCTTCTTTCTCGGTTAAAACAACCTCTTCAGTTTCCATCGCCTCATACTCGGCTAGGGTGCACGCACCGGAATCTGAGATTCTAAAGACGTTCATTGGGGTCATGCTGATCGGACGGTTGTTGTTGCTTTCCTCGTTTATTTGTTGCATCGTGGTGAAACTGATGGTGTACCTACGTCTGCCGCAGGTGATGCGGACGTTTTGCTCGCCGTTCCAGTAGGCTTCATTGATGGTCTTGTTGTTGGCCTCTGAGTATTTGGTCCATTTGCCGGATACGACATCAAACCACTTCCACACCCGTTTGGTGATCAAATGCATGTTGCGTTTACGCTGAGTCGCTATGGATACCTTTCCTAGGGCGTCGAGTAGGAGTATGATCGGTGTAAGCCATTTGGGGACGGTGGCTTTTTTGTTAATGGTCAAAGCTTCTTCTGCGAGCGAAAGAAGTTTAATGAAGTGAGGTACTAGCTCGCATCGGTAAACGGCTAGACCGCAAGGCCCGCGCATATCGAAGTATGAAGGTACTTCGAAGAAGAGGGTGTATAGGTGGGTGTAATAACCTAAGCGTTGTGACAGCTCTGAATCACAACAAACGCTGGTTGTGACCGCAGGGGATTCTTGTAGAATCGTGGTGGAAATGTCGAATATTTCAAGCAGTAGCCGATCCAGTAGGGACACTCTGAATTCAGATCCATTGCGTTTCATAATAGTGACTAGAAGGTCACAAACTTTGAAAACTGAGTCAGGTACAGTTTCGATTAAATCCAGGCACACTTGTAAAGCGCCATTGGTAAAATCATCGATTAGTTTCTCTGGTATGGGTTTGGCTTCTTTCGGAACGAATTCCTTTTTCTTGGTTTCGGTTGATGGACCTGGCTCGCCGAGTGACATGGCTATAGCTAGAATCACCTGGTCGTCCTCGGACATATCAATTTCTGCAGGTGGGGCAGCGGGGGTCCTAGGCGGCTGTGGGTTTGATAGCAAGTAATCGGTGGCTTGCTCTAAATTGATAGTGCGAATTAGGGCTTCCATGGCGGGATCGCGCGAGAATCCCATGTCCAGTAGAGCGTTCAAACTTTCGGAACTGACCGCGGATGAGGAGGCCATGGCTCGGGTCGCTGATGGCAGGGTGGCTGGATTGACAGCCCTGATTATAGGAGCTGGACTTAGTGTTCCCACGGGTGCCGCGGGCGCTCCGGGTGTCGCCTCAGTTTTGGTATCGTCCGTCTTGTTCAGGCGGTCGCGGATTATACGCTCACCGCGTAAAATATGTCTCAATATGGTCAGGATTGATTCGGACATGCGCACCCCATAGTTGGGCAGCGGCTTCTTGCCCCAAAGCAGCATCACCGCTTCGAAAGCATCTGCGTGGATTTGCATCAAGTATTTTAGGGGCTCGAATGTAATATTCTTGCCTGTAGCCGGTGGCGAGCTTCTTGTCGCGATGACATGTGGACTGTCTAGGATGGCTTTAGGGTTCACCATCTTCTCGAGGAGGGTTAGCCATGCGTCCAAGAATTCCCCAGTACCTAGGTGGGTCGAAATGATTACCGGTTACAAATTAATTTGATTTCAAATGAATGAATGTTATATAGTTAATTATCTATTTTTGTCCAAATAACATTGATACTAAAGTTTATCAAAATCAATTGATTTATTTGAAAAAAGCACAACATATTATTTTAAGCATCAACTACATTGTATTAGATTGATCAAGGAACTTGAACAAGTTCTTAGTTGCAATTTTTGATTATTAACGCAGAGTACAGCCCCCTCCCCTAGGCTGTATGCAGTTCACCAACCTATTGTGCTACATACAACATCCATGATATCTGGGTAAACTCTTTGTAGAATGTATGTGAAAGGAAAATAGTGGAGGAAATTCAGAAGGTGGAAAAGAGGTGTGTTTGCATAAGCCCATTGTGTTTCATTCTGAACATTTTATTTTCATACCAATATTGTTTTTTGTTTAAATTTTTAAATAATTGAATAAAACTTTGCAAAAGTTCATTGTTTTGCATTCTGAACTATTTAATTTAATAAAATTTTGTTGCAATTTTTATAGAAATGCCTGTTCCAGCCATGTTATTTTCAAAAAATTCGATTTTTACAATATTTTTTTATAAAATTTTGCATACGCCTATTATTTTGCATTCTGAACGTTTTATTTTAATTCAATTTTATTGTATTATTTGTAAAAATCTTACTTTACCTACAACGTTGTTAAAAATTTTTTTTTTATATAAATTAGAAAATTTTGAGTAATTGAATAAAACTTTGCAAAAGTTCATTGTTTTGTATTCTGAACAATTTAATTTAATAAAATTTTGTTGCAATTTTTATAGAAATGCCTGTTCCAGCCAAGTTATTTTCAAAAATTTCGATTTTTACAATATTTTTTTATAAAATTTTGCATAAGCCTATTATTTTGCATTCTGAATGTTTTATTTTAATTCAATTTTATTGTATTCTTTGTAAGAATACCACTTTACCTAGAACGTTATTAAAACAAATTATAATTTTGTATAAATTCGAAAATTTTGGGTAATTGAATAAAACTTTGCATAAGTCCATTATTTTGTATTCTGAACAATTTAATTTAATACATTTTTGTTGCAATTTTTATAGAAATGCCTGTTTCAGCCATGTTATTTTCAAAAATTTCGATTTTTACAATATTTTTTTATTAAATTTTGCATAAGCCTATTATTTTGCATTCTGAACGTTTTATTTCAATTCAATTTTATTGTATTCTTTGTAAAAATACCACTTTACCTAGAACGTTATTAAAACAAATTATAATTTTGTATAAATTCGAAAATTTTGGGTAATTGAATAAAACTTTCCAGAAGTCCATTACTTTGTATTCTGAACAATTTAATTTAATAAAATTTTGTTGCAATTTTTATAGAAATGCCTGTTCCAGCCATGTTATTTTCAAAAAAATCGAATTTTAAAATATAGTTTTATCAAATTTTGCATAAGCCTATTATTTTGCATTCTGAAAGATTTATTTTAATTCAATTTTATTGTATTCTTTGTAAAAATCTTACTTTACCTAGAACGTTATTAAAAAAAATATATACTTTGGTATAAATTTGTATAAGACCATTATTTATCATTCTGAACATTTTATTTTCATAAAGTTTGGTTGTATTCTTTTTAAAAATGTCAATTTGCCTAGTGTTATTTGTAAAAGTTCGAAAATTTTGAATAATTGAATAAAACTTTGCAGAAGTCCATTGTTTTGCATTCTGAATTGTACAGCCCCCTCTAGGTTGTATGCATGTTCACCAACCTATATTGTGCTATATACCACAGTCATGATATGCTAGCTGGGTCAACTCTTTATAGATTGTGTGTGAAAGGATAATAGTACAGGAAATTCAGAAGGTGGAAAAGAGGCGTGGTCTACAAAAGAAGTTGTGAGATTTTGAAGGGAAGGGGAAATGAAGGGTAAAATAAACTTAGATCAGACAGAGTGGAATAAGAGGATTTAGATGAAGAGGACTGAATAGGAACTAGGGAATCCAAGACAGGTAGGACAAGAGAAGTTCTCATGGAATGAGCTGGAAGGGGCACTGGGTCAGTTAAAATTAGGAAAAGCGGCAGAAGACGAGTTGAAGGCAGAAGAAGACGAGTTGAAGGCAGAAGAAGACGAGTTGAAGGCAGAAGAAGACGAGTTGAAGGCAAAAGAAGACGAGTTGAAGGCAGAAGAAGACGAGTTGAAGGCAGAAGAAGACGAGTTGAAGGCAGAAGAAGACGAGTTGAAGGCAGAAGCCGCGGAAGAAGACGAGTTGAAGGCAGAAGCGCACAAAGGCAAAAAATGTGAGAAAATATGAGAAAAACGTAAACAAATATCTGATGAAAATGAAATTCGAACTACCGACGTGCCGTACGCAATGGCTTCAAACTGTCCGAATGATACTTGTGTGATAATTAAAACTCCATGGTCCATATTCTAGGACCACAGAGTTTTAATTATCACACAAGTATCATTCGGAATTTAAAACACTTGAATCCGAATATGTAATAATTTTTAAAGTCGACTTACCCTCGGGTAAAGTAGGATTCTCCAATGCGGTTTCAATATCAATAGTCCCTCCAGCGCTCAATGCCCACTCGAAGGCATGGAAGAAGGTAACTTGTCCTCCAAGACTAACAAACTTCTGCAGCATTAGATGGTAGGGGTACCTCTTCTCGTCGAACAGCATTGGGCTGGTGAAACCAACGCTGCAGATCAAGAACGTCAGCCGGAATTTCGGCACTGGGCTGGGCGGCAATCGGGAGAAGTTTAGGCCGTTTGCAAGCAGCAAATTTAGGGCGGTGGCTACAGATTTAGCGAACCCACTGGGGAAGGTCGGGGTGGAAACCATGGCCTGTCCCCGTCTTTGTCTGATGGGCGAGCCAACGCACAGTTTAACCAGTAGGCCGAATAGTTCGGCCAAAGCGCGACCCAGGCGAGATGAAGCGCCCAGCAATGGTTTGATGTATTTGAGCTGCTGGCTGCTCGGCTTGTTGCTGCTTGATGTGTCTTGGTCCACATCCATGGAGGAGGATGAAGATGATGATGGATTTGTTGTTAGTGATTCCATTGCGGATGCGACGTTACTTGTGTCACTACTAGATTCCTAAAAGACATACAAACATATGTAATGTTTTGTTAATTTTATGTGGTTTAGTACGAACATACCTTCAAATCGCTACTGGATACATTAAGCTTTTCCATGTCCTCCTTTCCAAAATCGCAATCAGATGGGATAACATCATCGCTACATAAAGCCAGCAGCAAAGTGCTCTCCCAAACTAGTGATGTATATAACTCAGCTAGTCCTTTGAGAACTGTCAGTCCATCTTCCGAGCCCCAATGTTGTAGAGACAAGGTGCGTATTTCGTTCTGCCCCGTGCGGCAAACATGCACGAACATCAGGACATACCCATGAGCAGCTCCCATTGCATGTAGAAGAGGAGTTGAGGAGGCTGTACTGAATGCGGTATCTAGGTGAGGCGCATTGGCCAGCTCGTGTAATAGTTTAGATCCGCCCGGTACATCAAGATGTAGGTATAGCGGCTTCAAGCGTTGTAGAACTTCATTCAATTGAGACAAGCCTTGTTCTAGCACCTTAGGCTCGTGGGCTAGGTTTAAGATGCTCTTGCATACCGAAGCGACGGCTTGTGCTGAATTGGTAACAGGGCAATCAACGGGTAGGTTGGGCAAACCCAGTATACGCAGCAACGGGACCAACCCGCCTTGCGCCACAAACTCGCGGCAATGGTCATCGGTCGAGTTGTTGCTCAATATGGCATCAATAAATTTAGTTATGTTCAGGATGTACTCGGTTAAAGCAATCGGCTGCTTCTCATTCGAGTGGGGCTGCTCTTGGGTCTCATTTTGCGCGTTTTGGGAGGACGTGGAGGCCTCCTCCTCGTCGTCATCTTCTTCATCGGAAGAGTTGCCATCGGTATTTCCAGTTGACCGTGGGCTTATAATCGGAGACACCTCGGTTTTGCTGTGCGGGCGCCAGCAGACGTACTTGGGGTCAGAACCGAGCTGGCACAGTTCATTCAAGAGCTTGATTATGGCCGCGGTGGCGTCCACCTTCAAGCTGGGCTGGTGACGCATCAGCTCGTCCATTGCATTACCCAAATTGGAAGCTGCAGAAATGTAATGAGGGGTATTATTTATGAAATTACAAGATACATTTAATACGCAACCATTTTCAGGGCGAATTACGAATGGTACGACTACCGCCAATGAGTCACTTGGTTCACATTTTAATGCGCATGCGTCCAATTATGTGATTGTTCTTATTTTTGATATGTCGCAAAAACTATTTGTAAATCTAAAATTGTAGCCCAGAAATATGAATCTAGAAAATTTATGTAGAAATGGACCGTTACAAAGAAACTTTTTGCATCAAAAAAATGGTCTTGTTTATTTGTTTGTATTACTCAAATTCAAGGGTGGTGATTCCAAGCCCAAATTCCAAATTTTGTCCATACAGCCGCAATTTTGTTCACACATATATTTTCAAACAATATGTAAAAATAAACATACCAGCATCTCCAAGTGGATCCGAGCTACGGCGCTTGCGCATAGCGGACAAGTAAGTCGGCGAGAGAAGTACTTTGAACAGCCTCTCAAACGGTTTGCATTTCACAAACGAGGTCAATCCTCTAGAGTTCAAGCAGAGGGCGCTGAAGACATTCGGCAGCGAGGCGAGTACCTCACGAGTGGCCGGCACATCCTTCACTAGCAGCGCCTGCAGGACTACATCAGTCAGGCCATTGTCCTGTATGGTGGACAGCAGCGTGGGTTCTTGGAACACGTACACGGTGACCACATCGGTGGCCAGCAGGAACAGCGAGGGGCCGTAGTACTCGGCATTCGATATTATATGCTTCAGCGAGTTCGGCAAGGTGCCCTCCATCAAATGACGAATATACTCGGTGAAAGTCACGTCCTGTAGGGCTTTCTTCAGGAAGTTTAGCATCGACTTGAGCAGTGCGGTGCGTTGGGGCAGGCATGTTTTGCCCACGTTCTCGGGCACGAATTGGAATTCGAATGCCGATGGCTCTTCCTCAGGTAGCGCGTCTGAAGGACCTGGTTTGTCCAAGTCCACATCTGTGGCGAGCGATTTAAAATCGTAGGTGTGCTCGGCGCAGCACAAATTTACCTCCACCTAAGAATTAATTGTCGATAAGATACAGATGCAAAAATAGAGGGTTGTAGAACCAAAGTAGATGCAAAACAGATCTATTGGAAATATTATGACTTACATCTAATCGGTTAATGAAGCTTTGTAGTCCTCCATGACTGTAGAAAGCCTGCATGTCTACATTGGTGATCAGGTCAATTACTCGAACAGCTCTGGTAACAAACTAGAAACAAAAAACAAACCAGTTTGTATTATGGGCGCCTGTCTATCTAAACAGTATTTTATAACCATTATATCAAACCAGTATTTCTATATAATTATTTACTTGGTAACTGACAAACAAAAGCAGCTGTTCATGCCATATCTAAAAACTAGTAGAAGAACTATGATTTTCATCATATACATGACTACAAAATTAAACAGTTCTTCTACTATTTGAAGTAACGCATTTTAAAGCATCTGTTATTGTCATTATGGATGAATTAAAACTTGATGTCTATTTTGAAGTCCTGTGTGGACATCTTAAATCAATTTATGTATTACAAAAATCATTATAATACTTACAGTGATGTGCTCAAGTTCAACTCCATGCCAGTTGATGACTTGTAGAAGCGACTCCATCATGCCGCACGAAACTAAAGCGTCCCCGCCCGATTCATAGCTGGCCAGATGGTAGAGAAAGCTGAATAAAGCTGTGGCCAGCGGCAGCGGGAATCTTAACTTATCATTCAATAGTTGTGTGTTGACGCCAACGTCGGGCACCAGCTCCATTAGTTTGGATGGATCGGAGCTAGAGCTGCCCGCCTCGCCGGACGTTTGCATGTCAGTTGGAGGGCTCTCGGCCTTCTTGCCGCCCTTCTTATCGAACGTCTGGCTGGTGAGGGATGAAATGCAATTGCGGACGAGCACGGGTAGGAAGCCGTGGTACTGGCTGGCCCCGGTCACGTCTATTATATTGTTTAATCTAGAACCAGGTTTCCTAGAGAATAATGTAAGTGTCATCTAATTTGGCCGGAGTATATATTAATGCTTACTTTGGGTAGTGTGGGTTGCGATCGAGGTGGATGATCGATGTGAGGGTGCGGAGCGCAGCCGAGCGGATCTCCACCAAGTAGGGTAGTTTCAACTCAATGAGTTCAACGAGCTCTTCCAAAAGGCCGCTGTAGAGTAATGTATGGGCTGAATCTTGTAGAGCGCTGGCGTATACTAGTACGGATAGTGCCTGTAAACGGGCTTGCACGCACAATAGGCGACTCCTGTATGTGGAGAAATGATAAGCTAGTCGCACATGTGTGAACAGTAGCATCTGAAATTTTAAGATTATTAGTGATAGTCTTTTAAAGAGCTTTTATAACAAACCTCTTTTTCAATCGGTATGTTGTATATGGCTAGTAAGCCTTTCATTATTTCCCCAGGTGTTTTTCTGAGTTGATCTACATGTTCAACATGTATGTAAGTCATATTCTGTTTTGATTTGCCATCAGCCATTTTAGCCTCTTTGGCTTCTTTAGCTTCCCTCGCTTCTTTGGCTTCCTTTGTTTCCTTACTGTCTTTCGAGTCGGAATACTGGTTATCAGTATGGAATTCAAAATGCAAAGTGGTTGCTGATGGGGGCATCGGTTTCTCGTTGTTGCAGCAATCGGCCAAGCCGAATCCATTCTCCCTACCACCCCAACTCTAAAAATCATTCAAACATTCAAAAACAAACCCCAGGCTTCACAATACAATCACATACCTCGGCCAAATTGTGTAATCGAGTGACCAAAGTGGCACGGAGCTCGCACTGCATGCGGGTGATGAAGTTGCTGCGCTTGGAGAACATGTACAGCAGGTTCAGCACCCCAAGCACCACGGACATGTCGCTCGAAGCGAGCAGTGCGAGTAGTTTGTCCATGGATTTGTATGTGTGCCTCGAGAACGAGTGCTCGATCAGGAGGGTTGTAAAATGTAGGATCCATAGTAGTAGTTTGCGATTCTAAAATAGATTTTCCAATTATTAATCATACAGCGTTCACAATTTATCAGAAACAATTTCATAAAATTATTCAAGCAGCTCCTGTTCAAACCAAAAACTAGTTAAAATAATTGAATAAAACTTTGCATAGGGCGGGCGACTCCTGTATGTGGAGAAATAATAAGCTAGTCGTAATTGAACAAAACTTTGCAAAGGTTCATTGTTTTGCATTCTGAACAATTTCATTTGATAAAATTTTGTTGCAACTTTTATAGAAATGCCTGTTCCAACCATGTTGGAATTTTAAAATATTTTTTTATAAAATTTTGCATAAGCCTATTATTTTGCATTCTGAACATTTGATTTTAATTCAATTTTATTGTATTTTTTGTAAAAATATTACTTTACCTAGAACGTTATTAAAAAAGTATTATAATTTTGTATAAATTCGAAAATTTTGGATAATTGAATAAAACTTTGCAAAAGTCCATTGTTTTGCATTCTGAACAATTTAATTTAATAAAATTTTGTTGCAACTTTTATAGAAATGCCGGTTCCAACCATGTTATTTTCAAAAATTTCTTTTTTTTAAATATTTTTTTATCAAATTTTGCATAAGCCTATTATTTTGCATTCTGAACATTTTATTTTAATTCAATTTTATTGTATTCTTTGTAAAAATATCTCTGTACCTAGAACGTTTTTAAAAAAAATATTATAATTTTGTATAAATTCGAAAATTTTGGGTAATTGAATAAAACTTTGCAGAAGTCCATTGTTTTGTATTCTGAACAATTTAATTTAATAAAATTTGTTTGTAATTTTTATAGAAATGCCCTTTCCGACTATGTCAGTTTCAAAAATTTCGAATTTTAAAATATAGTTTCATCAAATTTTGCATAAGCCTATTATTTTGCATTCTGAACCTTTTATTTGTATTCAATTTTATTGTATTCTTTGTAAAAATCTCACTTTATCTAGAACGTTATTAAAAAAATATTATAATTTTGTATAAATTCGAAAATTTTGGGTAAGTGAATAAAACTTTGCAGAAGTCCATTGTTTTATATTGTGATCAATTTAATTTAATAAAATTTTGTTGCAACTTTTATAGAAATGCCTGTTCCAACCATGTTATTTTCGAAAATTTCGATTTTTAAAATATTTTTTTATAAAATTTTGCATAAGCCTATTATTTTGCATTCTGAACATTTTATTTTAATTCAATTTTATTGAATTCTTTGTAAAAATATCACTTTACCTAGAACGTTATTAAAAAAGTATTATAATTTTGTATAAATTCGAAAATTTTGGATAATTGAATAAAACTTTGCAGAAGTTCATTGTTTTGCATTCTGAACAATTTAATTTAATAAAATTTTGTTGTAATTTTTATAGAAATGCCTGATCCAACCATTTTATTTTAAAAAATTTCGACTTTTAAAATATTTTTTTATCAAATTTTGCATAAGCCTATTATTTTGCATTCTGAACGTTTTATTTTAATCCAATTTTATTGTATTCTTTGTAAAAATCTCACTTTACCTAGAACGTTGTTAAAAAAAAATATATATAATATTGTATAAATTTGTATAAGACCATTATTTATCATTCTATTTTATTTTCATAAAGTTTCGTTATATTATTTTTAAAAATGTCACTATACGTACAGTGTTATTTGTAAACATTCGAAAATTTTGAATAATTCAATCAAACTTTACATTGTTTTGCATTCTGAACAATTTAATTCAATAAAATATTTCGTTGTAACTAAAATATTTCGTTGTAACTAAAATATTTCGTTGTAACTTTAAAGTATTCCTCATTTAAATTAACATAATATAAAATAATCTGCACTGGCCCCATCAGAATATTATTTTTACTTGATATTTACAATACCTTATCCATACTCCCAAAGATAAAGTTAAAAAACAGTCTCTATTTGTTTATTGTTTTGTTATTATATAATGCAACAATCTGAAAGGTCATCTTATCCGTTATTTTGTTTACCCTTGCGAATTCAGCAATTTTTTTAAATTTAATATCATGCTCATAGCAAATATCTATTCGACAATTTATTATACAATAACTTATAAGACTAAACAAGACAAAAACAGCCACTGAGTATTATTGTAACAGACTTTTCAACAAATTACCCCCTGATATGAAATCTCTGGATAATGATAACGAATGTAAGTCATCCATTAAATATTTTTACTTTCCAAATACAGCACTATTGTATAAAGGTTGTATTAGACAAGACAATTTCTTAGCTCAAAAGTTGTTGAAATGAATTCATATATCCTCCCCCCATACAATTTGTCCTTGACATTTGTCAAGGACAAATTGTATGGGTAACGCGTTATATTTTTCCATTCGATCTACCATCCAAGTCAATATTTTAAATAATTTGCTGTATGATACAAGACAATTTAGATTGTCTCGCATCTTGACTAACTTTTGAGTCAAGAAATTGTCTTATCTAAAACAACCTTAAGGAAGGTATGGTTATCGCGAAAAATTTCTGTACGTTTCATGACTATTTTTGGAAATTGTCTGTTCTGTCTATGTGTATGTATGTCTGTGTAAACAGCTGAAAATGCCAGCTGAGATGATCCAGTGAACATTTGAGCAACATCACAGAAAAAATTTCGTATTGCGCATATTGCACGCTCCAAAAATTGAAGGCACGTGTTAAACCCAAGCAGCGCAGACTGCTGTTGCTTATAACTTGACATGTTTTGTGCCACGTGCCCGCCACGTTAAGGTGAAACCGACAGCTAATCACAGCCACCCCCGCAGTCGGGTGGCGGCAAAAAAAGTGAGGTATGACGCGCGAGGCCGTACAGCTGTCGCAACCGGACCACCCCTAGAATATAATTTCTCGCAATTAGATATAATTGTGACGCACGTTTTCGGTGTCAACAGCAGAAACCTGTCGCAAGGAAATTGAACGTGACTACTGCAATGTGATTTCCAAGTATTTTCAGAGAAGAATGTATCGAATAGAATAGAAATATATATTTTTTATTAAGGGAAGAGAATAATGTAATTCGAAGGGAAGAAAACTGATTTGCATGTATTTTCAGAGAATAATATATCAAATAGAATACAAATATACACACACATAAGGGAAAATAATAATGCAACAGAGAAGAGAAAATCTATTTAAAGGTAGTATCAAGTCTTGTATTGGGCTTTTAGTAAAAACTATGCATCCGAATGTCATACAATTTATATATATATATTATCTATTGTCTTTTACTTTTCGGTGTAGACTAATACAATTTATACATGTCAATAAAAAAAATTGTCGATCTAAAACTTACTTTATAAGAGTGTAAAAGTCATATATTCTTACAAAATATGTTTCAGAGTCAAGAATAAAGTATTTCTATTAATTTGTTAAAATTGGATGCGATTCCACTCTATAGATTTTGTTAAATACTAAATACAATATCACAATTCACACCATAAGAAAGGTATCACATCTATACCTTTCTTATGGTGCGAATTGTGATTACATGAAATTATAATTACATAAGTATTGAAAATAAGTTTGTAGGTAAAGTCAGATTTCTATAAAGAATACAACATAATGTAATTAAAATAAAGTGTCAAAAATGCAAAATAATGAACATATGCCAAAAAAAAAATTAAATTCGAAATTTTTGAAAATAACATGGTAGGAAAGAGACATTTCTACAAACAATACAGCAAAACTTTATTAAAATAAAGTGTTCAGAATGCGAAATAATTGGCTTATGCAAAATGTTATATAGATTTAAAATAAAATCGGAATTTTTGAAAATAACGTAGCTCGTATAAATATTTCTACAATGAATAGAACAAAATTTTATGAAAATAAAATGTTCAGAAGGATAAATAATGAGCCTATACACACTTATATGAAATCATAATTTTCAAAATTTTTGAAACTAAATTTGTAAGTAAAGTAAGATTTCTATCAAGAATACAACAAAAAGTAATTTAAATAAAGTGTTCAGAATACAAAATAATGGCCATATGACAAATTTTATACAAAAAAAAAATAAAAATTTGAAATTTTTGAAAATAACAGGGTAGGCAAGAAACATTTCTACCAATAATACAGCAAAACTTTATTAAAATAAAGTGTTCAGAATGCAAAATAATGGGCTTATGCAAAATTTTATTAAAATTTAAAACATAATCGAATTTTTTTTAAATAACATGGCTCGTAGAGATATTTCTACAAAGAATACAACAAAACTTTATGAAAATAAAATGTTCAGAAGGGCAAATAATGGGCCTATACAAACTTATATGAAATCATAATTTTCAAAATTTTTGAAACTAAATTTGTAGGTAAAGTAAGATTTCTATAAAGAATACAACAAAAATTAATTTAAATAAAGTGTTCAGAATACAATATAATGGGTATATGACAAATTTTATACAAAAAAAAAATTGAAATTTTTGAAAATAACAGGGTAGGCAAGAAACATTTCTACCAATAATACAGCAAAACTTTATTAAAATAAAGTGTTCAGAATGCAAAATAATGGGCTTATGCAAAATTTTATTAAAATTTAAAACATAATCAAATTTTTTGAAAATAACATGGCTCGTAGAGATATTTCTACAAAGAATACAACAAAAGTTTATGAAAATAAAATGTTCAAAAGGATAAATAATGGGCCTATACAAACTTATATGAAATTATAATTTTCGAATTTTTTAAAAATAAGTTTGAAGGTAAAGTCAGATTTCAAAACGAATACAGCAAAAAGAAATTTAAATAAAGTGTTCAAAATGCAAAATAATGGGCATATGACAAATTTCATAAAATAAACAATTAAATTCGAAACTTTTGCAAATAACATGGTAGGAAAGAGACATTTCTACCAACAATACAGCAAAACTTTATTAAAATAAAGTGTTCAGAATGCAAAATAATGGGCCTATGCAAAGTTTTACAAAAGTTTAAAACAAAATCTGAATTTTTGAAAATAACATGGCTTGTAAAGATATTTCTACAAAGAATAGAACAAAACTTTATGAAAATAAAATGTTCAGAAGGGCAAATAATGGGCCTATACAAACTTATATGAAATTATAATTTTCGAATTTTTTAAAAATAAGTTTGTGGGTAAAGTCTGATTTCAAAAAGAATACAACAAAAAGTAATTTAAATAAAGTGTTCAGAATGCAAAATAATGGGCATATGACAAATTTTATATAAAAAAAATTAAATTAAAAAATATTGAAAATAACATGGCTTACAGCCATGTCTACAGACATATATCTACAAAAACTTATATGAAATTATAATTTTCGAATTTTTTAAAAATAAGTCTGTAGGTAAAGTCAGATTTCAAAGCGAATACAACAAAAAGTAATTTAAATAAAGTGTAAAGTGTACAAAGAATACAACAAAACTTAATTAAAATAAATTGTATACATTAATGGACTTTTGCAAAGTTGTATAGAATTAATATAATATGGATGTGTAAAGACAGAAATTGAACTTTCAGCTCCAAAACCTACTCAACAGACAATAGTAGGACATTAAAGCCATCATAATTGGCTTAGTCATGAGCAGCGAAGGGAGAACAGTAGGTCCTTCAAACAAATACTACATGTGAGAACACAATCTTCTATAACTGTTGAGTTGTTGAGTTTTATATCAGATAGATAGAAAACCATAAATATCCTTTAACTTTCTTTTGAAACTACTAAATTTAAGGAGACAAAAGTCTACAAATGAAGCTTTCAACCTTTTTGTATAGATCTTTTATAACTTGTTATGTATTTGAGATAGGTAGAAAACTATAAATGTCTTTTATAAAGCTTGAAATAGCCTTTAAGTGTCATTATAGGCATTACTTTCTAATTTAAAAAAAATCACATGCAAAAAAGTAAGAATGAAGTGTTTGTTGGTATACAAAACCATTTATATCTTGAGATAAGAGAAAATTAAAAAGTTTCTTTCTAGTTGTAACTTTCCAATTTTAATAAGAAAAAAGTTACAGGCAAAAAAAGGTAGAATGAAGTGTCTCAAAATCTGTTGTAACTTGAGATCTCATATATATCTCAAGTGACACTTGAGATCTCAAATATATCTCAAGTTACACTTGATTCTACATTTTTGGCAGTAACTTTATTCTTATCGAAATTTTTGGCTGTAACTTTTTTCTTATAGAAATTTTTGGCTGTAACTTTTTTCTTATAGAAATTTTTGGCTGTAACTCTTTTCTTATAAACATTTTTGGCTGTAAATTTCTTCTTATAGAAAACACCAAATGTCCTTTATAAAGTTTGAAATCCCATCTAAGTTTCTTTGGAGATTTAACTTTCTAACTTTAATAAGCAAAACATGAAAGATAAAGTTGTTAACATTTAGGTATACAAAATCTTCTATATTTTGAGTTGTATATCAGTTAGAGAAAATTGTAAATGTCTTTTATAAAGCTTAAAATCGCTTTAACTTTTCTTTTGATATTAAACTTTCTACATTTAATTTTTAAAAAGTTACAGGCAAAAATAAAGCTTTAATTTTTATGGTATACAATATGTTTTATAACATGATACATACATCATGGTATTACATTATATACATGTATGTGATGTATGTACATAACATGATGTATTTGAGATAGATGAAAACCATAACAGTGCCTCATAGAGAAGAATTAGAATTAATACAATATACATGTGATGTATGTACAAAAATAGTAAATGTCTTTTATAAAGCTTAAAATCGCTTTAACTTTTCTTTTGATATTAAACTTTCTACATTTAATTTTTAAAATGTTACAGGCAGAAATAAAGCTTTAATTTTTGTGGTACAATGTTCTATAACATGACACATACATCATGTTATTACATTATATACATGTATGTACATAACATGATGTATTTGAGATAGATGAAAACCATAACAGTGCCTCATAAAGGAGAATTACAAATGGTGTATTTATGAGAAATAAAATTTCTCAATCAAAAACATAAATATTATAAGGATGTCTAATAACATCAGCCAGACACTGCTCTCACCATAAATTCTTAGAACAACTGATTACTAATATAAATAAAATGTTATCATAAAATATATACACAATACTTAAGTTACATTCATCATTAACATTTTTATTGTGTTTGCTGAAAGTTAGAGAAGCCTATCTATGAGTAAGTAAGCATTTATGAGTAATTATGGCTTGTGTCTGTATTATTGAATAAAGTTTTGTAAACAGTTTTTTGTTTGTTTTATCATAAATATGTGTAACATTAATTAAAATAACTAATGCTACAAACATATAAATCATATATAATAATAATGTTGATGGGAATATATAACAACAAAACAAAAAAGATATATATTTATCATTTTGACTCCAAAAGACAGGACAGGTGATACAGAAGATGGAATTGAATATAGACATAATGAAGAATCAAGAATGAAATGAAATTGATTTTAAGAGACCACAAGTTTATATCAAAATCAGTAATCAGTTGCTTGTAATAATGTAATAAAAAGTATTGACTTACAGAGCTGTCGTATCCGTTGCAAACTAGGGACCATCTATTATCAGGTTCATTGTCTGTGGCATCCTCAAGGATGTTATCAAATATAGCAAGTACTTCCTTCCAGTGGCCAAGTTCACACTTGCCAAATGTCCAGGTGCTGATCTTGGAGAGTTCCTCAAGCAGCTGGATGCGGTTGCACTTCTTTAGGCGATCAATGAGCACCTTGCACTCAGCCGGGGGCTCCGACGTGCTCTTCCGGAGGCGGCTGTGATCAATCTTCATGATGCGAGTCTCGTCGTCTACCGACCCCTCATAGTCGATGTCCTCAGTTTGGTCGTCAACTACGGGAACACAGGGAGTAAGTATAGTAAGTAATGAGAATGATGTTGAGGGTCATGAGTAAAAAAGGGAATGTCAACCTAGTTAGAATAGCATAAGTAGCGTACAAAGTACTTACTTCGATTGTAGTATATACTCCCCGCCATGATTCTTCATCATGTCATTGGTATTTAATCAATTCTACTATGAAACATAAGTTTCTGAAACAAATTCCATACGATCAAAGAAGTGGTCTGGTATGATTAGAAACAATAACTCAAAACAAGAACAAAAACAAACAACAAAATGAAAAATGTGCCATTAAAATAAAAACCACTCACACCATAACTAGATAAGACTGAAAAACAAAGAACTCTAGTTACACACTACTTAGCAAGATGAAAAACAACAAGAAACTTAGAAGAATTCATGGAAAACACACCCGAAGACATGACATGATCCCGCAGAACCAAATAAATCCATAAACATAACAAAATTCAATGGACATGTTTACAAACACATGATAAGTAATTCAGCACAATGGTTACCTTTGGGAGCACTAAAATCACACAACAACTACTTAGGGACTTACGTTATTAAACGAGACGAAATAAATGACAATCTCTTGTATTCACTCAACAATTTTAAATAGCACTTGTATTCTGCTTAGTCACCGTGTGACACACAGCCCACAAGCAGCCAAATACAAGAAAGAGCCTGCACCGACGCCCAAAACCCCGTATCGCAAGCCCTCCGTTGTCGGCACAAGACCGAAATCACCTACAACGGAATTGTCGTACAATACTTTAGTAGGTACGCTGGGCGGCCATATTGGATATTGAAAAACTTAAAACAATCGCACTATCATACAATTTAACACATTTACAACACCACGGCATCGCCAAAAAGGATATTATACCTTTGTAAATGTCTCCGAATCGAAATCAGCAATCAGCGCTCGACAATCACTGCAGTTCACTTATTTATTTCAATACAGTCACGAATGGCTGCAAGGTGCAAGTGCTGCAAGACAGTTCGAAATTCACTACAAACCAGCCGTATAATGTTGGCTGCAATGCTCCAACACTGCCACAATTACCGGCGCGGTCAGTCAATAATGTCAAACGCGAAACAGTGTTGCCAATAGAACACACCCCCACACACACATCACCAATTAATCGGCGAAACGCGAACACATTAATTAACCACACTTTAATAATCCAACAAAATAAACTAAGCTGAACCTCCCGGCTAGTGTTTTTCATTTCCCGCCTAACCAATCTGTCAAAACACAGCTGTCAACAATTGTAAATGCCAAATTTAATTAACACTAATTAATAAAGTACGTCCGCAATAACAACACGTGAACATTTAATTAGTAATCTATCATGAATTCGATATCATTCAGTAGGGTTGATTTGATTAAAATATACCCCTTTGTTGGTACGCATGCGGCTCAAATGACAGAAACAGCAAGCATCACAACAATTGCTTGCCCTTAAATTTGTCAATAAATAAAATGTCGTTCCTAATCGTATAAAATTGAGTTCGGGGCTGGTTTTTAATGTTTGGGGTGCATAAAATCAACGAAAATGAGCGATGCGTACTCCCGCGAGATGATGAAAGTGGCGGTGGCGAAGATGCTGCAAACAATTGGCTGGAACTCCATACATTCAACCCCTTTGGAGATTTTAACGGATATCCTTGTACAATACACGACTCAGCTAGCTAAATCAACCCATGACTATGCAAATGAATGTATTTATACACAAGCTTTTTAAATTAAATGTGTTTTAACATAAATAATTCTAGTTGGATGTGCTGATCCGAACTTGGACCATCTTGGTCTAGCCTTTAAGGATTTCCATGTGAATCTTAGTGAGTTAGAGGAGTATGTTACATATGTAAACTTTGGACAACCACCAACACCAGTACCAAAATTTCCAATACCCCGAGAAGACAATCTGAACTTCCTCAAGCCAGGCAGTAAGGAAGTAGTCACCCGTCAAGTGCATATCCATGAACATTTGCCCCCCATGTACCAAATCAATGAAGGTATGAAAAAACAATATAATCTAACATTCAAGATTATTAAAAACAAATTATCACAATGGATTATTAAGGAATTGTAATAATTTAATGTAGTTTTATAAGAAGAAATAAATTTAGTTTTATACCCTTAGTGAGTATTGATTTTATGAACTACTTCCCTTAGTGTCAGAGAACAATGCTGAGCTGCCAGTCAGTACTGAGGAACATGAGGAGGTTGTGAATGTTGAGTCCACAACACCTGTATTTAAAAGACCTGCCGAAGTGTCTCCAGGGGAACCATTTAAAAGACCTAGGTATTATATTTAAATACCCTATAGGGTTGGTTTAAAAAGCCTTGTTACAGATTGCTCATGGAGGAGGAAGGAAGACCAACAAGAGAAATCAGCAGTGTTATGATGACAACATCCGGCTACATTTCACCAGCACGAGAGGGGAAACTACCAGAATCACGCACACCATTAGCCACATTAGAACCAGCACCCTTAGCAAACAACAACACCATACCCACACCAAGTACAAATGGAGTTAAACCTATTAAACCGGTTAAAAAGTTGGAGAAGAAAAAGGAGAGAGTGGGTAAGGAGTTGTTTAAACCACTACCTGATGATAAAGCTAATAAAAAAGTAACCACCATGAAAGATGTTGTGAAAATGAAACAGTTAAAGGCTGTACATGGAAATGGTGGGTTACCAGTTTCAAACAACAACTTTGTTGTATGCAACGAGGTTAAACTACCACCAGTACCACCTGTTACTCATAAAGGCAATTCAACAACTAAAATAAACAAGGCTTTAGCAGCAGCACGACTAAAAACAGAAAAATTAAACACAACCATAACTCCGATTCCAATTAAACAACCCCCGGCGCCTCCACCACAAGCACCACCAACACCAGAAGTCAAAATCGTGGATAAACTATTCACCGAGCCCGATAAAAAGAAGGTTAATATCCTGAAAAAGATTTCAAATGTGAAGAACGAGAAGCTGGAAAGTAAAATCAGTAAACTAAAGGAGGAAATCAAACAGGAATCACGGGAGAGCTCACCAGATTTAATTATAGACGAATCAAATGAAATCAATCCGAAAGTACATATATCAAATGATATCACTATAGAGCTAATAGATGCTGCACCACAAAAGTTGGAACGAATTGAAAAATCATATTTTGATGATGATTCGCCTCCAGGAACCCCATCGACACCCAAAACACCGGAAATGATATCCCAAAGCCCTCCTGTTACAAAAGAAAAACGCAAACGAAAGGATAAATCAAAAATTAAGAAGGTTTGTACCTTATATTATTATGTATCTGAATGCTAAATATGTTTTTCTTATACTCAGGTACATAAAATAGTCAGTCCGGCCCGTATGGACTTCGAGTCAAGCGGTTATATTGATGTGGAACGCCCTAAAACGCCAGAAGCGGTAATACCACATATACCACCCCATCCAATAATCCCTACCACACCCACCATCCCCTTTTCAATGTTCACGCGACCTGGACTCATTCCCAACCCGCTATTTCCTAACATGGCGCTGCCATTTTTCGGTTTAGGCCCTAACTGCATGCCACCCGTCCCCACCTTCCTGCCGCCCATTCGGCCGCACGAGGAGCCCCGCGCCAAGTCCCCGATTGTGCAGCCACAGAAACCACCCACTCCCATTCTGCAGCCTATTGTTCATCCAATACAAACGGCGCCTACGAACGTGGTCTCTGAAGAGGTCGAGGTGTGCTCGCCTAAGTTGGAGAAAAAGAGCAAGGAGCACAAAAAGGAAAAGAAGGATAAGATTAAGAAGAAGAACAAGAAAGATAAAGTCAAGAATAAGGCGGAGAAGAAGAAGCTGAAGGAGGAGAGGAAGGATAAGGATAAGACTAAAAAGGAGAAAAAGGAAAAGCGCAAGGATAAAGAGGTATGTGATTTTATATTACAAGTTCAAATCTTAATCAATTAAAAAGGTTATTATTTACTATGGATAAGTGTTATTATGTAGTTCTTCACAACTGTGAACTGTTGGATTACTCTAACTGTGAAGGCTGCTGATTAGCAACTTTCTGTTATTTTAAATCATTATGGATATTAGCTTAATTGGGAGATAATATCTTTGGACTCAATAAAGCTGAATCTAAAATATCTGGTGTGGGCGCCACCAAAGAAAATATAGTCCACACTGCTCTTTGAATTCATTAATTAATATTAAATTAAAAATTAAGATGTTTCTCAAAAATTGGATTTGATTTGATTTGAGTTCATTTCATTTCATTTCATTTAATTGAACTCAGATCGATTTGGTTTGGTTTGATTCATTGTTATTTTATTTTATCCTGTGATATCCTATTTTATCTTAATCAATTTTGTGTTGATTTGTCTCATTTGGCCTTATTTCATCTTATTTTGTCTCCATGTGTATTATTTTGCCTCATTTAGTCTCATTTTGCCTCAGCTATAGTTAGTTTGCCTCATTTAGTCTCATTTTGCCTCATTTAGTCTCATTTTGCCTCATTTAGTCTCATTTTGCCTCATTTAGTCTCATTTTGCCTCAGCTATAGTTAGTTTGCCTCAAGTATAGTTACTTTGCCACATTTGGCCTCATTTTACATCATTTGGTATTATTTAGCTTCTCAGCTACCCTTAGTTACAGCAACTGTACTGTAACTAAGGGTAGCTGAGAAGCTAAATAATACCAAATGATGTAAAATGAAGTCAAATGTGGCAAACTACCTGAGGCAAAATGAGACTAAATGAGGCAAAATAATACAAATGGAGACAAAATGAGATGAAATAAGGCCAAATGATGCAGGTTCTTGTTACGTTATAATTTTAGTTAAACTTCTGTTTTTTTGTTGTACTAGTTGCAAGTACGTGAAAATTTGGAGATCACTATTCCGAAATTAACACTCAAATTGGGGACACCGTCACCACGCCCAGACACTCCAGATACTAAAAAACTGTAAGTAGTTATTCTAGTTAGTACGAATGAATCCTGACTATATTATACATATATCTTTGTAAATCATGTTGAAACCAAAGTAATTTGTAGTGAAATAATGATTTTGATATTGTAGTAATATAAAGCCGGTAGTAAAGAAGGAGGAAGAGGAGGAAAAGCCGGTAAAGGAGGTGACGAAAGAGGTGGAAGTGAAGCGCGAAATGTCGCCCGAGTTGGCAAAAATATCGGCATTGGTAACCGGGCAGCCAAAGCCGAAAGTACCCCCACCCCCACCTCCGCCCGTATTACAAAGTAAGATCAAACGACGTAAATTATATAATTAACCGTGGCAACACACACGTACACAACTAGATGCTATTCTAACTCGATTTTACACAATTGAGTTTGATTTGTTGCACATTTAACTTACCGCTCTCTTCGCTTGTCAACGACATTCTGCCACCGCCTTAGACCATTCACTGAACCTAGGTTTAGTCACCTACAAGTGTTTGCAAATTAGGACATGGGTCAGGCTACACACAAAATGCAATCACATCAAATTAGGACCATTTAATTTTAACGAATTTCAAAATGCTACATCATTTAGTCCGGAGCATGCGCAATTTGGGTGTTGCCCTGGTCAAAACGGGACACTTTTTACATTCAAGGACATAGAAAGCCATTTCCATTGTTTGTTTAGAGACAAGTAAACATTCGCTGTTGTGTAAAATTGATTGGAATTGTGTTTGGAGTAAAATTACACTAACCCAAAATGTAGACAATGTTCGTGTTGCTGCTCGTTGTGACTCATTATGACGCTGTGCTAATAACAATAGATATTTATTTTTTATATATGTGTTATCTGCAGTAATTATGTTATGTGACAGCTAGGATATAAGGGCAAGCAACATTTAAGACAGTTAACTTACATTGATAATGATAGCTGTAGCCTCATTTCACAAGGGTTATTAAATAGTCTTATCATTGATAATAAAGACGCAATGAGTGACGTTACCCTTTTCACAACCTAGCTAGGCAATTTTTAAGTTTGTGAACTTGTGACTACTTCAATTCAATCAATGATTGTGATAATTAGCAAGTTACTTAAGGTACTTGATGACAAATTAAGTTACCCTTTTAACTAAAATACAAGTTGCATTATGGTACTTCAATAACTTGCTATTTTATCACAAACTGTAATAAATATTACCCTATGGGGAGTATTGTTTAGCTTTATTAACATTGTTGGGTGCATTAAACTACTTTAACTCAAACAAATAAAGTAGTAAGTACCTAATGCAACTTGATGGGTTAAACTACTTCAGCCCAAGCATGAATTGTGATGAAGTACCTTAATGCAAATTAACAGTGAAATTTAAGTTACCCTTTTAGAGGCAATTTATACTGTTAATTTACATTAAGGTACTTCAATGACTTCATCACAATCCTTGCTTGAACTGAAATAGCTTAAACTACCTTACCAAGTTGAGAAACAAAGTTAGCCTTTAAGGGCTATTTGAACAATCCTTCAATAACTTGCTATTTTATCACAATGTATATTTGAACTGAAGTAGTTAACAAAAGAAGTTTTTAACTTCTTTTGTTAACCCACATTAAGCCACATTTGTTGGGTGCACTAAACTACTTTAACTCAAACAAATATTGTGATAAAGTAGTAAGCACCTAATGCAACTTGATGGGTTAAACTACTTCAGCCCAAGCATGAATTGTGATGAAGTACATTAATGCAAATTAACAGTGAAAATTAAGTTACCCTTTTAGAAGCAATTTATACTGTTAATTTACATTAAGGCACTTCAATGACTTCATCACAATCCTTGCTTGAACTGAAATAGCTTAAACTACCTTAGCAAGTTGACAAACAAAGTTACCCTTTAAGGGCAATTTGAACAATCCTTCAATAACTTGCTATTTTATCACAATGTATATTTAAACTGAAGTAGTTAACAAAAGAAGTTTTTAACTTCTTTTGTTAACCCACATTAAGCCACATTTGTTGGGTGCACTAAACTACTTTAACTCAAACAAATATTGTGATAAAGTAGTAAGCACCTAATGCAACTTGATGGGTTAAACTACTTCAGCCCAAGCATGAATTGTGATGAAGTACATTAATGCAAATTAACAGTGAAAATTAAGTTACCCTTTTAGAAGCAATTTATACTGTTAATTTACATTAAGGTACTTCAATGACTTCATCACAATCCTTGTTTGAACTGAAATAGCTTAAACTACCTTAGCAAGTTGACAAACAAAGTTACCCTTTAAGGGCAATTTGAACAATCCTTCAATAACTTGCTATTTTATCACAATGTATATTTAAACTGAAGTAGTTAACAAAAGAAGTTTTTAACTTCTTTTGTTAACCCACATTAAGCCACATTTGTTGGGTGCACTAAACTACTTTAACTCAAACAAATATTGTGATAAAGTAGTAAGCACCTAATGCAACTTGATGGGTTAAACTACTTCAGCCCAAGCATGAATTGTGATGAAGTACATTAATGCAAATTAACAGTGAAAATTAAGTTACCCTTTTAGAAGCAATTTATACTGTTAATTTACATTAAGGTACTTCAATGACTTCATCACAATCCTTGTTTGAACTGAAATAGCTTAAACTACCTTACCAAGTTGATAAACAAAGTTAGCCTTTAGGGGTAATTTGAACAATTCTTCAATAACTGTTTTATCACAATGTATTTGAACTGAAGTAGCTTAATGTGGGTTAACAAAAGAAGTTAAAAACTTAATTTGTTGACTTAGCAAGGTGCTACAGCTCAAGTATGAATTGTAAGTAATTAAAGTACTTTAATGCAAAATAACAGTTTGACAAAATAACCCCTTCAAAGGATAACTTAGTCAATCCATCAAGTTGCATTAGGTACATCAATAAATAGCTACTTTATAAGTAGTTTAAGTTAAAAATTGCTAAGTACTTATTATTAGAGGTGAAATTGAGTTATCTCAAATATACTTGATGTTGCTATAATTGATGCCCAGATAGCAATATTAATGTAAGTTATTTTACAACAACACAAACAAACAAGGGTACATGGGGAGTTATTATTAAGACATTAAGTTATAAATAGCATGCTTGGTATATACTATATTACTGTAGGTATCACACTTAAACACACGAGTAGTAAAACGCACACTGTTTAAGCGCATGATTAATAGAACCCGGCCCACACGCATGCGCAGTGTTATACACATGACGCACCCCTATTATCAAATACACTTAACTTAAAGTCCTTTTTACAAATTTGTTTTACACTAGATTAATAATGATAGTAATTAGTAGCTTAATATGTTTGTTTTTTGTTTATTTATTGCTCACTCTTATTCCTTTCTTTAGTTGAATGTTAGCTATATAGATATATAATAAAATAATGATTATGTCTCCCCACCCCCTAATAATATATTACTAATTCGTCCTACATATACACACCAAAACAAAAAAAAATTATTATTGTCGACAATGGCGGTGTTATTTCGTTTATGGTTGGGTGATTAATGTGAATTACTTTTGTTTCGAAGATATTATACCTTGTGAATCATTTCATCCCCAAACGAAGAAGTCAATGTTTAAACCAATCCCTAAAATTCGCCCTATTGAAATTAAAAAGGAACCTATTGATGAAGTCAGACCACCCGCTCAGTCAAAGTATATAGTAAGTAAACTGGATGTTAATATAATTCAATTCCGGGATTCATCATATCAAATCTGACCAAAACTATTAAAAATCAAAACACATAACTCTTAACTGGAGCGGGGTTCATCATCATCATCATCATAACCATCATCATCAACAAGTTTTATGTTTACAATTCACAAGAACCGTGGCCCTGGTTATAATAGCTCATGGTTTGCAGTGCATGTTTTGTCTTGAAGCATGATATTTGGTTTTAGTACACCTATTTTTTGTTTTGTTTTTGTTTTTGATTTGGGTACTAACCGTTGCTTAGCATTTGTGTTGGATTTGGTGTTTGTGAGTTTAAGTGGGGGTTAAAATTTGTGAGTTTATAACAGAGGAGGATGCTAAGGATGAAACCGCAGTTGTGGCTACTGCAAATAAAGCGCATCCCGGCCCTGGACGGCCACGCATTCACCCTATCAAACAGAAATCTATTAAACCGAATAAACGCCAAGTCCCTGTGAAGGTGAGTTCTGAACAGCTCGAGATGGTAATGTTAGATTTTCATTTATATATACATAGATTTTGACTACACGAAAGTCCTTTTTTTTTATTAATTATTTGTGTGTTATTAACTATTTATGCTTTTTCCTACTTCTACTGTGCATTATATTCATGTTTGTACATACATCATATCGTTTTCTTTTGTTGGTCAGGTTTGAACTTTGAAATTTGATATTAAGTAAGTTTTGCACTATGCATTCCGATGTGACTAAAATCGTTTTTATTTATTTTTTGGTCACATTATTTTTGGAATGGTACTGGTTGGTTTTTATTAGCACTTAGTTTATTTTAATCCAATTTTATTTTATTGGTAAGTGTTTATCCAGTGATTTGCAACGCGGGAACAAGGTTTTACATCCTGATTCATTTGTAGGACTCTGAGGGTAACGAGGTGTGGATTTGTCCGAGTTGCGGGCGACAGGACGATGGGAGTCCTATGATTGGTTGCGATGACTGTGACGCATGGTATCACTGGTATGTTGGTATATCGACATTATTTTTGAGGGCTATGCTAATTGATTCGTGTGTAGGGTGTGTGTGGGGATTCAAGTGCCGCCGGATGATAACGAGGACTGGTACTGTCGGCTCTGCATCGTCAAAAAACAGGAGGTGCTGCAATCCGACAAGAAGAAGAAACGAAAAAAGCGCGAAAAAAAGGAGCATTGATTGTGTTCAACCTTGGTTGTTCTAGATGAATTTAGTCGATTTTATCCCAATTTTATGCCAACCAATCTTATCAAACAATTTTTTATTTCATTTTTTATTCAAAATCAAATCATATTTAGTTAATTAATTTGCACAAGTGCCCCCCTAAATAATTGTTTTGTGTAAATATAGTTTAGACTTGAGATATGTAATTATATTGCTCCACTTTATTCGTTCATACTTCAATTGTATTGAAGGATACCTACAAATAATTGTTATATTAATTTATGTTATATATATATTTATGCATATATATTTTTAAGTGATTATTATTATTTTATTTCCTCGACGCACACCAAAAGGATTCATTCAAAAAGATTTTTATATTGACGTTAATGATTTATTAGTAATAAAATAATTTTACCAAAAACAAACAATGTTTATTTCTTCTTTTAGTTTTAATTGAAATTAGTTGATTTATAGCAATTGTTTATGTTGAAACATATAACAACAAATCATTTAATATATAATATCTATTTGCCTTTTAACTTTAAGTGTAGGCTAAATATAATATCTAACTAGGGTGAACTATGTATGGGGAGGGAGGGGGTTTTCCTAGAGGGGTTGTGTTGTATACCCCTCTCATGACGTAATTAAATGATATAGGTTTTCATATTAACTTATCCTACATACATTTTCGCGCCACTTTTTTTGTTTGATACAACAATATTTATAAAATCACATTTTTTGTTTTGTTTGTTTAAAATGAATTAATATATAAACAAATGATATTATATATTTATTGGCTAACAAAAGAGCGCACATTTTAATAAGCATGAAAATAATTTAAAAATTTAAGTGATAGTGTTGTAAAATAATGGACATATGGTAACTGTATGTATGGCGCAATATTGTGCAACTACTAAGGGTGCGGTTAATGTTTAATATGTTACAAACAAGTGCAGCAAATGTACAAATGTTTTTGGCTTGTGTAAGTCCAACATTGGACTAATTCAATTACTTATAACGTATAAAGCGACTTTTAGTTTATTGAATACAAAATACAATTGACACTTAAAAGGATTCACACCATTAAAAGTGCAAAAAGGGATGATACAACAAACAGCATCTTATTTATAAAGCACACAAAGCATACAATTAATAGCAAGCTCTTTTTGTTTGTTCAAGTGTTCGTTTACATGGAATGGCATAAACATACAACATTACCTATTCACGTCTGCTAAAACAATGTTTTTTAAAAAACTTATTTAGTTTTATTTTGGCGGGTTCACTTGATTAGATTACGTCTGGGAGTATAGTCAACAGGTTTGTTTAGCGTTCACCACCTTTTAGAATTTACGACTGCAGCCGGTCAAACTACTTATCGATTTGATTTCTGATGCGTGTGCATAGGCATCAGTTGTAAGAGTGAATAATTCTGGAAATAAATATGGAAGCACTACCCCACTGCGATGATGCTGCTGGTCTGTGTAGGAGTTCGCACATATTGATTATTCGAGGCCCGGGTGCAGTTTACCCAGGTGCAGTCATCACAAGGTCCTTTTTTGCGCTGCTCACTTCCAATATGTATATCCGTGTGTTGTATGAGTCCACCTATAAAACTTTTGCTGTGTAAATCAATACTTACCTGGCGATGCTTTATCAAATCTTACCTCCGCGGATTTTAATCTTAAAATTTACTTACGAACACAATAGAAGAATATGAACCAATACCAGGCCGCCAACCCTGAAGGGATGTTTCTGATATATAATACATTCTATATAAAGCGTATTATTGAACTGGAACTAAATTAAATATGACACAAATGTCTGTTTTGTTTATTTTGTCTAAACATATCCTTTATTGTAGGATATTTATATAGAGTCGACGTGGTATGACGTCGACTCTATATAAATATCAAAGAAAATATAATTCTATAATAATGATTCTATAACTAACTTGTTATGACAAAAAATATTGTCTAAATGACTCACGGTAAGACGTCAAGGTAATCATAAAGACATAAAGAAATTCTCTTGGTGTGAGAGAAATATATCGAAAAACAATTCAATAGACGAAAGACTTACAAATATAACAAGAGAACGTCAAATAGATAACAATGGACCAGATATAACTAAAGAGGAAGTTGTAAATGCCATAAGAAATCTAAAAAAATACAGTCAACCGGTCCTAACTAACTACCAGCTGAAGTACTCTAGTTAATGGAAGAAGAACACTTCCATATGGCGTTATATAGTTTCCTCAAACTATTATTTCTTGCCGTGTTGTATAGTCTAAATGACGCACGGTAAGATGGTAAGGTAATCATAAAGACATAAAGAAATTCTCTTGGTGTGAGAGAAATATATCGAAAAACAATTGAATAGACGAAAGACTTACAAATATAACAAGAAAACATAAAATAGAAAACAATGGACCATATATAACTAAAGAGTAAGTTGTAAATGCCGTAAGAAATCTAAAAAATGGACAGTCAACCGGTCCTGATTGACTACCAGCTGAAGTACTCAAGTTAATGGAAGAAGAACACTTCCATATGGCGTTATATAGTTTCCTCAAACTATTATTTCTTGCCGTGTTGTATAGTCTAAATGACGCACGGTAAGATGGTAAGGTAATCATAAAGACATAAAGAAATTCTCTTGGTGTGAGAGAAATATATCGAAAAACAATTGAATAGACGAAAGACTTACAAATATCACAAGACAACATCAAATAGAAAACAATGGACCAAATATAACTAAAGAGGAAGTTGTAAATGCCTTAAGAAATCTAAAAAATGGACACTCAGCCGTTCCTGATTGACTACCAGCTGAAGTACTCTAGTTAATGGAAGAAGAACACTTCCATATGGCGTTATATAGTTTCCTGAAGCTATTATTTCTTGCGGTGTTATATGGTCTAAATGACGCACGGTAAGATGGTAAGGTAATCATAAAGACATAAAGAAATTCTCTTGGTGTGAGAGAAATATATCGAAAAACAATTCAATAGACTAAAGACTTACAAATATAACAAGAAAACATCAAATAGAAAACAATGGACCATATATAACTAAAGAGGGAGTTGAAAATGCCGTAAGAAATCTAAAAAATGGACAGTCAACCGGTCCTGATTGACTACCAGCTGAAGTATTCAAGTTAATGGAAGAAGAACACTTCCATATGGCATTGTATAGTTTCCTGAAGCTATTATTTCTTGCAGTGTTATATAGTCTAAATGACATATGGAAGAATAACGAAAAAATAATTATAATAATAAATAACGGAGATATGAGTTGTCAAGTGGCAGAGGTGTCATTAGAGTGAGAGTGAGGAGCGTTATGAAGGGAGAACAGACGAAGGGGCAGCAGAGGTTTAGATGGAGCGAACCTGATATCGATGCGGATGAGAAAAAGCTAAAGGGCGTGAAGTGGGACAAGGTGCATTCGATGCTTTAGCTGGAGAGAGTGATGGTAGCTGCTTTGGAAAAGAAGAAGATTGGAGGGGCAGAGGGAGAGTTGGTTTGACGAGGAATGTAGTGTGAAGATGAGCCGGCGAAGTGGAGGGATGGGAGAGGGGTAGTGGAAAGGGCTAATCACGCGAAGAGGGTGTTCGAGAGAACATGCGAAAGGATGAAAATAGAGGGATTGCAGAAGGTAGAAAAGAGGATGAGGGAGTGTGTGACAGAGAAAGGGCTGTGAGAAATCCTGAAAGGAAGGGGGGAAAAGAGCAGAGTAAATATAGAGCTGGGAGAAGAGCTGCAGAGAGATGGCGGGGGCTTACGTGGATTTGGGGCGTGCCAGACCGGTGGTGGGAAGGAAGGCGTTTTCGAGGGAAGAGGTGAACGCGGCCCTAGAACAGCTGAAACTGGGGAAGATGGGCCGAAGGCAGAGGCTTTCAAAAGACTACCACAGGAAGGAAGAGAGAAGTTGCTGCAGGTTATGAATAGGGTGTGGAGTAATGAGGAAGAGTGGCGTGTGGGGGTGATAATCCCGTTTCATAAAGGAGGAGCGGCATCAGGTACAGAACTATAGGAGGATTACAGTTATGAGTGCGGGATATAAGGTGATCATGGCAATGGTGAACCGCAGATTAGATATGAAAGTGGGCGAAAAAGGGCTGCTGTCGGCATGCCATCAGGGTGGATTTAGAAAGCAGATTTTCACGCTCGCGAGAATGGTGGAGGAAGCGTTGGCATTCAAAGGGAGAGTGGATGCGGTGTTTGTGGATCTGAAAGCGGCGTATGATTCAGGTCCTAGAGGAAAACTCGTGGAGTGTTTGGATATATTGGGCACGGAAGATAATGGTGTGGAGTGGGTGAGAAAGATATATAAAGAGTCGTGGGCAAAAGCAAGAGTGAATGGTGAAGTGTCAGAGAAATTTAGGGTGAATGTGGGAGTAAGCCAGAAATGCCCACTAAGCCCCCTTATGTTCAATCTATACACAAGCGAGTTGGAGGAGTTGCTGAGGAAAGGACAGGCTGGAGGGGTCGTGGTGGAGCGAACCAAGGTGTGGATGTTAACATATGCGGATGATATAGTGCTAGTATCCAATAGAGTGGAAGAGATGCTGGACAGAATGGGAAGGTACCTGGATAGGAGAGGGCTAGTGGTGAAATTTAGGGTGAATGTGGGAGTAAGGCAGGGATGCCCACTAAGCCCCCTCCTGTTCAATCTATACACAAGCGAGTTGGAGGAGTTGCTGAGGAAAGGACAGGCTGAAGGGGTCGTGGTGGAGCGAACCAAGGTGTGGATGTTGGCGTATGCGGATGATATAGTGCTAGTGTCCAAGACAGTGGGAGAGATGCTGGACAGAATAGGAAGGTACATGAATAGGAGATGGTTAGGTGTGAAATTTAGGGTGAATGTGGGAGTAAGGCAGGAATGCCCACTAAGCCCCCTCCTGTTCAATCTATACACAAGCGAGTTGGAGGAGGTGCTGAGGAAAGGACAGGCTGGAGGGGTCGTGGTGGAGCGATCCAAGGTGTAGATGTTGGCGTATGCGGATGATATAGTGCTAGTGTCCAAGACAGTGGGAGAGATGCTGGACAGAATAGGAAGGTACATGAATAGGAGAGGGTTAGGTGTGAAATTTAGGGTGAATGTGGGAGTAAGGCAGGAATGCCCACTAATCCCCCTCCTGTTCAATCTATACACAAGCGAGTTGGAGGAGGTGCTGAGGAAAGGACAGGCTGGAGGGGTCGTGGTGGACCGAACCATGGTGTGGATGTTGGCGTATGCGGATGATATAGTGCTAGTATCCAAGAGAGTGGAATAAGAGATGCTGGACAAAATGGGAAAGTACCTGGATAGGAGAGGGCTAGTGGTGAAATTTAGGGTGAATGTGGGAGTAAGGCAGGGATGCCCACTAAGCCCCTTCCTGTTCAATCTATACACAAGCGAGTTGGAGGAGGTGCTGAGGAAAGGACAGGCTGGAGGGGTCGTGGTGGGGCGAACCAAGGTGTGGATGTTAGCGTATGCGGTTCACATAGAGCTAGTGTCCAAGAGAGTGCGAGAGATGCTGGACAGAATGGGAAGGTACCTGGATAGGAGAGGGCTAGTGGCGAATGTAGAAAAGTCCTAATGGATGGTGTTTAGGAATAGGGGTAGAAGAGGTAGAGTAGAAGAGCTGAAATGGAAGGGAAGTATGATTGAGAGAGTGAATGTCATTAAATATCTGGGCTTTTGGTTTGACAGCGGAGGAGGATTTAGGGTGCATGTGGAATGTATGCAGGCGAACGCGAGAATTGCTTGGGGGATAGCGGGAAGAAAATGGGAGAGTTTGTGGGGAGGTAACCTCGTATGTCGGGATGCCCACTAAAGCGAGTTGGAGGAGGTGCTGAGGAAAGGACAGGCTGGAGGGGTCGTGGTGGACCGAACCATGGTGTGGATGTTGGCGTATGCGGATGATATAGTGTTAGTGTCGAAGAGAGTGGAAGAGATGCTGGACTGAATGGGAAGGTACCTGGATAGGAGAGGGCTAGTGGTGAAATTTAGGGTGAATGTGGTAGTAAGCCAGGAATGCCCACTAAGCCCCCTCCTATTCAATCTATACACGAGAGAGTTGGAGGAGGTGCTGAGGAAAGGACAGGCTGGAGGGGTCGTGGTGGGGCGAACCAAGGTGTGGATGTTGGCGTATGCGGATGACATAGAGCTAGTGTCCAAGAGAGTGGAAGAGATGCTGGACAGAATGGGAAGGTACCTGGATAGGAGAGGGCTAGTGGCGAATGTAGAGAAGACCTAATGGATGATGTTTAGGAATAGGGGCAGAAGAGGTAGAGTAGAAGAGCTGAAATGGAAGGGCAGTATTATTGAGAGAGTGAATGTCTTTAAATATCTGGGCTTTTGGTTTGACAGCGGAGGAGGATTTAGGGCGCATGTGTAATGTATGCAGGCGAACGCGAGAATGGCAGGGGGAATAGTGGGAAGAAAATGGGAGAGTTTGTGGGGAGGTAACCTCGTAATGGCGTGTAAGATCTGGGATACGCGTGTAAAACCGATACTGTTTTATGGCGTGGAAGTGTGGGGATTGCGTGAGTGAGATGTGATACAGAGAGAGCAAGGTTTATTCCTGAAGAGTCTGCTACCTCTCGAAAGGTCGACACCGAGAGTAGTGTTGTTGCAGGAAACGAACCGTATGAGTATGTGGTGGGAGTCGTGTGTGAGGGTGGGGAAGTTTGAGGAAAGATTACAGGAATTGGGTGAGGAAAGACTGGTGCGGAAGGTCCTCATCCATACCTTCCGCAAGAGTAGGACGGAGAATGGATGGAGAAATGATCGAGGTGTGGGTAGAGGAGAAGTTGAGAGAAATGGGAAGCCTAGGAACTGAGGTAAGAGAGAGATTGAGGGATATTGAGTGGCAAGAATGGATGGAGAAATGATAGAGGTGTGGGTAGAGGAGAAGTTGAGAGAAATGGGAAGCCTAGGAACTGAGGTAAGATAGAGATTGAGGGATATTGAGTGGCAAGAAAGGCAGGTTAGAATGAATGAGAGCTTCTACAACCCTGGCTACGTAGAGTGGCAGGTGCTTGGGAAACTACCGAGTTACTTAGCCAGGGGTGAGTGGAGCAGGGAGGACAGAGTATGCATGGCAAGAGCGAGATGTGGGTCAGACGAGAGGGAGGAAAGTGTCGTTGGGTCTGGGGTACACCTTGTGTGCGCTGTATAGTAAGGGAACCGACACGTGGTGGCACCTTAGCGAAGAATGTGAGGGTGTGAAAGCAGAGTGGGTGGGAGACTGCAGAAAGCTGAATGAATGGTTGAGCGAGAATGGGGAAGGCGTGAAAATCTGCAGGAGGCTGACGTGGGAGAGGAAAGTGGCGAGGGCAGAGGGAGTGGTTATAAATGATGTTAATTTGTAATTTTTGCAGTGTTACTTTTATTTCTATTTGTATGAATTTTCGTTGTGGTTAGTGATATTGAAGAACAGTTTTTTTTTGTGAGGAAAATGCCAATAAAGGTCTTTTTTTTGAGTTTTCAAGTAGGACCCTCTTCTGAAAGTCCTCGCTGATGGCGTACATAGTTTAACTGTCAGGCATTGGTTGAAATTTTTTTGTTTTGTCTTATTTAGAAAGGCAGTAGCTACGAAGTAGCATAGGATAATTTTGAAATATTTTGTTTTTGTAGAAATGACAGCTGTTTGAAAAAAAAACTGATTTTTAACGAAATTTTGACTTTTAAAAATTGAGTTATAATTTGTAAGTAAAAAAAATCCTATGCTACTTCGTAGATAATGTTATCAAGAATATTTGTTGCAATTTGGAGGATTACCCCTCCTTAATCTAATGTAATGGCATGTTCAATCGGAATATAAAATGCGCATGTGCGAGAGGGTGTTATCCGTACGCTTATACGTAGTAGTTCCCCTACTTAATCTAATGTAATGGCATGTTCAATCGGAATATAAAATGCGCATGCGCAGTTAAATTGAGATTAAAATCTAACAACTCGCAATGTTCCAAAAAACTTTTTAAGTTTTTAGAACCGCCGTGATGATTACAATGATAGGAGAACGTAATGAGAACTGAAATGATCTCTATTACAAACTTTTTAAATGAACATAATCCTTGTTTTCAAGTTAAAAAAATGTTGGATGAAACAAAACAAAAAAAAACATGATAAAATATGTTAACTTGTGATGCAGTTTATTGCAAGCTAGTTATACAAAAGAGTTCACGAGAATATAAGGCAGAATCAATTTGTTTTAATTTTTTTACAAAAATACCTATTTGCCATAATTATAAAAACATTTTAAAATTTGCAAACATATAACTTTTATTTTCTGCAATCAGCATATTGAAACTCCCTCTGTTTTCTGGTTGTCACTCATCCCGTAGCTGTAATCACAACAAAACCATACACATCTATTTGCTAGATATATAAATATATATATATATATATAAAAAATCATGTGACTTCTAGAACATCTTTTAAAATATTTATTTGTTTTCAACTAAACATTTTGATTATGGTCGCGCACGCGCTCACACACACATGACACCAGAATTGAAGCTTTTGTTGAGTATACAAAAAAAAAACAGGAACATATGAAACGGTTTAAAAAAAAAAACGTCAAGTGCTTTTGTAAATCAACAATATAACGTAACAAATTGTACAAAAGCAGTTGCGTTATGCATCTATCTCTCTCTCTCTCGTTATATCTCTCTCTTTCAAACATAATGAACATACACAAAAGAAGCCAGCGCTTGCTTTAACACAGCCTAATCCAATCAATCAATAATAGAGAAGGTAAAACGAAAATATCACAAGAATAACCGTTTTTGTTTGATTTTCAATCGAACTCTCACTCGTTATTTTTTTCTTTTTAAGTAGTAGTATCAGTACATTCAAATTAAAAACGCTGGCCACGTTCGCAGAACATACAAATTATTTGTTTCGTTTTAAAATAATTTCACATAGTTGTTGTATGTTTGACATTAAAAAATTTTAAAGTTTATTTTAATAATAATAATAATAATTTTGAAGTACATTCACAGGAATGTTATTTGGTAAGTTAGTTTAGTTTTTATTATTTTTTGTGTGTAGGGGAAAAAAATCGTAAGCTAAATTAAAAGGGCGCTTAAATCTAAGAACAGTAGTAGTTGGGAAGGTAATAAATAACAATTGGAAAAGTAACCTATATATAGAGACAAAAAAAAAACATAACTAGTATACGTACAGTCTCCGCAGAAGTTAAAAAAGCGTTTGGTGTTAATTGTTTTGTTTGTTGTTGTACACGAATCTGCGGTTATTTTTTAATTTTTTTTGCGGATCAATTGCCTGCAACCGAACTGTGGTTAATTGTAGCTGAAATAGGGGCTGTCTTTTGCGATTTAGAAATCTAATAAACGCGAACGGGCGATTACTTTTGCTTGGTTTTGCGACTCAGCTGCTCCTCGTTCGCCATCTTCGCCTTGTAGTCGGCTACTATGTCCATGGCTCTCTTTATTATTGCAGCGGAATTATCCAGCCATTCCTCCCATGATTTACAATATGCTAGAACATTTTTACACAACCATAATTAATTGTTTCAACTACTATAATAACATATAAGCATTAAATCCAGTCATCCATTGTTATATAATAAACTTCTGGATACAGAACCCTAGCAGCAGCTTGAAATGTTACAATTTCTGAATCAAATCAGAAGAAGGCTTAATGATGGAGGATTGGACAATAGAATATTAGATATTGTACCACTGGTCACCAGGGAACACAGCCACTAGACTTAGTAGGGGATACATTGGGACTATTAACAACTGCAACTTTTGTTTTCAGATGAAACACAGCCACTAGACTTAGTAGAGAATAAATTGGGACTATGAACAACTGAAAGCTACTGTTTTCAGATGAAACACATGAATTACATTGTGCTAAGTTAATACAACTAACCCCATAGGAGGAAAGTTAAACGCCATCTGGCGGCACCTCATCAATTAGCAATGCCCACCCATATGGTAGTGTGCCAGATTCATCAATAAACTAGAATACCTTCTTGATCATAAGTAACATCATCAGAGCTGCGCAGGATCGTTTCCGCCTTCTCCACACTATCATACATCAGATCAATAGTTTGCTTATGGTTGTCCAGCATGTTGTCCTCAGCCGCCTGCAGTTCAGACACTACCTGATGGAAATTCAACATTTCTGGGGTCATATCGTTCTCCTAGAAACACCACGAATTAAAACAAACCGATTTGAAAGAGTTCAAATGACATTACGTTGAGTGATCGCAACTGCATCAAATCCCCATCATCCTGTTGATCGTTAAACCCGTCCTCGCCCTGATTCGCGATTAAATCGCCCGCGCCCAACTCTTTAACCCTATCAGCATATCTAAGCGTGTTCAGCGTGTGCTCACATGATGCCACTCCAGGCGACACCATCGCAATCATGCACGTCCGGGAGTTAGGCCCGACGAATGAGTCTCTTAACACCTGCGTTAATTTGCTCACCCTAAATGGTAAATGCGCGCCTTTACGACCTAAAGCCCGGATGCACTCTTTTAAAGCCAATAGTGATTTATTAATTTCAGCCCCTTCCATTCCTAAAATTAACTTATTAATATAACACCAATAACTAATTAAATTAAACCTATTTCTTACTCGTTTGCCGATTGGCTGAAGACGTGTCCGCCCCCCTCTCGTTGCCAGCTAAATCAATCAGAGAAAACTTGCCATGAATCTTCTGCAGATTGGCATTGGTGCGAACAATGATCTGAAAAACGGCGTGCGACCGCGACGAGTTGGCGTTGGCGGACGTCTGGCCCGACGTGCGCGCCTGATTGCCCTTCTGGATCAACTTCAACACCTCATCCGTTGAGGTCACAACCTTCTCCGTCAGCCCCACGACCTGCACCTGCTGTTTGCCGTCCTCCAGTATGCGCAGCTTCACCTTGTTGTTGAGCAGGTCGAACACCTTGCCCGAGTAGATCTCGAAGAAGCTGGACGAGATCACTAGGTTGAGGTGCCGGTACTTGGAGGAGGAGGCAAACTTGAACACGTCGGAGGCGGCCATCGCGTAAATGCCGCGGTTGCAGTCTTGCGTCTTGCCGATGAACTCGCCGCCCATCGTGTGCGTTTTACCTGAACCGGTTTGCCCGTAGGCGAAGCACGTCGCGAACCCACCGTCGAAGATGGTTTTTATTAAAGGCTGCGCTGTGTACCTAATTAAAGAAATTCTATATATGTATATGGCACCCTACGTTTTGTCGTCTAAAAGAATTCTAGCTAGCAGACTGCATGGTATTGATGACTCCCTAGCAGCAACACATATGTACATGGCACCCATAGACTTGAAGAGGAAGAGGTTCTGACAGGACCACAAAGTATATACTATGCCACTATGCATAGTGTGTTACAATTAATTCGGGAATGTAAAGCCAAGACCATATCAATATATGAAGTAGCCGATACCAAAGCTATGCAGTTTGCAAGCCAGAACAGAGCTCATAAAAGTCACTTGGCGATTACAAAAGGTATACGAAGGGCGCAGTGGTGTAGGTCCTGGAAGATCACCCCTCCTTAATCGAATGTAAAGCATGCTCAATCGGAATATAAAATGCGCATGCGCGAATAGGTGTCATCCCCGCTCCTCTAATGTTTCACGCATGCGCTTTTATTTATCCTACTATATTCCAATTAAAAATTAAATTTAGGATGACTGGCCTTTTATGACCTACACCACTGCGCCCTTCATAGAGCTTTAGTGGTCCATAACATGTCTTAAAGGACATCCCTGAACCTTATCCTGCCTTACAAACTGCATAGACCTATCATAGATAGGTACTAATGAGTACCTATCATAGATAGGTACTGATGCCATCAGTTTTATAATTGGAGTTAATCATTCATTGTTTGTATTATATCTGTCAGCATTATTTTCAAAAATTGATACGCCTAGACTACAATGAGGTTGTAGGAATAAAAGACAAAATGTAAAATCTTTGAGGGCCGCGGGGTGCGCATCCCTGATCTAGACCTATAATTGGAGTTCATCATTCATTGTTTGTATTATATCTATGATGTCGGCATCATTTTCAAAAATTGACACGCCTAGTCTACAATGAGGTTGTAGGAATAAAAGTCTGTTTGAAGGGTCGCGGATTGCTCATTCCTAATCTAGACCTATCATAGATATGTACTGGTGCCATCATTTCTATAATTGGAGTTCATCATTCATTTTTTGTATTATAACTATGATGTCGGCATCATTTTCAAAAATTTGACACGCCTGGGCTACAGTACGGTTGTATGCATAAAAGTCAAAACGTTAAATCTATGAAGAGTCGCGAGGTTCTCATCCCTGATCTAGACCTATCATAGATATGCACTGATGCCATCATTTCTATAATTGAAATTCATCACTGAGTGTTTGTATTATATCTATGATGTCATCATTTTCAAAATTTGATACACCTAGGCTACAATGTAGGAATAAAAGTCAAAACGTAAAATCTTTGAAGAGGTGCTCATCCCTGATCTAGAGTTTTCATAGATATGTACTAATGTCATCATTTCTATAATTAGAGTTCACCACTCAGTGTTTATACTCTCAGAAGTTTGGATGAGGCAAAAACAGTTGTAAAAAAGGTTGCTCAACCCCTGTCGTGGATGAATTCGGAATTGCACGGACATGGGAAAACGAATAATTATGTTAATTATGAAAACTCCTACCTATAAACAATTTCATTTGTACACGTCTCGTCGAACGCGTAATCGAATCGGAAAATCTGATTCTCGAGATACTTCGTTAAATCTACTTTATTCTTTGGCTCGTGCACGATCAACTGGTTCTTGGACGGGATGGTGATGACGTCCACCTCCTTCTTGGCGGCCTCCTTCTTGTTCAGCGGCCGCTTGCGCACGCACACCGTGATGAGGTGGTCCTCGACCAGGTCGGCGTGGGTGATCGGCTTCATGTCCAAGCCTTTCCGATAGTCGCTGCAAAAAAAGGGGGGAAACTGGTTAGTGGGGGAGGCCGGTCACGCGCGAAATCCGAAGTGGTTTACATGATCATGTTTAGCAGCTCCCAGTAGGGGTTGCCGGGCGCCATTTGTAGGAACGCCTCCTTTTCGGCCTTCTCCTCCGCCTGGCGCTGCCGTCGTTCTTCCCGATTTTTCTTCAACTTCTCCACTTCCTTCACGACATTGCTGCGCCGCAAATTCTATAAAGCATACCAATGATACTATCAAAATTTACTAGTAATAGCTGGACGGTCAGACATTAGTCAATGTTTTAATGAACTTCTAGCTTTAAACAGCAATTTTCACACAGATTTTTGCATTTTACGGGAAAACGGTAATAGATAGCGGAAAACATCCAATCGGTTGTTTGTAGAGATTGAAATTTTACACAATTGTGCCCTTTGAATCGTCCTTCTAGCGTTGAAAATATAAAAGTTATAGCCGAAAAACCGTAAAAAAGTATAAAAGCCACATTTTCCACATGGTTTTCTGCATTTTGAGAAAAAATGGTTATAGATAGCGGAAAACATCCAATGGGTCATTTGTCAGGCATGAAATTCTATACAGCTTTACAATTTGAATCATCCTTCTAGCTTTAAAAATATACAAGTTATAGTAGAAAAACCGCAAAAAGACATAAAAACCACATTATTCACATGGTTTTCTGCATTTTTCGGCAAAACGGTAATAGATAGCGGAAAACATCCAATCGATTGTTTGTAGAGATTGAAATTTAACACAACTGTGCCCTTTGAATCGTCCTTCTAGCATTGAAAATATAAAAGTTATAGCCGAAAAACCGTAAAAAAGTATAAAAGCTACATTTTCCACATGGTTTTCTGCATTTTGAGGAAAAATGGTTATAGATAGCGGAAAACATCCAATGGGTCATTTGTCGGGCATGAAATTCTATACAGCTTTACAATTTGAATCATCCTTCTAGCTTTAAAAATATACAAGTTATAGTAGAAAAACCGCAAAAAGACATAAAAACCACATTATTCACATGGTTTTCTGCATTTTTCGGCAAAACGGTAATAGATAGCGGAAAACATCCAATCGATTGTTTGTAGAGATTGAAATTTTACACAACTGTGCCCTTTGAATCGTCCTTCTAGCATTGAAAATATAAAAGTTATAGCCGAAAAATCGTAAAAAAATATAAAAGCCACATTTTCCACATGGTTTTCTGCATTTTGAGGAAAAATGGTTATAGATAGCGGAAAACATCTAATGGGTCATTTGTCGAGCATGAAATTCTATACAACTTTACAATTTGAATCATCCTTCTAGCTTTAAAAATATACAAGTTATAGTAGAAAAACCGCAAAAAGGCACAAAACCACATTTTCACATGGTTTTCTGCATTTTTCGGCAAAACGGTAATAGATAGCGGAAAACATCCAATCGGTTGTTTGTAGAGATTGAAATTTTACACAACTGTGCCCTTTGAATCGTCCTTCTAGCATTGAAAATATAAAAGTTATAGCCGAAAAATCGTAAAAAAGTATAAAAGCCACATTTTCCACATGGTTTTCTGCATTTTGAGGAAAAATGGTTATAGATAGCGGAAAACATCTAATGGGTCATTTGTCGAGCATGAAATTCTATACAACTTTACAATTTGAATCATCCTTCTAGCTTTAAAAATATACAAGTTATAGTAGAAAAACCGCAAAAAGGCACAAAACCACATTTTCACATGGTTTTCTGCATTTTTCGGCAAAACGGTAATAGATAGCGGAAAACATCCAATCGATTGTTTGTAGAGATTGAAATTTAACACAACTGTGCCCTTTGAATCGTCCTTCTAGCATTGAAAATATAAAAGTTATAGCCGAAAAATCGTAAAAAAGTATAAAAGCCACATTTTCCACATGGTTTTCTGCATTTTGAGGAAAAATGGTTATAGATAGCGGAAAACATCCAATGGGTCAATTGTCTGGCATGAAATTCTATACAGCTTTACAATTTGAATCATCCTTCTAGGTTTAAAAATATACAAGTTATAGTAGAAAAACCGCAAAAGGCACAAAACCACATTTTTCACATGGTTTTCTGCATTTTATGAGATAACGGTTATAAATAGCGGAAAACACCCAATAAGCCATTTGACGGGCTTGCAATTCTACACAGTTTTGCAATTTGGAGTATCCTTCCAGCTTTAAAAATAGAAAGTTATTGCCGAAATACCGTAAAAAGACATAAAAACTACATTTTTCACATGGTTTTCTGCATTTTGAGGAAAAACGATTATAGATAGCGGAAAACATCTAATACGCCGGTTGTTGTGATTGAAATTCTTCACAATTGAGCAATTGAATTATTCTTCTAGCTTTAAAAATACACGAGTTATGGCCAAAAAATCGTAATAAGGCATAAAACCACATTTTTCACATGGTTTTCTGCATTTTGAGGAAAAACGGTAATAGATACCGGAAAACATCCAATGGGCCGGTTGTTGTGATTGAAATTCTCCACAATTGTGTCCTTTGAATCATTCTTCTAACTTTAAAAATACACAAGTTATGGTCGAAAAACCGTAAAATGACAAACACCACATTTTTCACATGGTTTTCTGCATTTTATGAGAAAACGGTTATAAATAGCGGAAAACACCCAATAAGCCATTTGACGGGCTTGCAATTCTACGCAGCTTTGCAATTTGGAGTATCCTTCCAGCTTTAAAAATAAAAAGTTATTGCCGAAATACCGTAAAAAGTTAATGTAGAATGTTTACACCGTAAAGCCATAAAACCACATTTTTCACATGGTTTTCTGCATTTTACGGGCTAACGGCAATAGATAGCTGAAAACTTCCGATGGGCTGCTTATTGTGATTGAAATTCTCCACAATTGTGCCCTTTGATTCATTCTTCTAACTTTAAAAATACACGAGTTATGGCCGAAAACCCGTAAAAAGACATAAAAACCACATTTCTCACATGGTTTTCTGCATTTTTCGGGAAAACGGTAATAGGTAGCGAAAAACCTCCAATGAGCCGGTTGTTGTGAATGAAATTCTCCACAATTGTGTCCTTTGAATCATTCTTCTAACTTTAAAAATACAAAAGTTATGGCCGAAAATCCGTAAAAAAGACATAAAAACCACATTTTTCACATGGTTTTCTGCATTTTATGAAAAAACGGTTATAAATAGCGGAAAACACCCAATAAGCCATTTGACGGGCTTGCAATTCTACACAGCTTTGCAATTTGAAGTATCCTTCCAGGTTTAAAAAATTAAAGTTATGGCCGAAAAATCGTAAAAAGCCATAAAAACCACATTTTTCACATGGTTTTCTGCATTTTGCGGGTAAACGGTTATAGATAGGTGAAAACATCCAATGGGCCGTTTGTAGGGCTTAAACTTCTTCACAACTTAGCACTTTGAATCATCCTTCTAGCTTTATAAATAAAAAGTTATGGCCTGTATATGCAAGAGATGAGCGAAGTCTTATGCACGTGGCCTTCAGAAACAGGCTATATATGAAATGTTTGATCGGTTCCAGGGTGGAATCGTGACAAACATTACAAAAACACGCGTGTTCACTGTGGTTTGATGTTAACATAGAAATTGGTTACTACATACTGTTATATTGCTATATTAACCTGAGCTGTTATATTATTGCCTCTCGCAGCGACGTTTTCCTTGGCCGGCTCAGAGACGGGAGCCGGAGCCGGAGCCGCAGCCGGAACAGGAACGGGGATGTTTTGCTGCTGGGGTTGACACTGCGTGTTTCGCGAGGCTCGTGTCATCCGCATGGAGCCTGAAAACAAGCAGCTACAAGTAAAAATCCCTCGCATACATATTCGCTGTGTGCCATTGCACATAAATACCTAGGCACGGCCCTGTCGACAAACATTTACGATCAAATAAAACGAGTTACATACCATTTGTTGGTTTATTGTTGGTGGTGGTTGCCGAGGGCGCAACCATTGACTGTCGAGATGGATTCTATAAAACATTAATCATATCAAAATTGCAGAAGATTTCCTGGCACATTAAACAAATAATAATAGAAAAATACTAAACATTTTTCTCACAAGTGAACTTAAGTTTATACTGCAGTTTTTCCAAAATATGTTACAAAATAACATAAGTTTTATACAGAGCTATTAAATGTAATAGCTCTGTATAAAACTAGACAATAGCCTAGTTAGGAGCATGTGGTAAGTGGCACTGGACATATTTGACGCCTAATGAATCTGAACGGATTTTCAATTCTGAATTATTAATTGTTATGATATATTTTTCTTAAATTCTTCTATAAATATTATGATAGGTATGATAAAGTAATGTGCACTGGTCACAATGTGCGAAAAAAGGTATGATGAGGGGAAACCTTAGTTTAAGAGTCTAGTCTGCCGGCTCCCATGAGAAGATGAGAATATTGGTAATACAATGATACAGAAGAAGAACAAAAAAGAACACAAAACAACCATGAGTAATGAAATGCTATTGGTAATACAAAGATACAGAAGAAGAAGAACAAAAAAAGAACACAAAACAACTACAAAAACAACATAAAAGCCCATAATACTTGAAATCAATTAGTACCGATAGAGTAGTAGTATCAGGCGACAATTGATTACTGTTAAACTCATCGTCGCTATCATCGAGTTTATGGGTGTAGCGACCTGTGTGCGCCATGGCAGCGCTAGTTTCCTCCTCGGAAGATCCTGACGAGTCCTTCAGAGCGCAGCATTGACAAAACACATGACGCATTAGTTCAACAAACAAAACTGTACTGGCGTTGGTTTGCTGTGCAGGAGTTCGCGCCCAACTAATGACTAATGACCCGAGCCCCCCCAAACGACCCAAGCAATTTGTGATAATATTGATCTGAATTATTATCAAGATGGTCACAACAATAATCGTCGCGAAAAGGCAATCAATAGCACTTTCGAATGAATAGGGGCTGTGTGCCTGGCACCGGTTAATTTGAAATTGGCCATATGTGTGTGTGGGGTGTTATAGGCACTCACCCGCTGTAGTTTGGTCTGGTTGAAAGCCGGCTGCTCGGGCACTATTTCCTGCGGTTTCTGTATGATCACCTCCGGGTTGAGGGAGGCGATGGCGCTCATGTCCACCTCCTTGCCCTTCGTTTCGCCCTGCTCGAACCACTCGACCGTCGCGCTGCGGAGATCATGGTTGATCGCGGCGACGATCGCAGAATGTACACGACCTAAAATTAGTGAAATCTCATATTTAAATAGGGGTAGTTTTCACCAACAACACATTTTATGATGAAGGATATGAATACTATGTATAGTACTCATATATTGAAAATGAACTACCACCACAACCATACATTTCAAGGTCAAATTGTTAATAGTATAGCAGTTTTCATTTGAGAGGAATCTAAGAGAAATGGAAGAGGAATAGAAGATGAATGGAAGAGGAATAGAAGAGGAATAGAGGAGGAATAGAAGAGGAATGGAAGAGAAATAGAAGAGGAATGGAAAAGAAATATAAGATGAATGGAAGAGGAATGGAAAAGGAATATAAGATGAATGGAAAAGGAATGGAAGAGGAATAGAAGAGGAATAGAAGAGGAATGGAAGAGGAATGGAAGAGGAATAGAAGAGGAATGGAAGAGGAATAGAAGAGGAATGGAAGAGAAATGGAAGAGGAATGGAAGATAAATAGAATAGAACAATAATAGTGGTGAACCATAGAGGGTGAGTATTGAACACAAAATTTGATAGGAGCTGACAAAAAAAAACATTAGAAGGGGCAAAATAATACAGGCACTTAAAATGAACTATATGAGGAGAGTGACAAAAAACGGAAAAGATGAGGAATGAGGATGTAACAACATACAAAAAAAACAAAAAAATGTATAGAGGAAAGCCAATTGGGATGGTGAGTGATGAGTGGAATATGGAGAGCAAACATTAAAAACAAATAAAAGTGATGACCAAGACAAAAATGGCATAAAGTAATAGCAACATTACTAGGAAGGAAATGAAAAAACTGGCAAGAGAATAGACAACATTTATAAACGAATACAAGACATAAACAACACCATATTGTAGATGATAGTGTAAATCAGATTTTTGTGTGTGTGATTACGTGAATTCTGTTTGTTTGAATAATTTGTTGGGTGTGTGGGTGAATTGAATGGAAGGCGATTGTTGTGTGCCGAATCGAAATTCGCGTGACGCAAACATACGCACCGTGGTGAGGTCTAGGCCGGGGACAGCACAGCCTGATCAGGATGTACAGGATCGCGGCAATTGAGACCAGCCAGCTGAGCATGGCTATTGCGCCTCAACTCTGAATGAGCGTAAATCATATATATTTTTTCTTGCAGTTTCGATGCCCCGTGGGCGACGCTTTCCCGCGTTACGTAATTGTTGAAATAATGCATTTCATTAGTACGCGCGGGTACTGTACGCCGAGGCAACCGGCAGGTATAAAGGTAGGTCGACCTCGAGGCAGCCACGGAGGGTCCCTTATAAGGAAAACCGCGGCGCTCAAATCTATCGTGTTGTTTGCGTCACCGGCATGCCACCTTCTTTGTCCACACCAATTTTTCCGTATACCCAAAATAATTATAATAGCTATCTAACAGATCTAAACATACAAAAAAAGCAAAGAAACATGAAAAACATTTGAAACCTGAAAAACAGCGCTTAAAAGATGTTTCAAAAGCATTTTTCATGTTTCAAATGTTGTTTTAATTGTCCACAAACATTTAATTCACTATTTAAATATGTTTGTATAATTAAAACATGAAAAACAGCGTCTAACGCATGAAAAAGGCATTTGAAATATGAAAAACGGCGCATGAAACATGAAAAATTACGTCTTTTTTATGTTTCCACGTGTTATTTTCATGTTTCAGATGTTGTTTTTCAAGTTTTAATTGCCCACAAACATTTAATTAGTCTAATTAAACATGTTTGTATAATTAAAGCATGAAAAACAGCGCCTGAAGCATGAAAAAGGACGTTTCTTTAATGTTTCCACGCGCTGATTTCATGTTTCAGATGTTATTTTTCAAGTTTTAATTGCCCACAAACATTTAATTAATCTAATTAAACCTGTTTGTATAATTAAAGCATGAAAAACAGCGTCTGACACATGAAAAAGTCATTTGAAATATGAAAAACGGCGCATAAACATGAAAAATTACGTCTTTTTTATGTTTCCACGCGCTGTTTTCATGTTTCAGATGTTGTTTTTCAAGTTTTAGTTGCCCACAAACATTTAATTACACTAATTAAACATGTTTGTATAATTAAAGCATGAAAAACAGCGTCTGACACATGAAAAAGACATATGAAATATAAAAAACGGTACAAGAAACATGAAACATTACGTCTTTTTTATGTTTCCACGCGCTGTTTTCATGTTTCAGATGTTGTTTTTCAAGTTTTTAATTACCCACAAACATTTAATTACACTAATTAAACATGTTTGTATAATTAAAGCATGAAAAACAGCGCCCGACACATGAAAAAGGCATTTGAAATATGAAAACCGGCGCACGAAACATGAAAAATTACGTCTTTCTTATGTTTCCACGCGCTGTTTTAATATTTCAGATGTTGTTTTTCAAGTTTTAATTGCCCACAAATATTTAATTACACTAATTAAATATGTTTGTATCATTAAAACACGAAAAACAGCGAACAAGGCATTTGAAATATGAAAAACGGCGCATGAAACATGAAAAATGACGTCATTTTATGTTTCTGCGCGCTGTTTTCATGTTTCAAATGTCTTTTCGTGTTTTAAAAGTCTTGGTCATGTTTCAGAAGTTGATTTTCACGTGTTAACGACCCTTTCATGTTTCAAAAGTTTTTTTCACGTTTCAAAAGTCTTTTTCACGTTTCAAAAGTATTTTTCACGTTTCAAAAGTCTTTTTCACGTTTCAAATGCCTATTTTCACGTTTCAAAAGTCTTTTTCACGTTTCAAATGCCTATTCACGTTTCAAGTCTTTATTTCAGCAGTCGATCTATAGCAGTGGTGCAGCAGATATTTTCCAGCGCAACAAACACTCCGGTCATATCTATCGATCAGCCGTTTCATGTTTCAAAAGTCTATTTCACGTTTCAAATGCCTATTCACGTTTCAAATACCTATTCACGTTTCAAGTCTTTATTTCAGCAGTCGATCTATAGCGGTGGTCCCAGCAGATATTTTCCACCGCGATAAACACCCCGGTCGTATCTATCGATCGTTCGTGGAAAATTCAGGCATGTAACAGGCACACGTGTGTGTTTTATAATTCATTAAAAAAAGCATAGGAAATCAGGATCGAAAAGCCGTGACGCGTTAATCAAGTAGCTTCGTGGCGATAACAAAACGCGCATGGAAAATTTAGAACATTAACGGCTAAATAATAAATCTCCAAAATTGTTCTCTAGAAAATTGGACGACCTATACATTTTTCAAAGGGTTATATTCATGATTTACTGCGTTGTAGTGATTCTCAACCTATTTTTCATAACGGTTCACGTTTCATAATTTGAAAAACATTGGCGACACTATAACAATATTATAAATATCAACAGAACATACAAAATTAGTTTTATTTCATGCATTGGTTATATAAAATTACAAGTTTATTGCAGGAGTGGGGGAATTTTCAGTTCCTCCTCCTCCTTGGTCAAGGTGTCATTGACCATGTCGTGAATAGGAGGTTCTAAAACCTCCTCTTCATTTAGAGGTCACTCAAAGGTCATTTCTTGAACCTCTTGTAGGAAGCCGATTCTACAACTGAATCCCGGGCAAGCCGATTCTAGAACCTCCTCCTCAGTAAATCGATTCTAGGATCTCCTCATGACTTTTAAAGACGGGGAGAGTTTCTAAAAACCCTCAAGGTCTAAAACCTCCTCCTCTTCATTTAGTGGTCACTTAAAAGTCATTTCTAGAACCTGTTGTAGCAAGCCCATTCTACAACTGGATCCCGGGCAAGCCGATTCTAGAACCTCCTCCCGAGCAAATCGATTCTATAATCTCATGACTTTCAAGGACGTATGGAGTTTCTAAAAAACCTCCAGGTCTAAAACCTCCTTCTCTTCATTTAGTGGTCACTCAAAGGTCATTTCTTGAACCTCTTGTAGCAGCTGATTCTACAACTTGATCCCGGGCAAGCCGATTCTAGAACCTGCTCCAGAGCAAATCCATTCTAGAATCTCCTCATGACTTTCAAGGACGTAGGGAGTTTCTAAAAAACCTCAAGGTCTAAAACCTCCTTCTCTTCATTTAGTGGTCACTCAAAGGTCATTTCTTGAACCTCTTGTAGCAAGCCGGTTCTACAACTTGATCCCGGGCAAGCAGATTCTAGAACCTGCTCCCGAGCAAATCGATTCTATAATCTCATGACTTTCAAGGACGTAGGGAGTTTCTAAAAAACCTCAAGGTCTAAAACCTCCTTCTCTTCATTTAGTGGTCACTCAAAGGTCATTTCTTGAACCTCTTGTAGCAAGCCGATTCTACAACTTGTTCCCGGGCAAGCCGATTCTAGAACCTGCTCCCGAGCAAATCGATTCTAGAATCTCCTCATGACTTTCAAGGACGTAGGGAGTTTTTAAAAACCCTCAAGGTCTAAAACCTCTTTCTCTTCATTTAGTGGTCACTCAAAGGTCATTTCTTGAACCTCTTGTAGCAGCTGATTCTACAACTTGATCCCGGGCAAGCCGATTCTAGAACCTGCTCCCGAGTAAATCGATTCTATAATCTCATGACTTTCAAGGACGTAGGGAGTTTCTAAAAAACCTCAAGGTCTAAAACCTCCTTCTCTTCATTTCGTGGTCACTCAAAGGTCATTTCTTGAACCTCTTGTAGCAAGCCGGTTCTACAACTTGATCCCGGGCAAGCCGATTCTAGAACCTGCTCCCGAGCAAATCGATTCTATAATTTCATGACTTTCAAGGACGTAGGGAGTTTCTAAAAACCCTCAAGGTCTAAAACCTCCTTCTCTTCATTTCGTGGTCACTCAAAGGTCATTTCTTGAACCTCTTGTAGCAAGCCGATTCTACAACTTGATCCCGGGCAAGCCGATTCTAGAACCTGCTCCCGAGCAAATCGATTCTATAATCTCCTCATGACTTTCAAGGACGTAGGGAGTTTCTAAAAAACCTCAAGGTCTAAAACCTCCTTCTCTTCATTTAGTGGTCACTCAAAGGTCATTTCTAGAACCTCTTGTAGCAAGCCGATTCTAGGACCTCCTCTCGAGCAAATCGATTCTAGATCTCCTTATGACTCTCAAGGACGGGGGGAAATTCTAAAATACCCCAAGGTCTAAAACCTCCTCCTCTTCATTTAGAGGTCACTCAAAGGTCATTTCTAGAACATCTTGTAGCAAGCCGATTCCACAACTTGATCCCGGGCAAGCCGATTCTAGAACCCCCTCCCGAGCAAATCGATTGTAGAAGCTCCTCATGACTCTCAAGAACGGGGGGAGTTTCTAGAAGCCCTCAAGGTCTAGAACCTTCTCCTCTTCATTTAGAGGTCACTTAAAGATCATTTCTAGAACCTCTTGTAGCAAGCCGATTCTACAACTTGATCCCGGCCATCCGATTCTAGAACCTCCTCCCGAGCAAATCGATTGTAGAAACTCCTCATGACTCTCAAGAACGGGGGGAGTTTCTAGAAGCCCTCAAGGCCTAGAACCTTCTCCTCTTCATTTAGAGGTCACTTAAAGATCATTTCTAGAACCTTTTGTAGCAAGCCGATTCCACAACTTGATCCCGGGCAAGCCGATTCTAAAACCTCCTCCCGAGAAAATCGATTCCAGAAGCTCCTCATAACTCTCAAGGACCGGGGACTTTCTAGAAACCCTCAAGGTCTAAAACGTCCTCTTCAATTAGAGGTCACTTAAAGGTCATTTCTAGAACCTCTTGTAGCCTGAGATACTAGGGAGAGTGATGGAAAATTTCCATGGACCAACTAAAGCAGACCACTGATGAAATTTTGCCCGACATCCTAGTGAGAGTAATGGAAAATATGCAAGGACCAGCTAAAGGAGGCCATTCAAGGCCATCGAAGTATTTTTGCCCGACATACTAGTGAGAGTAATGGAAAATGTTCAAGGATCAGCTAAATGAGTCTATTCAATGACAAATTGAAGTATTTTTGCCCGACATCCTAGTGAGAGTAATGGAAAATGTCCTAGCGCCAAATAAGAGGCCATTCCAGAAAAAAAAAATTAAGGAATTTCGCCCAACATGCTAGTGAGTGATGGAAAATTTCCAAGGACCAACTAAAGAAGGTCATTCAAGGAAAAACTTAAATATTTTTGCCCGACATCCTGGTGAGAGTAAAGGAAAATGTCCAAGGACCAACTAAAGGAGGCCATTCAAAGATGAATTGAAGCATATTTGCGCGACATGCTAGTGAGAGTAATGGAAAATGTACAAGGACCAACTAAAGGAAGCCATTCAAGGAAAAATTGAAGTATAATTGTCCAACATGCAAGTGAAAGTGATGGAAAATTTCCATGGACCAACTAAAGGTCATTCAAGGCCATTGAAGGAATTTTACCAGACATCCTAGTGAGAGTAATGGAAAATGTACAAGGATCAACTAAAGGAGGCCATTCAAGGAAACATTGAAGTATATTTGAACGACGTACTAGTGAGAGTAATGGAAAATGTCCAAGGACCAACTAAAGGAGGCCATTCAAGGAAACATTTAAGTATATTGACACGACATGCTAGTGAAAGTAATGGAAAATTTCCATGGACCAACTAAAGGAGGCCATTCAAGGAATTTTGCCCGACATCCTAGTGAGAGTAATGGAAAATGTACAAGGACAAACTAAAGGAGGCTATTCAAGGAAAAATTGAAGTATATTTGTCCAACATGCAAGTGAAAGTAATGGAAAATTTCCATGGACCAACTAAAGGTCATTCAAGGCCATTGAAGGAATTTTACCCATCATCCTAGTGAGAGTAATGGAAAATGTCCAAGGACCAACTAAAGGAGGCCATTCAAGGAAAAAATTAAGTATATTTGCCCTACATACTAGTGAAAGTAATGGAAAATTTACATGGACCAACTAAAGGAGACCATTCAAGGCCATTGAAGGAATTTTGCCCGACATTCTAGTGAGAGTAATGAACAATGTACAAGGACCAACTAAAGGGGGTCACTCAAGGAAAAATTGACGTAATTTTGCCCGATATGCTAGTGACCGTAATGGAAAATGTCCAAGGACCAACTAAAGGAGGCCATTTAAGAAAACATTGAAGTATATTTGCCCGACATGCTAGTGAAAGTAATGGAAAATTTCTATGGACCAACTAAAGGAGACCATTCAGGGCCATTGAAGAACGTTTGCCCGACATCCTAGTGAGAGTAATGGGAAATGCCCAATGATCAACTAAAGGAGGCTATTCAAGGAAACATTGATGTAATTTTGCCCGATATACTAGTGACCGTAATGTAAAATGTTCAAGGACCAACTAAAGGAGGCCATTCAAGGAAAAATTAATGTAATTTTGCCCGATATGATAGTGACCGTAATTGAAAATGTTCAAAGACCAACTAAAGGAGGCCATTCAAGGAAAAATTAATGGAATTATGTCCGATATGCTAGTGAAAGTAATGGAAAATGTCCCAAGGACCTAAAAAAAGGCCATTCAAAAAAATAAAATTAAGGAATTTCGCCCAACTGCTAGTGAGAGTGATGGAAAATTTCCAAATACCAGTCATTCAAGGAAAAATTGATGGAATTATATCCGATATGCTAGTGAGAGTAAAGGAAAATGTCCAAGGACCAAATAAAAGAGGCCATTCAAGAAATAAAAAATTAAGGAATTTCACCCAACAAGCTAGTGAGTGATAGAAAAGGACCAACTAAAGGAGGTCAAAGAAAAAATGAAGTATTTTGCCCGACATCCTGGTGAGAAAAATGAAAAATTTCCATGGACCAACTAAAGGAGGCTATTCAAGGCCATTGAAGCAATTTTGCCCGACATCCTAGTGAGAGTAATGGAAAATGTTCAAGGACCAACTAAAGGAGGCCATTCAAGGAAAATATTAAGTATATTTGCCCTACATACTAGTGAAAGTATTGGAAAATTTACATGGACCACCTAAAGGAGGCCATTCAAGGCCATTGAAGAAATTTTGCCCGACATTAAATAAAGGTGGCCTATCGTAGTACTTCTACAGGATACGAATCAGCATGTGGTGGTAGTCGTGTAGCGAAGTTTGAGGAGTTCGGTGAAGAGAGGCTAGTGTGGGAGTGATGGGGAATAGCAAGTAAGGCAGGTGAGAATGACTTCAATGTGAAGTCATTCTCACCTGCCACTAACGCGAGAGGGGCAATACTGGACCTCACCTCCACTCTCGGACTAGTAGCGTGTAACACGGGAAACCCCCCGACCTTCAGCAGAAAGGAATCAACATCGAATATCAAGCTGGAATCAACAAATTTGATAGAACGCGTACGAGGCTGGAGGGTCCTTGTAGAAGAAGACACAATTATATTGAGTTCGACATCAAACAAAGTAGAACAACCGCTCAGCACCAGCCCCAGACACAAGCACAGGCATAAAGGGAGCAACCACCCCAAAGGACACTGGAGGGTCCTTGTAGAAGAAACAGTGAGCGATCACAATTAAATTGAGTTCGGCACCAAACAAAGTAGAACACCAGCTCAGCACCAGCCCCAGACATAAAGGGAGCAACATCCCCAAAGACGGCCAAAGAGGAGGCAAGACGGGATACTATGGAGAAGTGGGACTCAACTCAAGAAGGGTCATACCCCAGATCATTCATTAGCACAAGATGCGATACACCGTCGTCACGGCGTGCATTATTTAATGCTGGAAATGCACCATGGCGCGCCGGTTAATTTTCCCATAAAACGGATGATTAAATGGGTAATTGGCCCGAAACGCCACCACCGCCGCAGGCCGTCTGACTCAGACACATGCACACATGAAAAAATATATGCAAAACTAATCGGCGGCACGCCATCAGAAACTCCGAACACCTCTGATATGGTGATTCAGCGGCCGGTACATAAGTGGAAGCACATGGTCGAATTTTTCTTAATTAAAACACGCGCTGACATTTGCGGGCTCGCGAGATTTTACAACCTTAAGCGCTCCATACTGAACTAAAGACGCTTTTTTTTCAAATCTAATGAACCAATTAACCCCGCACTGTTTCTATTTTTTTTTTAAATAATCTGATATCTTAAGATTACCAATGCACCTGTTTCAATTTGTCCGTTCCACGCAATTAAGAATTGATCCGCATTAAAACCTCGTTTCCGTGCCGAGGGAGAACAAAGTGCGATAGAAAGTCGCCTCGTATTGTCGCCGCTGGGATTTCTCATGGCGCTAATTAATAACGTGATTTGAATGAAGCCTATTGAATCCCTCTTTCTCTCTCCAAGCTGCATCCAAATGATTTTCATATGAACAAGACGGTTTCCCATGATTTTACATCAGTTTCTAACAAAAATAATCATATGTTTAAACATTTCGTATTTAAAATCTCGAGTTATTTCAGTTTAAAACACTGAAATTGGTTTGAAAAATTATTAGCAAAATTCGCCAATGGTAAATTTGTAATTTCATATCACTTTTTGTAAACATATTGCAGGTATTGGGGGTGTTCAAAAACTTGAGTTTATCACTTTTTTGTAAACATATTTCACATATCCATAACTTATTGTAAACATATTGGTGATATTGGGGGTGTTAGTGCTTCAAAAACTCGAGTTTATCACTTTGTTGTAAACATATTTCACATATCCATCACTTTTTGTAAACATATTGGTGATATTGAGGGTGTTAGTGCTTCAAAAAGTCTAGTTTATCCCTTTTTTGTAAACATATTGCAGATATTGGGGGTGTTAGTACTTCAAAAACTCGAGTTTATCACTTTTTTGTAAACATATTTCACATATCCATCACTTTTTGTAAACATATTGGTGATATTGGGGGTGTTAGTGCTTCAAAAACTCGAGTTTATCACTTTTTTGTAAACATATTTCACATATCCATCACTTTTTGTAAACATATTGGTGATATTGGGGGTGTTAGTGCTTCAAAAACTCAAGTTTATCACTTTTTTGTAAACATATTTCACATATCCATCACTTTTTGTAAACATATTGGTGATATTGGGGGTGTTAGTGCTTCAAAAACTAGAGTTTATCAATTTTTTGTAAACATATTGCAGATATTGGGGGTGTTAGTACTTCAAAAACTCGAGTTTATCACTTTTTTGTAAACAGAATTCACATATCCATCACTTTTTGTAAACATATTGGTGATATTGGGGGTGTTAGTACTTCAAAAACTTGAGTTTATCACTTTTTTGTAAACATATTTCACATATCCATCACTTTTTGTAAACATATTGGTGATATTGGGGGTGTTAGTGCTTCAAAAACTAGAGTTTATCAATTTTTTGTAAACATATTGCAGATATTGGGGGTGTTAGTACTTCAAAAACTCGAGTTTATCACTTTTTTGTAAACAGAATTCACATATCCATCACTTTTTGTAAACATATTGGTGATATTGGGGGTGTTAGTACTTCAAAAACTTGAGTTTATCACTTTTTTGTAAACATATTTCACATATCCATCACTTTTTGTAAACATATTGGTGATATTGGGGGTGTTAGTGCTTCAAAAACTCGAGTTTATCACTTTTTTGTAAACATATTTCACATATCCAGCACTATTTGTGTGATGTTAGTACTATGAAAACTTAGTAACTTCACTTTAAACAGTATTCAATTAAGGACCTCAGTATTAAGAGATTGAAATGAAAAATTATAGGATTATACAATATTGTGAACATACTGTCATGTGTTTTAATGTGATATCAACTACTTTGGATCACTCACTAAAACTACTGACTACTATCAATGATTAATTAGAGATACATCACATATTCCAACATCACATAACATGCAAGATTACATCTTTTTGAGGTAAAAGTCTTAAATTACAAATACAAAATCTTGTATCAATCAAATATTATATTTATACATTCTGTGATGGTAGTATTGTATTGTAACACAAAGACAATTAAAACCAGTTGTTGCAACACTAAGTCTATGCAATAACAATGTATAACTAGTCTGTTTATTTGGTGACTAATAACTCATAACAGACAAATGTCAAATTAACAGTTGTATTGTATTGTATATCAAAAACAATTAAACCAGTTGTTATTGCAAAACAAACTAAACAAATAACCAACCTACAGCCAATAACTGATAACTAAAAATGTCAAATTAAGGGTTGTATTATGTATCATACAAAAAGAACAATTAATACCAGTTGTTACAACAGAAACTGTACGAGATACAGTCAATAACTGATAACTTGTATCTGACACATGTCAAATTAAGGGTTGTATTGTATTGTAGACCAAGTACAATTAAAACCAGATGTTGTTACAACACTAATTGTACTAAAAAACCAACTTACAGCCAATAACTAATAACTGGCAACCAACAAATGTCAAATTATGGGTTGTGTTGTATCGTAGAACAAACAACATTCAAACCAGTTGTTGTTGCAACACTAACTGTACAATTAAGCCGAACTACTGATATCTTATAACTGACACATGTCAAATTAAGGGTTGTATTGTACACCAAAAAAATTTAAAACCAGTTGTCGTTGCAACACCAACTAAACAAATAGCCAACCTAGAGGCCAGCCTGTTAATTCAACGACTGATTACTGATAACAGCCAAACGTCAACTTTCAAATTAACGGTCGTTTCGCAATCAGGAATCGCGATTCAAACCGCCAAGTCGTTTTATATCGGTGACAGCCGGTCGCCGGTTTGGGGTATTTTTTTGTCGGCGGGCACGAAAATCGATGTGCGGCCCACGTAGGGCCGCGGCGGGCCCAACGGGGGCGGCGGCCGCCCCGCTGCCCCCGTTGTGTCTGCAGCGGCCGCAATGAAAGTAAATGCAACTCACCATCCGTTCGTTTGATGTTGATATTTGAGCCTATCGTTAGCACATTATCCATGGTAAAAAACGGTTCTGGACGTGGAGAACTTAAAATATCACATATGACGTTCAATAAATACTATTGTGTTTCTTGGGGGGCTTAGAGCGACTGGCGTACACGTTGAGATTCTAGCGGCGGTTCGGACATTACAATTACAACAGTATCACGGCCACGCTATACAAGTGTACGGTGTGGTAGCCAGACAAAATGGTTTTAGTTTGACAAGCGCGCAACGCACAATTGCGCGGGAGATTTGAATTTCCGTTTTTTTTTTAACGGCCGCCGCCTATTAATAACGGGCTGTTATCGCGATTAGCACTGCTGCCGACAAACATCACCGCATTAATATTAATCGATCACTTTATTTGTTTTTGTCACCATGGCTACGAGGTTACAGCTACTACTACACACAATTGTTGGTGTTGAAACTTTTTAATTGATCACTACTGTTTACAAGAAACCCAACCAACGTGTTTTATGCTAATTGTAATTGGGAGGAATTATTAATTGAACTGAATTTTTAATTTGGATACTTATTGACATCTATGTCGTTTGTGTTGAACTATTTACAGTTGGCATGTTTACATTTTTATTTTTGACAGCTGACATAACCTCCACTGTCAGTTTATGTAAACATTTATTTTCCGGCTTGTGTCCAACGTTGAAATTACAATGGGGCTGTACGTAGTGTACTTACTAGGGGCTGCTGTAAGAATTTGGATGACCGTCACCGACCAGCGTTCCGAGCTACTCGATCGGATTGAAATCAACACACCACTCAATTCTATGAAACGAGGTTAGTTTGAATACAATTTACAAAGTTTTGAGTTTTTAGATTACAGCTTCATTATCAGATACTTCAATAGTGATTTCCTCATCTCACACTCTCTTTTTGATTATTTTCTTTCTGATCTTAATATTTCTACCCAACTCACGTTTTCATCACTACCTCAACCACAATTAAATTACAACTAAATGATGTTTTATTATAGTAATTGAAAGTAACTACAGAATGAAAGCCAACATCAATCCATATGACAGTGATATTCTCCATGAGAATCCCATCAACATGAAGCTTTATTCATTCCTAATCAATACAACAGGAGATTTTCTGCCATACATCTTCATACTAATAGATATTGTAACAGCACATGCCTTATACATGTTTTGTAAACGCTACATGCTTTACCTATACATCGAACAGGAAACTGAGAAGCACACATATGCACAGGATGCTGAAAATCAGCTGGTGAGTGGTAAGAACTTGCATGTACCAGCTGTTTATGTAGCAGCTATTTACTTGTTCAACCCTTACACTCTACTCAATTGCATTGCAATGGCTACTACTGCAGTTAATAACTTGGTACTGGCTGGATTCTTCCTGGGAATTATTTACAGTAAGTTTACTACTAAAAACAATTAACCCATGTGACATGGAGCCTAATTAGACTTATAAACTACTAATTGAATATAAAACTCAATACTGATGTGATGTAGTTTTTTATGCAGTAGACATAAATGTAGTCCAAATTTTAGTCTGTGAGCCTCAATGTCACTATTTGTATAATATAAATGATAAATGATGAATGAGATGTCATCAGTTACCCAAACTATTTTTTTTTTACAGATAGTGGTGTAATATGTGCAATCACACTCGCTCTAGCAACAGTACAATCATTCTACCCTATAGTCCTAATAGCACCATTCTACTTGTGCATGTTGAAATCCAAAGGATCACACTTCAAAGCAATATGTAGTTTATTAATGTTTCCAATCGCGTGTGCCATATTGCTATTCACAGCAAAACATCTTCATAATGGATGGGAGTTTCTAGAACACACATTTGGTTTTATGTAAGTTACCATTTGTAACAATATTTGCAATTAACATTTGTTTGTTTTTTTTTAGCTTACAAGTATCAGACCAACAGCCGAACGTGGGTGTATTCTGGTACTTCTTTATGGAAATGTTCGAGCATTTCCGGTTGTTATTTTTATTTTCATATCAAATGAATGTAACCATCCTTTATTTCTTACCATTGGCAATCAAATTCCGTAAAGACACTGCGTTGCTAACGGCTTGTTTTGTAACACTCTTTACAATATTTAAATCGTACCCCAGTATTGGTGATTTTGGGTTGACTTTATCACTTCTACCCTGCTGGAAACACTTGTACAATTGTAAGTTCTTTAAAATTCTTTAACATAAATCAAAGCCTTAAGATTTAAAAATTTAGAAATATGTTGTTTTTAACAACTTAATCAAATTTAAAATATAAATGTGTTGTTTAGTTGTTATTTTAATTTTAGGTATGCAACAAATTTTCATCAGTTCTGTTGCTATAGTCGTATCAACAGCATTAGCCCCAATACTATGGGATTTATGGATCTTCTGGGGAACTGCAAATGCCAACTTCTTTTTTGGAACCACCCTAATATTCATAACAGCACACATTTTTCTAGTTACAGATATATCGTTTGCCTTCTCCAAACGGGAGTACTTGCTCAAATATGGCAACTGTCGTACAATCAACGGCAAAGAGGCTAAACTAGTCTTGGAGTGATGCTTGTAGTAACTATAAGAAACCAAAAATATGTTCAATTTGTAAGTTACATGCCGAATAGACATTTTAATACTTTTATACGAACAAGGTTTTATTTAAAAACAAACCCGAGTCACTTCAATCACTTATATATTTCACACAATAAATAAAATTCATCTACATAAATATACAATCATATATGTCTAACTCCATCAATTTGAATCACAGGACTCCTGCCATCCATCTCCTCAAACACAGCACCAGTGATACGATTGTTTTGCCCCAAATAGGCATTCAAGGTTTCATCAGTGCAATAGGCGATGAACCGCACAAAGGGCCTCACATCGCCCGCGTTTGCAATGTTCAAGTACTCGTAGTACTTCTGCCTATCCGATTTGTAGATGATGACAGGCGGGTATCCGAATTTCAGCAAAATCAGATTCATTATTAGTCTACTTGTGCGCCCATTGCCATCAGCGAACGGGTGTATATCGACGAATTTGTAATGAGCCAGCGCGGCCAGCCGCACCGGGTGCATTGAAATCGCCTCGTCTGAATTCAACCACTCCACGTAGTCGTCCATTAGTCTATTTAATTCACCAGGGGGTGGTGGTATGTGGCTACCCACGAAAACCTACGGAATGACTACATTAGTTATGTTAATATGAGCAATTTGGTTGAATGAAACGCCCTGTTTCTCGCAGCGAATCTTAAAACTCGTCTTAAATTTGTATTCTGTTGCACCAAACATATGTAGATCTTACTTAGTCTTACAATGTAATATCGTTTTAAGATCCGATTTTTGTTTGGTGCAACGCTTTCAGACCGTCTTGTTATTAAGACGTTCTTAAAATGGTTAAGATTCGTTGAAGAAACCAGGCATAAAAGTTTCGGGATTGTGGCAGAGGATATTCCTTGTTTAATTCAATATATATTTCGCCACTTCAATGGTGGTTTCTTCAGAATATCTATATTTTAGCCCTACAATCCTGAAACTCTTAGTATCTTACCTAATTAGTTTCTCAGCAAATCTAGGTATATAGATTGCTAGGAGGTGTCTTATTATTAAGACAGTCTTAAATTAGTTAAGATTTGTTGAAGAAACTGGGCGTAAGAGTTTCAGGATTGCAGAGAGCTCAAAAAGGAAATTCCTTGTTAAATTCAATCTATATTTCGCCACTTCAATGGTGGTTTCTTCAGAATATCTATATTTTTTAGCCCTGCAATCCTGAAACTCTTAGTATCTTACCTAACTAGTTTCTTAGAAAATCTAGGTATATAGTTTGCTACAAGGTGAATTCACACTTATATATTTTTTTAGATTGATTATGCATACCTTAAACATACGAAAAAAACTTAAGTTTACCTGTTGATCTCTAAAAACTCCAGAAGACAATGGATCCACATGCCCCATAACACGTTTATGTATCTCTAATATATCAATTATTTCTATAAATTTGGCATTTGACAAGATTTTGACATACCGCAACGCCATTTCTAAACCCATAATTTCATTGTGCTCAACTAAGCTTTTCCCATCAACTGCTCTACCTGTCTCCAGCAAATACTGCAGCTGACTCAGTGTCATTGTGTTGCCTTCAATGCCCACCTGGAAATTCAATTGTGTTAAATGTTCAATTATCATCACAATCACTTTACCGAGTGATAGATGTGTAAGTAAAATGCATTCTTTTTGATCTCAAAATCAACATTATGGTGTAAGTGCTGCTTCAATAGATCTCTTTTCTCATCCAAGTGGGTTAGCATGATGAAGTCTAGCTGATCCACCAGGTATGCAGTTCGTTTTCGGTTATCCAATGCCTCATTGTGGTCCGGTGACAAAGTCAATGCCTGTAAGATTATCACAATAGAAATTTTGAATCATCTACAGAAATAACATCTTGCTGAATGACATCTATAGTGGTGATACTGCAGGAGATAAATTGGATGAGCATGTGGTGTTAAGGTGAAGGCAAGTAGGAGGGCTTGTGGTAGGAAGAACCCTTTTACATAAACCTGATGAAATTGTTTTAAATTGTACCTTAAAATATAACTCATCTACAGAAATAACATCTTGATGAATGACACCGATAGTGGTGATACTGCAGGAGATAAATTGGATGAGCATGTGGTGTCAAGGTGAAGGCAAGTAGTTGTGGTAGGAAGAACCCTCTTTTACATAAACCTGATGAAATTGTTTTAAATTGTACCTTAAAATATAACTCATCTATAGATATAACATCTTGCTGAATGACACCTATAGTGGTGATACTGCAGAAGATAAATTAGATGAGCATGTGGTGTTAAGGTGTTAAGACAGGTAGTTGTGGTAGGAAGAACCCTTTTACATAAACCTGATGAAATTGTTTTAAATTGTACCTTAAAATATAACTCATCTGCAGAAATAACATCTTGCTGGTGGTGTTCTAGGAACCTCCCAAAGTGGTTCAAAACATCTGGATTATTTGGAGCTATAGCAGCAGCATGCTCAAACAGTTTCAAAGCCTTATCCACTTTTCCAGCTAGCCGATACGCAATTGCAGCATTGAGGCACTGTTGCACCTCCGATTCACTACCTTGCATCTTTTTTGAAGACTCCTTGGCCTTGTCCTGTTCGTAGTTGATAACATAATTACTACCCGGCGACGGTATTAGGTCGCGGAAATAAGGGTCGTGATTCTTCAAGGAATTCGAACGTCTGACATGCAGGTAGTAGTAGTATTGGACTACTGCCACCAGCACGCATATCACAGATATTAAAACGGAGAAAATTATGATGTTTATGTTCATCGCGGTAACCCTACGTTAACTCGAAACAACTATAAATGTATAGCTTATGGCTGGACATTATTGTTAATGGAAGTCCACGTACGTGAAACCGTTTTTAGGTTATGTTTATTATATGTCATAATACTATTCATGGAAAAACTACTATTTGTAAATTGTGCCAACTTATTTTCTACTCAATTGAATAAGGCTACATCAGGGATGCTATCATCATCAGAGATGGGCTATATAAAACCTATTCGCGATTTTTATCAAACTACTAGACAAACAGCTGATATTTGTTATTGTTTGATCAGCTGATCACTTCTATTATAATGCCAGCAATAAATTAACATAATTATTTAGTTATGCATTATATTTTCTTTAGTTATACATGACAAAAGGATTTACTACTAGTATATTAGTTACATTAAAAACTTCTATCTTTATCAAGGGCTTTTTGGCTGGTAAAGGGAGAAGTGCTCAGAGGTCTAATGGAGAATTCAAATCAATCACGTTAGAGTAGGAAACTTATCCTGGGAGATGAAGCCACATGAAATGACTATTTTTAATTAATGGCTAATTTAAATTATTTTAATAACCATAATAATACAATTTAAATCATATGATTAATTAATTATCATTGTATATCGTTTTAAATTAAACATCTGTCAATTTTTGTAAGGTTGGTAGCCCTGATTTTACGACAGTCTTCTTGTATTTGATTTATATTATTATACTGTCATAAAATCAGTCTTTTTATATTTAATCGCACCTAATTACACTACATCATATAAATGCAAGGTAGAATAATTATAAATACTATCAAAAATTTCATACATTTCATATTTGATGATCAATATTTGTACCTATGTTCACACCGCTTGCAATGTTTTTTATGTTACAGCCAACTTCATGTTAATTTAGTTTTAGAACGCCATTTTTCTGAAGCCAATTAGTGAAGCATTTCTCTACGATTTCGTTCTGATTGAGAAACAAGTCATAATTAGAAGAGATGAATACAACTGTAATACAGAGTGAGGCTCGCGTATTAGCTACTTCCATCAACATGGGTGCTGCATCAATGATTCCATATCCAAGGTCAACGATGGATATAACCTAAAAATAGGTAATTGGCCTTTTAATTGTTTTTATATCAACCTGCTTTGTGATCTTGTAGTGTTTTCCCAAAAAACATCATCATCTCTGCATTTACTTCACTCTCTGACTTGTAGTTTTCCCAAAAAACATATATTAATCACACAGACCTCCTACTTTGTACCTTATTTTCTGCCACCAGACAAAATATTCACTGGTGCTTGAATCACCCATATAGTACTTTCAATTGTTTCTACTATAGTTATTGTTGTGTTTATAGGAGCTAAAGTTGTCTTATATACAATTTTGAGCATACCCAGGATTCATAAATATGGTTTCACCAAGATTTTACTACAAGAACCTCAACTATAATGGAAGTAGGAGCTAAAGTTGTTTTATATACAATTTTGAGCATACCCAGGATTCATCAGTATGGTTTCACCAAGATTTTACTACAAGAACCTCAACTATAATGGAAGTAGGAGCTACAGTTGTCTTATATACAATTTTGAGCATACCCAGGATTCATCAGTATGGTTTCACCAAGATTTTACTACAAGAACCTCAACTATAATGGAAGTTTGGCTGAAAGAAGACTCAAATCAATATTTGGCATGGAGGTGTGAAAACTGTAAGTATTCGCATGTTGTAGATTAGTTTAAATGTAAAACCTGTAAGCTACCATTCTTTTAGAATGTCACTTCACTTAGTGCCAATTGTTCAATAGTCAGATTCAACTGTGTTTATATTGATGTGCTTCAAATACTGCACAATGTCTTGTGACACTTTAAACTGGTCCACATCCATTGAGGAGGATGAAGATGATGATGATGGATTTGTTGTTTTGTGAGTTTTGATTTAAACTAGTTTGAACCAACTATTGAACAACTGGCCCTAAGAGGTGCTTCATGCTTATCAATTATCATTTTCAAGTAACTTCAAATAATTGTTTATAAATTCTAAAATGTCCAATCTTGACTATAATTCCATCCAATCTAATGTGCATTAACTAATACTAACCTGTAACTAACAAACCAAAATTATACTAACACCAACAATACTAACATGGGGATTTCTTTTTATGTAACATTGTCGAAATTTAAAACTGGTATCTTTTTCTAATAGGAGATTTCTAAATACTACACATGCTGCACTACATACATGGGTTATGGGATCTTCGATTGGGATAACAGTCACTCTTGGTGAAGTAGAAGCAACTGATACTGAAGCCAGGAGATCTGCCCAATTATATTCTAAGTCATAACATACATAGCTTTTAAATTCAGATTTTTATAAGATTGCATGTTTGGTGGTTGCCAAGCTAACACAGATACAAAATTACTCAGCATCACTCGAAAATGTATAACTAACATGACCTATCAGCTCTGATTGGTTCCAACTTGAATTTTATTTGTTTATTCATGATGACTGTTTTTATATCCGGATTGTATGTGTTTAAACCAGCAAGACTAAACATATTTGGCAGGGGCTATAGGCCAAATATTTTTAGTCTTGAGGGTTTTGCAGTTAAAACTATGATCGCTGAAAATATATAATTGACAGGACCTATGACTGGTTTTATCTTGAATTTCATGTCTTTATTTGGAAAATTAAGTACATACACATAGTATTCTTTAACACCCTAGACCCCTTGGGAGGCAGGGGTGTTAAAGACTAAGAACATTTGAAGGCAAGATAAGAAAATTTGGAAAACTTTATGTACCCTATACACAAAAATTAATAATGGGCACTGTCATCTAATTTGTTACTGTGAAATATGTTTTTTTTTTCTAAACTAATTTGCAAAATTAATTCTCATTCATTTTCGCTTATTAATTTACTCTCATAATATCACACCCTTGCGAAATAAGTGACAGAAGTAAAGAAAAACTAATGATGAAAATCGGTTTCTAACATAATAGAATATTCTAACTTTTTACCAGCAGAAAAGCTTTTATTACAAAGGTAGAAGTTTATTTTAGAATATTGTATAGGTGTCAAAACCTACACAAATGAGATTTTATTGTCACTTTTGTCTCAAGGGTGTGATACATTTATGTATGTATCAAAATTTATTTTTGTTCGTTTAATCAACCAAATTCTTGTTTTATATTTATTGTTACTTCTCCCAAATATGGTGTGTTTGTATGTATTTGTAAACAAAATTTTTGTTGGCATTATTTATATAAATATTGGTGATTGATTTAAAAAAAAATAAATTGGCAGTCGAAATCAAACTTTTTGTGTTTTATTTGATAAAATTATATTATAGGTAAAAAAATATGTTTGGAGTTCAGGTGGAATGCCAACATTTTGGCATTATCTTCGTAACAATTGTGGATTTGCTTCTTCAAATTCTTCTTTCTGCAACAAAAAAATATTTTCACTAAATCATTGCAGAAGAAAATTTGGAATTTAAGTGGAATATTATTATTAAAAAAAATATGAAAAATGGCATAATGTTATCATCTATTGAAATTTTATTTTTTGCAAAAGATTGAAAGAAATAGTAGTTCCCACTGTCACTAAAAAAAAAAAAAAAACACAAAAAATATGGCATTTTATTAGAATAATTTTGAAGAAGAAACTGATATGTTTGTGAATATTATGATATGGGCTTTTGTAATATTGACAAACATATGGAAATACATTAATGGATACATTTATTTGTATATTGTAGACTAGTATTTTCAAATATGACAAATACAATACAATAATACAAATAAATACAATAATAGACTCATTTCAATATTGAAGACTAGTATTTTCGAATCTTCTTATTATTTGTAGCTTTGATTGAAATATTTCTATACATAAATAAACAATAGTACTTAAAGTCAATACAATAATACAAATAAATACAATAATATACTCATTTCAATATTGAAGACTAGTATTTTCGAATTTTCTTATTATTTGTAGCTTTGATTGAAATATTTGAATACTTAAATAAACAATAGTACTTGAAGCACAATAATAGATAGACTTTTATTGCACAATTATTAACAAGACTTTTCATCTAATACATTTGTAATATATGTATCTAGTTATCATAATGTCTTCATATTCTATAATAGCTCTTTGTATTTTTAGAAACAATTTTTATTCAAAAACTTCTACGCTGTTTTATTTTTATAGCTAGCCAACTTGGAAACTATTTGAGTGAAGGAAATGGTCTGGAAATTGCCCACAAGGAAAAGTGTTTGCAGCAATCACCATCACTTTAAGATTATCTAGTGATAAGTATGCATATTTTTGGATTGAATTCTTAGCTTAAAATCTATTTGCCACTCACACACAACTCTAATATTTAAAACAAATTACTAATGAGCATGATAGCACTCAATTTGCTTGAATACTCAAACAAAATCTTAAATATATGACTATATTAGTTATGAGACTGAGATGTTGATAGATATCTCCTTAAAAAAACATGTTCATATACAACCATGACTTTGGTTTTAGTTCTATGTTGTTTGGGATATTAAAATACATCTTTTAGCCCAATTTGAACAAAATCCATCAATAAAAATCAAAGATATCATCAAAAAACCTAGCAACCATTACTAGAGACATAAAACAGTATTTTATCCAATATTTTCCCAAATCAATATAGACATTTTCTTTAATAAATCATTATAACAACATCTGAACTCACTATCTGACATTTTGTAGCACTCAATTTGCTTGAATACTCAAACAAAATCTTAAATATATGACTGTATTAGTTACGAGACTGAGATGTTGACAGATATCTCCTTAAAAAAACATGTTCATGTACAACCATGACTTTGCTTTTAGTTCTATGTTGTTTGGGATATTAAAATACATCTTTTAGATCAATTTGAAATAAATTCATCAATAAAAAGCAAAGATATCATCAAAAAACCTAGCAATCATTATTTGAGACATAAAACAGTATTTTATCCAATATTTTCCCAAATCAACATAGACATTTTCTTTAATAAATCATTATAACAACATCTGAACTCACTATCTGGCTTTTTGTAGCACTCAATTTGCTTGAATACTCAAACAAAATCTTAATTATATGACTGTATTAGTTACAAAACTTAGAAGTTGACAGATAACTCCTTAAATAAACATGTTCATGTACAACCATGACATTGGTTTTAGTTCTATGTTGTATGGGATATTAAAATACATCTTTTAGCCCAATTTGAACAAAATCCATCAATAAAAAGCAAAGATATCATCAAAAAACCTAGCAATCATTACTTGAGACATAAAATAGTATTTTATCCAATATTTTCCCAAATCAATATAGACATTTTCTTTAATAAATCATTATAACAACATCTGAAGTCACTATCTGACATTTTGTAGCACTCAATTTGCTTGAATACTCAAACAAAATCTTAAATATATGACTGTATTAGTTACAAGACTGAGAAGTTGACAGATAACTCCTTAAATAAACATGTTCATGTACAACCATGACTTTGGTTTTAGTTCTATGTTGTTTGGGATATTAAAATACATCTTTAAGCCCAATTTAAACAAAATCTATCAATAAAAAGCAAAGATATCATCAAAAAACCTAGCAATCATTACCTGAAACATAAAACAGTATTTTATCCAATATTTTGCCTAATCAACATAGACATTTTCATTAATAATTCATTATAACAACATCTAAACTCACTATCTGATTTTTCTAGCACTCAATTTGCATGAATACTCAAACAAAATCTTAATTATATGACTGTATTAGTTACAAAACTTAGAAGTTGACAGATAACTCCTTAAATAAACATGTTCATGTACAACCATGACTTTGGTTTTAGTTCTATGTTGTATGGGATATTAAAATACATCTTTTAGCCCAATTTGAACAAAATCCATCAATAAAAAGCAAAGATATCATCAAAAAACCTAGCAATCATTACATGAGACATAAAACAGTATTTTATCCAATATTTTCCCAAATCAACATAGACATTTTCTTTAATAAATCATTATAACAACATCTGAACTCACTATCTGACATTTTGTAGCACTCAATTTGCTTGAATACTCAAACAAAATCTTAATTATATGACTGTATTAGTTACGAAACTGAGAAGTTGACAGATAACTCCTTAAATAAACATGTTCATGTACAACCATGACTTTGGTTTTAATTCTATGTTGTTTGGGATATTAAAATACATCTTTTAGCCCAATTTAAACAAAATCCATCAATAAAAAGCAAAGATATCATCAAAAAACCTAGCAATCATTACTTGAGACATAAAACAGTATTTTATCCAATATTTTCCCAAATCAACATAGACATTTTCTTTAATAAATCATTATAACAACATCTCAACTCACTATCTGGATTTTTGTAGCACTCAATTTGCATGAATACTCAAACAAAATCTTAAATATATGACTGTATTAGTTATGTGACTGAGAAGTTGACAGATATCTCCTTAAAAAAACATGTTCATGTACAACCATGACTTTGGTTTTAGTTCTATGTTGTTTGGGATATTAAAATACATCTTTTAGCCCAATTTGAACAAAATCCATCAATAAAAAGCAAAGATATCATCAAAAAACCTAGCAATCATTACTTGAGACATAAAACATTATTTTATCCAATATTTTCCCAAATCAATATAGACATTTTCTTTAATAAATCATTATAACAACATCTGAATTCACTATCTGACATTTTGTAGCACTCAATTTGCTTGAATACTCAAACAAAATCTTAAATATATGACTGTATTAGTTACGAGACTGAGATGTTGACAGATATCTCCTTAAAAAAACATGTTCATGTACAACCATGGCTTTGGTTTTAGTTCTATGTTGTTTGGGATATTAAAATACATCTTTTAGCCCAATTTGAACAAAATCCATCAATAAAAAGCAAAGATATCATCAAAAAACCTAGCAATCATTACTTGAGACATAAAACAGTATTTTATCCAATATTTTCCCAAATCAATATAGACATTTTCTTTAATAAATCATTATAACAACATCTGAACTCACTATCTGACATTTTGTAGCACTCAATTTGCTTGAATACTCAAACAAAATCTTAAATATATGACTGTATTAGTTACGAGACTGAGAAGTTGACAGATAACTCCTTAAATAAACATGTTCATGTACAACCATGACTTTGGTTTTAGTTCTATGTTGTTTGGGATATTAAAATACATCTTTTAGCCCAATTTAAACAAAATCCATCAATAAAAAGCAAAGATATCATCAAAAAACCTAGGAATCATTACATGAGAACATAAAACAGTATTTTATCCAATATTTTCCCAAATCAATATAGACATTTTCTTTAATAAATCATTATAACAACATCTGAATTCACTATCTGACATTTTGTAGCACTCAATTTGCTTGAATACTCAAACAAAATCTTAAATATATGACTGTATTAGTTACGAGACTGAGATGTTGACAGATATCTCCTTAAAAAAACATGTTCATGTACAACGATGGCTTTGGTTTTAGTTCTATGTTGTTTGGGATATTAAAATACATCTTTTAGCCCAATTTGAACAAAATCCATCAATAAAAAGCAAAGATATCATCAAAAAACCTAGCAATCATTACTTGAGACATAAAACAGTATTTTATCCAATATTTTCCCAAATCAACATAGACATTTTCTTTAATAAATCATTATAACAACATCTCAACTCACTATCTGACATTTTGTAGCACTCAATTTGCTTGAATACTCAAACAAAATCTTAAATATATGACTGCATTAGTTATGAGACTGAGAAGTTGACAGATAACTCCTTAAATAAACATGTTCATGTACAACCATGACTTTGGTTTTAGTTTTATGTTGTTTGGGATATTAAAATACATCTTTTAGCCCAATTTGAACAAAATCCATCAATAAAAAGCAAAGATATCATCAAAAAACCTAGCAATCATTACCTGAAACATAAAACAGTATTTTATCCAATATTTTGCCTAATCAACATAGACATTTTCATTAATAATTCATTATAACAACATCTAAACTCACTATCTGACTTTTTGTAGCACTCAATTTGCATGAATACTCAAACAAAATCTTAAATATATGACTGTATTAGTTACGAGACTGAGATGTTGACAGATATCTCCTTAAAAAAACATGTTCATGTACAACCATGACTTTGGTTTTAGTTCTATGTTGTTTGGGATATTAAAATACATCTTTTAGCCCAATTTGAACAAAATCCATCAATAAAAAGCAAAGATATCATCAAAAAACCTAGCAATCATTACTTGAGACATAAAACATTATTTTATCCAATATTTTCCCAAATCAATATAGACATTTTCTTTAATAAATCATTATAACAACATCTGAATTCACTATCTGACATTTTGTAGCACTCAATTTGCTTGAATACTCAAACAAAATCTTAAATATATGACTGTATTAGTTACGAGACTGAGATGTTGACAGATATCTCCTTAAAAAAACATGTTCATGTACAACCATGGCTTTGGTTTTAGTTCTATGTTGTTTGGGATATTAAAATACATCTTTTAGCCCAATTTGAACAAAATCCATCAATAAAAAGCAAAGATATCATCAAAAAACCTAGCAATCATTACTTGAGACATAAAACAGTATTTTATCCAATATTTTCCCAAATCAATATAGACATTTTCTTTAATAAATCATTATAACAACATCTGAACTCACTATCTGACATTTTGTAGCACTCAATTTGCTTGAATACTCAAACAAAATCTTAAATATATGACTGTATTAGTTACGAGACTGAGAAGTTGACAGATAACTCCTTAAATAAACATGTTCATGTACAACCATGACTTTGGTTTTAGTTCTATGTTGTTTGGGATATTAAAATACATCTTTTAGCCCAATTTAAACAAAATCCATCAATAAAAAGCAAAGATATCATCAAAAAACCTAGGAATCATTACATGAGAACATAAAACAGTATTTTATCCAATATTTTCCCAAATCAATATAGACATTTTCTTTAATAAATCATTATAACAACATCTGAATTCACTATCTGACATTTTGTAGCACTCAATTTGCTTGAATACTCAAACAAAATCTTAAATATATGACTGTATTAGTTACGAGACTGAGATGTTGACAGATATCTCCTTAAAAAAACATGTTCATGTACAACCATGGCTTTGGTTTTAGTTCTATGTTGTTTGGGATATTAAAATACATCTTTTAGCCCAATTTGAACAAAATCCATCAATAAAAAGCAAAGATATCATCAAAAAACCTAGCAATCATTACTTGAGACATAAAACAGTATTTTATCCAATATTTTCCCAAATCAATATAGACATTTTCTTTAATAAATCATTATAACAACATCTGAACTCACTATCTGACATTTTGTAGCACTCAATTTGCTTGAATACTCAAACAAAATCTTAAATATATGACTGTATTAGTTACGAGACTGAGATGTTGACAGATATCTCCTTAAAAAAACATGTTCATGTACAACGATGGCTTTGGTTTTAGTTCTATGTTGTTTGGGATATTAAAATACATCTTTTAGCCCAATTTGAACAAAATCCATCAATAAAAAGCAAAGATATCATCAAAAAACCTAGCAATCATTACTTGAGACATAAAACAGTATTTTATCCAATATTTTCCCAAATCAACATAGACATTTTCTTTAATAAATCATTATAACAACATCTCAACTCACTATCTGACATTTTGTAGCACTCAATTTGCTTGAATACTCAAACAAAATCTTAAATATATGACTGCATTAGTTATGAGACTGAGAAGTTGACAGATAACTCCTTAAATAAACATGTTCATGTACAACCATGACTTTGGTTTTAGTTTTATGTTGTTTGGGATATTAAAATACATCTTTTAGCCCAATTTGAACAAAATCCATCAATAAAAAGCAAAGATATCATCAAAAAACCTAGCAATCATTACATGAGACATAAAACAGTATTTTATCCAATATTTTCCCAAATCAATATAGACATTTTCTTTAATAAATCATTATTACAACATCTGAACTCACCATCTGGCTTTTTGTAGCACTCAATTTGCTTGAATACTCAAACAAAATCTTAAATATATGATTGTATTAGTTACGAGATTGAGAAGTTGACAGATAACTCCTTAAATAAACATGTTCATGTTCAACCATGACTTTGGTTTTAGTTCTATGTTGTTTGGGATATTAAAATACATCTTTTAGTCCAATTTGAACAAAATACATCAATAAAAAGCAAAGATATCATCAAAAAACCTAGCAATCATTACCTGAAACATAAAACAGTATTTTATCCAATATTTTGCCTAATCAACATAGACATTTTCATTAATAATTCATTATAACAACATCTAAACTCACTATCTGACTTTTTGTAGCACTCAATTTGCATGAATACTCAAACAAAATCTTAAATATATGACTGTATTAGTTACGAGACTGAGATGTTGACAGATATCTCTTTAAAAAAACATGTTCATGTACAACCATGACTTTGCTTTTAGTTCTATGTTGTTTGGGATATTAAAATACATCTTTTAGATCAATTTGAAATAAATTCATCAATAAAAAGCAAAGATATCATCAAAAAACCTAGCAATCATTATTTGAGACATAAAACAGTATTTTATCCAATATTTTTCCAAATCAACATAGACATTTTCTTTAATAAATGATTATAACAACATCTGAACTCACTATCTGACATTTTGTAGCACTCAATTTGCTTGAATACTCAAACAAAATCTTAAATATATGACTGTATTAGTTACGACACTGAGAAGTTGACAGATAACTCCTTAAATAAACATGTTCATGTACAACCATGACTTTGGTTTTAGTTCTATGTTGTTTGGGATATTAAAATACATCTTTTAGCCCAATTTAAACAAAATCCATCAATAAAAAGCAAAGATATCATCAAAAAACCTAGCAATCATTACTTAAGACATAAAACAGTATTTTATCCAATATTTTCCCAAATCAACATAGACATTTTCTTGAATGAATCATTATAACAACATCTGAACTAACTATCTGGCTTTTTGTAGCACTCAATTTGCATGAATACTCAAACAAAATCTTAAATATATGACTGTATTAGTTACGAGACTGAGAAGTTGACAGATAACTCCTTAAATAAACATGTTCATGTACAACCATGACTTTGGTTTTAGTTCTATGTTGTTTGGGATATTAAAATACATCTTTTAGCACAATTTGAACAAAATCCATCAATAAAAAGCAAAGATATCATCAAAAAACCTAGCAATCATTACCTGAAACATAAAACAGTATTTTATCCAATATTTTGCCCAATCAACATAGACATTTTCATTAATAATTCATTATAACAACATCTAAACTCACTATCTGACTTTTTGTAGCACTCAATTTGCATGAATACTCAAACAAAATCTTAAATATATGACTGTATTAGTTACGAGACTGAGATGTTGACAGATATCTCTTTAAAAAAACATGTTCATGTACAACCATGACTTTGCTTTTAGTTCTATGTTGTTTGGGATATTAAAATACATCTTTTAGATCAATTTGAAATAAATTCATCAATAAAAAGCAAAGATATCATCAAAAAACCTAGCAATCATTATTTGAGACATAAAACAGTATTTTATCCAATATTTTTCCAAATCAACATAGACATTTTCTTTAATAAATGATTATAACAACATCTGAACTCACTATCTGACATTTTGTAGCACTCAATTTGCTTGAATACTCAAACAAAATCTTAAATATATGACTGTATTAGTTACGACACTGAGAAGTTGACAGATAACTCCTTAAATAAACATGTTCATGTACAACCATGACTTTGGTTTTAGTTCTATGTTGTTTGGGATATTAAAATACATCTTTTAGCCCAATTTAAACAAAATCCATCAATAAAAAGCAAAGATATCATCAAAAAACCTAGCAATCATTACTTAAGACATAAAACAGTATTTTATCCAATATTTTCCCAAATCAACATAGACATTTTCTTGAATGAATCATTATAACAACATCTGAACTAACTATCTGGCTTTTTGTAGCACTCAATTTGCATGAATACTCAAACAAAATCTTAAATATATGACTGTATTAGTTACGAGACTGAGAAGTTGACAGATAACTCCTTAAATAAACATGTTCATGTACAACCATGACTTTGGTTTTAGTTCTATGTTGTTTGGGATATTAAAATACATCTTTTAGCACAATTTGAACAAAATCCATCAATAAAAAGCAAAGATATCATCAAAAAACCTAGCAATCATTACCTGAAACATAAAACAGTATTTTATCCAATATTTTGCCCAATCAACATAGACATTTTCATTAATAATTCATTATAACAACATCTAAACTCACTATCTGACTTTTTGTAGCACTCAATTTGCATGAATACTCAAACAAAATCTTAAATATATGACTGTATTAGTTACGAGACTGAGATGTTGACAGATATCTCTTTAAAAAAACATGTTCATGTACAACCATGACTTTGCTTTTAGTTCTATGTTGTTTGGGATATTAAAATACATCTTTTAGATCAATTTGAAATAAATTCATCAATAAAAAGCAAAGATATCATCAAAAAACCTAGCAATCATTATTTGAGACATAAAACAGTATTTTATCCAATATTTTCCCAAAATGACATAGACATTTTGTTTAATAAATCATTATAACAACATCTAAACTCACTATCTGGATTTTTGTAGCACTCAATTTGCATGAATACTCAAACAAAATCTTAAATATATGACTGTATTAGTTACGAAACTGAGAAGTTGACAGATAACTCCTTAAATAAACATGTTCATGTACAACCATGACTTTGGTTTTAGTTCTATGTTGTTTGGGATATTAAAATACATCTTTTAGCCCAATTTGAACAAAATCCATCAATAAAAAGCAAAGATATCATCAAAAAACCTAGCAATCATTACTTGAGGCATAAAACAGTATTTTATCCAATATTTTCCCAAATCAACATAGACATTTTCTTTAATGAATCATTATAACATCTAAACTCACTATCTGACTTTTTGTAGCACTCAATTTGCATGAATACTCAAACAAAATCTTAAATATATGACTGTATTAGTTACGAGACTGAGATGTTGACAGATATCTCCTTAAAAAAACATGTTCATGTACAACCATGGCTTTGGTTTTAGTTCTATGTTGTTTGGGATATTAAAATACATCTTTTAGCTCAATTTGAAAGAAATCCATCAATAAAAAGCAAAGAAATCATCAAAGAAACCTAGCAATCATTACCTGAGATGTAAAACAGTATTTTATCCAATATTTTCCCAAAATGACATAGACATTTTGTTTAATAAATCATTATAACAACATCTGAACTCACTATCTGGCTTTTTGTAGCACTCAATTTGCTTGAATACTCAACTGAATCTTAAATATGTGATTTCATTAGTTACGAGACTCATATGTAGACATATTCCATCAAAAAAATAGTTTCATGCATAACCATGACTTTAGTTTTAGTTCTATGTTATTTGTCATAGTAAAATACACCTTTTAGCCCAATTTGAACAAAATCCATCAATAAAAAGCAAAGATATCATCGAGAAATCTAGCAACCTGAGACTTAGAGATAGTATTTTATCCAATATTTTCTCATATGACATGGACATTTTCTTCAATAAATCATTATAATAACATCTAAACTCACTATCTGGATTTTTGTTCAACTCAATTTGCTTAAAAACTGACAATAATCTTAAATATGTTATTGCATTGGTTCAGAGTGTTAGCTTTACATGATTATCTCATTTGTCAATATTTTTTATAATAAACACCCATTTTTTAACTAATATAACAAAACTAGATCACCTAAAGTCTCCATACACAATTTTGTTGCACTAAATATACTTGAATACTATGAAAACTCCATCACAAGAACTTGAAATCGGAGAGCCATTGATTAAAAACTTGCATCTTCTTTTATGAATATTTTTACATAATAAACACCCACTTTTTAACTAATATAACAAAACTAGATCACCTAAAGTCTCCATACACCATTTTGTTGCACTAAATATACTAGAATAATATGCAAACTCCAACACATGAACTTGAAATCGGAGAGCCACTGATTAAAAACTGACACCTTCTTTTATGAATATTTTTTCATAATAAACACCCACTTTTTAACTAATATATCAAAACTAGAGCACCTAAAGTCCCCATACACCCTTTTGTAGCACTGAGCATCCTTGAATACTACCCAAACTCCAACACATGACATTGAAATCGGAAAGTCATTGCTTGAAACTGACAGCTGTCCCAAAACAGCCTTTAGCATGTATAATAATGAAATCTTTTTGCAGAATCTTAAAGCCTGCATCAAATAAGCAACAGCCTGCCACTATGGACCCTCCAGCTGAACCACCCTTCATGCAGCAACCCCCGAAGCATCAACAGGTGCCTTTGCTGGTGCACTCTCAAAACACTTTCCCCACACAAACTGCCACCGGAATATGAAACTAGGCCCCCTAAACCCCTTAATTGCGGATTAGCACCATCCCACTTGCAGAAATAACTTCGCTACATGACCAAATAACCTCGAAAGGGGTTTATTGAAAAAATCACACATGCGCTATAGTAATCGGCGCCAAAACACTTGAAATAGGTATAATAGTGCGAAACAAGCGTTATTTTGACACCATTCGGGCCCAAAACGGTGCAAATTCAGAGATTCCAAAAATGCCGCCATGAAATTTTCGACGCCGAAAAATTAATTATGCGGAGATATTACGCACTGGGACTCGAAATGTGTTGAATCCTATGTTTTCAGGGCCGCTGAGCAGGCAGGAATAGTTTTTAAGCCGTGAAATTCTATAGTTTCTTTGCAATGGGCTTTGTTTACAAAATGGCCGGTTTTTTGGAAATTGCGGCCAAAATATCGAATATTATGAAAAAGTGAGCACAGCTCCGTGAGTTTTGAGCTGCGGCGAACAAGATAGTATGTATTTCATGTAGTTTTGTGATTTAAAGTTATTTTGTAAATTTGTGGGTTAAATTGTCAAAAATTCGCCATGTTGCCAGTTGTCTTAGTTGATGAATTTTTATTTTTTAAATTACAAATAATAAATGGTTGTTGCTTATATGGTTGGTGTGTTATTTAACCCGGATTCTTCCTGTGTAATTATATTTTGGGGAAAACGTGCCGTTTTTGAGATATATTCGTTCTACTCGGGGGTCACGTGACCGAGGAAGTTTGGCAACGTCGCATTTCGGACGAGGACGGCCATTTTTCTAGGCTTTTCAGTCGACTGGCAGACGTTGAGCGGAGCGCACGCTCGACGGCACCGCAAATCGGTCCAGAATTTTGGTGTTGGTACTATCGGTCAGAATCCTATACACCAGATCGGGCAAAATGGCGTCCGAATTGACTTTGACAGATGGAACCAAACTTGTTTGTTTTGATTTGAATGTTCTTGGGTAAGTTTTTATTTTGAATTTTATTGATGTTAGGGGGTTATTATGTTGTTTGCGGGTTTATTAAAAATAGTTTGAATATTTTTGGGTGAGTTTTTATTTTGAATTTTATTCATGTTAGGGAGTTATTATGTTCTTTGCGGGTTTATTAACAATAGTTGAGGGTTATGTTTATGATTCAATATTATGGGGAAATTATATTTTTTTAAATTGTTTGATGAGTATTTCTTTTGAAATTTATTCCTATTAGGGGACAATTGTGTTGTGTGCGGTTATAGTTGCAACCATTTAATAATATTTAAGGGGCATATTTTACAATTTTAACCAAACTTAGTGTTTGTTTTGAATATTTTTCAACTTACAATATTATGGGGGTCTACTATTTTTGAAAACTTTAATAAAATTTGTTGAATTTTTTGTTTGAAATGTATTCGTATTAGGGGACGATTATGTTGTGTGCGGGTTTATTTGCAACTACTTAACAATATTTTAGGGGTATATTTTACAATTTTAGCCAAACTAGTTTGGGTTATTTTGAGTATTTTTCAATGAGTTTTAATTTTGAAATTTATTTATGTATGCTCTAATTGGATTATTTGCGGATTTATTTGCAATGATTTAACTATAATTTAGGGATATATTTTACAATTAAATATTAGGGGTGTCAAATATTTTTGAAAAATAAATTTTAATATTATTTGGTGAGGCTTTCTTTTGAAATTTATTCCTATTAGGGGATGATTGTGTTGTGTACAGGTTTATTTTCAACTACTTAATAGTATTTGAGGGGTATATTTTACAATTATAACCACACTTATTGTTGTTTGTTTTGAATAATTTCCAGTGAGTTTTTATTTTGAAATTTATTCACGTAGGGGCTAATTGTGTTGTTTGCTACTTGCAATTATGTAACATGTAATACATTTATTTTAAATTTTAAATTAATTGATAATAATTTTTTAATGAATAGTGTACAAATGAAAATAATGGATGGACAAACGAAAGTTATAAAAGTTCAAATTATTCCAATAAGAATGTGTAGAAAACTACCTACAGAAAAATTCAGGGCCGTAATAATTTATATTCTTACTCACGAAACAGTTAATGCTTACGTTAGTATTAGCGACAATAGAAAACAATCCTTTCATTCCAAACTCAACAATTTCATTTTTCAGGCTACCTTAAACATTGTCGATTCCTCCTTAACCAATCCTTTCCCACTCGATGAATTGGTGCCTTGAAGTGGCGAGTGGGCTTAATCACATGTACACTGAGAATTTCGTCCTTTTAAAATAATAGTGTATTCATTTTTTAATAAGAAAATGTCATTTCTATGTTACCTATCGTTAACGAAGATTCTAGTGAGAAATAATCATGTTTAGTCTAATGTCTTTTGTTACAGCTTATCTGATTCATTCGTTTCAACCTATTTATGGAGATATACGCCTTAAATCAATTTATTTTCTAATGCTATTTAATGCACCATTTTTAAAAACATTTAAATTAGTTTGAAATACTTAACACTTAAAAAGATCAACATCAATCCGTTTAAGTAGCTCTCTATTATAGCCTAAATTCATTTAATATTTAGTTACAATTGTATGATGTAATATACTACCAAGCATTATCAAATTAATTTAAATTTATTTTAAGTGCTAATAGATAAATATAAATCACTGGTATTTATAGCATTTTAGTTAAATTTAAAGTCACATCGTCTCGAGTTGTGCTGTAGGTGGCATAAGGGCCCATACCATTTTCAGCAGTGCCGTTGTGTTCAGCATTAATTAAAAAGCACTTCAAAGTTAATTCATATAATTGTACATCTCTCATTATCCGAGTATACAATTTGAATTATCAGCAGCATATTACATATCATACACATTGAAATAGAATATTCAAATTAAGTAAATATGTTGAGTTTATTTAGCTAGACAGACAAACTACAGAGTTATTAGATAGAATTCAGCTGTCTGCCAATCAGATTGTCTATATTTTTCTTTCGTTGCTTGCATGGCGAAATCATTTTCATAATTTTCGGCCGTTAACTTGAAATCCGATGGCCTCCAAGTAGCCGGTTGCGTAGTCCGCGATTTGAGTGTCGTTCTCTCTTCTGATGTGGCTTGAACCCAAGGACTTCGGGTAGCTTATAAAGCTCAAGCTCTTGGGTCTTCGTGTAGCCGATCATTTGTATTGAGACAAAAGCTCGTCAGCTATGTGGCTTGGCTTGAACCTGAGGTGCTCATGCAGAGTGGTGATAATTTTTGATAATGCTGCTGACGTGCAAAGTGTTCTACGAGGATTATACAAATTGAATTATTGGCAGTATATTATAGATATCATACAAGTATCATTTCATTATTCAAATTAATTGAATCGTATGAGTTTATGTAGCTAGACTCAAACCACAGATTTATTAGGCAGAATTTTGAATTCAACCGCAAATTTATGAGATTTTCTATATTCTGCATTTACCACATTTTCATAGATTTCGGCCATTAAATTGAACTCCGAGGTTTCCTAGTAGCTAGTTACGTAGCACGCGATTTGAGTTTTGTACTTTCTCTTTTGATGCGGCTTGAACCTAAGGACTTCGGGTAGCTTTTAAAGCTCAAGCTCTTGGGTCTTCATGTAGCCGGTCATTTGTATTGAGACAAAAGCTCGTCAGCTACGTGGCTTGGCTTGAACCTGAGGTGCTCATGCAGAGTGGTGATAGATTAGTATATTATAGATATCATACAAGTATCATTTCATTATCGTTTGAGTTTATGTAGCTAGACTCAAACCACAGATTTATTAGGCAGAATTTTTAATTCAACAGCAAATTTATGAGATTTTCTATATTCTGCATTTACCACATTTTCATAGATTTCGGCCATTAACTTGAACTCCGAGGTTTCCTAGTAGCTAGTTACGTAGCACGCGATTTGAGTTTTGTACTTCCTCTTTTGATGTGGCTTGAACCTGAGGACTTCGGGTAGCTTTTAAAGCTCAAGCTCTTGGGTATTCGTGTAGCCGATCATTTGTATTGAGACAAAAGCTCGTCAGCTATGTGGCTTGGCTTGAACCTGAGGTGCTCATGCAGAGTGGTGATAATTTTTGATAATGCTGCTGACGTGCAAAGTGTTCTACTAGGATTATACAAATTGAATTATTGGCAGTATATTATAGATATCATACAAGTATCTCACTCAAACTCAAACCACAGAATTATTAGGCAGAATTTTGAATTCAACTGCAAATTTATGAGATTTTCTATATTCTGCATTTACTACATTTTCATAGATTTCGGCCATTAACTTGAAATCCGATGGTTTCCAAGTAGCTAGTTACGTAGCACGCGATTTGAGTTTTGTACTTTCTCTTTTGATGTGGCTTGAACCTAAGGACTTCGGGTAGCTTTTAAAGCTCAAGCTCTTGGGTCTTCATGTAGCCGGTCATTTGTATTGAGACAAAAGCTCGTCAGCTACGTGGCTTGGCTTGAACCTGAGGTGCTCATGCAGAGTGGTGATAGATTAGTATATTATAGATATCATACAAGTATCATTTCATTATCGTTTGAGTTTATGTAGCTAGACTCAAACCACAGATTTATTAGGCAGAATTTTGAATTCAACCGCAAATTTATGAGATTTTCTATATTCTGAATTTACTACATTTTCATAGATTTCGGCCATTAACTTGAATTCCGAGGTTTCCTAGTAGCTAGTTACGTAGCAAGCGATTTGAGTTTTGTACTTTCTCTTTTGATGTGGCTTGAACCTAAGGACTTCGGGTAGCTTTTAAAGCTCAAGCTCTTGGGTCTTCGTGTAGCCGATCATTTGTATTGAGACAAAAGCTCGTCAGCTATGTGGCTTGGCTTGAACCTGAGGTGCTCATGCAGAGTGGTGATAATTTTTGATAATGCTGCTGACGTGCAAAGTGTTCTACTAGGATTATACAAATTGAATTATTGGCAGTATATTATAGATATCATACAAGTATCATTTCATTATCGTTTGAGTTTATGTAGCTAGACTCAAACCACAAATTTATTAGGCAGAATTTTGAATTCAACTGCAAATTTATGAGATTTTCTATATTCTGCATTTACTACATTTTCATAGATTTCGGCCATTAACTTGAAATCCGATGGTTTCCAAGTAGCTAGTTACGTAGCACGCGATTTGAGTTTTGTACTTTCTCTTTTGATGTGGCTTGAACCTAAGGACTTCGGGTAGCTTTTAAAGCTCAAGCTCTTGGGTATTCGTGTAGCCGATCATTTGTATTGAGACAAAAGCTCGTCAGCTATGTGGCTTGGCTTGAACCTGAGGTGCTCATGCAGAGTGGTGATAATTTTTGATAATGCTGCTGACGTGCAAAGTGTTCTACTAGGATTATACAAATTGAATTATTGGTAGTATATTATAGATATCATACAAGTATCATTTCATTATTCAAATTAATTGAATCGTTTGAGTTTATGTAGCTAGACTCAAACCACAGAATTATTAGGCAGAATTTTGAATTCAACCGCAAATTTATGTGATTTTCTATATTCTCCATTTACTACATTTTCATAGATTTCGGCCATTAACTTGAACTCCGAGGTGTCCTAGTAGCTAGTTACGTAGCACGCGATTTGAGTTTTGTACTTTCTCTTTTGATGTGGCTTGAACCTAAGGACTTCGGGTAGCTTTTAAAGCTCAAGCTCTTGGGTCTTCGTGTAGCCGATCATTTGTATTGAGACAAAAGCTCGTCAGCTACGTGTCTTGGCTTGAACCTGAGGTGCTCATGCAGAGTGGTGATAGATTAGTATATTATAGATATCATACAAGTATCATTTCATTATTCAAATTAATTGAATCGTTTGAGTTTATGTAGCTAGACTCAAACCACAGATTTATTAGGCAGAATTTAGAATTCAACCGCAAATTTATGAGATTTTCTATATTCCCCATTTACTACATTTTCATAGATTTCGGCCATTAACCTGAAATCCGATTGTTTCCAAGTAGCTAGTTACGCAGCACGCGATTTGAGTTTTGTACTTTCTCTTTTGATGTGGCTTGAACCTAAGGATTTCGGGTAGCTTTTAAAGCTCAAGCTCTTAGGTCTTCGTTTAGCCGATCATTTGTATTGAGACAAAAGCTCGTCAGCTATGTGGCTTGGCTTGAACCTGAGGTGCTCATGCAGAGTGGTGATAATTTTTGATAATGCTGCTGACGTGCAAAGTGTTCTACTAGGATTATACAAATTGAATTATTGGTAGTATATTATAGATATCATACAAGTATCATTTCATTATTAAAATTAATTGAATCGTTTGAGTTTATGTAGCTAGACTCAAACCACAGAATTATTAGGCAGAATTTTGAATTCAACCGCAATTTTATGAGATTTTCTATATTCTCCATTTACTACATTTTCATAGATTTCGGCCATTAACTTGAAATCCGATGGTTTCCAAGTAGCTAGTTACGTAGCACGCGATTTGAGTTTTGTACTTTCTCTTTTGATGTGGCTTGAACCTAAGGACTTCGGGTAGCTTTTATAGCTCAAGCTCTTGGGTCTTCGTGTAGCCGATCATTTGTATTGAGACAAAAGCTCGTCAGCTACGTGTCTTGGCTCGAACCTGAGGTGCTCATGCAGAGTGGTGATAATTTTTGATAATGCTGCTGACGTGCAAAGTGTTCTACGAGGATTATACAAATTGAATTATTGGCAGTATATTATAGATATCATACAAGTATCATTTCATTATTCAAATTAATTGAATCGTTTGAGTTTATGTAGCTAGACTCAAATCACAGATTTATTAGGCAGAATTTTGAATTCAACCGCAAATTTATGAAATTTTCTATAATCTGCATTTACTACATTTTCATAGATTTCGGCCATTAACTTGAACTCCGAGGTTTCTTAGTAGCTAGTTACGTAGCACGCGATTTGAGTTTTGTACTTTCTCTTTTGATGTGGCTTGAACCTAAGGACTTCGGGTAGCTTTTAAAGCTCAAGCTCTTGGGTATTCGTGTAGCCGATCATTTGTATTGAGACAAAAGCTCGTCAGCTATGTGGCTTGGCTTGAACCTGAGGTGCTCATGCAGAGTGGTGATAGATTAGTATATTATAGATATCATACAAGTATCATTTCATTATCGTTTGAGTTTATGTAGCTAGACTCAAACCACATATTTATTAGGCAGAATTTTTAATTCAACAGCAAATTTATGAGATTTTCTATATTCTGCATTTAGTACATTTTCATAGATTTCGGCCATTAACTTGAACTCCGAGGTTTCCTAGTAGCTAGTTACGTAGCACGCGATTTGAGTTTTGTACTTTCTCTTTTGATGTGGCTTGAACCTAAGGACTTCGGGTAGCTTTTAAAGCTCAAGCTCTTGGGTCTTCATGTAGCCGGTCATTTGTATTGAGACAAAAGCTCGTCAGCTACGTGGCTTGGCTTGAACCTGAGGTGCTCATGCAGAGTGGTGATAGATTAGTATATTATAGATATCATACAAGTATCATTTCATTATCGTTTGAGTTTATGTAGCTAGACTCAAACCACAGATTTATTAGGCAGAATTTTGAATTCAACAGCAAATTTATGAGATTTTCTATATTCTGCATTTAGTACATTTTCATAGATTTCGGCCATTAACTTGAACTCCGAGGTTTCCTAGTAGCTAGTTACGTAGCACGCGATTTGAGTTTTGTACTTTCTCTTTTGATGTGGCTTGAACCTGAGGACTTCGGGTAGCTTTTAAAGCTCAAGCTCTTGGGTATTCGTGTAGCCGATCATTTGTATTGAGACAAAAGCTCGTCAGCTATGTGGCTTGGCTTGAACCTGAGGTGCTCATGCAGAGTGGTGATAATTTTTGATAATGCTGCTGACGTGCAAAGTGTTCTACTAGGATTATACAAATTGAATTATTGGTAGTATATTATAGATATCATACAAGTATCATTTCATTATTCAAATTAATTGAATCGTTTGAGTTTATGTAGCTAGACTCAAACCACAGAATTATTAGGCAGAATTTTTAATTCAACCGCAAATTTATGTGATTTTCTATATTCTCCATTTACTACATTTTCATAGATTTCGGCCATTAACTTGAACTCCGAGGTGTCCTAGTAGCTAGTTACGTAGCACGCGATTTGAGTTTTGTACTTTCTCTTTTGATGTGGCTTGAACCTAAGGACTTCGGGTAGCTTTTAAAGCTCAAGCTCTTGGGTCTTCGTGTAGCCGATCATTTGTATTGAGACAAAAGCTCGTCAGCTATGTGGCTTGGCTTGAACCTGAGGTGCTCATGCAGAGTGGTGATAATTTTTGATAATGCTGCTGACGTGCAAAGTGTTCTACTAGGATTATACAAATTGAATTATTGGTAGTATATTATAGATATCATACAAGTATCATTTCATTATTCAAATTAATTGAATCGTTTGAGTTTATGTAGCTAGACTCAAACCACAGATTTATTAGGCAGAATTTTGAATTCAACCGCAAATTCATTAGATTTTCTATAACTCTCAAACTGATTTCTTAATGTACATGTGAGACCAAAACCAATTCCGCTCCACTCGATACCATTTTAACTTTATTGGGCTGAAAATTGCCATGTCTTAATATTTTTGCATGGATCGTTTGGAGCAAACCGTAATTATTCATGTCCAAATTTAGTCACTTTATTTCAATACATTTTGAACTAATTCGTCATTTATAATAAATACTATATAAATTATATACAAAAATAATTTTTAAAAGATTTAAATTATTTTTCATTCTACGAGGAACAACAAAATTATTTCGGCATTAATTTATTTTCCTAACTGTTGCTTAATTTTATAAATCACAAATTCAATTTTGTTCCCACCGTTTTTCGAGGTATCGCGTATCGAAAATTGAATCAATCACGTTCCATAATTTGATTCAAACGCGTTCCGTAATTTGATTCAAACACGTTCTGAAATTTTAATCAATCGTATTCGAAAACAAATATCGATCTCGATTCTTAACTTGATTCAATCGCGTTAGGAAATTTGAATCACTCGCGTTCGGAAATTTAAATCAATCGCGATTCGTAACTTGATTCGATCGTGATTCCTAATTCCCAAACGAATGCAATTCAAAATATCAGTATAAGTTCGATACAGTTTTATTGAAAGTTATTCGTTAGTTCTTTTGAACCCTCTTATAATTATAAAACATAACCACAGCACTCTCTGTTGGGTTTAAACAGACTAACTTTCTAGTCTATACACAGGCTTGTGTTATCATTAATGGAAAACTGTCAATCACACTGACTGTGCACTAGCAACTGGAAACTCAGTTCTGTGAACTGTGAACTGGGAACTGCCAAACTGTGACCTGTGAACTGTGAGCCTAGGCTGCGAGTTGTGAGCTGTGAGCTGGCTGTTGTGACTTGTGAGTTGAGAGTTCAGGGTTGAGTTGAGAGTGTGCAGTTGGGAGTTGGCAGTCGACATTAATGGGATACTGTTTGCAGCGCAGTATCCCTCAGGCTAAGATTTAGTTAATATCGGATTCATCCGTTAATACGGTATGAGTTTGTTGAAACATCTATATTGATTTTAAATTGCAAAGTGAGAATGAGTATTTCTGTTGTTAAATTAATAAATGATGTATGAATTGTTGTAATGTGTGTGCAAATCAGAGAGTGTTTGTGTGAGTGTGTGGGTGTGGGTGTGGGTGTGTGGTGGATAAAGATTCACTATTTAATATATTTTTGGTTTTGCATTCGTTTCTCTCCAATATGCAGATGGTTTTTTAACACCTCTGATAGGTGGGTGGGCTCTCCAATTTAGTACAGCCTGGTACTGGCTGCTATATTCTAGCCTCTAACCCATACATGGGTACACCCATACCGAAGTGAACCGCAGTAATCGCTGTTAATTTTAAACAGACTTCTTAGTCTATATGGCAACTAGTTGCCCGCACAGGCTTGTGTATTTAAAACTGGCAACCGAGAGGACTGGGGACTCCGGCGATAGAGTGAGGAGTCTAGAGTTCGAAGTTGCGGGCTTGTGTTATCATTAATGGAAAACTGTCAATCACCCTGACTGTGCACTAGCGACTGGAAACTCAGTTCTGTGAACTGCGAACTGGGAACTGCCAAACTGTGACCTGTGAACTGTGAGCCTAGGCTGCGAGTTGTGAGCTGTGAGCTGGCTGTTGTGACTTGTGAGTTG